>OZ005740.1:38624457-39323851 GCA_963930735.1 Dioctria linearis
AGACTACAGTTCTTTACTGAGAAACATACACTTCTGCTGTCGCAGCTCCGTGCTGCTTCATGATAACGTAGCTCGCCACCAGGAGGAGAGTGGTTACAATACATATGCCGGCTACCAGGATTTGGCCCATAACGCCAAAACATTTTGACTCTGTTGCTAGGTTTTAATTGTTAAAATCGCTACCAAGAGAACTAAATTAACATATATAAGAACAAAGGTTGAAATGCAAAGTTTAATTACAAATACCATCGAGTCATTATATGCAGAGGTTACAATTATCGAATCAGTTGCATTTTCTATAAGTGGGGTTACAAGTTTTTGAAGGTTGCAATAATTGTGGTCGTATTATGTATATATTCAGAAAAGTATAATTTAAGTTTAAATTGAAAGTTAAAAAGTTAAATCATACATCCTTCAGTATGAATTTTTTAGTTTCTATGAACATCCCAAACTTTTTATGTTCATACTGTCACGAGCCTGCTGTATAATGTAAAAAGCAAACCATTGAAGAGTTTCCTCTAATTAAATTCCAAAAGTAACTCTTTAGTCATTGTATCCGTAGATAATTAACAACTGATTTTTAAATTAAAAAAAAAAAAAACGATTTTATAATTAAATATCGAAGCAATATAAAAGGGAAGACCGAAAATTATCTGGATCCAAACTTTCCTACCCCAAAAAAATTTTAGAAGGCAAAGTTTAATAATTGCAATCAAGGCAACAATTAAAATTATAAGCTGAAACTTAAAAAACAAAAAATAATGATAAAAGTAAAAAGCAACTAAAAATGAAAGTGACAAGTGATGGGAATTCTCATCACGATAAAATGAACTTATTTGCATGCAGCCTATAAACGATATCTTTTGTGCGATAAGCTTCTCACAAAAAAACAAAAGGACAAAAACGATCGCATAATAAGCACACACATCCGCGCTTAAAAGCTTTAATCAACATCATGCAATCAGTTTTAAATTATTGAATGTTTTTATTGCATTTAATAATAATAGCGCTTCACGGAATCGTCCCTTTTGCATGCAGCAGGCAAAACTTGCTGCCCTGTGGGACTTGCGTAACTGAGCAAATTAAATCCTTTGGGTAATTTTTTTCTTTTTTTTTTTTGTTCATTCTTGGCAATATAATCCTCCGGAGAGACGAATCATGGCAATTTTGAATTCAGGATCACGCAAAGAAATTATTCAACGCCCCAATACATCACTGTGACTGACAACCTCGCTAAAAGGGACGAATAATTAATATTTTTTTTTATTTTTTTTTTCGGTTTCTTCTAAAGAAAGAAAGTTGTTTCATGCCAGCCAATCAATGTTGAACAGGAAAAGCGCTTAAAACTATTTTAGTTTGCTACTTATGTTTTGATAGGTATATGGGAAAATATTATGTTTTTTATGCATTCTTTGTTTATAAGCAAACATTTTTGTAGAAAGAAATCGACGACGCTCGCCTCCTACAAAGATATTTTTAGATCAAGGCGCGCATTTTCCTGCTTCTCACCCACACACACATACGAATATTTACTTGGGTTTTGTGAGTAAAAGCTTCGTCCAAGAAAATAGTTATACTCCTCTAAAAAAGGAAGGGACTCTAAAACTAATACTTTTGTATTCCCCCTACAATACGACTACTTTACCTTTGTGCTCGTATAAGTGTAGGTAGTTTATTTTTTTTCAATTAAAATAAGTGCCGTGATTTTCCTGTGAAAATGAGAATGCTTGAGAGATTTGATGGTTACCAAGATAAGCTTTTTGAAGTGCTGCAGTGTTACTAGGGCATCATCGTGTTGGTTCTACTCTAATCTTGGTGGTCGGTAAGCAAATTTCTATTTTTATTTCTTTTTTTTTTAAAGCCAGAAAAAATTGCATTTCAAATAGTTTTTGTATTATTTATTTATTGTACTTCCACAAGTTTCAACACAAAACAAGTCCATATAGATTGTTATCTACCTACACACATACAATACATACTCTACACACGTACAAGTTTCATTCATTGTAATATTGCGGTAATGGTGTGTTGCTGTGCAATTCCTTAGTGATGCCTATGCACAAAACTCTCGATAATACTTCCAAGCCATGAAACAGAAATCTATATGTGTACGTTGGGAGTCCGTTTTCTAAAATGTTCTATATTGATACTTATTGAAAAGTGCCAAACATTGACGTTATACATGCTATAGACCCCAAACTAATATCCATACAGGAAAATAGTCTTCTAGTAATTTACAGCTTGATTCCTTACCTTCCCAAAGGCTTAATCAGACCATGGCATCCATGACGGCACAGCGTCATATACAATGATTACTCAGCTGACAGGTTTTGTTTCAGGAATGGTAGTCATTTGGTATTGAGATAAATTTCTTTAAATAATTTTGTTAGGAAAAGCATAAAAATTAAAAGTTTTATTTCGGTCCGCAAGATAAGAAAGCAAGCTTAAGATTATCAGAACACGATTTTTCTGTATGAATAGTAGTTTTAGGCGGAGGAGCTATTCAATCAAAGTTTTGTCAGTTTTACATAAGAACGCTGTAAATATTTTAGAATATTAGGACTCCGTTGGGGCTCTCATGTGGTAGTGAGGGGAGTCTGTTTAATGGCTTGTGAAGTATTTTCGAGGATTTTGCTAGACGACATAATCTTTGGAATATGTTAAGGCTTAAGCTGAAGATATTCTCTTGTCAGTTAAGGTGACACAAATTTGATGAGAGAAATTCTACTTGTAAGATCTTGTCCAACTTATAACTCAGCAGTGCCCCCCCCCCCCTTCTATAGATAACATTTACCACCTAACTGATTAGGGAATAAAAAATGACATTGAAATTTTTGTATTGCCAAGGTTCAGTTAGTGATTGGAAAAATACTTTCTCATTTTTGTATGAAGATTACTTTCATGTGAATCTTCAAGCTGCCAGGATGTGTCTTAAGATAGTGTAGATAGATTAACCCTTTGCAACTCCGAAACATTTTTACTATGGGTTACCAGCTACTCCGGAATATAACCTTCCGTATGTCGTCGAGCTTTTTATATGCATTGAATGTGAGCTTATAATGCCAGATTTGGATGAAACTTTTACAGTTTGAATAGGATACCAAAATAGCTCACATGTATTTTTTTGTTTCCCTATACCATGCCCCACCACGCCGCTAGAGAGGTTAGAAATTACGTGATTTTACAATGAAACGTCATTTTCAAAAAATCATATCTCGAGAACGGAGCAACCGATTCTTTTGATCCAAATGCTGAATGAAGCATAATATTTTTATATCTTTTATAAAAAAAATATAGCAGCACTGAACAAAAATAAATATTGCTAACAATAGTACTTCCTGGTTTTGCAGTATACGGGGAATTTTAAAAAATCATAAAAAAAAATAACTTTACGCGGTATGGCCATAGAGGAATGCGGTTTTTTAATTGTACTTGTGGTAGAAAAACATAGATGAAGAAAAATGTGTCTTGTGGCTTGGGGGGGGGGGGGGGGGGGGGGCTGTACCCACCGAGGGAAGTTGTTCAAAAATGGGCGTGTGGAGTATCAAATTAAAGACGGAAGAGAGTGTGATCGAGTGGAGAGGTGTTTTCTTTTCATCCTGTATGTTTCATACGGACATTTTTACCGTTAAAAAAGGATTTGTTGGGACTTGGGTCATATACACCCATTTTCTTCATTTTGCATGTATTTTGCCCTTTATTTCTGGCGAATATGTTAGCAGTCTGTTGTGAACTTTTTTTTTTGGGTGGCAAATTTCGCCGAGGTAACGGTTCGCAAACACGAGATTAAAACGAAGCCATTTTTTCACTTCAATCCACTTCATCTTTTCGTAGAAATCTATCTCATCCTACGCTTTTTAACCGACGACTATGATCCTTATGTCACTGGATGCACAACTTAGATTAGATTAGATTTGTGAGGGGTGTAGTGTATAGGCGTTAGCCTCGCAATCACTGATACCTCAAGGGGCAATGGCCTGAGAAGAGCTCAGTGATCATTTTGAGCTCTGTTCTTCTAAGGAGTAGGAGTTCTTTTGTTTTTCGCCAGAGGAGTCGATAAACTTTTTTGCCTGACGAAGTCCTTGTAGCCTTCCCAATACAGGGATTTTTGTTTATTCTCCCAGTTATTTAGGGTAGCTCTGAGGTAACACTTTGAAGTGCCACAAAATGGCTCTGGTCCGACAAACTCAGTTTCCGCTCCTCTTTTGGCTAGGCCTTCCGCAATTTCATTGCCTTTGTGGCCACCTCATGTCCAGGTACCCACATGAGGATAACTTTGTTTCTCCTTGATAGATTTTTGAGGGTTTGTAGACATTCCCAGACTATCCCTGACTTGACAGTGTAGGACTTAAGACCTTGAGGCAGCTTGACTGTCCGAGAGGATATTAATGGTTGAGCCATTTATGGCTCTTTTAATGCAGGTATTGGCACATTCTTCTTATGGCCAATAACTCGGCTTAGAATACGGTAGGGGTAGAGCTAGAGCCTTTGATATATGGCATTTGGGACCGTATACCCCCAATCCGAACCCACTGTTTGTTTTTGATCCGTCTGTATACCACACATCGATCCTTGTTGGAAGGACGGTTTAGTGGAGCGCCATTGTTGTCGGTCTCCAAGAACCACTTGGAATGGTCTTACAAAATCCATTCTGGGTGTGACTATATCAGATATTGTCGTCACTTGCTCGAAGCATATCTGTTTTAAGATACCTAAATAACCAACCAGATCGCCTGGCTTTAACTGTTTCTCCGTTTGTATTCTAATAGCGCTGGAGATCGCTTCCTTTTTCACCTGCAAATGCAGGGGTGCAAGGTTTAATAAGGCTTCCATGGCTGCTGTAGGACAGGTTCTCATGGCACCAGTTATTCCTAGACAGGCAAGGCCGCTGGGTTTTTTGAAGCAGAGCCTCATCCGTCTTTTGATTAGTTTTTGGTAGCCATGCGAGGGCGCTTAGGTGACCATGGGGTCTAACAACCGTGTGTACGTCCAGTACATCATTTTTGGCTTCAGACCCCATGTTCTGCCAATGAAGCGACGACACGTGTAGAGAGATCGCATCGCTCTATCCGTCACTCTGGACAGATGCGAATTCCAGGTAAGTTTCTCATCTAGGGTTATCCCCAGATATTTGACTTCGTCTGAAAATATCAATTCCGTATTATCAAGAAGAGGAGCCGTTAGTGAAAGCTTCGATCTTCTTGTGAACGGAACGATAACCGTTTTGTTGGGGTTTATGCTAAGGTTGCTGTTATGCTGTTTAGACACCACGTGCGGACTTTGGAGAGGGCTATTTGCATGAGGTCGGATATGACTTGATCATGCTTGCCCCGTATGCACAACTTAATTTACCGTTCCTTTTTTTTTCTACCTCGCACCCTTAAAGTACCCCCTGGAAAAAAATCATCAACGAATTGTAGCTGCACGAGGTTAAGATGAACAGTTGAATCGGTTTTCCAGTCGGACTTAACCCTACCGAGTTAGAGGTGATTTAACGTGGAAAAATCTAGTACCTAATTTAGAATAAAAAGTAACGTACTAAAAAACGTGGGTATGGGAATCGAAAGAGAAGTGAAAACAAAGAATTATAGCGGTTTTAGAAAAAGTTCAGAAAGTGTACTGCGCTCCCTGCAGAGGGGGTGAACAGTTATTCTAGTACGTTTCGGAAAATCGAGTACTAATTCGAATATGCTTTTTATATGGATTTTGAGTAACCACACCCCTATGGCGCGAGGTGAAATGGCTGAGTTATAAGCGAAAAGCTAAATTCCCGCACCATTTCCCCTCCCCCTCCAAAAAAGCCGAAAAACGTAGTAAATTACTTGTCCTTCTAGGTAATAATCTAGAATCCGCTTTCAAAGCAAGCCAATCAGATGGGTATCTTCGAAGTTAGCCCTGCAAACATTTTTGTACATATATAGGCCGAAATATTGAGATTTAGGCTCCCCTCCATTCCGCCCCGTCGCCTACCAGCGAGCCCCACCCCACAACCTCCCAGCGACACTTGTAGCCCCGATGGTAGCTTTCATTTAATTCCTCAATAAGGAGTTATAAGCAAAAGAAGTTGAAACTTTGCCCTCCTGCCCCGCCGGAAGCCTAGCCCCTCTTCTAAAAACCAACACCATTAAAAGATGTGCGACATTGACACGAACACACCCACAAAAATTGTGAAAAATATTTATTATTTAAATAGAAAAAACAAGGTTTCTTTTAGATCTCGCCGCTGCGGCGACAACGGAGTAGTAGCTTATCTTCAAGATTTGTATGTTAAGAAAGACAGGGGTGATTTTGTACAGAAATAGATCGAATGGAGTCATGGAAGTCTCTAATACCCCTTAGAGATAGCTCGGACCTCCCTCCAGATTTCGTTAGATCTTATTCTCTAGAAGAAGATTCTAGAATATACTGACGGTAATGTCCTTTAGCGGTTGCTAATATTCTTTATCAGCCGGTTACTTAATAAAGTATTAAGGGAATGTAGGGCAGAATGATATACTTAAAATTTTACTTGATATTAACAGAAAGTGTTACTGGTATTATCGCGTACATCTAGTAGTTTTATGCCTGAGAACGCATCGACGTAAAAGGCTAAATTTGGGCATGGTAAATAAAATTTCAAAAATGGAATAAATCGGGTTAACCCTTCTTAGTGTTGCCATACAAAACTGCCATTTCTCACTATATATTTGCCCAATGCCTCACGCGTTGGCGTGGAGAGCTGAAAATTGGTACATGGAACTTTTTTAAAAAAAAGCGAATTTTATGTTCGAAAATGGCAACAATCGGGCAACTTCTTCATAGGTTTCCATTACAAAAATTTCGTTTTTTACTATGTATATATGTGCACTGCCTGCGAACGCGTCGAAGTAGAGAGCTACAACTCTTCCACGCATATGAACGTATGGACGTACAAACATGCACACATACACAAACACAGACACATAGTGAAACCCTCTTACCAGGATAGAAATATTTTCAAAATCTGGAGCATGATTTTAGATAATGCACAATGAGTCGATCACGCGGTTTTATTTTGGTTTCCGCCTTTATAAGTCGGATTTATGATTAGAAATCCAATTCTATTGTTCCAACTGTTACTGAACTCGGACAGTTATTGTTTTTATTACATTTGCAAGGTATTTTTGTACACAACATCAAAACCTTGTTCATTGGGAGTAGGATCTTTTAATTTGGTGAAACAGTTTTTTATTGTTTTGAATGGTTTGAACCCTAGTTCCACTACTTTCTCTTTCCTCTTCTTATTTTTTTTTAATTGCAGAAATCCACACATCATAACAACTGCAGGGCTTAAGCATTATTTGAAACCTATCAGAAAATTCCGGGATATATTTTGTAAATTTCAACAAAACAAACTTTCCGATCCACTCCTACTCTCACCCCCAACGATTTTTGTTTAGTGGGTGCTCAGTCTATCCCCATGTTGCATATATAAATATATATGAGTTTTACATGATAGAAGTCGTGCAAGCGGATGGTGTACTACTTTCCAACATCGCGGGTGTATTTTATTCCTGAGCAGCTTCATTGCTCGACCCCATTGGGAGTAACATACATACATCGATATATAATTTTTCAAGATAAACCGATCAGATCTAACTTTCAAGTAAAAATGGCGGCATATGTTTAGCTATTCCGAAACGTTTTCGCTCCCGCCACGGAGCTCATCAGCGGTGCCCACCTAAATTCAAAATTTGAGCTATCTATCGGGGTATTTGTTATTATAAAGACATTTTCTCAAATATATATATTATATATACACATTTAAAAATTTGCGTCTCGAAGTATATACGCCGAGCCGTTATCCCCGAACAACGAATCTACAGCGGTAGGTGATGGTTCGAACTAGCGGATTTCCAGGACATTTATTCTATAGGTTAATGCGTTGTATGGTATATGGTTTATGCAGGGACCACCATTTAATCATTGCAAAGACTTCTATCTGTGTCACTTATCCACTTATAAGGAACACTAATCTTAACGATTTTTGTTAGTGGGTGCTCAGTCTATCCCCATATTGCATATATAAAATACATACAACATCATAAAAGTCGTGCGAGCTGGGGATGCACTACTGCCATGTTGAAACAACGGCTTTCCTATTAATAATTTCGGGAAACCTTTCCCGCTCAATATATTCAGAATCTCACTCTATGAAATTTCTTGTGACTAAGCTTTAAAATTCTAGCGATAAGGTTTTTTGGTTGTGACTACTTTCTGATGTTCAGGATGGCAATATTTGGAGTGAAAACGTCTACCGAAGGCCGTCGGTTTTTGTACCAGTCAATTATTATTGAATTATTTCTTCTTATATGTAACTCTAACCTCTAAGTATGGTAGAGATTCCATACATTTCTGCTGCAGTAAACTATAGTTTAGGATGGTAGCCATTAAGAATATTAAGTTGATGTAGCAATATGGAGAAAGGATCGTCAACATGTTTTATTAAAATACGTGGCTTGTTTTCTATTTTATCGATGCAGATTGTTAATAATTCATTATTGTTGTTGTTGTTTGTTTCTAAAATTTCTTACTGAAAACAAAATAGCTTGCTTCGGTTGTGCAGGAACAAGGCATCTCTAAAAAGTTTTTCGTGGTATATCTGTGTGAGGAAAAACTGAAGTTTATTTTGAAGAATCTTAAGAACTAGGTTGACGGAAATATTAGTGACTAGAGAAACAATGTCAAAGGAAATAATTTTTTGTCCTGCTTTCAATCCGCAAGTAGCTTTTGGTTTTTTAATTTTTAACACATTAATGTTTGTAACTAATAGACTGCGTCCGTGAAAACAGTTTGTGACATCAGCCGAAAATTCGGAGAAATAATAAAATTCTCGTAAATTAAAAGGTGTTTTCCTCCTGACCGCCTAGTCCTCTAAAATAGATTTACTAATTTTAATATACCTACTTATTAAATTTGTAGAAAAAAAAAACAAATTCGTGTCGACCCAATTAAACAAAATTACTCAATCAATAACAAATTCCTAATTGTAAAAAAAAAATAAAAATAATAATAAATTGACGAACTGAGAGATAAGTGAAAGTTCCATATCAATTCATTTTACGACCTCAGCTTAAATCTCATTACCGATGACAAAAGTTTACTGATCTCATCTTGAGGTAACGATCTGTTGTAACAATTCAAATAGCTTTATTATTTTTTATAATTCAAATTCAAACCACACGAAAAACTTTCACTTATGGGACTCTATGAAAAGTGCGAGAAATCGATATGCTCATTTCTCATTCGTCAAATTGGTATCGACAAATTACGAACTATCGAAAGTGCTCTGCTCTGACCTGTGCTAAACAAATGCAGCTGACAGAAACATTCAAGACAATTTCAATAGTATCGTCTTTCACCTTGAGACGAGACGGATAGACGGAATGCTTATAGATGAAATCACCGGTGATGGTAACCGCATTCAATCAATTCCCTAATTAATTTCTCTTATTTCGTTATTGACTGTGTGGGTGAATGAATGGTTTGGCTACCGCCTTAGATAAAGTTTCAAAAAAAAAGAACACAAATTTTTTTTTTTGATTGATTACGCTATCGTAATTGGTGAACCTCTTCGATTCGGTGTGCCGCAGTTAGAGAAAAGTTCAGAGGGCAACTTAATGAATTTATTGTTGTTTCTGTTGTTGTGGTTGTTGTTGCTGTTGTTGTGTATGGTTACGTTTGAATCGCAGTTCTATTTGGAGAATATGCGAACACCATAAACTACCACACTTTAGGACGGGCTAGTAAATTTATTATTTTGCTCTGATGATTTATCAAAATTTGTGGCAAAGATCAATTAATTGTTTTCATTTCCATTCACGGAATGTTGTTCGCTGTATAAATCAATTTTGTGGCTTGGAGGAATATGAAAGGGTTCCTTTGTTTTTTCTATAGAAGATTCGTTCTTGGGAGTTAAATAAAACTTACGGAGGAGGAGTGAACACATTTAAAACTAAATGAAATTTAATGCTTCTGTCGCCTTTGGTTAGTGTTTTTTTGTATCCATAAATCTTGTAATAATTTTCCATTGTGGAAAAGAAAATATTATCCGTTTACAGGGTGCTTTACAAAAAGTTGACATCAAGTCATAGTAATAGAGAGGTCTTTGTAGGTGGAGACAAGCAAAATATTGTACAGCTGATGAGGTTAAATCGATAGACTCTATGATAATATTTTTATTTTTATTTATTAGATAGAAACTTGCTGGAGCTTTTTACTGCCTTATAATACTTTCCCCTCCATTGGAAGGATAATGACCTACACAGACTGTCTCCATTATGACTCAATTTGAAATTCAACCAATTCAAGGAAATGAAGATGTGACAGACTGTAGACAAAAATAAAATTAGTTCATTTGAAATGTCATTGAGATTTATGTTACTTGAGAGTTCCTTCACTGTGAGTACAGATTCAATTCAATTCAATTTATTATATTAATGGCATCATGAAAATACAAATAACACAACAGCTAAACTTATGATATGCATAAATAAGAAACAAAATAATAATAGTAAAATAGAAAAATAGAAATAAAATAAAGATCAATTTAGGATGGGCAAAAATAAATAAAAATTAAAATAAAAGTGAAAAGTAAATAAATAGCTATCTATCTTGCAGGAAGCACAATAAACCCACACAAAAACTATGATCGCTGCTATCACTCTTGAGTTCAAGGGGGATAGTGTTCCATAGTCTGATGGCTTGGACAAGGAATTGACGCTCAGAAACTGAGACCGTAAAAAACTGAGCTTTTGATACAAATAATTTGATTTGCGATATTGAATCAAGTCACGTAAAAAAAGGATCATGCGAAAATCCAAATACGTACGAAATGTGCAACCAAAGATTAAATTCACATAAGGAGAATCATGGTCATATCGCCGAAGTCCAAAACAATAACGAACCTCAGAGTTGAAAGCTACATTAAGTTTTCTCTGGGAAATTGAGTCAACTGCACAGAACAGCTCACAGTAGTCAATAAGTAGTGGTACTATAAGGGCTTTAATTAAAAATACTCGAGTCTGATCGGGCGTATACGATGCAGTTAAAAATAATTTGCCAAGAGTTGCATATATCCTTGAAACAACAGATTTAACATGATCCGACCAAGTTAAAGTTCGATTCAATGTTACACCAAGATCTTTTACCACATTATTATAGGGAATCACCTGATTGTTCATACCGAGTACAGGGCAGCTGGGTATGTCAATTATAGACGTTTCTTAAATGAGAATTCACGCACATGACAGCATCACCAATGTTATTCTTATGCCAGGAAATGTATAACTGCACATCGTCAGCATATAAGTAGTATCTACAATGCACAATGAAATCAGAAAGATCGTTGATGAGGATGGTAAACAATAAATGTCCTAGAATAGAACCTTGGGGCACATCACTAAAGACTGGCAGGAATTCAGAAACTCTGTCGTCACAACAAACCTGTTGCTGCCAGCTTGTGATGTAACTGTTAATAAGCTTACATGCTGGAGTAGAAAAATCAAAATGTGTAATGAGTTTATTAATTAGGACGGCATGATTAACTCTATCAAATGCCTTGCAGCAATCTAATAGGCTTAGAATAGTTCAATTATTTGCCGCCATTGCTTCGCGAATGTCATCAAGGCTGTGTTGCAGCTATGCTTTGACTTAAAGCCAGATTGATAGGATGATAATAGACCACTACTGGTAATATAATGACACAACTGATTGTTTTGTACAAATTTCAATATAGTAGATCTTAAATCTCGATATGTTGTCAACACTCTTTTGCTCTAATTATTGTAATTGAATTGAATTGAATTATACAAATGAATTTGTTATTGAGATAGATGTGTGAGTGTAATTAAAAACAAGAACGAAGGAATTTTAGTTCAGGTAATCAGTTAGCGTCGAAGAGCTTGTTTGGAAAAAACCAAAAATTTGTAATAAAGTATAGAAGCAAGAAACTGGAAAATTTTATTTTATTAAAGACCCTCCGGCTCAGCATATCTGCAAACTCCTATGTGCTGAAAAACAAAGAAAATAAATAAAAGTATACAATCCATATCGATCATTTCACCAATCTCAAACTAGTTACTGGGGATTAACATAGGTCGATCCACCAAATTCAATCTCCTTACATGAAGGCGGCTGTAGTATTTCCATGGCATAAGCATTGTCCAAGTGCTATTCCAGACGCTCGTCAACATTATTGTAACAAGAAGATATCTTTCATCCTTCAAATCAGAAACGGACTTCGGCCTAAAAGCCTTGTAAGATTCAACATATATTACGAAAACATATCAATTGAGGACCCTTTTGCCACTGGTAAAGCAACATTCATCCCAAAAATGTTCTTCATTTGAAGTTGAACAGAAATGTTGGAGAGGAGCGGTCCTTGATGTACTTCATTTGTATGACACACTGCACATTTAACTCCATTTAATCAAAAACTAATTCATTATGGAGACTAGACTAGGCTAGATAATGTCGAAATTTCGAAATTAGTTAGTTTTTATTTACATTTAGAATTTTTTTTTTCTTTTCAAAAAATATGTCATCAACACCATTTTTTTATATCGAACTTAAGACGGTCAAAGTCTTAAGTACAAAATGACCTTTCACACTCTCTACTGAAAAAAAAAGGTGCGTTTTGCTTTTTTTCTCTCACCCTTTCTTTAATCCGAGGAAAAATGTCATTAAATGCCTTTTCTTCTATGTAGTCAGTTTTCAACTCATTTTCGCTTAATGTGCCTAAAGGAAAGGTTCAAAAACAAAAAAAAAAAAGGTTGAATTTTGGGTAGACAGTTTCATGGGTCATTTTAAAGTGAAGTCTTGTAGCTTCCTTTAATATGAAAAATTAGAGTTGCTGACATGAAATAAATATCTAAATCTAAAAAATCTGAGTTAAAATTCTGAAATATTGATTTTGTTCATATTACATAAGGAATAAAAAAATAATGAAGTGTTTCCTATGCAAAATGTATATGTACCAAAAAAACAAAATCCTGGTAATCCAAACAAACCTTAGTTAATCTCGCAAGTAAAAATCTTTGATGTGCAAATAAAAATCGATGAGAAAGTTTGTTCCAAGTGTTGCACAAGTTCCTACGCAGTTAGTGTTCTGTACGAAAATTATGGTTGAATAAAATTTACCGGGTACTCGGGTGACTTTTTTATATACATTTGTTTTTATTATAGTGGAATTTCAAGCTACCATGAATTTCAAACTTAGATAACTCAGCCGAATACATCCGCACTTTTTTTCACATCGATAGCTACGATTTAGGGTGTGGTGACATATCTGTGCCGGGCCGTATATTTTCGAACTCTTGACCAACCCTTTATAAACCTATAATAATTTATTTAGAAATTCACGTCTAAAAACATTTTGCCGTATGTAGAAAAGCGTAGTTAGGTAGGCTTTTGCTTTTGAAAAAATCTGAAAAACAAAACTTGTAAAAAATTTAGTGTCAACTCTTGCACCTAAAAGTTATCAATAAAGATTTTACATTTTTCAAGACAACAAATAGCGAGCAATCAGTCAAACGGCTTAGTGGAAGAATTATTATACCGCATTCTTTTTCAGAAACCCATCTCTATGTCAGCCATGTTTAGCAGTACCGATCGATAAGTTTAGTGGACGTTAGCGTGACCTATATACGGTTCCGGTTCAAGATTGGACTCGGCCATCCCATAGGTGATTTTCCGTTGGTACAAGCCATCCACTCATGCTGTCGCTGGAACAACCAAAATAGCTTCAAGATTATAGTCTTCCGTCGCTTTGGTGATATTGAGAAATAGCTCCCTTTCCTCAATTCATCGGATACTTGCCATCTAGTCCGGGTGTTATTGGGGCAGCCTAATCTAAACTTATTTTCCGAGTCTAGACATTTTTTTAGATCGACATAGACGTATGGCAACCTGGAGGGTGATTCTGATCTTTTGTCGTACTTGAATGTCAAAATAGACGACTAAATGAAATGAACTTTTCTACAGATTTTTCTTGTTTTGATTGAGGTCAGCAACGCTTGCATGACGTATAATGAGCTGAAAATGACACTTCACATTACAAATTCAAAATAATATTTCGAATTTAAGTAGGTACTTGTAATGCTCTAATTAGGTGTAGAATTTCCATTTACCATTGTGTAAAATTTTTGTCACAACCTCTGGGAGCAGTTGACTAATTTGTCATATATTTAGGCGTGGTTTTTGACGTTTGTTCACCGAAAATTCACTATAGTTCATTTTGTGGTAGATAATAGTTAAGACACAAAATGAATTGTGTTAGAAGAAAAAGTACGACAAAATATGTCAAAATTCACGACTAAATAGTACGACAAAAGATCAGAATCACCCTCCTGGTGTTGCTGAAGCAGATCCCATAGGCAGTATCAGCGTAGTAGTTGCTCTTCCTATGGCCATCAAAGCGACATAGGACTTGGTGCAACTCGAATCTCCTTCATGAATAGCATTCGTTCAGGCTGGCATAGGGACAGACTAGACTGAAGAGTACCCTCGTCCACAGATCGACGTTTGGACAACATCAAGTCGTCATTAAGAAGACTAGTCTTTCCAGGTCTGGAAGTTGGTCAAGCTTCACCTGGATGCAAGTAGAGCAATTGATTGACTTGTAGCAGCCAAGTATCCAAGCCATCAATTTCCTGCGTCAAGCATTCAAGTCATCAGATTTCTGCGTCAAGCAATATATAATAAATAAAAAGTACTTCCTTGCCAAATTGTTTTGACATAGATTAAAGCGGCATCTTATGTGGGCTTGTGGTGTCAGGAAGAATATAAACCTGCTTAATTTAACCGTAAATACCGATCCTTTGTTTTTGTCCAGCAAATCCTGTATGGATATTAAACCTTTTTTTATATAGATATGGTATACTTCAATTTCTATCTATACTTAGCAATTTTTAACCTTATTGTAACCACAGAGTGGCGTTACCCTCCGATGTTCATTAAAATTCACTTCTACCAACTTATTCGACCGACATATCAGTTCATTATAATCATTTTCACTGAATAGTTCCGAATCCGTTATCATATTAAATTGATACGTATCTGCACAAAATGTAATACTGGATGTCGATCGAAACGAGTTATTTTCGCACAATTTTGTGTATATCGGTAAAAAGTGCTTGCAGTTTTTCTATTAAATCAATGAAGAAAAAAACAAAAGACGACGTCAACATTTTCACCCGTAGAATAAATAGTATTCCTTGACAAAGTTAAATGCAAATAAGACAAACAGCTCCGTCCATTAAATTCACTCCAGTCCATTTGCTTCAATCTCCAGCAATCCACATTCACCCTTCAACAAATTGCAAATTTCCCATCTTACTGCGGAAAATTGGTTTTGCAATCATCTCAACAGATGTGACCACATCTCGACAGTGGTTGTTGCCTTTAAAGATTGAATGGAACATGCAAGGTTTTCCTTCCTATGGTGGTGTCGGTAGTATAAATAACTTCAAGGATACCCTCTTATTGCTTCATCTTGTGTGTGTGCATAGTGTGCTTGGAAATTAAGAACAGAGGCAGATTCCTATCGGTTCCTTCTGGGTAAGTATATAGTACATATACAAAGTGTGAGTTTCTTATCAGGGCTTCGTAATCAAAATTTCTTTAAATTGTTAAATGTCCTTCAGAGTAGTATGTGAAAGGATGTCCTGAGGTAGTCCTTGAGCTAGAAAAAATCACACACAAAAGCATGTACGATTTAGTGCTACTTTCCTGAAACTTGAACGGCCAGGGTTTTTTTTTGTTTTTTATAAAAGAGGCTATAGTTATCAGGAGTTTGCAATCTGAGGTTTTCTGCTAACGCGAGTTTCTCTGAACAAAATCAAAAGAAAAAAAGAAAAGAAAAACGTAAAATACGCGGCAAAAGTTGAATATGAAAAATATGCTCTCATTTTACTTTGATGTTGATCTCCATTCAACACATCTAATGATGTGCTGCGCTGATATAAAAGGAAAAGGTTCAAAGATGAAAGTTCCAGGCGCTCCTGTGAAAACAGCTGAAGGTTAACTGTCTTATTCAGGGGACTTTAAAACCCCCTTATCAAAAGGGTCTTAGGATATTTACTCTTGTAATACAAGATTCTCGACAGATTGAAATTTATGATAATGAAACAAATCTTCTTCATCATATTTTTCCAGCTTAAATACAAACGAATAAAGTAGGATTATATGCAGGAACCTGAAGGATTAACAGCACTGTATTTGACATTTTTCCACGAAAGTTGCTTTCATACAGAAGAAGAAGGACAACAAAGTCGTCTTTCCCGGACCATGAGTTGCGATAAAAATTTTGTCCACTGAAAAGAATTCAGTGTCAGTTGTGACACTTGTCAAAATAAATTGATCGGTCCTTAAAATATTTTCAGGTTTTTGGCTTTAACAGTACATAATCCTTAAAAGGTTCACGCTCCTATTAATAGGACTAGAGCACAATGCTTACGATATGTTGCGAGTATTATAAGCGCGTAGGGTAAAACTCCGTTTGGAAACACATTAATCATTCAAAGTGTGTTTTGTGCTTTTGTTATGCTTGGACTTTCTATCGCTAAGCTATATATACTCCTTATCCCTTTCACTTTTATTGATTTTCTGTTGTTATTGAAATTGAACTAACCTATCTATGCATCAATTACCTGCCTTTTGAAAGGACATGAGAATAAATTATTTTTGTTAGTGTGAATTATGTGGAATTGTTTACCGAAAATTAGCTTCGGATTTTTGTGAAACGTTACGTTACGGTGAATGACTTTTGAATTGGCGCAGTTTTTATATTTTACAAACAATACTAATTACGTTTTGTATTATTTTTTAATGATTTAGTTTATTTTTTTGACTTATATAATAACTCACACCAGTAAATATTAAAGCGGTCATTCCTAGGGTAATATGTAAATTAATACTGTCTTAAAATACATCTATCATTGCTGCATGAGTCCCCTTATCTTATGTTACTACCATTTTACAGTCTAAGTCGGCACTGTTATAATGTGTTATATTGCTGTATTATATTACTGACATTTGAAATGGTGATATCAAGCGTTATAGTTTAAGCATGCTGACCCTGTCGAACATCTCCATAATATTTGATAATTAGTGGAGGAACTTAGAGTAAAATGGTAGTGTGAGATCTAGTCTCGAACGTGGGAGGGAGTGCCGGTTTTTAAAAGGACAACTCACTCAGTAAAATGTCAAATATAAAATTTTATTCAACACATAAACTATTATCAAAATTCAAGATCTTAAATTAATCTACAAACTACTAATTAAAAAACAAAAACCAGAACAAATTAAAATTCAATTAATATAAAAAGAAAACATATTAAAAATTCCAATATAGGTATAACTTCAAATGTTGTCGTGGTCTGTAAAAGGAATACTGCTACTATGTGTAGGCAGAAGGGTAGCAAAATGACTTTTGCACCGGAATGCAATTATAGCTGGAAGTGGTGCTGCGTGTACGCAAAAAGGGTAGCAATTTGCTTCTATAAGGAAATAAGTCAGATTAGTCTCTGAATGTAGAAGTATTCTGTTTGTGCGCAGAAGGATAGCAGGTTAATCTCTGCGGCAGAATTATTCTTTTGCTTAGGTATAGGCAGAAGTTTAGCAGATTAGTCTCTGTGAAAGAATTATTCTTCTGCTTAGGTGTGTGCAGGAATATAGGAAATTTTCAGATTATTCTCTGAAATATAGAACTAATCTTCTATATTGGAGGTTGGATATAATATTCTTATCTTTAGATTAATCTCTGAGGCAGATAAGCTGTGGACCAAGAATGATTTTCTATTGCGGCTCGTCGGCTTTATAGTATAGCCGCTGTATCCAGTTATAAGTTCTCGTCTTTTGGTGTTGCCCTAGAAACGTTTATTGAATTTCGTCAATCTCTGAACGTACCACAGACAGCTGGCTGACCTAATGTCACTTGCTGTCATTGAAAGAAATGTAAATATCAGGAGGTAAATATGCTTTGGTGCATTCTTGTATTAATTTTTATTAATGAATTTCGATTATTTTTAGGTTAACTGCAGCTTCAAAGGGTTTTAGGCGATGCTTTTGCTTTTGTTCCAGAGGATTCAGGAGAGAATTTCCGAAGGAAATGTGAAACTATTAGATAAGTATTCTGTTTATAATTTTAGAACTTGGTTCTTTGTACTACCTTTATTCTGTATTTCAGGAAATATATTTATCAACAAGGAAAAGCACCAAAGTAATCAAAATAAGTCGGTAGACTGAACAGGTAGATACCTCTCCATTTGATTTTCATCCGACAGTCTTTAGTTGATCTATTACACACAGCTTTTGCGAGTTCACCTCTAGGTGGCGCACGCATGTACAGCGAAATCTGTCCTTTGTAAAGTGCAGTACGCTAGAGCCAAGGAATTCGGTCAAGGAATTTTTCCACTTATATCTTAAAGTAAAATTGACATTAGGTCAAGGAATTTTTGACAATTCGGATTTGTCAATTGTGTGATATTTCTGATAATAAAGAGAGTGAAGAAATGGATAAATCCCAATGAGAAATTAAGATACACGTAAAACAATTTTTATTCGTCCATTTGTCATTTTAAAATTGATTCACCTCTTGCAAAAACGCTGTTCGTTCCATCAATTTTTCAATTATTCCACCAACGTCAAAATTCCTTTCAGAAATAAGTGTATCGGTACTTATTTCTTCAAGAAATATTGACATAAATGGATTTTTCGACAACAACGACACCTTTTTGTTAATCGAAAAGTAGAGTTTTTCTGTTCGAATTTCTTCTCTCTAGCATACTACTTCAAGGAATCGGCAAAGAAAAAAATCCTTGAGCATTCCATGCCATTTTTTTACATGGTTTTTGTATAGGAACAAAAATTCCTTGGCTATAGCATACCGGGATTAAAGATGTTAATTATTATTGGGATATAGCGTGACCCAATTCCATTCGAATTTTTCCTTTTTATTTTCGTTTGATTGTTTGGCGGTTTTGCTAGTTCATAATAGAAGAGCTACGTTCAAAATTGCGTATCTTCAACAGAACGCAACTAGAACGTCTGCCTCATGTAGACAAATGTTGCCCTGGGGGCTGGCTATGACGTTCTTAAGATGCTACTTAGCGCATGGAATTGGTTACTCGAGGAGCTGTAATGTAAGCAACAATGCGTCTTGACCAGACCTGTAAAATTCCAAGTACAAGTACAAATAGAAGTACCAGGACCTGGACTTAAAATCTTTTAAGTACAAATACAAGTACCGGTACTGGTACTTAACAAAAATTTCAAGTACAATTGCCGACACTGGTACTTATAAATTTTGGAGGTACAAGGCCAGCTACTGAAACTTTTATTTGTAAGTCCCATATATAAGGTTAAGTACCCTAAAAGTACCAAAGTACTAGAATGTGTATTTAATTAATTTACATGAGGTGAAGTACTTCATTTGTAGTAATTGCGTATTTTGATACTTATAGGGAAGGGTTGGGTGGAATAAAAGGTCCCGCGGGTAAGAAGTGCCACTTTTAATATTTCGTAGTATCGAAGGGCAATAAAAAGGAACGTACATGCAAGGAATGCACTTGGTGTGGGGTAATTTTTTCCACATAGCCAGTCGCTGCAAGGTAAGAGCGCACGAGTCATATGCTATTCATTTGGCAAAAAGTAAAAAAACATCGTGTTGGACATTTTAGTTTCTTACTGAATGTGTTCATCATGGTTCAGTAAAGTAAGGACCTTCATATTTCTATTTTCTTTGTGAGCACTCTGATACTACTTAAAACTATAAATGTTTTGTTGTCATTGTTTTCTATCTAAAAACATGTTCTTGTACCGTTCGGAGTAAAAAGTGTCCCTGGGGTAAATTTTAGGTATAACGACTGAACGTTAAAGCAAGCTATTTAAATATTAATATCAACCTGAATTACAATGCGGCTACAAAGATATTTCCAAAAGGTAAATATCAAAATAACATTTTAAAGTGATGCAACTAAAATATGGCTAGGTTGCAACAGATGGAGCTTTTTACCCGCATGAGGGGTAAAAAGTACCAAACCACTTGCACACTTATAATCAATTAATAACGTAAAATAATTAAACTTTTGCAGATATTTTTTTTTGTATTAGTACATGAAGCCCTGAAGATTATCTGATTAAATTATTATATAATTTGACCTAAAAGTTTATATGATATATTGATGACAATTCAAAAAGTGGCACTTCCAGTATCCCCTTACCCTACTATGTTTATACATGGAACCCTGGAATACCAGTACCTGTACTTCAAAAATTTCGGTACTTTTAGGCATGTGGCGACTTGACAGTGCCATCTGTATGACATAAACGAGTTTGGGCAACCATACTGACTTTGTAAGGTTTTCCGAAAACCAAATGCGAAAGCCACTTTGAGACTTAGGAAAGATCTAGTAAGTAAGCCTCGATTTTCATATCGAGAATGAAAAATACCCAGAGACTATTGCAGTCATTTTATGTTCATGCCTTTGTAAATAATTGTTCAGAAGTAAAATAAATATATCTACAATCGATACAACCTCTGGATATCATAGAGCTTCAAAATAAAAAATAAATCCATATATAATTCTCTCACAGAACTTCTGTGTTTGAGGTTGCCTTCCCAACACCAGGATCTGTCGTTAGCGTACATGCTAACTACCTCAGCACTAGTCACGATTGCGTACCAGCAGAACTTACAGTTCGTCTTCCTCATTGTCATTGCCGCTTCAGCTTCATCGACAGGAGGCCGCCTTGGCTAGTTTGCGTTAGCCTATTAGCGGCATAGTCTGAACCTGTCGAATCTCAACTAATTCGAGGCACAGAATACCAAAATCTCAACAGTCGAGAACATTGGAATCCAATCAAGATACGAATTCCCATTCAGCTTGTCATGAGGACAATCTGGACCACAACATTAACTTTACGACAATCACCAGTAGCAAGTAAACTGGGCTTCCAATAATTTTCAGGGACAGGTGCTGCCGCTCTCGGCGACATACCTCCCGAAAGTTGAACCATCGTAATTAGGTGGATCCAGACATCGATGACTAGCTCCGGTCTCTGGAGACTTCAGATGGCATTCACTTAGGCAGTGGTGGCAAGACCTCACCTAAACGAATAATCCGGCTACCAAGAAGCGGCAAGTAAAAAACAGAAACCCAACATGCGACAATTTAAGACGAAAAATGAAAATATGCAGTTCAAATAAATTGGATATTTTTAACGGGAATTAAACCTCCTAAATTGTTTTTGCACATAATTTTTAAATATACTATTTTGCTTTTTATTTCAACAACTTTCAACGAAATATTGGAATTTCTCGTCGGTGAAATATCGGGAGAAAAAACAAGTACTATTAGAGTCAAATAAATAAAAAAAAAGTGCAACTAAAAATGAAAAGAACTCAACGTAATTTGCTAGATCTAGGCTTTCCAAAATAGTCGCAATCTTAAGAAATGAGAATACCCCTAAAAAGAATTTAATTTAAAAAACTTCAATTTTTACCATTGTTTAGAAGTTTTCCAGCTAATATCTCCATTCTAATACATTTTTTTTATTTCTGCCCACTTTATTTACTAGTCTTCTTCGTTACCTTTAATTCAAGATATAAATCATTATTCTGCTACAAATAGTTCGCCAGAAATTCGCATTGAAAATGTATGAAATTTTCAGACCTTGGTACTGACTCATTTTAACTACTTTACAGGTCTGGTCTTGACCTCCTGACTACTGCCCGATCGGGCTTTCGATGAATGACCAGATTTAGGTGCCCATCTCATGAACCTGAAAAGGGTTTAGATGCTCAAAGTCTACTTGATGTGTGACTGGAGGGCTTTGCGCAAGTTTAGTATATTGAGCAAGTTAGTTTTCAAATCCAGACCGCCCCGATAACAGCCTCAATATGTAACACCATCTAGCTATGTCCTCTTGATAATTGACACCCAATGAACTGCTACAAAGGGGGTGACCTGCAGGCTAACTGCCCGTAGATTGGAGAGGTCGACCCTATGTCGACGTTTTGGACATAATTATATTCTAATCTAGGCCTGATATGATGCTTGTAGATTTGCGCCATGTGTGATGAAGTAAAATATTTCTTGCATCTTTGCAAGAAGCCCAGGCATTTCATTGCGTTTTTGGCAATCCGATCCGTTCTTGATATGGCTAAATAACGGGGAAATCAGAAAATAATCTTATTATGTGGAAAGCATTAAAAAAAAACAGCGGCTCATCAATTGTCAGGTCTTGTAGTGGTTTATTCTTTATTTACGCGTCCTTATCGAGTTGGAATTGGAACTGGTAATTATTTTTTCCTATTTTGAAGTTATTATTCTAAACTCTCGGTCTATCTGAATCGCCGGTTGACAGAATAAAAATTATATATGTGGTTTTGTTTGTGGATGTTCGTTCTAATGTGCCAATTTCCCTTTTTTTTGGCGGTGGGCGTCGTCGACGTCAAACGCCGAACAAAACGCCGGGCAAGTTACATTGAACATCTGCTCCGGGCGCAGCACCATACATAAAATTTCAATGACATTTGAATGTTGTCATTTTTTTCGACTGTGTCAAATGAAAAATTGTAAATTGTATAAATTAATTATCAAATGGATCTTGTGCCATATAACTATTTTAATAAATTCCTTTTACTTATGTGCGCTTATATGGCATATTTGAAGTTTATTGTGCTATCTGTAAATGTAAAGAAGCAAAGAATCTGGACAAGAGAAATTTTCACACAAGAAAATCGCGAAAATCATGGATTATTTTCGAAAGTGTTCCAGATTATTGAGGATCGTGATGAACAACAATTTCGGAAGGCTGTTCGTATGGGCGTGGAACAATTTAATCTTCTCACTTCATTGCTAAAGGGAAGATTGACGAAAGAATCGCCACGGAGGGCAATTGAAGCCGAATGTCGTTTGGCAGTATGTTTAGTGTAAGTTACAAAATGGCATAATGCGAATAGTTTTAAAATAACTTACAGATTTCCTAACTCCACAGATATTTATCGCAAGGCTCTAGCTGGCAAATGCTTTCTTGGGATTTTTGGTTAGGTACATCAACAGTGCGGAAAATAATTTTGGAGACTTGCGAGGATATTTGGGAAGAACTCCATGGAATATATCTTGCTCCATCTAATGAGGACGAATGGAGAAAAATTTCAACGGACTTTTACAAAATTACAGTCCTACCTAATTGTGTGGGAGCTATCGATGGGAAGCATATACGGATCAAGTGCCCTCCAAGGTCTGGTTCAATGTACTCCAAATAAAGGCTACAGTAGTATGTGACAGTAATTGCTGTTTCACGACAGTTGACATCGAAGCATGGGGGAGCCAAAGTGACGGAGGGAGGAGTTCTTAGTCGTAGTACCTTTGGGAGTCAAGTGCTGAATGAAAAGATTAATTTCCCCTCAACGCAGACTTTTCCGAATTCGAATATAAAATTTCCCTTTTATGTTGTAGGAGATGCTGCGTTCCCATTAAGAAGGAACCTGATGCGTCCATATCCAGGTCGGTTGCTTCCGTCAGACAAAGAAATGTTTAATAAGACTCTTAGTAAAGCAAGAGTCAGAAACGAGAACACCTTCGGTATAATGACAGCAAGATGGCGAGTCTTATTAAATTCAATCAATTGCTTTCCAGAAAACGTCGAAATAATCATTATAGCAATAGTAGTTTTGCATAATTTTGTGAAGATGCATGATGGAGAATATTGTCCGGATAATTTTGTAGACCATTTTGAAAATGGCGTGTTTAAAGAGGGACTTTGGTGAAAAGAGACGCCGCCCCTACCTCAACCCAATTTATTCAGGCGTTTCAATGCCGCCCGTAAAGCTTTTGAACTGAGGGATAACCTAAAAGATTATATAAATTCTTAATAATCAATATTGAAATAAAAGAACATTTTAAGTTATATATTATTTTTATTTTTTATGTTTTTTTTTTTTTTTTCATACTGAATTTTTATTTCTTCGTGGACGGCTGTTAACACTCGCATTTGTCTCGAATGATAGATTTGCATGCTCAACTTGCACGCTCACGCTGTTAAAAAATGAACGCACCTCACTCCTTCCACTAGATTCTGCAGAGAACGCTTCTTTGGCCACTCTCATTAGCTCCTGCATATCTTTTCGAGCCTCTTGCACAAGCTCCTCCGTCGGCTTCCGTTTTATGGTGGAAGAACTCACGCTGAAGTTTGCAGAAGCTCAGGTGGAGGTCCTTCCCTGCTGGACGGAAAAAACCGAATAGTCGTCGAACTCAATGAAGCTATTAAGAGGATCGTCATCGGCACATTCCCCAAGTTCCATTTCCGTCGGCTGCTCAACATCTACTTGGAAGTTGCTCACGGTCCTTCAGAAAAAGCAAAAGAATTATTATAATTAAAAGATTTGGATATAATGAAACAAAAAATAGTGCTAAATGGATTATCTACCTTGGATTTGAAAATTCGCAGTCATCCAAGAATCGCATGAGTTGATAAAATTTCCACTCATGCTTTGGGGAATGTGACGCATCTCCGGCTTTGCCCTTATTTGCTTTCTTCTCCTTCGAGTATCTATCGCGCAAGCTTTTCCATCGCGCTTTTAACTTTTCAACTGAAAAATGTTCATAAATAAACAAAAATGAATAATGAATTTACCTGGAACTCTTATTTGGGTAGATAATTCTACCCACTTCTTTTCTTTTAAATCAAGATTTTTGTAACTAATTTTTTCCTCCATATTTACTTGAAAACAATTACAAATGTCATTTCATTTTTTCATGTTTTTTCATAACAGATTTAGATCTGCCATATTGGTGGGTAATGTGATGCATTTCATACATGCAGTACTGTCTCTAAATATTTTTGACATAAAACGCCGGCGTCGGCGTTGTTAATGTAATCCGGCCAATTGTGTTCAAAAGTGATAACAGAAATTTGCTTGAAGAAAAATTCAATGCTACTTAACAGGGCGGAGCATTTCATAAGATTATGTTGTACTTCATATATGTATGGAACATGTTTCAGACTAATTTTAGCTTGATTTTGATTTTTAGTTATCTATCTATACCCTTCACGGAATTCCACTGAAACCTAATATTATACTTCAACTCTATAACAACCGATTTCCACAACATTTCACTTAATCCTCTCTCATATTTAAAATTCTTCATCCTTAGGAATTTTTATGGAAATTGAAATTGAAAAAATACTTCATTGCATAACCTTTACTAAAATAAAGTTACGTGGCCAAGCGAGGCCATCTGGGAGGATTTTTTAATTTATCAGAATAAACATATTTCTGTGAAAACTTCATCTTTTTTCTCAAAGTATCAAGCTTAAGAAGCCTGTCAGAATATTCGTTTGCGCTGTCTATTACTGGTTTTTAACTCATACTAAATCTGGACATTGCTACCTCAAATATAAAATGAAAAACTGCACTTGAAGCTTCCTTATTTCTCATAATGAGAAAATCTCTTGCAGAGGAAAGCCATTATAGCTCTACCCTTCCCCTTTCAAATCAACTAATATAATATCCCTTATTGCCCTCATCTATGTTACTTTTACCCCAGGCGCATAATGTTCATGATAAAAAAAAAAATCTTTACTGATTAAATCTGGGATTACTTTTATACGCTCATCTTAATTTTCCTTGCCTAAAATCAAATATTCTTAATACTTGACTTCAAGCCGTACATTTTATGAGGGTTTCACTCTATACCCAAAAAGACATTGAACTACAAAGAGACAACAGAAAAAAAAACTGTAACTAATTGGAATCATCCTGCAAGCGGTGGTGTTTGTAAGGTGAATTCGTTCCAGCTCGTATATATTGGCTGTTTCAAGGAAGAAATTTCATGAGAAAAATCTCCCTGTACTGGAGGCTGTAACGGGAGGATGCATTGCTTGAACTAACATTTTTCTTTTTCTTTTTGATTTATGGTTATATCCGTAATAAATAACAAATTACAGAACAAAACACGCATTAAATGTAAGCACGAGTATCATTCATAAAGCACACGGCGTGTAGTGTCATTTAAAATGTGTACAACCTTCAAAAGAGGCCAAACCATTTAGCTTTGATGATCTTCTTTGGCGCATGGACCATGCCAATCACTGGTTACTCGAGACTAGAGAGGATGACTGTAACAATTGTGGGTATTGGCTATATTGATAGACGGAATGGCACGTGTATTTCCAATCTTAACAGGCGTGTAGGCAACAATTTTTCAAACATTTAATGATGCACTCTCACGCTGTGCTGAGTAATGTTCTGCTAAGAGTGAAGTCAATGAGCACAGTCCAGTTGCAATATTAGACAGAAAAAACATTTTTAATATGCATTGTGCATTTACGCGGCTTAAAAAGAAAAAAAACATTAAATGAGGGCATATCTGACATATTAAGGTAATACACAATAGGAATTGAGTTTTATTCTGTCATATACAGACTTTGTTGTGTTTTTGTAATTTATATGATGAGTTATAACATCGATCTCATCACTCGACATGATACTGATAATCTTGTTAGCTGATTTAAAAGTACTATTGACCTCCTAATTCTAGGTCGCAGCGCCAGAACAGGTGCTTGGAAGTCACTATGGCTTTTAAGCATTAATAAAATGAAACTGCCTAGTCCTTGGCAATTTTATTGGTATGAGTCAAACACAAATTGCGTTTTGCTAATCAAAATATTTTGACTCATTCACAACACCCACAAATATAGTTAATTTTACATTTTTTTTAAATTATCTATGCCTCTAGAAGTCCGGATTTGGAGCTAAGTGTAGCTGTACATATAAACGTATCATGTAAGATCTCTGTTGATTATGTTAGGATCGAGGTTGGATTGACCATAAAAATTTAACTATTTCCGTTATATTGGATTTCTTATGTTATGGCCTGATTTGCGGAAGATTCTTGCAACAGCAAGGGCAAATTCTGTCAGAATAATCAGCGATTGCTAAGTAATTACCGCGCATGGAATTGTCTGCAGCCGTCGGTTATTTTGCTAATTAGCCCAATAGCTGGCTGCGATGAGCGTTTAGTGGAGCAATCGACGATTACGATAATACCTAACCTCGCACGGTAATTGTTATATATTGCTTACTACTAAGTGACTCGGGTGTTGCAACAGGTGAAACAAGCGACAAGGTTGTTGTCGTTTGTTTACATATCCGCGTTGTTACTGAAGTTTACTTCCGAATATCGGACATAAACAGATCAATGACTGGTCTGTCGTTGAGAGTCAAGTTTTAGTTGTTTTTAGAGTGCATCAAGTTTCATTTGTCGGTTCAGATTACCTAAGCGCCAGATAGTCTACATTAACGGACAATAGAGAAAGTCGCGGTGATGTTAAAATACAATTATATAAATAAAGAAGTGTTTTATAAGTAGTATAATTCGAGATGGGTGTTTTATTTAATTCGATAATTTCTTTGGTTTGATTGCTTTAGGGGCAGAATACCATCAAAAAGTATGACTTCATGTATTTAATTTGAATTTCAACGTTTTTTTAAACAAATTTGGGCTAATATAGTCTTATATGACCGATTATCATCAAAATTTACATTCTAGAAAATCATTTGAATAGTGTTCCTCAAGGATCAATATATAGGCCTGTACTTTTTATTAATTTTCAGGACTTACTTGCTGTAAGTAATCGGCGAAACCCTATTAAACATATATGAAATATAATTTTTTGTCGCACCCTTACTGGTCGCATGGTATTCGAACCAGTTTGATAAAGTGCGGGTTTTACAATGCACCAAAGTTCAGGCTATTGAGAGCATTATTGATTTAGTGCACCCTTGTTTCGAGAACACGTCACGCCGCGTGTTTGCGGATACCTCCATACAACGTTGGGCGATCAAATTTCGCACAAAACTTGGCAAAAAAAAAATCGAAACTCACGAATTGCTCAAGCAAGACTAAGCGGAGTCTGCTCTATCTTATGTATAGGTTTCAAGGTGGATAAAGAAGTTCAAGGTGAGCCAGAAATGGATGGACGATGACCTCCGCACAGGACGGCCAACAAGAAGCCAAACCGATAAAAATATGATTCGTGTGCGTGAATTGTTGAATTCTGACCGTCGAGTAAGTGTTCGGATATTAGCTGATACTCTGAACATTCCGAAAACTGTTGTATATCACATCGTTATGGACGAATTGAACATGTGAAAAATGTGCGCCAAGCTGTGCCCAAGACTATTGACAGACGAGCAATAGACCAATCGGGTCTTGATGACGAGTGAATTGAAGGAAGCTGTACAAATTAATCCTGATTTTTGGGCAATGTTATTACCGGATATGAAACGTGAACATTTGAGTAAGATCCAGAGACGAAGCGCCAGAGTATCGAATGCTACACCTCAGCGTCCTCGAAACAGAAGAAGGCCACGATGAGCAAATCCAAAGTAAAAACTATGTTGATTGTCTTTATCGACGCCACAAGGAGTTTGTACCTCAAGGGCAGACCGTCAACGCTGCCTACTACGTAAATATTTTGGAAAGATTGAGGAAAAGGGCCATCCGCATGCGAAAAAAATTTCCGTTACCTTGGTGCTGCACTATCCAAGCGGCCGTGACGATAGCTCTGATGGAGCTTCTCATCTAGGCCTTCGATATGGGGTACCGGGCTTGGGAGAGTCGGTGGAAAACATTTGTAGATGTTCGTGGAGAGTACATGGAAGGATATTAACCATTTGTAGCGGTATTGCCAAAAATATTTTTTTTTGAAAAGGTAAATATCTCATGTTTTTTCGAACACACACTGTATGTCCATGTGACTAAAATATGTAGGAGACACAATTTGTCGAATGAATGACGATCTCTCCTGGATCCTTCTAAGTTTGATGCTATTATTATATGTATGTATATAGGAGCCTTCTAAATAATTTATCTTTCCTTCCAATAAGTGTCAACAGTTCCTCACTCTCACTGCAAGTCTTTGACTAACGATCTTAATGTCACCTTAAAATTCGCTGTTCAATATGTTTTAGTTTATAACGTTTTTATCATGTCTCTCCTTAAACTTAGTCCCAACGAAGATTGAACCATCCATGTTACCTTAATTCGTGAAAATTCTCAAATGTGTCTACGAAACATAATTGTGGCATTAAAAAGAAAATAGATTCTCTTTCTGTTAGAAGCTTCTATTTTGTCTATTTTGTCTCTGCCTGAAAACAGCTATACTCATCTGTTTTGAGCCATTCATCATCTCAGATATCTCACGTATCTTCACTTGACCATCATTCAGCAAAATATTATGGATATTTTTTACCATATCTGCAGTTGTGACCTCAGTCAGATCTCGTGGACGCTCAACATCATTCATACTAGTATGACCACAACTAAATTTAGTGAACTACTCGTGGAATTTCATGCGATTGAGCAGAGCCCGTTTTTTTAAGGTTGTCAAAAATTTGCGTCAGATGAAAATTTGTGTTCACACTTAAATGTCAAAAACAAAATTACTCCTGCGATTTGAGCGCCATCTATTACAAAAGTCACTGACTTGATAAACAGCTGTCTTATACCTTACTTGATTGTTTTCGATTCATGTAGAGGATATATTTTAAAAATTGATGTACTCAACTTTATTTTGCTCCCTAAATTTTTATAGTTTTTTTTTAATTTAATATCGTTTTAATTTTAATCTCATTAGGTAACGCATACAAATATATTTACTTTCATTTTAATCTTAGTTGTAGTTAAGATATATTTCTTATTAGATTTTCTTTTGTACGCGATTCATAGTAGCTTGTATACATTTACCTTGGCCATTATCTGCGTAGAACTCAGTAAAAGAAGATTTATCCAAGGCCTCTGATTTGTGAAATCTTTGGCCATGTACTTGCATATGTTAAGCTCAACTCATTTTTTAGACGATATACAATATAATGAATCCTATAGGAGGATTAAATTCTATATATATAGAAGGATTTTTCTCTGTTTTTCTATAGTTAGCGTATCCTGAATACCACAAGAAATGCTCGTTCTAAATAGAGTCTGGTTGTGGATATATTAAAAACTTTCATCATTAACTCCAGATGTATTTTATATGCGCATCATAAGATATCAACGAGATCTCTTGGTTTAATTATAAGTACACTCCACTTGCGCTCTTTCATCTAAAATACGATGACTGCAGATGCATACTGATGTATTACATCTGTCTGCTAAGAGACTCATAACTGAAATCCTGTTTTTACTATAAAGAAAGTTGGCCTACATTGGGTCTAGACAATTTGAATATGTTTCAAAATTTTGAAATCAAATTGAGCCAACCATTTACATTATTCAAATTGAAATTCGTATTCAATTGGTTACCTTACCATCGGACTTGATTTACTCCGCTTCTTTCTTGACAAATTTCACTTTGTTTCAGTGAGCATCTACTTGAGTTCAGTTGAATTTAAATGGTATTTTTACGGATTCTATATGGAGATCGGACCATCATTCGGCATGGCAATTAATATTAAATGAATTCTACCAGTTATTATGTATGCAGCATCATTAGTGTTTTGTATCGGTGCCTCGAGATTCTCAATGTACCCAACACTTAAAATATTTTCGCAGGTCTGTTTACATAGGACAGGTATTTTCGTAAATTCAATTCAATGGAAAACTGACAAAGCTATAAACCGAAACGGTCGGTACCTGGATAAATAAAGGAGACACAAAGTGACTGTTACTGTGCAAAATGATTGCAATCTCATTTTCAAAGTAATTTTCACACCTGAATTTTACACTGCACGCTAAATCCCCCAAATTAATTACCACCTCCACCTACAATTCCATTTAGAATTTTCATAATGTCATTTTGTGAATTCAATTCAATTCTTGAACCGAGACTCATTCATCTCTGTATAAATACCCGTCAACAAAATAATTTTTTCCGTAATATTTACCCAGGTTTTGAGTGCGTTTAAAAGCTGTCAGTTCCGTGTTTTCTCGTTTTTGTTTTGTATGAAAGCCAAATGGGAAATTCTAACGTTTTTTTCTTCTTGATATCTGGCGCTCATTTCAATGATGAAAAACCAAATGCATTTGACTTATAAAAAGGTTCGTTTACTTATCTTGTGCTGCCTATTTTTGGTTTCTTATTTAATATGTACGATGGCGATGTTCTTGTTTTTCTGTCCTCCTACCTAAGTAAATATTTGCTGTACGTACGTACTTGTCATTTTCAAGTTGAGTTTTTTTGTATAGAGGTTTGCGTCTGTGTATGTAATGTTTACTTGGTTTTATTTTGACTGAGTTTGACATTTTATAAATTTATTAATGTTCTAGGTTCCAGCAGCTAGCTACTTTTAATATGTTCATTTTACAGGTGAATTCGATAAAACGATATAAACGTGCATACATGTATATATGTTTTAGTTATAATGAAATTCAGTTTTTTTTTTTTTTTTAAGAAGTACTCTTACTTGTAATATTGATAACATAAAGTGTCTTGATTTTCAAATATAAGACTGCATCGAGCGAAGATTTGACTTATGCGTAAAACCGTTGGCTCCTCAAAATGTCATTTTTCACAAGTATTTCCTAATATTTTTTTTTTCTCTTAACCTGAACCTATGGGCAACTTAAGAAAAAGCGATAAACTGAAAAAAAACATACCGTATAGCTGTAAGGATTTGCTTTGGAACGGGGGGGGGGGGCGCGGAAAATTGGGGTCCCGTCTTCAACGCAATTGAGCACTTATGAATTGCTTCTTTTAAAAGTCTTCAATTTTGAAGTTTTATCTGCAAAAATCTAAATGAAACCCATTTATTTATTTATTTTATAAAATTTTACCTAACACCATAAAAATGTATGATTGCTTTTACAAAATTTTTAAAATAAACCTAAGAGCATACAAATTTATGATTGTATTTATGACTTACAAAATGACCTTCCTACCATACATTTCCCCTACAACTTGCAAATTTTAATGAAATTTTCACCCCAACTTTTCCTTTTCATACAACTTTCAGCCCGACACCTCCAGATATGACAGATGTCTTAAGCGATGCATTATGATACTCTGAACATATTTTATTAACAATGTATATTTCAATTTAGCGGGGGAAAGCTTTGGCGATCGGATGTAGCTTGAGCGCCTTTCTTGGCTGAAAAAGTGGACTTTTCTACTTTTCGTGATGGTGCGGCATTGGTGCATCGTGGAAAATGAATTCCTATGAGAAAAATATTCAAAACAGAGCATTAATGGCCATGAAATAAATACCTGAAAAAATATATGCGAAATGTAGTAACTGGGGTGTACGTGACCCAAATGCATAAAAATGGGTTTTCTGCCGTTAAAAATGTCCCGAGAAAGTTTTCTGAATTGGGAAGAAAGTACACCACATCTGATAGCCTATAGTACACGGTGAGAGCTTTCATTTGATATACAACGTGAGGTATTGAAACCACCCCCGTCCTGCCGGGGGTTTCTACCACCAACCTTATAGTATCCAAAGAAAATTTTTCTTGTACGAATTGTGCTTTCCGATCGGACATAACCCTGCCGAGTTATAGCCGGTCTAACGTGCAAAAAATCTAATATCTCAGTTCGAATAAAAAAGAGGGAAATACTAAAAAGTGAGTATGGGAATGGCTATAAATAGCTATTTAAGCCTCCGAGTATAGAAGGGGGGTACTCAAACTTCTTCTCGGGACCTAAAAAAATCCATTCTGTACTACTACTTTAAGGCCCCCATCCCCAAGGCTTCCCCGGTTAATTAAAATAAAACTTGTTAATAAAATATGTTCAAAGTATCATAATACATCAACAACATGAAAACTTAAAAATAATTCTGTGTAAAAGCAATATTGTCTGCAATTAGATAGATAGAAGAGTTAGATAATAATTATAAAAAAATTTAAATACTGGGTCGATCACAAAAATGGTACCTATATAAAAATTCAATATTGTTTTATATACTATATGTATATATTTGTAATAAAGAGGATATATACCTATCATGGGATGATTATACTGTGACATAAAAGAAGTTTTCCATGTCTATATATTATTAAAATAAAACTGGAACCTAAAAATAGCTAATTAAGCAAATCATAATTGAATTTATATATACGTAATTTATTTATTACTCACACTGTAGAATTGTACTGCACATTTTTACCGTGCTCTGAATAAATTTATGACAAAAATACTAGTAAGATTAAAACAACGATGAAGAGTGAAGTTAATTATGATTACTTTCCACTTCTTGTATTTCACTTTAAATTTCGAAATTTCCTAATATAGTCTAGTCATTAGAAGTTTTTGCCTCACAAAAGGTGGGGTAGAAACGATTTTTATAATGTTATTTATTTCCGGGCACCGATGAAAAATCTCAGTTTTCATCAACCTTGTGGTGGGAGGGGGTGGTGGGGGCGAGTTTCGCCATCTTGGACTAAACAAAGAACAGTTTTCTTTTTTAAATTTCCTCAACTGTTTTGCCATAAATGCAATCCAATATCACAGTGTGTAAAATGCACTACAACTCCCTTATTTGACAGCGTTTAAAAAATAATGTGCTTGCTTGTTGAAAACTACATAAACATTTCCCCTTCACAGAAACCAAGTATATTTCTCTCCATCACACACATGCTCAATTTTCTTAAAGCTACATACAATTTTTACTTTCAAAATTCGCATTCATTTTTTATTTTGTTTTTTCAAATTACGTCCTAATCTGGTGGGTAATCTCTTACTATTGAACAGCTGTTCAAGAGATTTCTCTTGTTAATATACACTCTCCGGCAAAAATGTTACTCCGCAAATTTTAGATCAAAGAATTGGCACATAATTGGCATGTAAATCTTAATTTTAAATATGATGGGAGTGGAGGACGACGTCGTCGTCTTGTAACTCACCCCCACAGTTTTTTGTTTTTTTTTACCACTAAATTCTCAAATACAAAACTTTTAGATCTGATAAGCAATAAGCACATTATTAGCACACAAATCGTTAATGAATCAAACATATTTTGGTAAGAGTCTTACTAGGACAACATGGCGGACGAATGTTGGACGACATATCCCCATTTTGATTGCCTTAAAACCCCAATAAATTTTGGAATATAACATTTTTCAAGTAGGCAAAGAACTGGCACATAATTAGCACATAAATCCTGTGTGAATCAAATAATACTAAGGCGGGGTTGCATCTTGGTGTCGTTCTGCACCCGCATTTTGAATATTTAAAAAAACTATAGAATTTTTGACCATATAATTTTTCAGTTTAGTAAATAATTTTATCATATTTCGTTTTACCGGATGGTATTTGCGGCGGAGGGGGGGTAGCTAGACGAGCTCGGTAAGCGGAAGCTCCGAGCTGATAACACCGGACGAGGCGGTTGTGTTTTCTTTTGTGTTTATAATTTATTAAGAATATTTTAAAATAAAAGTTGTCAAAAATTCTTCTAATCCATATATGACCGCTTCTAAAAATTGTGAATTCGATAAAAATACATAAATATAATATACGAAAAGCATATACCTTTATTTCGAATACTATTTATCTGTTTTGAAAATATTCTGAACTTTATTTATTATCACCAAAATTGTGATATATTGAATTTTCATCCGCTCAAGTACTTAAATTTGAATTTTTCCGATGAAATATTTATTTCACACAAATGACACAAATGGCCAAAGGAGACGAATTATACCCTTGACACACAGGATATATCAATTATCATTGACGGACCAATGATCATTGCATGACGGTGTGTCACTACATCATTGGCGCAATGGTCATTCGTTTCATCATTGCACCAATTACGCTCCCACAAACTCATTCGTTTGCAATTATGCATTGCTTGTCATTTCTTTTAGCGATAAGCGCGCTTTCAGCGGTGAGGAGCTGCAAATTATTGGAAAAATCAGCTGATTTTCCAGCCATCACTGTCAGATGTCATTTGTGAAATTGGCTGATACATTTTTCATTGTAAATTTTGCATGTTTCCCAAATTATTGAATTCTTTAAAAAAAATTCATACATTATAGATGGAAAAAGAGACGAAGAAAAAACGGATAAAGAAAAAAGCAAGATTGTGGAAAACTGCTGAAAATTATAAGTTGTGCGAGCTGTGGCGCATTTATATAAAAGATCTGAGAAAGGCAAGAAGAAATAGCCACATATACGCGAATATATCTGTGAAATTTAAGGATATGGGAGTAATCGCCAGTATGTCTCACTTATTTAATGGGTCGAATCTAGTCTGTTAAATCTAATTACGTGAAGACCATCATTGCCGTGTGCCACCCCAAAATAGGAATGATCATTGGTGCAATTACGTAATTGAGCCAATGATCATTGATATGTCCCGTGTGTCTAAGGTATTAAGACCACATACATAGATACAGTTATTTGTATAGTCAACATTTATACGACCATGCCTAATTCTATATTAAAATCAATACTTTAGACAGCATTGAACGAGAAAATGTTCAGTTAGAAACAGCTACGAAAGATCACCAAGTCAAGGATTGATAACCAGGCGAAAATTATATGTGCCGTATAAAAAAGAGACAAAAGAAACTAAAACAGGATCTCGCAATAGACTCTGCAAGGAATCATATAAGTGGCCTATTCAATAATACGAGAATGTATAACATTCTATCTCAATAATGCTAGCAGAATTAGGCATACCATAGACCAACTCCTAAACCATACGCTGGTATTTGTGCTTTTATTTTAAACATATTTCCTCGGATTAGTTTAGGTGAATAATGCGACAATAAGCTCGGACACTAAGATAGGTATCATGCAACCCAGGGTTACTTAATAGATTTTTACTATAAATAGGATAAAATTGGACGTTGACTCAGTTAAATCGTACAAATTAGTACGAGTAGGTGAAAGTCCCTACTCAATTTGGCCCACTAAAAAGCCACTTTATGGGAAACTACAAAAAGGTAACTAGATCTCCTCTCACTATTGTAGCGCGCCTGATATGAAGATAATTAAGCAATTCTTCACCACCTTAGACGCGAAGACTAATAGGTCTTAGTATATACAATCGTTCAGGCTGTTTATTAATACGTTCAAATGTCATGGACCCATTCGTTCTTTTTTATTTTTTTTTTTACGAAGATATGGCGATTCTAGTAGCAATTTTTAGTAATGAAACCTACATATGTATGGTAATACCGTCCGGGTTGGACACCTTTTTGACATTTGCCCATAACTTCTATTTAAGGAAGAATTTGGTAAATCCAAGCACATTTGGAAAGGTCTTGGAAAAGCAAAGCTTTTGCTGAACATCGAAAATTTATTGAATGCAAAATGAAACAAACATAGACATTTAAAAAAGAAGTGAAATGTGAGGTTGGCCAGACGGTGAAAAATATGTTGAAATGATTGAAAATTATCTGGAAAAATTAATTGGATGAAATAAGAGCTCGAGTTTGTTACATTTTTTCTATTTTTTAGCAAAATTTGAATGGCACATTATTCGGAATCGCATTTTCAGCAAATGTAATAATTTGTCGTTATATTGTCGCACTTCAAATGCACTTCTCTTTTACATTGTCCGAAGAAGGATTTTTCTGCGCTTTTTTTGGCAGCATCTTCATTTAGCTGATGTTTTATTGGCGAACTTCGATGGAATTCGATGTTTTTTAGGTCTTCAAAGCACACAATCACAATGGCCAAACCCTGGTAATACAAAGTGGTCAACCTTGACGACAAGCGCGATTGTCGTATCACATGACAAACAAACATGTTACAGGATTGAATTTTCATCTTGGTTTGTGTTCACACAACACATTCACAATGCTGCTCAAAAGAGACTTTTAATGCGTTTTCAATCCACTGAGTGCTGTTTTGCGATCAAGCTCCAACATTGGTGGCGCTAGTGGTCTAAACTGAAAAAAAAACGCAGATAGCCGATCTAGACGACAGGTCAACCCTGGCCTAGAGGACTATGCCAACAAACAAATTTTTCACTATTAAAGAGGAGACAACCTGAGACTGTGTAACCTGAGGAAATACGTCGTTTCAGAGGTTTTAATGCTACAGTTTGATATGCCATTTCGGAAATTTGCGTGATAGGGCATTATTTCTTTAAAAACGAACGTGGTGGTTCCATTGAACACTTGGTTCTAGCAATATTTTACACCCGTACAGGCCGTACATAGCAATCAATGAATCCAGTAAGATCATTTTATTCCCAGAGAAAATTATCTACAGTTTTGATGACATTCCCTGGCCACCATAAGCTCCCGATCTGAGTCCATGCAACTTTTTATTATGGACCTTTCTCAAAATTCCAATTTACAAAAATTTTGCAAAATCAAGTTTACAAATAATCAAAATAAAAAAAAACCCGGACTAAGATAAAAAAGATTTCTAGTGCATTGTGCAAGAGCGTATTTGAACATAATATGCATCCGAAGTTTATAGGATATCCATTTTCTTAACGAAAATTTAAAAAAATTAAGTCCGTATGTATTTGTTATGTATTCAATGCAATGAATAGATGTTTTCTATAAATAGTGTCTTCTTTTAATCAGAATTTTGCCACTAGACACCTTAATTAAAATCATATGTGTCAAGCAAACTGAGGTACCCAGGTACCTTAGACAAGGATTACCTAATTCTAATTGCAATTAAAAGAAGCCCGAAGTATATGTACTGCAAGAGTCACTATCAGACATTAATTAGTATTAATTATTATATTATATATTATATTATATATTATTAATAAAAAGTATAAAATAAAGAGTTGAATTGGCGCGGAAGGATCAGAGGATAACGGTTACATATATAAAGGATTCCAAAGTTTTTTTCCATTCAATCAACAATAAAACTGCCAAGGTCACATTCAACAGAATGCTACCCAAATAATTATAAATAAATAACTGTCAACATTATTTGTATATAGCCTATACTGAAGGACTGAAGGATTATAGTTCCGGTATTTTTAATACCAGTTCTATTAAAAAACAGCTAGATAAACACCTTTTGCCATCTGTATTTGCTTATTCTTCTTCAATATAATCAAAACAGAAAAATCTCAAAAATCTATTCTTCACTACTTCTAAGAAATTTTTCTGGAAATCACCATCGCGCTATATTTTGGATGATAATTTTTTTGAGGATTAAACTGCACGATCCATTGACTCTGTCATAGCCCCAAGTTAAAGAAGACACGTATCTTTTGAATCATATGCGGCAAACAGAAAGTCTCGACGAGATTGTCACAAATTAAGATGCCTCGTTAAGTCATATCATCTGAATCTGACTGAATTCTCTGCATCGTGAGTATATAAAATATACAGATACAACATCGTATATACATATGAATAAGTACGCGACCGCGGAATAAAGAAACAATCGTTGATCTGTAGACGGGGGAATTAAATCTATCGTTGAAACACACGAACTCAACGTTTCGGGACCTTCTTCATTTTTCAGCGGAAATATCTCATCTATTTATACTCGCACACTTCTATGGCGGTATACAAGCTGATTATGATTATTAGCCACTTAAGAACATTTGCTCCTATACTCCATAAACTAAAGAAAGAATGAAAGAAAAAAAACATATACACAAAATAAAAAGACAAAGTCCCTATCCCCCTATAGAAAATTCTAAAGAGCAGAAGCTTTACAGATTGAAACTGGGCTCATATGTTAGTGTTGTTTTTTCTGTTTTTTTTTTTCAAAAGAATTTAAATGGGGATATTTGTCGTCTCTATTTTGGCGGTCCATCAGATGCTGTACATGCTGAAGGGATTCTCACTTTAGCTTTTATCCCAGAATATTCAGTAATGATGTGAAATGTCATAACATCAAAGAAAAACATCTGTAGCATATCTCACAAGTGTTGGGCAAAGGATCGCACTTCAAGCAACTGACTAAATGCTAGATTTATCAAGATGTGCTTAGGATTATTGAGAAAATGATGAGGGAGAGCCAGACTTGTTGAGAAATTTGTTAAACACAATTTAGCACAACTCTTTGATATTCGCGTAATTATTTTAGTTGCTACTTGTTTCGTTTTATTTAACATTCTCTCTTGTTTTTTTCTTGCATATGTTGCTAACTTTATATAAGATGAATTTCCAATTTCAATTGGATCTTGGTGGTGAGAGTGAAAGCAATATCAAAAAAAGCAACGTTGCTGAATATATATAGAATAATGTTTGTAAAAGGATGATAGGTCCTTAGTACATGCAGCCGATTTGATTAAACCGCTCTTTTAAAAAAAATTATAATTTCCATAAACCAAATTTAAGGCTATAGCTACAAATTCTTGTATAAATTTCAAATTTATTTAGAAGAATGTGGTTTTCAAGCAACACAATAACCATAAAATTATTGATGTTAAATTCTGAAATAGTCGCTCAACGATCAGTAGCTTGGAGATCTTCTAATGTGTAAAAAAAAAACAAGATTTTAATCCCATGCAATAGGTATATCTAAGAAATATTGCTAGTTTCTAATAAACTACTAGCTCCTTATACAGTGTGTTCCGGAAGTCGACATCAAGCCGGAATCGGGTGATAGGCCAAATCATAACAGTTACCAGAAAAATATAAAAACAATAAGATTTATGATTTACAAAAGATGTTCAAACTGCCTTCTTTCAGCTGCAATACAAGCTGGACATCTTCTTAAAAAAGATCGAGTTATCAGACGGGCAAATCTTCCGTTGTTGACAAATTGAACTTCTTCCGTAATTCTATACCGCCTAAATGTTCAATTGACTTTACATAAACTTTCTCTTTCACTGCTCCCCAGTAAAAAAAAAAAAATCGAATGAACTTAGATTAGGTGAACGGGCTGGCCACGAGATCGTACCAGACCGCCTTATCCATCTGCCCGGATATTCTCTAATTGAGAGGGCATAGTACGCTAGGCAGCAGTCTTGTTGATACCACATCTCCCTATAAATTCTTACTGGCACGTCTTCCAGTAAATTAGGCAAATGGTTTTTTAAAAAATCTAAATAAACTTCAAAAGTTCCCATGAGTCTTTCGTTTAAAGTTCCGGCCCACATGTTTATTTTAAAACGATATTGAGATCTATTTTGTCTCGTTAAATTCGGATTCTCTTCATGCCACTCGTAAGTTGTGTAGATTCATGTAACCGTCTTTTTTAAATGTCGATTCATCCGACCTTAAAATTTTCTCCAAGAATCGCGGATCTTCCCATTGTCTTTACAACATCGTTTGGCAAAACGCAACACGGGGTTGATAATCTCGAGATAGCTCGGTTTCTACTCGCTGTACATGGTATGGGTTGAGATCTTGTTTTTGTAAAATTCGGTGATCTATACTTTTGGGCACTTCTGTGCTTTCCTGGATTGCACGTACCGAAGAACCAGGGCCTTCTTCAACTGCTTGAAGTACAACGTCCTCGTAAGGCAAGGAACTTCTACCTTCACCATGTACTTGGTTTGAAAGTCGGCTCCCTGGTGGAGAGTAGACGGTACACATTTGTAAAAACGATCAGCATTTTGGTATCTCTCTCAATATAGTCTAGCCGCAACACTAGCATTGCGTCTGAAGTACATGTTGGCATATTCCTGTGTGGTGTACACAGACATGATAGCACTACGCAATCACACGATAGTCCAGGAGAAAGCAAAGGTCGTCGTAAAGAGACCAGAAGTCTCCAAATTCAAATCCAAATCATAAGCAAACAACTCCAATAAACGAAGCAAAAAGTCGTAAGTACGAAATAACACGAACGAATACGGAAAGATGCGTGACGTGACTATCTGTCTTGCTCACATTTCATAAAATAGCTTTCTCCGTATCTGACTCATTGGCGTCTCTATCTGTCTCACTCACACTTCATGGGTACACTAGAATCATTTTTAGTAGGTAAAAAGAAATTTTTCGAAACTGGGTTCCTTGAAGAAAAATTTTTTCTACCGTAATCTAAGAAATATTGTAGCAAGTGTTATACTATTTTAGAATTCTTATTAAATGCGTAAACTTTTGAAGTTACTTGCAAAACTGGCGTAGAACATTTCTTTTTTCATTACAGTCAGTTAAGTTATGCAAAGTATTAATTTTCTATTCTTGGTTCGGCAAAATGTGACATTTTCAATATGGCATTACAAAAAGTGGCATTACAAAAGAAAAAGAAAATTGAAAAAAAGTAAAGATTTCGAGCAACAGGGTGAACATTTTCCTGAAAAAAATGCCTATAATTTAAAAAAATACATGACTTAATTGTTTTAAATATTTTTCTGGTAACTATAATGATTTGACCTATCACCAGATTCCGGCTTGACATCGACTGACGGGACACCCTGTATACATGCACTCCGCTAGCATGTCTTTTTAATTCCTGTCTAACCACAACCCAATTTCCTACTATTTGGAAGCGGGCTCTAGTGGTACCAATTCCCTAAAAGATTACTCCCACACCTGATTAATTTTCTTGGAAAGGTATTGGAGAAAATTATGTATAGGAAAGATGTGGCTCATATTAAGGCTGACAATAAGTTATCGCCATGGCAATCTGGTTTTCGGCCATATTATAAATGTGAGATAGCACTACCAAAAGTAGTAACAGATACTATTGCAGCTCTCGACAATGACCACCTATCACAAATAGTCTTACTCGATTTATCTAAGACATTTGATTCTGTGGATCATTCAAATTTACTTCTTAAACTATCTAATAGTTTTAATTTTTTATCATCATTAATTGGCAACTATCTGTTAAATCGCTACCAGATTGTAGAGGTGCGAAGTTCACATTCTACTCCAAACTGTCTTCACTGTGGTGTTCCTCAAGGATCAGTCCTTGGTCCATTATTATTCAGCTTATATATAAATGATATTGCCTCATATTGTGAAAAATTACTCTATTCATCTGTATGCTGATGATGTTCAACTATACTTTAGTGGGTCAATTGGAATAATGGAGGATTGTGTGTCTCGCATTAATGACCATCTACAGCGAATTCATGATTTGTCACTAGATAACAAATTATTCCGCAGATGTATCATGTTTTACCACGAACTTTATGAGCTGTGCATATACGCTTTTGAGTGGAATATTTTTCTTTATTTTTTCTAATTCATGTTTCATAAGGTCAGCCGATAACCTGAAACTACGTACTATCTTGCCTTGAAGTGGATCTAGATGTTGAAGGCATTGATTCTTGATTTTCTTGCATAAAATCTATTACCCTTTTGCAGTCAACCATATAAATAATTTTTTTTTATATTTTACTTGTTTTTTATTTAGGAGATTATATATGCGGTAAGAGTTGAATAGTGCACAGTTTATAAGGAACATTTTTATTTACTTCACAGTTTTCCGCATAATTTTATAATATGAGATGTATTGATCCTGAATGATTTCATGAATTTATTATAATTATCGATACAAGAGGGGCTTTTTACAAATTTTCCTGTTTTATAATTTAATTTTTTAGTTTCATAAAATGCTGCCGAATGACTGTTCATAATCATTCTGATGTATTTCTTCTTCGTTTTCCAAAGCTTCAATAATGTTTTGTTCTTTCAGCGATATGTTGATTGTCCTTTTTGTAAATTCACTCTATTTACCTCTATTTATGTATACGTATAGTGCCAAATGTTCTTATTCCATGCTGCAATAAAACTTCTGTATTGCTCATACCATTATAAAAGTTATCCATGTAAACATGATGCCAAAGATTGTAATATGGCTCTAAAATTAATTATATTGTGTCTAAGAACTGTTTTCTACGGCATAGATCTTGGAGTTGCAGATATATCCAGATATGCTTTCACACACCATTCTTACAATTATTCAATATTTTATAATTTTACCTGCATTCTATACTCAAAAGAATAACCTGCCCCCCATGGAGTAATGCTTTCATTCATAGATAATTTTTGCTGTGATTTGTAGACATTTAGAAATTTTGGAAGGCAATAATAGAATTTTTGTCAACCTATCGTTACTTGCGCTGTTTATCATTAGAATATCGCAAAAGTGCCAAGACGGTGAAATCTATCTCTGCTCATAACTTGGAGAAAAATTGGTGTTGCATATCCTAGATCTGTGGTCCAATGCTCATCTCTGGTATCATTTTGTACTTTCCCCATTGGTAGCTGCAAAAGAAGTTTGTGATGTGCTGAGCTGCCAAGGGAGGATACAAGCAAGGGAAAGGCCGTATATATGCTCCTTGTTTCGTGCTGACGCACAGTAGGGCAATTGACATGTAAAGTTGGCCATAAATTAAAAAATTGCATAGCACATGCGCAATCGTTTTTATTATTTTCGTCCTTACTGTCCTGCACACAATAAACCGAAAGCGTACGGTCGTCAACTCAGTTCCGTACCTCTCCAGTATGACTCAGACGAAGCCATTTCTTTGAAGAGATTGCATTTATTGTGAGTTTAATTTCTAAAATATTCAACTCTTTCGTTATGGAACCTTCAAACCTTCAAGTTCAGGTATGTAATATCAGTTTAGTAACCATTACTGCAACATAAAATGGCCGTTGATTATTATTTGTTTTAAATTATTCTCAGAAACAAGTAGATTATTAGTTGTGTCCCGCCCCGGATCCGGTTTTCGTTCTTCTAATGAACATTGATTATATATTTGACCCTTACCTGGGTATTTGAGCTTTTCAAAATTATTCAATTTTACTAAAAAATCAAATATTCCATTCCTGAAAGCAATCAGGGATGAGTCCCAATACAAATGTTGATGTTATTAGAAACTCAGGGCACAATGAAATTCAGGATCAAATAATGTTTTTGAAAGAAGTGATCAAGACCAGTATACAGTACCCAGATGTTGATATTGAATAATAAATAATAGCGTAAGATATCTACTGGTTGTTATTTGCTGAAGAAAAACACGGTTAAAAATATTTGTGACATTCGAAAGATTCAATTTTTCGTTAAACGCAATTTCGAATTTCGAAAATGCATAAGCACCCAAAATTTAATCTTGCTACGGCTGAATGTATAAAAGTTATGATGTGAAAGCAAACAAAAAGTATGTTTAGGTTTTCCTCCTTATTGCCCTTCCAAAACAAAAATTCAAAAATCTGTAACGCGTTTTGTATTGTACTCACTTTGTTTATCATTTGAAATCATAAAATTCGAAATTGGATTAAATTTTGATTACAGAATTTACTTAAACTTCCGAAGTTCATATTTTCGAAATTATTCGAAATTCGAATTCGAATATAATTTTAATAACACGTTTAAAAAGAAATATTCAACCTTGGAATCCTTTCATTATGCCTGTGACTTATGGCCAACTTTGAAGAGGCTTCGGAAAGACGTAGTCTGATTTCTGATGATAATGCATGTCCATAGTGAAGCCTGCACGTATGCGCGACCTAGTAGTCATGACTTGGAATTAATACTTTGGTAAGCAATAATATTACTGGCTCTAGTCTCACACCTTTCCTAACTTAAGGGCGGATCATAACTTCTCGTGGTCCACTGCCATCACTAATGTGCTAATATGATTAAGCCCGAACGGAGTAACCAGTCTCGTTTAAAGATCTGCATGATAATCGACTGGAAATATCCATGGCCTGATGGTCGTGGACTACGAAGCCATACGAATTGCTAGCTTGCTATTACAGGGATGAGGATCCCCAAATAGTGCTAATATAGTAGTTCTATTCACCTCAGAGAAGGCATCGTGGGAGCATCGTGATGGTTGTGATAGCACATATCCTGACAGAGAGTGTTTGAGTCTGCATGACTTTGGCGGACATTCTTCTTTGACCAGAAGAGTATGTCCCTTGTATAATTGCATACTGCGTCCGAGGATCTGATCTCATGTTTAGAAGATTGACTTTCGGCGTGAAGTTGTGCGAAATCAACCGGCTGTCGTGACCCAATGATCAGTACGGATTTTGGATAGGTCTTGCTTCGATCAGTAAGTCTAATGTCAAGCTTGCACTGACATAAGCTGGTACTCATCGAGACAAAATAAAATATATTCTGCCTCATGAGGGTGTTGACTGTCGCCTAAATACTAATCCATGCGTTAAGACTGCCGCGATATTAAGGCTAACAGCTAGGTGCTCACGTTAAACCCTAAATTTCTATACTTTTTCCATCATCAAAATCAAACCGATAAATTTTTTTATTTCCTAAACAGAAACTCTTTCAATTTTACAGAGTTTTTACTCTCTCGAAATTTATCAATATTCTGGTTGGGGTATATATTTGACTCTTCCGCGAGACACGAAACCAAATCATCACATCTATACTAAACAGTTTTACAATGTCGAGAACATTTGTGGGATCACCTAAGAACGTATCCAAATTTGTAATTTAATCTGTTTCAGTCCAGTTCAATTTATCTTCAATGTCTAAATAATTTTCTTTTGATTCTGAATCACTGTCAGGTAAATAATTTGTATACGTGAGCATTTTGTGACAAATATCACAATCCTCTGAGAAATTACTATCACTAGCTTAAAGATTATTATCATTACAAGAAAAATTTGATAAGACATCAGCAATTGTTTTTCCTTTCATCAAAATCGAAATCGCACTAATCCATTTTCAAATTGGATAAAATGCAATAAAGGAAAACATAAGTCAAAATTCATAAAATTAAAAAATAGAATAATGTAAGGCTCAAGTTCCTTCTAAGTTACAGAATGCAGTTCATTCCAGTCAATCATATCAAGGAACTGAGATTACAGTCTCCCGTGGAAGACTTTCAACATTTGTTTTTTGTCGGACTGTGAACAAAGTCTCCTGCCTGCAATAGAGAGGTAGAAGAACCCAGGATCTCGAAGAAAGCTACCCAAGTCTAGGTCAACCCAATTTTCGAAATTGTGGCGCTCTATCCGAGCAAACTTTTCACGCTCCCCCCTTAAAGACTTACATTGTTAAAGATTCTTTGTGTTAAAAGGAGTTTTAGTAATTATTACTTCTTTTTTTCCTATACCCAGCTAATTATTATTTTCTCTTTTTTCTTCTGTATTCCAAAGAAAGTTTTTCCTAATATCTTTACAGGCCTTGGAAGGCCATATACCATAATTCAGTGAATAGAACGATCAGCCTTCATAGAGTTATCACCAGGCTTTAAGTTCATATCATTTAACCTGAAATGTTATCTGCATCCTTCCACATCAAAAGTATCTTACGGATTTGAAGGTAATACTTACCTCTTTAAGAGCTTAATTCAAGTTAATTACTACAAATTAAAGGAAACTTAAAAGGATGCATTCAGGTTAACTTTTATCTCAATCGACTTTCCCTTCTAAGCTATCTCCACCTTAAAAGCATTTATCGGACTAGACTAGATAGAAGGAATACACATATATAGTTATCCCACAATCCTCCTACAGCCTCTAAAAATTAACTGCCATTTACACAAGAAAAGCTGCCAAACATTGTATAATAGCTTTGGGCGATATTTCGGAAACAGTTGTTATGTCTATGCCAGAATTCTTATCTAGGAAATGAAGAAGACCCTTGATTCCTTCGTCTGGATGCCGGTTGTGAAATATTAAATACATACATACAAACTTTTCTCCCCCTTTTACATACATATTTGGGCTAACGAAATAACGAAAAAGCAGTCATTCCTGTCCGGAGGCATACAGCTTTTGTTATAATAACTCATTTTATCTGAAGTAACGTAATTAGGTACCGTCGATAAAGACTATTAATTACTTCCCACGCAGCAGATACACAGAAGAAGGACGCCTTAAGGAGACTAACTAAATTTGGGGGTAGCCAGAATCCAAAGTCAACACCACTTTTATCGATCGACATTTTCCTTCAACTGATACACCCGCACTTTGTATAAATGCCGTGAAACCACTTAACCACTAAACCAATCCTCATAACTTAAGTGTTTTTGTTGCATTTATAAAATGTACAGGAAAGTTTCAATGCAATCCTCCAGCTCCACTTACTATTACCTGGCCTAGCCTGGCCTGGCCTGGCCTAGTTTTCTGCGTTCATTAATTTAATGCGAAATTACCAGAGGAGGAAAGTATCAGTATTCATGTGAGTGTAAACGGCGACGTGTGGAAGAATGGGTAAGTCTTAAGGGGGTGGTGGTTTGTAGATTTCCGTAAAACGTTAAGTATGGCAACACAAAAGGGGCTGTAATCGGATTTGCTGGTAACGTGCAGTCCGTAATTAACGCATTCACAAACAAAATGCTTTAAAGCATGGTGCATGGCGCTTGGTTTTATTCTTAGACGTACTATTCTACTACTGCGGAACTGGTTACCTTTAAGCCCTATAGCTAGTAGCATCATGAAAGTTTATGCAATGCAATATTGCCTACGACTTAATTGTAGGTTCATGGTTAGCTACTATAGATTTCATTTTATGTAAAGCTTTTACTTGATAGTGGAAAATATCACCCTCTCGGTCCGATTACCTTACAGTGGTAGAATAAAGTTGCTTAAGTTGATTTAGTGGTGATATTAAGTTAAATTTTCTCTAAGTCTAGCTTAACAGGTTTTTATGCAGAGCAGGTGTCAAATTACAATCAATTCACGAAAATAACCATAGTAGCTAAAGGGAAATGCAAAGCAAAGTTTTTTGTTTGTCTAATAGATGGCGCTATTGAAGGTTATTTTTAAATTGGAAGAAGTTTTTTTTATATATTAAAGCTTTGTAGGGTTCCTACAGTCGAACAAAGAGAGGTAGAGCTTAGCACAATCGATGATATGTAGATGGAGCTAGAGTCTAATATTGGCCATCAAAAAACTACGTTTAGGATAGAATAATTGTATACCCTAGATGAAATCTAAAGAGTATACAAAGTTTGTCACTGCGTGATGGTAGAGCAAAATGTTTTAGACACCTATGCATAAGATTAATTTTTTTTAGTGTTTGCATGTCCGTCCGTCCGCATGATAACTAGAAAACGCGTGTACCTAGATAGTTGAAATTTTGTATATGGCGTTTTAAAATAAAAATAAAATTAAGTTGGAAAATGGGACAAAACGGGTAACTCCTCCGTAGGGCTGCATACAAAAATTTCGTTTTTCACTACATATTTGCAGTCTTAAAACATAAACAAAACATAAGTCTTGAGACATAAGACTGGCTTTGGATCGCGACAAGCTCACAGCTTTGGTTCTGTTGGATTTTTCGAAAGCCTTCGAATGCGTAGACAATTGCATTCTTCTCCAGAAGCTGTCATCCTCGTTTAGTTTCAGCTCCCCAGCAGTTTCCCTGATCAGGAGCTTTTGATCACACCATCGTCAACAAGTCAAAGGGAATGATTCTCTCTCCCCTGAGCGGCTTGTTCGAGGTGTTCCTCAAGGATCAATTCTGGGTGCTCTGCTCTTCTGCTTATTCATCAACGATCTACCTATAGTTGTGCGTGATATGAAAATTTTCATCTATATGCTGACGATATACAACTGTATCTAAGTAGACCCTTTTGGTCTCCTCGAAGATTGTATTGCACGAATTAACGGCTTGCTACTAAACCCAGGGAAATTACTTTGCACTACATTCTATAATCCCTCACCTAATGAAATTGATATCCCACCTATACTTTGGAATGGAGTTACACTGCCCATGTTAAATAAGGTGACCAACCTTGGGATCGTCTTAAACCCAAATATGAAGTGTTGTTATAACATTATTAATACGGTCGCGAAAATTTATGCGGGCTTATGCAGACTGTGGCTTTCAGCGAATATATTATCTCGTCGTACTCGTCTAAAGCTAGTATAAATACTAATCTTGCCTTATTTCACTTTTGGATGTTTGGTCTTTCCCAAACTGGACAGTATCTGTACCCGCAGAATGGAAGTTGCCCTAAACGACTAAGTGAGGTTCATTTTCGAGTTGCGCAGATTTGATCATGTCTCACATATCCGACTTTGCTTGTTCGGTTGTTCTTTTGCCTCTTACCTTCGCTTTCTTTGTTTAATATGGTAAAAGTTAATAAGCCAGAGTATCTTAGAGAATTTTCCCACTTCACTACCTCTCAACGAAATAGAAATCTGGTTTTGCCTTATTTTCATATGACTGTAATGGAAAGCTCTTACTTTGTCCAAAGCATCTATCTGTGGAATGATCTCCCCGTCCGTATACAGGCGGCTAATACCACTAGGTATTTAAAAAACTAATCAGCTCGCACATAATCTGGCTCTTTTATATCCATTCCTTTCTTCTCCTCCGCAAAGGATCACAAGTTAGTTGTTTTTTATAGTATACAGGGTGTTTCCCCTTAGGATGTCAATAGAGCAGAAGGTGATAGTACTCACCTAGGCTCCGTTGAGGAGTTACAGGGTGATTAAGAAAAAAAGCTAGTTTTTCACAAAACACTCTGTATTTAAAAAAGTACTGTGCGCACGGTCACAGTTAAGAGCTCATTGTATGCAAAACTTCATGGCCTTTCCAACGACTGCTCAAGCAGTCGTGCACCCTGTTCTCTTTAAGATACAGGGTGTTTTGTAAAATCCAGCTTTTTTTCTTAATCACCCAGTAACTCCTAAGCGGTTGATATTGCCCCCGCCTTGCTAAACAATTTTTTGTTATTCTAGGTGAGTTATCACCTTCTGCTCTATTGATCTCCTAAGCGGAAACACCATGTATAGATAATTATTTTCATATTTTCATATTTGTTGTTTCTTGCTGCTTTTTCTTTTTTCTGAGTTGTAATTTTTACCTAAATGTCGTTTTCGCCTATTACTTTGAATTTTGATGAATGTGATTCTAGCACCACTACTAAAGTCGTATTCTTTACGATTTCAATCTTGTGTACATAGCGAAAAAAAGTTTATTCTTATTCTACCTGAGAACGCGTCAACGTCGAGAGCTGAAATTTTGTACATAATATTTTCATAAAAATCGTTAATATAATTTCAAAATTGGACTTAATTGGGTAAACCCCTCTTGAAATCCTATAAAATTGGTTATAATCATTTTTTCTGTCCAACGAACTGTTCTAGAAATATATGCGAAAAACCACTTCAGAAATCAAACTTGCACAGATACGTGACGATACGAAGTGACATACGGGCAGTCATCTAGATTCTAGGGTATCATAATAATTGGGGTTACAAGGGGAGGGTCGCTACTCATCATCACCGAATTCGTCCAAATTCACAATATATATAGGGTTTGACTAGAAATGAAAGTGAAGCAAGTGGGAGCTCCAGATGATCAAGCGAAATCGAAATAATGCATAATGTAGAGTAACCAGGATTCTTGTAGGATAACCCAGATTTTTGTAGGGTACCCCCTTGTAAAATGCTCAAATTTGCAAATTTTAGCGGGAGTTGTCGCTGTTAAATTCCAACAGAATTTGAACGAAAGCGTCAAATTTATTCGGGAAAAATGTCAACTATAGAGAAGGTATGTAGATTGCTGATTCTGTTAGTACCAATTTCATGGGGTTTCAAAGAGCACTGGCAGATGACGAAAGGTGTGCATGCAAAATTTTTATAGATTTAATTATTTTTAAATAGGTTGTGGAGCTTGTAGCGGAAGCGTAAGCGGAAGATTGCGAAACCAACTTTAAAAAAGTTAAGGAAGCTCTTTCTACCTCTACACTTTTAGTCCACCCGCTAGAAAACGCCAAGTTTATTCTAACAGTCGACGCGTCAGTCGTAGCAACAGGTGGAGTTTTAGAACAATACAATGAAAACCATTGGGAACCTTTAGCTTTCTTCTCGAAGAAATTAACTCCAGCCGAAACAAGGTATTCAACCCTTGACAAAGAACTTTTAGCAATCTATTTAGCCATTAAACACTTCAGACATTTTTTTGGATGTCGAGATTTCACTATTCTGACCGACCACAAACCATTAACGTCCGCAATCTGGACGAAGACAGAGAGAAGTCCCAGTCAAGTCAGACAGTTAGATTTCATAACACAAGTCACTTCAGACATCAATCATATTAAAGGAAAATCGAACGTTGTAGCGGATTCATTATCATGAGTAGTAGTCAATGATGAAAATGATAAAAATATCTACGAAATAAATAAAAGTAAAATAGACTTAGAAATTATCGCCAAAAACCAAGAAAACGATGAAGAATTGAAACACTTAATTTCCATTCAAGGAACTATTACAAATTCTACGTTCAAATTAATAGAAACGGAATTAGAGGTTTCCAAAAACAAAATTTGGTGTGATATTTCGTTAAATACCTCTCGACCATTTATTCCTAAACTTTTAAGACGAAATATTTTCGAAATTATTCATACTCTATCACATCCTGGTATAAGAGCAACTAGAAAATTAATTGCCGCACGATACTTTTGACCTAGTATGAATAAAGACGTAAATTTGTGGGCAAAATCATGTTTATCTTGCCAGAAGTCAAAAATTTACAAACATACGAAATCAGAAATTGGCCAATTCAAAATTCCTAAAGGCAGATTTGAACACATTCACGTGAATATAATCGGCCCATTACGGCCTTCAGAAGAATTTACTCACGTATTAACTATCATAGACAGACTCACAAGATGGCCCGAAATATACCCCATAACGGATACTACGGCTAGTACAATAGTTAAAACATTATACACACAATACATTTCAAGATTCGGAATCCCTCTTGAAATATCGACGGATCAGGGTGCTCAATTCGAATCAAAATTATTTGATGAATTTTCAAAATTATTAGGAGCACACAGAATGCGTTGTACACCTTATCATCCACAATCCAATGGAATGATAGAACGTTTCCATAGGTAACTGAAAGCATCATTAAGACCAAAAATGACTCATAATAACTAGGTTTTGCAAATACCAGCGATTCTTTTAGGTTTTAGAACAACGATAAAAGAGGATCTTTATTGCTGTTCCACTGATTTAGTTTATGGGAAACCACTGCGCATCCCAGGAGAATTCTTTATAGATATTCCAAAACCAACATTGGATCCATCAAATTTTATTAATAAACTGAGAAACCTCATTCAAAATTTTGTACCAACTAGTACTAGAAGACAAAATAACAAGACATTTGTACCTAAAGACCTAAAAGATTGTAAATTCGTTTTCGTAAGGATAGATCGTTCAAAACCATCATTAAGTAACCCATACGAGGGACCTTTTAAGGTTATTAAAAGAAATGACAAAGCGCTTCTAGTCGACTACGGCGGAACCATTTCTATCGATTGTCTAAAACCGGCTTTTGTGGACATGAATATAAATGACCAAGATATAATGACAGATTACCATTTTAAGAAAAAGAAAGTTTCGTTCAATTTGTAATTATTGATTATTGGACTCTATCAATGAGGGGGGTGTTGATGTAGCGGAAGCTACAAAATAATTTTTATTTTTGTTTGTTATTGAAAATTGAATAAAATATACTTTTTTTGTTTGTCAGAGTAATATTTGCGCTGACTGTAAGGAAAGTAAAATCTTCAATTTGACGTTTAAGGGAAAAACACTTTTAAGAAAAAACTTTGAACACAGATACACACTACTGTATACATTTTGAGAAAATACACATCAAGACTTTTTGGAATGTATTTTTTTTTTAAGACAGAATTTGTATCAAGGATATTTTACTATTAATTTAGACGCCAGAGGGCAAACTTGTAAAATATTATAAAATAAGCTTTTACTGTTACACTTTCAAAAAAATATAAAAATATTTTAAAGCAATTAAAATAAAGAATAAATTTTAAATAAAAAATAATTATCATTAAATAAAAATAATATAATTTTATCCTATAAAGAATTTAGGATATATATATATATATATATATATATATATATAAATAAAGAACAGCAACATATTTATTTGTTGCCAGTTCAGGGCTCATAAGTTTAAATTGTATTAGTTATACTGCTGTAGTATTTTATTACAGGAAAATCTATAATAATGCAGCACGTATATGCAAACACTAGCCTTCCGAGCTCTGAAGCGAAAGTACAACGCACTCATACCATAAAGCCCGATCATGCATAAAGTGGGCGACAATGAAACAAACAAACATACGCTAAATAATAAATAATTCGAAATAATTTCTTTGTGGGATTGTTATATATCGATATTGCTATTACTCTCTATTTATATTTGTCTCATATTTGTTAAGAAGGTTTTTTTTTATTTTAATTGATATTTTAATTACCTATTTTACTGTAGTTCACTTAAAAAGAAAATTTTGCTAAAAGTATTTCTGCTCGCAAGTCCTCATTTTTATTATTAATGAATTTTGTTTAGAAGAGCTTATCCGGTTTCCTCAAAAGCTTAAAAGCAAGAAAATGAAACCAAAAGAACCCAATTCCCTTACTCAAATCCACTAAAAATGCTGAATGGGGGGAACCGCCACCAGAAGTTAGCCGTTCGTTTCGCCATTATAGAACACTTTCAAAATAATATATTATTAAGGATTTCAACAGTTGAGACTTACGAAAAGACACAAGTTGTCAAATGAATTGAAAAACAGCTTAAATACTTCGAGGTGGAATAGAAACGAGAGAGCTTCCGGGCAAGGTCAGGACTGTCTTCCGAGAGTAGGCAAGTGTGGTTGAACGTGCGCTGAGTAGCAAGGCAATTTGGGTAGTAAAAGTCTAATTAAAAAATTTGTGAGAAAAAAATTTAAATAAATAAAACAATAAAAAAGTAAGAAGAATAAAAAAAATGAAAACAAAAGAAAGGAGGAATCTGGATGAGTCCGCAAATAGGATTTTTTTCGGTATATATATAACTTGCGTGCAGAGCAAAAGTTAATACCTAGTAGTGTTGGTTTAAAAACGTGGCCTCCAATATTTCAACAACAATAACATCCGTCCTGAGATTTTGTACAGATAATCTCTTGATAACGCCGCATCCATAAAAAAAAATAAAAAATTGGATTAATCAATAAGTCGTATAACAACATTTCGAAATGAATTTTTCAGACAGAAATTTTGCCCGTCGAAAATTACATTTTGCAATTTAATCGGAAGAGAATGGAAAATGCACTAAAAAAATCAGAACAAAATCATGAAATAATTGGTAGAAGGAATTTTTCAAATCGGATAACATTTACTCAACCTCGATCAGAACACCTGAGTTCGGGCAATGAGAAGTTTGTCAAATTGGTATGTATATATGAATGACCTTTTAACACTGAATTTATCATCCGATTTTGATGAAATTTTGTACAAATACTCTACACTGATGGTGGAATATAAAATAAATACCTTCACTCCCTAGAAATAATTTATTATTTATTTTTTTATATTAATATATGATGATGGGTTACTACTCTGTAACCCGCTGCTGTCTGAATTTCGTAATAGTCTCAAATATTCATAAAAAAATCAATAAACTTGGCAATAAAAATTTTGAAAATTTTTCCGTATTTTGGAAAATGCTCCTAAACTAATTGGCATAATGACTTCTGGTTTTTTTGGGTCATAGATAGCAGAATATAGATAATTGCAACACAAAGATCTATTGCGAATATATGTACCCACAAGATGGTAATTATCAAGGTTTTTGCGAAAAGTGTTAATTTTATCCACAGGTTCTCCTACTATATGCATTATTTCAGGTTGGCTCGGCCATCTGGAGCTCCCATTTGTGTCACTTTCATTTTTAGTCGAACCCTACATATACTGTAAATTTGGATGAAATCGGCGATGACGAGTACGGACTCTCCCGTTGTTATACCAATTCTAGCTTTTCTTTTCCTGTTTAAGTAGTTTTGTGATGACGATGTCTATCAAAACGAGATAGAGATTCAAGTGTAATTCTCGAACATTTTTCAAGTAAATCTACGCAATTTATTTTCAGAACCTAGACATTAAGCTTTTTGAATTGATAAGGTTTCATGCAACATAGGCATTTTACCGTTATTTCAAAATCGTAAAATATAAAATATTAAAAACAAGATCTTCATTGCAGCTCATTATATGTACTTATGAAATACAACTTCGGCTGATTAATTGATTGCAACTTTATCCAAATAGGAAACTCATGTGCAAAGTCGCAGCCGGAGAAATATGACTGTGTGCAATTTTAAGGCACATACATACAATGTAGAATCTGTCAAACATAGAGTAGTCTATGGTAGAACCGAGACCCGCAATTTAATTACAAGTTGACTTTGATTGAAAATTCAATCTAAGTTAACCGATAAGTTGCAGCTGTAATTTAGCCCTATACTTATAAAGGACTATCACAATCTCCCTAATGAGTATTATCCCAATATTCCCACAAAAACATGGTTTGCGGAGGGATTATGGGGACACAAAATAGTTCAATTTTACATAGTCTGCAAAGATATTTTGTTGTAATTGTATAAACAGGCCATATAGATGTGAACCTGGAACAGATACTTCGAGGATGCACCAAGTTCGTCCGCCTTTTCATTAATGTTACTGTCGGGTGACCTGTTACCCAGTACCCTATTGTTACCAGTACCCTATTGTTCCGAGAAAGGGAGTTCAGGGTGGGGTTTTGCATTCCAATACAAGTATGAAGTTTGTAAAGGGTTTTGACAAGGCCTTGACAGCTGCCTGTGTGTCCGAGCAGATTACAGTCTCCTTATCCTCAGTGTCTGAGTTAAGGCTATGCCATTCCGCTTCAAGGATGGCCTTTTAATCCGCCTGGAAAACCGTGACATGGCTTTCAATGTGTATGGCAATTTTCACGTGAGGAAATGCCTGCTCCGGTGTTTTCTTCCAATTTGTAGCCGTCTGTATATATGATCGGGTTTGTTAATGGCTGAAGCACGGAACGTGATTCGCATTGCTTTTCAGCGCAGTCTCCATAAGGTGATCACTGTTCCTGTCTATGTCATACATAGGTGTATAGGCACTTCTGTGGACAACTCTTTCCATTTCAATTTGTTGTATTGTAGCCTTTACTTAAGGTCGGCCATAAAGTAAACGCAACATAGATTAAAAAAGGTCGTAAGATCACTGTCTGCAGTTAAAGAAATATTTTAGTTTTGTGGTCTCATATGTACCTTACTAAAAGTTATCTTACAGGAGTAGAAAACTACACAGATCTTCTTCGATAATCAGCTTCTAATTTATCTTCGTATCGAGAATTAAACCCAGATCCCTAAATCTGGAGAATAGAGGAAGTAGTTAATCAGTTATTTTAGATAGTGATCATCGCAGATGAAGAATTTTTTGAAAATACACATCATACACCACAAATAAAACTGGAAGGTGCAATGAAGTGCTTCACAACATGTTTGGAATGAGCGGAACAAAATAATTCTTCAGTTGAGGAGGTGCATCATCTTCAACAAATGCATGAAAGAGCTGTGTCAAATCGACTGAATACGAGGATTAAGCCAAAAATATCTGAATACTTTTTTAAAAAATAAAATTTATTTCCATTTTCTTCTTTGGCTGAAGTTTGTTTAATTTTTCATCTTGATTTCTCATTCTTTCTTTTTTAAAAGTTTAAATAAATATTAATAGTAATATGGGAAGATGTTTTTATGTGCATAAGAAACATCTTTAGTAAAAAATACTACATTTTCCTTATTCTTGCTACCTTTTCGATTTTTGCAACATACCATGTTTTTCTTAGGTGCAAAAATCGAGACTGCACTGTATTAAGCTTTATTTGGCATTTGAATCACAAAAATCGGTTGTTCTGTTTTTGAGATATGATTTTTTTTAAATGACGCATCATCGTAAAATCACGAAATTTCTTACACATCATGGGAATTGTTAGCGGAGGGGATGGAAGGGGAAACAAAAAAAAATATAGGTGAGCTATTTTGATATTCCCTACAAACTGTGAAAGTTTCATTCAAATCGGAGATGGTCGGGTTCCAAGGTATCGGTTCCCTGTGGAATGGCAACCATTTTTACACTATCCCCATCTATAGCTTAACCAGAATTTTATTCATAACTACTTATCATCTAGAGTAGTATAAAGTGAAATACCCCTTCCCTCCCCAACCGGAGTAGGTTCACCTTTAGATAAATTTTACTGGCTGGCTACTATCTAATTCGGACTGAAAAAAATTAAAATTGGTGGTGCTGTGGTTAACAAATGTGAAGAGAATTCTATTTTCTATACTTTATGAACTGAAAAAAAGCCTCATTTATCTCAACTAGTGATGAACTCTCGATATGTTGTTCTGAAGGATTTGCTTACTATTTTTCAAGCACAAAACCGAGATGTAGATAGATTGTTCGGTCCACTACCGAACCATGATTCCCTCCTTGTATCCTCCTACTGAATTCCTAAAAAATAAAACAAAAAACACACAAAGAATCAAGTCTTTAGTTGAACAAAATTTAATACATATCTGACAAAAAAACTTCTATACACTGTAATCATCTCCTACAATCAGCTTCTATACTCCCTCGATGCAAGCAGTCCAAATCTGCATATTAAATTCCTAACAAGATAAAAGGGAAACACAAAGTATCATGTTCCTAGAAAATCACTAACAACAAAAATACTTATCTAATTAAATATACCAGCTCTTGCGGCATCCCACGATTATCCTAAAAGTTGCCTTGTATATGGTTCTTCTGACAATGGAAACAAAAAAACTAATAAATATTTAATTAAAATAATAATTAAACAAAACTTACCGAAAATACACATTTCTTCGTGTATACACAAACTTGACATGTCAGTCAACTGACATTACGTCAACCAGGGGTCTGTTCAATATTACAGATATAGCTGCTTTGATAGCACAGTAGAGCAACACTTTGAGAACTGTCAAATTTAGCCATAGCAAGAGAAAGCGGCTGCGAAGTCTTGGACAACCAAAAGCTGCTTTTTTGCTTTTCAAAATTTGTATGTATATTGTCAAAATCTCTTTGGATTTAATTGCGAATTTTTATATTGAATTGGTACCCAAATTATAATGAGCGTCCAGAAATATTGATTTTGTCTCTATCGGAAATGGTTACCAGTTCAAGCTGTTTTAAATTTATTATTATTTTGCAATACCAACATTTTTAAGAAAATGACAGGCACACATACATAAATATTACCATAGCTGCTTTGTTACTTAGAGTCAGGAGTGCAAGCAACAAAAAGCTGCTATGATAGCTGCTATATTAAAATCTTGGACAGAACATATGTCAAAAAGCAAGTATGAAAAAGCAGCTTTCGAGTTACTTTGGACAGGCAAAAGCATACGAAAGCAGCTAAAAGCAGCTATATCTGTAATATTGAACAACCCCAGATGTTCTCGTAGCAGCAGCTGGTATAAACGTCGCTATGGCAACGCCATGAGGAGTACATCACATGACCAACCTCAGCAGCTATAAAAAGGCGGCGAACGATAGCAAAATCACATATTTCGATATCAGAGTTGATCTGATCAAGTCCTAAGCCTCGGAGTCTGTTCTGAGCAAAATCCTTATCCAATCCAGAAGTTAATTCTGAAATCCCATAAAAGTTAATTCTACACCAATAAATTGAGGTTGACTCAATCTTAAAAACAGAGGTTAATTCTGCTCATCACATATTTTTGAGGTTAGCTCAATCCTAAACAGAAGTTAATTCTGGCCAAACAAATATTTGAGGTTAACTCAATAATCATATAGGAGTTGATCCTAAAATAAATACATTACTTGAGGTAGACTCAAAAGTACATCGGCTAGGAGTTAATCCTAAAGATTGCAAAGTGAGGTTAACTCAAGCAATCTCACACAGGAGTTAATCCGAAGATCTAGACAGCTTTATACAAAAGTGAGAAAAGATCTATTTCCACAGGTTAACTCTGCAATAAATACAGTCAGAAGTTAATCCTGATCAAAGTGGAAGGCACTTCCATCCCACACGTAGCGGTACTCAGATCGCTGCACTCATAAAAGCGAGACTAAACGTCACAAGTGCCATCATTACGATCCCAGACGCAGCAATATTCCAGTTTGCTGAAATTGAAAAGGTACGCATACGATAAACGTCATCAGTGCTGCCTTCATACCCTCACGTACCAGCACGCCAAAAAACTGCACAATTAAAGCAAAATAGTTGGTTACGTTTATCAACATTACTTATAGCAGCCATACAAGTTGTTATAATCGTGAATCAATACACTCCGTACTACACCCCGACTACCCTCACGTAGCAGTTCAAGTGAAACATTCTAACTTTCGAGATCAGACAAAATTTATTTGTGCTCACAGTTCAAATGTCTCGTGCCTATTCACTCACCAAACTCTTCTTCTTCATTACAGGAGTAAGAAAAGTGCAACGCAACACGGACCAATGCTACATCGCCATTTTTAGTGAATTTATTTTATTTTAAGTTTTATTGAATTTGTGAATTTTTCAGTAGTATTAAGTCTGAAATGAAATGAATTGTGATATATATTTGTAAGAAAATTGAATTAGCACGATTAAGAAATAAAATGTTATACTTTGATGAATATACAAACTGAGTTATCAATTAAAACCGGCACCCCGTCACAAACACTTATTAATACAGTCCATTACAGAGAATTTTCATAGATAGACTCATATAGCATTACGGATCGACTTGGATAATCCGTCGATAAAAACGCGAACTAGAAGTGGACCCAACATGGATCTCTGAGGCATCCCATCAAATGCAAAGGTATCGTAGCTGAAAGGAAATTTTACATAATCTACAAGCGCACAACGATCATAAAGGATCATTTTAATTGACACTTTTAAGAGTGATTTTTTGAAAATTTTAGTAATTCCCGTCAAGAAGGATTCTCAAATGTAAAAGCGCTAACTGAAGTAGGGTTACTTAGGAGCATTAATTGTGTAATATCAGTAATTTGTTGTTAACTGTTGATCACTTTTTAAATGGTATTAACTTACAAAATGCAATAGAATTAAATCACAGGAATATTTTTATATGCAGCCTGTGTAATCGTTAATCAAAAGTAAAAGTTATTTAGCCGAGATTTTAGTGACCAATAAAAATTATATTTATATCTTAGCCGAGATTTTTAAGATCATCAAAATAAACTATATCGAGAAACTCTTAAATTTAAATGGGATGCAGTTGATTCAACAACCAACAAATTAAGACATACACAAACGCATCTCCAAAATATATTTTCAACTAATGACGGACATCAAAAAACTGTGAGCCCCAAATTCGTTACAGTCATTTCAAAGAAGATTCCCACTCTCGCCGTCGTCAGTACAAATTGTCCGAGGGAGGAACATTATCACGATGAAAATGAGTTTTCAATGCTCGTAAATTTCCGGCTGCCAATGGACACCTAAATGGACCATTAAGATACCGTTTAGCAATATTTTAAAGATGCGCACTTAACCCAGTGACAGTGAGGTCACGAATGATGGCTCCAAGCTGCAAGAAAGAAGTTCTTGCTATTTTCGTTATGGAGGTATAGTGAGTGGTTTTTTGCCTTTCCAAGACTCCATCGCGCCCGGGTCCGCCCGTTCAGATCATATTATCAGTTTCCCTTTAGGTTATTAGCATCATTTTGAATGCTCACTGTGGTTCACGAGAGGGAGAAGGGAGTAAACATCGCGCCGATAACTGGTTTAATGTTTTGCTCAATCAGAATGTAATAAACACTTGAACTCCAAGTGGTTTAGTTAGTCTGGGAAAAAAGGCGAAGAAAATTAAGGTAGGACCGCCAAAGATAGATACATACTTCTCCCAGGGAGGTATACCTACATAATTTTTTATTATTCGCTTATTAGATACACCGTCATTATTAGGTATACTCTAATCAGCGAAGCTTCGGTGGTGTGGAAAGTGTATCTGGAATATTTAAGACATTTTTTACACTTCCATTTATGGTGGAGATTTTTTTTTTATAATAAATTATTCTCTGTTAATGAATGCAATAAAAGTGGCTGTGAGCTGTTACACATGTTTGTGAAATTCAACAGGCAAATCCAGACATGAATTTGAAGTGGCGTCATTTCAAGTAGAATTTTTTCATGATTTTCAAGAGGCTGTGGCGCATAAATTAGTGATATCCACTAAAAAATATTTGAGTTTTGAAAATGTATTAATTTTATCGGTGAGCAAAAGAACTAGGGCATAGCTAGTAGATAGTAGTAATAGTAGGTAGGTAGGAGAATGAGGATAAAACAAAAATAAATTTTCCTGATTGAGGACAGTTACTAAGAATCGGAGGTTTTAAGCTTAGCAGCTTCATAGATAAAAATCTTAACTTCTACAAAACTATTTTTGGTGAACTCGAGTCCCTCGATGTTGTTTCCTTAGGACCGTTATTATACCCTACATGAAATCTATAGGGGTATACTAAGTTTGTCATTCCGTTTGTAACACCTCGAAATAATGAATTGGACACCCACGCATAATATTAAAAGTTATTTTGATTTTTGCATGTCCGTCCGTCCGTCCGTCCGTCTGTCTGTCTGTCTGTCTGTGCGCACGATAACTCGAGAACGCGTTCACCTAGAAAGCTGAAATTTTGTACACGGACATTAAAAAAAAAAGTAAAATTAAGTTCGAAAATGAGACAAATCGGGCAACTCCTTCGTGGCGTTGCCATACAAAAATTTCGTTTTCCACGATATATTTGGACATTACCTGAGAACACGTCGACATAGAAAGCTGAAATTTGGTACGCTGTGTTTTCATACTAATAGCAAATAAAATTTCAAAAATGGGCTAAATCGGGCAACCCCTTCTTAGTGTTGCCATATAATAATTTTGGTTTTTTACATATACTTTGAAAACGATCAGTCCCAGACATTTTTATTGTGCTAAAAACTTCTTCAGAATAAGAAATCCTATAAAATTGGTTGAAATCATTTTTTCTGTCCGACGAGCCGTTCTAGAAATATATGTGAGAAACCAATGCAAAAAATCAAAATTGCTCAAATGGGTGACCATACGAAATTTCATACGTGCATTCATCTAGGGTATCATAAGAATTGGTCTTAGACCAATTCTAGCTTTTTCACTTGTTATTGTTTCTTTTGATTTTTATGTATTATCCGTTATTATTAAGTTCTTTTATATGGGGATATATTTATCGTCATTCATTTGAGTTTTCTGAAGCTCCTTTTTACCCCAGTCCTATTACTTTCAGTTCTGTTACGTGGCCAAAATGCAAATTGATCTCAAGAATTAATTTTATACATTCAGCTGTAGACAAGGCAATTAGATACAGCGATAATTTGCATGTTTTAAATGTATTGAAAATGTTTTCACGACTGCGCTGAGTCTGTTAACATCTAGACAAGTTATTCAATTGACATAGGATAAAAATGGTCGCGTTTAGGAAATTCTACTGTGATCTAGATCTTTCCATTATGTGAGAGTACTCTGTAAGAGTACGTGCAAAACGTGGCGAGCGATGCGAGGCTATATCACGAATTGAGCAAGGCGAGAGGTCACGGGCAAACATTTTATTTCTTAATTTTTGATATTGCCTCTCCTCCACGAGTGCCTTGCCACAGTGACATACTTGGTAACGAGCCAGCTGATGCTCTGGCCAGAAAGGGCTCCGCTAAAACTACTTGTTTAGCGGAGGAACCCGCATATCGTCCCTTGAATCAGTGAAGTGGATTCTAAACGGACAGGCATTTAAGCTGACAAATCGCCGATGGGGAGAATAGACCACATGCGCGATTTCAAAACAGTTGTGGCCCGAGGTTTATCCTAGAAGGACCTAATCTCTGCTGAGGAGGAACCGGAATGATGTGCGTAACCTTATCGCAGTGATTACGGGGCACTGTCTCTTTGTAAACATACAGAGCGCATGCTAGGTTCATACAATGACTTCTGCAGAAGCTGGTATCGATGAATATGAAGTTAAGGTTCACCTGCTGTGAGAATGCCCCAACTTTGCCAGGTGTAGGAGGAATGCGCTCGGCAGCTACTATTTCGGCGAATTGGGCAAGCTGGGATTGCGTTAAATTTTACAATGGCCGAACTCGATACTACGCTTAACTCCGTACTGTTTTACTCGAACTCATTTTCTTAAAGGAGCCAATAAAATCTTCACTAAAAAAAACAACAAAAAAAAATCAAAGCGCAAAAATGGACCATCCCACATAAAACTGCGTAAGTTCATCGTATAGAGTTGAATAGATGAGTTGAGTAAAAAAAGGGTATTCGATTATGAGTGCGAGTAATTTTTCGTTACCTTGAGACACGAAGTTGAGATTTAACCCGGCGAGAGTATGGCAGGATATGTCATACCCACACTGTTACTTATTTCCGTCTATTTTTTGTTTGTGACCTTCAAACATGTTGTTTGTTGTTGCCTTGAGTAGTTGGAGTTAAAGGGATGCTGGATTGGATATTAGCATGATGGCAGTGTCTCAGCAGCCTGCGCTTGAGTTATACGCTTGCAAACTTCGGTTCGGATATATGATACCCTGTTCACATAGCTGGTGTATATATTTTGTGACAAAAACCAACATTACTTTTTCTGCTGTAATTACTTATCTTCCTGTATTGTAGATTTCAATAGAAAGTGGACGTTGACAGTGAAGACAACTGACTTCGGTCCATGCTGGAGGAAGTATTAGAAAATACTTCCGATGAGCTCTAGAGAAAAATCTGACCATTGTAGTGAACACAATCTTCTATCTGATACTGAGCAAGAGATTTCCGATCACAATGAAGCTGAGACGAATGAAAATAGTGCTAATTCCGATGACTCCGAAGACAATATCCCGCTGTCTGTTTTGAAAACATGCGGACGTTCAACACTTGAAGTCCATGCACCACATTACAAGTCAAATTATGGCCAAAAATGGTATAAATGACCTCTACGAACGAATATACGTACAAGAAATGAAAACCTAATTGTTGAACAAGCAGGCGTAAAAGGAGCAGCAAGTGAAGGAAATACGTAGTTATAATGTTGGAATATTTTTATGACTGAAGAAATAAAAGCTATCATATCGACGAAACACACCAACGAAAAAATATAATAAAAAGACGAGAACAGTTCGATGATCCTGCTAAATTATACATTATGAAGTTTCTACAGAGTTTGATGCTTTCATCGGGTTGCAATAGTCTCAATAAATCAAGTCGCCAGAGTCTCAAAGATTTGTGGAGAACGGATGGGAGGAACGTAAAAAGCTTGATACCATGGCTCATATCAGAACAATCTTTGAAAAGTTTGTTGACTGCTGCCAGAAGCTTACTCCCTTCACGAATAAAATGACAATAGATGAAATGCTTTTTGCATTCAGGGGGCGTTGTGGATTTCGCGTTTACATTCCCAGCAAACCTGCCAAGTACGGCATCAAAGTCCAAACTCTTGTTGATGCAAAATCTTTCTACATAGTAAATTTGGAGGTATATGCAGAAAAACAACTTACAGGCCAGTATTCTGTAAGCAACAAGGCTTATGCGGCTGTAGAAAGACTAGTCCAGTCTGTATCGCACACGAATCGCAACACTGTAAGACTTTTGTCTAGTTTTTTTTAACTAGATGAAATCTAGTTGACGTTTTTCCTACTTTCTCAGTAAGTTTTACTGATATTTCGGCAGTTACAAAAAATAACATCAGATATTCAGTTTAAGCCAGTTGGGTTATAATATTAAACTAGAATTACAGTAGTTATAAATAGAATAACAACTGGAATTTTGTTTTATTCGTGTAATGGTTTTACACACCTGACTCGATTCTGATTGAGTTGAGTTCTCAGATACAGCCCCTGAGCTCCTAGTAAAATTAACTATAGCATTATTTCGGGGCGCTCGTAATTCTAGTGAAATAACTTGTGTACTCAGTAAATTTCTCTAGAATAGTGAAGGAGAAAGAAATGTGTTTAACACTACCTACTCTTCTTTTGCCATTTTACGTTTGCCAGTTGAATTGACCGGACGTGAATTTATTATTGTTAAAAATTCTTTTAATTGAAACTGTTAGTTGTTAGCTCTTGAATAGTGCATCTGTTATATTGCATATTGTTCGCAATTTGTGAAAAATAAAAAACGGACTTGCTGGTTGAATAGTGCTGTGTATATAAAAATATAATGGATGTGGCTCAGTTCGCAGAATTTCTAAAAAATGGAGGGATTGAAGCAGATGTAGTACAAGTTTTTCAAGGTCATAAATTTAAGAATAATTAATTATATATTAAAATATAGTAGTAGGTACTTAATATACAAAAATTTGTTTGTGATATGTAAAATTTATTACTGATTACTAATTTACATCGCCATTTTGTTTTTTATCAGAAAAGTTATAAATAAAAAAAATCCTGGTTTTCTTAGAAAGATTATATACTTGCACATAGTTTGTGGGCTAGAATAATGCTGTTTTTACGTAACTTTACCGGAAGAATATTTAGTGTGCTAGCACTTAATAAATAGATTCAAACGCGAAGCAAATTTATTTGCGCTTTCTTTTAAAAAGATCAGTATAACTTTTGAGATTTTTCAAAATTTTAAATATTTGGGAATATTTTAGCACAGATTAAATTAAAAAATACTTTCTGAATTTGTTATAATGAAGTGCTTTATTTGTAAAGAAGAATTACAGGGATTTCTTAAAGATCTTAAGTATCATTTTATAGAACGACATAGCGTTAGTTTTTCAAAAGCAAATTCTCTTGGTTTTTTTGCATGTGCTGAGAGCGATTGTGATTGCTCATTCTCCTCCTTTAAATCTTTTTCTAGACATGTAAAAAAATACATAAAAATATTGACTATAGTAAACAAACTCTTAGTGATAAAACAGTTTATTCATTCGAGTGTAGAAATTGTTGATGAAGTATTTGCATCACAACAACATTCTATCAGTAATGAACATATTTATTCAAATCCCCATTTTGCAGATCGTAAAATATCAATTGAAGAATACGTGAACACCTGCTTTGGTGATATTCGAAGTAACACTGCTATTACTGAATCAAACATTCAAGAATTTCATAAAAAATGAATTTCGCCTAGAACATCTGCGTCTTTCACTTTCCCCATCAAAAAAAAATATAGTTCCAGAAAGGAAGACGCTTTTTAACATGGCCAAAAACGTAAACGAGGTATATAATACTTTCATTTGATTACCATTTATCTTTACAGATAGTGGAACTCAAAAATCTATTACCAGTCAGAGAAAACTTCGAAAAGATAAAGTCCTTAATGCTAACCACATTTGAAAATAGGAGACATGAATTGGTACATAAAAAAATTAATATACTCGAAAAGTATCCAAGACTCTGCGACTTCAAGGGACTTATGGTATACAAACATTAAAAAATACTTATTTACTTATTTACTAATTATTTAACCATATACATAAAAAAGATAAAACAAGAATTTGAGGAATTAAAAATTCATCGCGGTGGAATCGAGGAAACAAATTTGAAATACAGAGACAATTTAGAAAAGATACGGAAATAATAAAATATGGTGAGTTTGTTGCTTATAAATAGTTCATCTAATTTAAAAATTTTACTATTTTCGATCTGATCTAATATGATTTGATTTGAAATTATATAGTGTATATTTATATATAGATTATATTGTAATTATTAATATTCTTATACAACCTATAGATAACATCAGACGAATAGTGACAATCCTCCAAGACCTGCCTAGCCGATCTTTAAAACGAACTTATTGCCAAGTTGGGATCAATGAATTAAATTGGAATATATTAAGTCTGCAAAACAAATTGCAACCACTAATTCAATGTATTGCAGTGAGTATGCCCATTAAATTGAAACATGATTTATACATAATATGTGTATCTATTTTTTCCAGCTAGAAGATGACATAAAAGAATTAATCAAGAAAAATAATTTTACGCAGCCCTTTCTACTATACAAGAGCAACGATGTTTTCGATTGACAAGAAATTTTTTTTGTTGTAGTTGACAATTTATTCATAGAATGTGAATATGATTTTTTAAGCGCCTTTGATGTATTGTTTAAAATACATTATTTATTGAATATTAAATTTGCTCCACACTTATCGAAATTTTACAACTTTTTCGAATGCTTTGTTTATAAAATTAAAAATGTAAATCCCTTAGGAGTAACATCTCGTTATTATAAAACATTAAGTCCTGCCTAATACTTATTTAGTATTTATGTATAAAATTTAACGAATATAACTTTTTTTCAATAACATTACATTTTGTTACATGAACATAATATAATAAGTTTTTTTTTCTATACATAGTTGGTTTCTTTTTATTGAAAACTTTGATTCAAATTAACACTTTGTCTATAGGTATACATTATGTAAAAGTTTACGAATACGAACTTTACCAATTTCGTTTTCACAATTGGAGAGTCCCCGATCAGAAAACGACTTTATGTGTTAGTTTCTGATATTTACCTTCTACAAATCATAGAAGAAAATATATAATTAGTTGGGGTATTTTAAGGGTGGGGTGTAGGCACACTCCAAGAAATGGAGGTTAATTAGGATATCTTGCATATCAAATTAAAGGTCTCGAAGTGTAGATACGTACTATTGAGTGGTGTACTCTTTTTCCGATTCAAAACTCGCAGATTTTGGAACACTACAATATTATTTATTTTTGTTTATTTTGTAAACTCAGTTTTTGTGACGCGTTTTATATTTAACTAGGTTTGAACAGAATTTCTTTAGTAAATAATACCGGAAAGGACTAAAAATTTAGTCCAGTAACCAGAACTTCGATTCTAGTGAATTTCACCGTCAATCATATTTTGATCAAATTTTTACTAGAATAATAACTTTTTACACTAATATTTCAGTAAAGGAAGAAATTATTTTCAAACTATTTTCACTGAAAAAATGTTTCAGTACACTAGATAATAGAATAATACAAACCGCTTTTCTAGTAATTTGAACAAAATTTCAAGTTTAACAAAACGTGAAACCAGTAAAACTTATTACTAGTTTTCTTGTGCACACATTTTCACTAGAATATTACCTGAAAAATCTAGGAGGTCCACTCTAGTCACTTTTTGCTGAAATTCTAGTTGAAAAATATTTACAGTGAATATAACTTTTGATAACTGGTTCACCAGTTACGAATTGATCATACGTTTGCTGAATGAGCACAGGTTTACGTCAACTGAAACTGTGAGAAAAAACTAAAGATGTATTTCGGCCGCATTTTTGAAGACCGGAAAGGCTCCAGGAAGTTCCATGTTCGGTCATCAAAGTGATGTTTCTATGGGTCTCTTATGCTCCTAAAAAGAATAAAGTGGTCATAGTAATGTCAAGCCAACGTCATGACGACAAAATTTATAACGCTACAGGAGACCAAAAAAATCCAGAGATGATAACATTCTACAATTCAACTAAAGCTGGAGTAGATGTTGTCGACGAACTGTGTGCTAGTTACAATGTGTCGCGTAATAGCAAGCGCTGGCCTATGACCATATATTACGGGATATTGAATATAACTGCTGTAAACTTTATTTTTCGTGAAAATTAGGGGCAAGGACCGATTTCATCTGTAACTCAGGATTTGCGAAAAGACCAACAAAATATTACGATATACATAGTGTTTCCGATAAGGATTTCATTCTTGCAGGAGGTGAAACGAAAAAAAATTTATGGACAATTTTCAATTCTCCTAAAGCCCGTATGACATTACATTTTTTCCACATTTTAAATGCATTAAAACACAGGAAAGTGTCAGATGTTCATAAAGAAATAGCAGGAATTTTGTGAAAGAGATCAATAGTAATTCTCAACGAAATCAACTATCACTAAACTGTCTCCTTCTTTTAGAAAACTTTGTCAAAGTAGTTTTAAAAGCAAGTAAGTAGTTCATCTTAAAAGCAAGTTAGAAAAATAGGGGAGAAATTGGGGAGATGAGTTTGTATTTTATCCTATAGATAAAGTACACAAAGGAGAGCATATGTGGAATTACAGAAATCCATCATAAAAAATTAATTTACAAAAAACAACAGTTTTGGCTGAAAATTGTGAACAATATGAATGAAGAATTTGAAGCAAACGTACCCTTTACATATGGTAAAATATTTATGTAATTGTTTTATACTTACAATATCTTTTTATATCTTAATGGAAATACCTACAAAGTGGAATAACTTGAAATCATATTGTTCGGTAGAAAACCAGAAAATGTATAAAGCGCATAAAAGTGGAGCTGGTGTGGAAGACGTGGAAAGCATCCAAAGTAGCTGGAAATTTAAGTAGTCTAGATTAGACTTCTTGTTAACTACAGTAGAACCTACTCCCTCCGTAAATAATTTTAACAAGAGGAGTTTAAAAGTAACGTATTTTTTGTTTGTTTATTATTAAGAATCTACTTTTGGCTTTGGGATTTTGCAGACTTTATATAGCGAAGAAGATGTATTTTCGCATTCGTCGGAATTTTCTTCCGAAAGTAGTTCTCAAGCTTTCAACGAAAGCAGTTCTCAAGCTTTCAACGAAAGCGAAGTTCTAGAAGAATTCCTCAAATTTAAAGACAGTTCGGCTACTTCTACACTTATATCGCCCAGTTTTAATATTAATGAAGAATCTTCTGAAATGGTTATGGAGTTATCAAAGGAAATTCTTGCTGAAACTACCTAAAAACCCTCTAATTCAAACCAAACTTTGCACGATGTTCTTTCATCACCAAGAAAAATAATTTCAAATGAAATGATTATTCCATCAAAAAGTGTTGTAAGTACTCAACTGGAACTGCGTCAATCTTCAAAATCTGGCAGCACATTTGTGCCCATACATTAAAGAAAGAAACCAAGAGCAACAAAAATGGTGTCAACGCAAACACCCGCAGCTACGCTGCTCGTGAATTCCACAGATTTAACAAAACTTATCACACAAAATAAGATGGATAAAAGAAAAAATCTAGAGAGTTATGCTTTTGGAGCTTGCATTTCATATGAAATAAATGAGTTGGCCCCAGACTTACAATTATTTGGAGTGATAATGGACTTGCAAGCAGAGCAACTAAAACGAAGCCACGAGTAAACAGAAACTTTAAATATTAAATTTTAATTCCTAATAATTAGTCAATAAGAGGTTTTAGATATCAAGTGAAATTTATAGCTTCATTAAATATTTTAAAATAGTTTTCCAGAGTGCGGAAAACATGCTATGGTCTTCCGTTTGTCACAGGCAATATCTATAAAGCTTTCTTCTATTATTCTTTCGATCTCTTCAAGTGGAATTCTGTCAAACCATGCTTTGCTTTACAACTTGAATTGCTTCTGCAGGGCGCGATAAATGGGCGAAAATAAAATTTGGAATCTGTTCGGAAGATTCCCAAGGCATTTTTCACGACATGCCGCGTTCTGAACAGGATATAATTGAACCTTTTTTTGATCAGCTGTTAATTTAATTTGCGAGTACGGTTTCATCGTATACTCAGTTAACGCAAAAGCACTTCATTTTTCTCCATATCCTTATAAAAGGTCAATTCTTTTTCCAGTATTTTGCCGAATTGCGTCGGTGTCATTCTTAAAATATGTTTGATTAATTTGGTGTCATCGCGGTGGATTTCTCTGAGAATTTTATGACTAAAACTAAAACTATAATATTAAATTTTAAGACACATTCGCACTTATCTTCCTCTCTCCGACGCAATACCCATTGTGCAGAATATTGCTTTTTAGGATGTACATCTTTTTCTTATTCTAATAGCACTGCTATATTTAGCAAATTTATGTTAGTAAAACATAGACTCTTCAGATCTGAATCCATACTTCACTCAAATGTATTCACAATCTGTCAACTGCCAATGTCAAATTGTCAAAATTATATTCCCAGGAACTTAAAAATGCAAATCGAAGTACATTTTTTATGACGTTTATGCATTTTTCATGCCTACAGCGTTCGCATTCAAATCAATTATAAATTTAAATTGCACACTATTTTTAGCGCTCTAATTATATTAAAAATGTATTCAAAATGCTGAAAAAATGAAGTGTCATACAGGCTTAACGGTTTTCAAGGAATTCGACTTAAAAAGTTATTCCAAAATTAAAGTGCAGGGTTTTCTATTTTGCTTATAACTTTGAAGCTGTGCAACGTTGCATAGAGATCTAACACGCATTTTAAAGCAGACAAATAATGCTTGAATTGATGTAGTTTTGAAGACTTTACATAAAATAGTTGTCGAGATATCACAACTTAAATTCAGACTTTTTGCAGGAAATATCACTTTTTTTGTACTAAAAGTCCAATAACTCGGAAATTTCTCTTAATTTTTTTTTATTTTATTACATTAAATAAAGCCTAATTTTGTCTTCTTTTAGTTGCTTTTTGTTTCATCACTTTATCGTTGTCTACTAAACAGTTACCGAACCTAACGCGCGACCCTTACATTCCATGTTTATCAAAAATTGTATGTATTCACAAAAATGAATTATTGTATATGTTGCACGTGTTATTTAGTAGGAAGGAAGGTTGCCACAATTTTAAAATGCATTGCACTAATAATCCTTATTAACTATCTTAGAACTGACTACTGAACAATCAGGTAGAGAGTTGAATTGCAAGACATTGCGCTACTCTTACTCTGCATCTTTACCTAAATTTTATGGCTGTTGATGAAAATGGTTTAAAAGATATCATGTACGTATTATTTAAAGCTAGGTAGGTAAACTGCTGGAACCTCAAAGTGTATTAATATTCTGAATTTACCAATCACTTAACAATTAGATAGTTCATTGAACCTGAGTACCTGAATCGGCAATTGCTAATGTTATAAGTATCCATTTTTGTGTAAATAACAAACAATTGCCGATGCAGGTACCACATTTTGTACAGAGCTGTTGATGAAATCCATTTTAAATACTCCCGTTAAAATATCATCTGTCATTCTTCAGTATACATTACCGGTAAAATAAACTATTCCAAAAGTTTTGGTGATTTAAAATAGCGAGTTTACAGTACAACTGAAATTTGTTATTTACTGGAACGAACAGGTATGTTTTTGCTATTATTACTTTAGGAGTTGGATCTCGAACTCCTACTTCTATTTAAGCGAAAAATTAACTAATGTTTTTAATATCTACATGTACTTTTCTTCAACGATGGCTTCATTTTCCAATGAGGAATATCCAGATATTTTATACTGTTATGGTTTATCTGATGGAAATGCAGTAGCAGCGTAGCGTGTTTATCAAGAAAAATTTCCCTTGAGAAGATTACCTGATCGCAGAGTTTTCGCTGCAGCATATCGAAGAGCAAGAGAAGAAACTCTCTTTGAACATCGAGGAGATCGGTCCAGAACCAGCTTTGGTCAAGATATGAGAGACCGGGTAATGGAACATGTAACAGAAAATCCTGAAACAAGTATCAGTATTAAGGGTTGAAAATCAACGACCATATTATTTTACTCCTGTTCAAGAACTGCTTCCGCCTGATTTTAAAAAGCGGCGGGAATTTTGCAACTGGATTATTGAACGGAAACTTCGAAGATTATACGTTTTCTTGAAAAGATGGACAGATGAGAGCCAGTTTACAAAAACTGGATGTCTTAATTTTCACAATCTCCATATATGGGTTGAAGAGAACCCTCGAAAGGTAAGACCCTCTTCAACCCAGAACAGATTTTCTGTCAATGTATGGGCAGGAAATTGTCTACCAAAAGGAAGTGTGTACCAAAGAGGAGTTGGTATATCGCATTGAGGAAGCAGGAAATAATATAAGAGAACAGTTGGAAACGACTGACGCATAATGAAGTCCATAAGAAAAAGGTCTTTGTTATGTGTCCAGTCAGACGGGGTCATTTTGAAAACTTGCTAAATTAGTCTAAGTTAGGTTAGTTGTTTTTTCTAGTTTGTATGTAGAAATATAGTTAGGATGTAAGCAATATGAGAAAATTAATAATAAATTGTATATGATGCAAAATTTAAATGTTTTTTTTTTAATTTTTGAGTTTGCTTTCAAACTTTGGATTAAGCATTAGAAATAAAGCCAACATGTTAGGTTCGGTAACTTTTGAGTAGACAAAGATAAAGTGATGAAACAAAAAGCATCTAAAAGAAGACAAAATTAGCCTTTTTTCAATGTAATAAAATAAAAAAAACAATTAAGAGAAATTTCCGAGTTATTGAACTTTTAGTACAAAAAAAGTGATATTTCGTGCAAAAAGTTTGTATTTAAGTTTTGATATCTCGACAACTATTTTATGTAAAGTCTTCAAAAATACATCAATTCAAGAAATATTTGTCTAATGCGTGTTAGATCTCTATGCAACGTTGCGTAGTTTTCAAAGTTATAAGCAAAAATAGAAAACCCTGAACTTTGATTTTGGAATATCCTTTTAAGTAGAATTCCCCAAAAAAACCGTTAGGAGAATTGAAAATTGTCAATACAATCTTTTTTCGTTTCTCGAGCTATATCACCTCCTGAAAGAATGACATCCTTATCTGAAACACCCTGTATATACGTCAGAGAATCTCTTACTAGATCAACGAACCACACTTATCTACTCAAAATGTTCCTGGTCGTTAAATCAGATGCAGAGATTACTTATACAAAAAGGATCGGAAGACAAAAGACGCATGTGCAAGCTATCTGTGTACAGCATGCAACTTTTTTTTTTTGCAAAAACTGCACTGATTTGAACTACAGTTCCTAAGATATTCTTAAGACTTTTTGTTATTTTTTTTTAGTTTATATAGTTACTTATTTCATGTTCTATTATATCTTTAAGTTTTTTTTTATAAAACTTGTTTTCTTTAGTTCCTTTGAGAGTGTGAAAATTTTCGTTGAAAATTCATAGTGACTTGTTTCCAGTTACATAAATAAGTAAAATATAAAAATTGTTAAAATGGTGCAAATGGCATGTTTTATTTCCAATACGTTATATTATAGTCTTATTATAATAAAAAATAATAAACATAATGCTTTTTCTTAAGAATCAAGTTTTAAAGCCAATTTTGTAAACGGATATGTCATACCTTGCCACATACTCCTTGTTACATTTTGCCACCAGCCTCTCGCCGGGTTAATGCAAAAAATAAAAAGTGGGAACTTTTTATTTTCGTTTTTCTCATTTCAATCATTATTTTGGCTTAGGCCACTTTTGCGGTCAGCTTCTCAAATATTCAAATAAATTTTTCTTTTTTAAGGCGTAGAGGAACAGAGTTCCAACATCTGGATTAGATTGAACAAAAAACTGACGACAATTGGAACTACAGAAGGACCGAGGAGTATTTCAAGAATAAGTTTTTACAGATTTGGAAAAATCCAATCTAGTATGCAGATAGGCATATTGCTCACAGAAATCATCGAATTACGAAGGAATAATATCGCACGATATGTATAGAAAGTTTCTAACGTGCATCCCAAAATTAAATTTAAATATCCCGAGATATGGTCATATCGGCTCAAGCTAAGCATATACCGCACAGTAGAATTAAAGGCCACATTAAGCTTACACCATGAAGCTGAATCAAAACCACGGAAAACTTAAGTCATGAGAGGGACAGTTACCGATTTACCTAACATAATTCGGGTGTCAACAGGAGTAAAGCCTGCAGTGATAGAAAGTTTACGCAGCGTCCCATAAATCTTGTAGCCAAGCGCATTTACGTGATAGGTCCAGTTCAAAGTACGATCAAATATTATTCCAAGATTTTTTATTTAAATTGTTCAGGATAATATCCGAAAAGCAGGAAGTGTCCAGTTCAATTTTATAGATTACGATGGCATTAGATTTTGGGGAATTTATGATGTGGTTGTGAAAACTGATATGAGAAAACCAGTACGATTTCCGGGAATATTATATATATGCTCAAGATGCAAATGATGCCCTATAAAAGAATTATCTGATTTCAGTTAAGTTTTTGACGCAAGTCATCTTATTAATTATCTTTCCACCTTATAAAGTAAATCATCCATAGAACAATCAAAACACAGTTCGGGGAGGCGTTTTTTTTTTTTGTAAGTGACAGAAGAGATTCCATAACAAGCCCCCCTTGTTGAAAAATAATCTGAAAGGTATATATCCCCATTAGCCGATGAATTTAATGCATTTCTGGAATTCTGCCAAAACCACAAAAGCAGCGAACACAATGCGCTGAAGTGTTTGCACATATATACTCGTCGTATTACATATGCCGATGCTGCTGAGGAGCGTACAAGAGATATGTACGAACTTACAAAACCACTAAAACGTTCTCAGGAATTTTTGCGTAAATTCCATAGTAGTGTCGTTTGACAAATTGACATGTTCAGTATTTATGTTTCTCCTGGGACAGCATTGTGCCAGGATAAAAAGGGCTTTGCTCTTGTCAACTTCTCAAGAGCAGGCAAACATAGCCACGAACTACTGCGAAGCGCATTAGACATGTTAGCACACTCGTTCGTTGTCTGTAGGTACCCAACTTCTTAGACTTTGGGGATGCGTCTTTGAGCACTTCCAAATGTTTGCAATTAAGTTCTATGTTCACTTCATATACGGGGTATGTATGTATGTTATGTTATGTGTGAGCTCTTCTGACTTTGACAGGATATTTTTTTTTATGTTTCATGATCATTTTACACATTTCAAGAAAACAGACAAAAAAGCAAAAAAGACACTGACACAGGACATTTGGCAGCATTTAGAACATTTTGTTAGGCTTTTGACCATCTTGTTTCTGTCATTTCATATGGCATGTCCCATATTTGTCTTTATGTTTGCTATATTTGTTGTTGTTGTTAGTTGTTTACTAGTCATCGCTTGAGAATATTTAATCTGATAATTGTGCACTTATTTATGTAATACATAATATCAGGGATGTAAAATACTCAAATTTTGATTCCACTCATCGCTCAACTCAAGCAGTGAGTTCGCTCAACATTTGAGAAGTTATTCATCGCTCGAAATTTGAGCGTATCATTGGTTGAATGGGATCAATTCTTGAGCGGACTCACTGTTTGAGAGGACTTGAGCGGACTCACTGGTTGAGTGGACTCAATTCTTTAGCGGACTCACTGCTTAAACTGACTCAAGTCTTGAGCGGGCTCACAGCTTGAGTGAACTCATAATTTAAGTTGAGCGGATTCAAATCATATTTTAACTAGCATAAATAGGGAGGGTCAGAAATTATTCTTGGAGTATAATTTCTCCTCAGAAAAAACCTCGAGAGTATTTCAAAATAAACGTTTTTCTGTGATAAAAATCATTTTATCGAATACAACACGGCACTTCCTAGTAGTACTTCGGTGGAAAGATTATTTAGTATAGGGAAACTGATATTAACTTCTAATAGTTTTCTTATAAATGACGAAAACTTTGAAATGCAAGTGATGTTACATATCACTGGAAAAAATATACAGTAAGACGCTGGTATTTTCCTTACCAGTTTTACATGTTGTTGAATTTGTTCATAATATTGAGAGGAAGGAAAAATGTTAGATAAGAAAATTGAAATTTCAAACTAATTAAATCAGATTTTCCTTGTGGTAGCGAAAACATGATTTGAGTCCGCTCAACTCAAATTATGAGTCCGCTCAACTCAAATTATGAGTCCGCTCAAGCAGTAAACCCACTCAAGACTTGAGTCTGTTCAAGCAGTGAGTCCGCTCAAGTCCGCTCAAGCAGTGAGTCCGCTCAAGACTTGAGTCAACTCAACCAGTGAGTCCGCTCAAATTTCGAGCGATGAGTTGATATTGATTGCATAATACGCCATCATACCTGTAGTCATATTTATTTTATGTGAAGTTATTCATATCAGAAAAAATTATTATACTTATTGGTGGAGCATTCTTGTGTTACCGATTCCAATCAAATCATCTTTGGATGGATGTACCTTGAAGTATTTTTAAGTATTTTTAACAAGCTTGAGAAGTTTTAGGGGAAGATAAAAGTAAGGCTCATCTGTTTCTTTTTAATAGATCAAATTGGGACAATGTTATGTATGAACATTAATTTTTCTATTCAAACTAAGAAGTCTTCGAAATAATCGAATTAAAATTTGCATCGGTTTTTTTTTAATCTATGACCTTGTGGCGACGCATCTGTGTCGGTTCGATCATTTCAGAACGTTTGTCCAACCATCGTGTAAACCGGATAACGTACATTTCAAAACCGCTAGTAATACTTTGCTGGACTTAAAAAGCCGTAGTTAGGTAGGGGTTGAATAATATGTAAAAAGAAAAAAGAAAAAAACAATGTAAAGTTAGTTCTGTTCTCATGTCAGTCAGCAAAACACCTTTCAAGATAATTTTGTATATAAAGAAGAAGAAAAATAGATTTCAGAAGATATAGCCCGAGCACAAAAGCAACAATAAAGAAAACTCCTCGAAGAGACTGAACAATTGAAGAGATATTGTCTTAATGCCTTTTAGAAAATAAATTTCATTTCAGAGTCCCATCCTTCTTCAACTTCGTAGCAACGGACTGGCGATCTGCGACGTACTCGGAGGATGGATTAACATACAAGTACAACAGCACTACTGCTGCTTCCTAGGCCACTATAGTGGCATAGGGTCGACTCGGTCTGGTCTAAATGAATTAAAATAGCCAATCATGCGGTATTGTCGCTTCCTCCAGTCTCGAGCTCAAGACGACATAACCAGCCTGAGCCCACACCGTCCAGGCTGTCAATGGAACACCCTGAACAGTGATCTTTTATTCAGCGACTGCCACAGCATTATCGCTCTTCTCAACTCAGTCTCAAGAGCAAGCAATCGGCCTAACCCTGGTACACAGTCCAGGTTGTCATTGGAACAGCCTACGACGGGATCCCAAGAACGGCAACTCGACCTTGCTTCGATCCCTAGCCTAAATAACTAAGGCTAAGTCTGTCACTTGCTTTCAGAACCAGAAGCGATGCCTTCATAATCTAGTTATTGCTAAGACGATCGATTATTAGACGACACTCTCCAAACACCAACATCAGCTCACTGCATTGAGCAAACCTTCAAGACGTAGTTGAAAAATAAGCAAACAAACCAACAAACCACCAAACGATTCCTCTTTAAGAAAACATTGCAGAAGAAGTTCCTCAACAGGAATAATCACTACATTCAAACTAGTAGGCAATAAAGACAACATCTCAAGTCTTCAAGCAACTTTTCCGTCCACTGAAGACGTTTAACTGTGGTGGTAGCATCCCCAGAAACAACATCTCCCGCCACAAACTTGATAAGCCATCTTAACCTAATATTTTATGAGTCCACATTCAATTTACTCCCTTTCCAGGTTTAGGCTGTTAATAAAGTCGTGAACCATTCTGGCATTGACAGACGAAAAGCATGTTCGAGATAGGGTAATCTCCGCCTAGACAAAACAAGGCAGGACCAAATGCTAGTCATGGCCATTGCTTTTTAGACGACACCGCAAGAAGCAGTAGCTTGAGAAGAGCTCCATAACATTTCAAACACTGTTCTCCTAAGCAGTCGGAACTCTTTTGTTTCTCCGCCAGAAGTGTCTCTGAGCTTTTTTCGCAGAGGATGTCCTTGTAACCTTTCCCAATAAAACGAATTTTGTTTGTTCTCCCAGCTATTTATGGTAGTGACACAAAACAGCCCTTGGTCGACATATGGAAATTCTGCTCCTATTTTGGCTAGGCCGTCAGCAATTTCACTGCCCTTATAGCCCTCATGTAGCAGTGCCAACATCAGAATAATTTTGTTTCTTCTAAAAAAATTGTTAAGGGTTGTCAGACCACTCCCACACTATCCTTGACTTAAGAGAGATTTGACCCATTTATGACTCTAATCCAAGTATTGGCGCATTATTCTATTGCTAATACCTAAGCCTAGAATACGGTAGGGGTAGAGCCCAGGGCCTTTAAGACATTGAATCTGGGGCTGTATACGCCCAATCCGATTCCATTGTTCGTTTTTCAACCCTCTGTATACCACACCATCGATCCTTGTTGGAAGAAAGGCAAAGAGACAGGAGATCTCAGCCAACGCTTCGAGGCCAGAGCGGCCCATTGCGCTATAGTGCTAGAAGCCCTTTCATCAAAGCCTTCCTGTGCTCTGAACGTAGCGTATCAGATCTTTGTGAGAACGGTTTTTCAGCTGATCTACAGATTAAAAGGCAGATCCTAGAGTATCCAGCATGCTCCAGGCGAAAGCCGGACATGCACACAAAAAATGTACGGTTATCTCAGGCTCTCCTTCCGGCAGGGCTGTCAACAACTCCCATCTTTTCTCAAAAAATGTACGGTTATCTCAGGCTCTCCTTCCGGCAGGGCTGTCAACAACTCCCATCTTTTCTAAATGAGCTTGAAGCGAGCAGTAACCGATAATAATGCCAACCACAGTTCTACATTGTTTCCTTCTGAGCCCCATGAGAAAATTAGAGATATAACTACTGGGCCCATCAAGAGACAGTTTCGTACACCTGCAACTACTTAGGTTCTCCCATCTCTGCTGATGCTTTTTATGGGTTCCGGTCCGAGGAACGGAGAATCAAAGCCAGCCCTATCTGAATGGTCAGCATTTTCATTCCTCATGAACTCCATGTGACCAGAAACCCACTGAACGGACATTTTGTTGTTGATACACAGCTTATCCACAGAAGATTTGCAATCCCCCAGCAATTTAAATGTTATCCGAGAGCCACTCAGAGCCATCAAGACTGCCTGAATATTCGAAAGGATAGCAATGTCCTTCCCCTTGATTGGCATATCAGATGGTTTAGTAGAACGCCATTGTTGCCGGTCTCCCAAAACCACGTCGGTTTCACAGCATCCACCTTGGATCTAACTGTATCAGATATTGTCGTGATTTGCTCGAAGCATATCTGTTTTAAGACACCTAAATGACCAAGCAGATCACCTGCCTTGATCAGTTTATTATTTTACAATCCGATACCACTAGAGATCGCTTCCTTTTTCACTTGCAAATTCAGGGGTGGAAGGATTAGTAAGGCTTTCATGGCTGCTGTAGGATTGGTAGGTAATCATAGTACCAGTTATTCTTACACAGGCAAAGAGTTGGGTTCTTTTAAGCAGAAACCCCATGTTCTGTTAACAAAGCGACGATATCTGAAAGAGAGATCATACCGCTCTTTCCGTCACAGATACGAATTCCAGGTGAGTTTCTTATCGAGAGTAACCCCCAGAAATATTTGACTTCATCTGAAAGTGTTAATTCTGCATTATCAAGAGGTGGAGCCGTTAGTAAAAGCTTCGTTCTTGTTTAGTTCTTGTTCCAGTTTATGCTAAAGCCTTTGTTGACACACCACGTGCGGACCTTGGAAAGTGTTGGGTATGGATACAACTTAGGGATTCTTCCATAAAAGTACAGCTTTAAAATAATGATTATAACGAAAAAAATACATTTCCTTTTTAATCATCCGCTGTTCTCATATTGTCAACTTTACACGCACGAATGCTAATATGAAACTTCATTAGATACTGCACTATTGGTAATTAACATAGATTGCATGCTATGTATACTAATATTACGGAGAGTATAAAATCCATCAAATTAACTAAAAGAGAAAAACAACATGCATCCATTATAAAAACAACATTAATGACAAAACAATTTCGTTAAATTTTGCGTAAAATTTACAATTACAATTGAACAAAATTTTGGCAGACGTTGACTTTATTCACCTCCCTCACAGCACACGTATCACATGTGAACATAACATAACGAAACGAAAATATTATCAGCGCGAGCCTACTGAACTGGATAATGATCCTTTTAAAAACAGGTGTCATTACATGATATTAATGTTGGGCGAATTACAATATTAAGCCATTATCAAAAGTGGGCGGCAATTAAAGTTAACATCACGCGTCCTTCGCACTTCTGATACGGCTGCTGAACGAACCCATTACAACACACAACAAAATCAGCCATTCTAGATTGTCGTCTCCCAGGCTGGGAAAACTGTGTTAATATATTTTTTCGTCATTATTGTCGTCGTCGTCGTTGTCGTTGTCGATGTTAATTTTCCAGACCCCAGACCAGATAAAATAAAACACCAACAGGAGGATAAAATTTTCCGCTAGTGCTGATGCTGCTGCTGCGTCTGTATCAAGTGTCAGTAGAGAGGAGTTAGGATCGACATTTTCACCGATTAAATAATTAATCGAATTTCGATTCAATTTGCTGGAATAATGGAATAATACGAACAAACGGCGACAGTTTTTCGGACAAATATGGAGAACAATGAGCCCGGTAATAGTTTTATGGGTGTTGTTTATATCGAACACATGCATTTGGTCTAATCTACCTGCCTACTGCATGTTGAGTACCTACACTTCCAACCATTTAACATTATGGACTATGTCGAAGAAACTTATGCTTCAGTACGAGGAACATAATTATGTTGGGGAAACAACAAATTGGTAATTTATTTATCGCAGATTGCATACACTTTTTTAAGCGTTTTCACTAATTTAAATGAGTCATCCATCAGAAATGTCCATTCCAGAATAAACTGTATAATAAATAAAGGAAACTGTTGTCTAAGCCCCGAAGGCAAATATACATAATTGCTGCAAGCTCCTGAAAACTTTTCATAAGGACTCTTACTATACCACACCAAATCTATTTTCGAATAGATTTGATGTTCTCTCTATGTTTAAAGTTGACATGGTTGCCGTAAACAGTCAACAGAAATTCTCACTCGTCGATTCATAACTCACTTAAGTTAGTTAAACCCAGATGGCTTGATTCAGATGCTCCATTTTCCAGGACAGTGCCTAAAGTCGATAGTAAGGGGTAGATTAGCTACCGTCACAATGAACTTGTACATAGTAAAGAGCTTTGAAATGATGTAACTCTTGCCTGTCTTTCTGGTATACTATAATATTGAAATACTACGGAAGGGAGGATTGGTGACAGTGGTGATGGTGGCTGCGGCTATACATAGAGATTGCTTTCACATGTGCGTGAACTGAACTTTCTATTTTGCTCCCTGGTATAGAATCATTAAATTTACATTGAAATGTGTAAAACTATCTTTTAATTACCTTAGAAGTTGGTATACCAATTCAATTGGTGGGGATACAAGACAAAGTTGGCATTATTGTTCCAATTAAAACTGGTATAACATTGAATTGGTAGGTAGAATGAGCCATGTTCATAAGATGTCAAAAGAGTTTTGACATTTATAAGAGTGCGAAACATTTTGAATGGAATAAGTGAATAAGTCATTGAGAGTTATTATAAAAGTTTGACAATTCGTTTTATTTATTTTTTATATGTATTTTCACCCGGGAGATATTACATGGAATTGAATTTAAATAGCTTGGGGGATATGGTGAATTGTAAGCGTCTCTTATGAACTAGGGTCGGTAGTAACCCTCTAGTTTGGGTACTTCCAGATGTACAAGGAATCTGATTTTTTTTTTATATTTTAAGATAGATACTAACTTCAAGCAATTAAAAAAATTATGAAATTTGGAAAAATTCAAAATTTTATTTGATATTTTAAAGATGTCCTAAATTTTTCTACTTTTGTTGACCTTCCCCGTGGGGAACATTTTGAAAATTTCTTAATTTTTTTAGAAGGTGCCCTAGAAATCGGTAGAGATAAGTGATGAGCATCGATTCTACAAATACTTAATGCCAAAAACCAAATTTGACGAGTTGCATCAACTTATTGCGAATGAATAAAAAAAAATTGTATTTTTGAGTGATATTCAAAATCGCCCCGCGGCAACTATTTTGCCGTACCGCATCGTTCCTGGTGTGCCTTATAGATTTAATTTTGCAAGAATAATCGTGCAGTGGCAGCCGGAAAACACCGCACCGCTCCTAGTGTAACATCCACTTAATTAAGGCTATACGAGGGTGACTATTTATATTGTAAGCCTTGGCAACACTAGTGTTTGCCGATGCAAACCATTATCATATTCGCAAAGTTTGACATTTTTTAGCACAAACGTTCTCAGAACCTCTTGATTAACAATAACTTTACCTTTTCGTTACATTCCTCTTTAAATTCAACTTGGTAAAAAAATGGAATTAACACGTGAACATTTTCATGCGATGATTTATTACGGTTTTCAAGGTGGATTACCAAGACAAGAGTGCATTGATCAACTTACTTCTACTTTTGGATAACAAGCCCCATCCTTCGCCACTGTGAAATGATGGTTTAACGAATTCAATGGTGACCGCCGTTCGCTCACCGACGAATTTCGTAAAGGTCTCCAAAAATCGGTTGTTGTGTCACAAAACATTAATGCTGTCCAAAAAGTAATAATGCAAGACCGTCATGTGACATACTGTGACATACGATATCGATACAATATCGACTCGGTAAAAATGCAGCATGCCGAGCCACTGTCGCCACCGTGTATTTTAATGAGTACCTAAACACGGGTGTGCACTGCGAGGTATAGATGCAACATGTTTTCGGAATGCAGCATTGCTACATGGTTTTTTTCAGCCGATAAGCAGCATTTACCGCGTTGACTGGTGAATTTTATTGTGAAATGAACAAAATGTCTGTCGAATTAGGCCGTTCCCTGACGGACCAGTACGGTAACGACATGGTATCGGTAAGACATATTCCCCGTCAATGCATGCTTCACGCATACCGAAACAATGCCGTACCGACCCGTCAGGGAGGAGCCATAGTCTTGGGCTTGAGAAAGATCTATGTGGTGCGACAATGGTGGGATAAATGTCATACCGATACTATGTCCCTAACGTACTGACCCGTAAGCGTGGGACCTAAGAAGATAGGTGATGGGACGCTAGCCCGATAGGTCGGTGGTCGTCGTCGAGCCGGTGATCATCAGCCTAATCGGGACCAAAGTATTTACCATGTAATCTGGTCGAACGATGCACGCGAAGGTAGGAGAGCTGAGTTTAAAATACTCAGAAATGTCCCACCCACTACATATAAAAACTGACAGGGCGGGCAGCCAGGGGCGGATCTAGGATTCTTGTGAGGTGGAGCGGCGGAGCTATGGTTTAAAGACGGTATAAGCCGGAAAAAGAACTCAAATTCGCAGACACTCGCCACCATTCGTAATTATCCAATGCACAAAATTAATCATTTAACAGAATCGGGTCGAACAGATAATCACTATCACTCTCAACGTACAACTTTTACCACGTGCGGAAGTCAAACGAGGTGTTAAATTATTTGTTTTGTTTTGTAAATGGTGGAAATGAAACGCCTTCGAATCAACTATTTCGGTTAGTAAAAATAACGAACTACATTTGGTTCAAATTTCAGGCGAATTCATAATAAATTGTAGCTTTGCAAGATACATGAATTAAATTGCTACGTACCTTATGTCAATTTAAAATAGCAGCACAAAACAGATGCAATACAGACCTTGTAAGTATATAACTGCATGGAAAAGTAAGTTAAAGTTTGACTAATAATCCAAGCTCAGAAGATGCACTCTGATGCAAAGCGCAGCACACCAGGAAGGTAACAGGGAAAGGAGCGAAGGGTATCCAACATTGCGGTGGGGCTCGAGTGACTCGATCTAACAAGTTATTGCCAAATCTCCAATGTGCTTAAGGCTCTAAAAGCTAAAACTGTAAGAACAGCCCCGGTCCAGATATGGGAATTGCATTTCAATCTAGATCTGATGTATGAATTGTAGAGGAGCGCTGCATTCAATGAGCTGAAATATATATTACACTTTTCATAAAATCCAAGACTTTACCATACTTCTTTTACAACAGAAAAGATGTGATATGTCCAGCTCAACTTACAAGAAGTATTAATGCCACGAGCGCATAAGAATTGTGTACCGTAAATCAGTGCTTCATCAAAAGAAATGGGAGTGTAAAAGTTATGATTTTGTTTTAAAGAGATAAGACAGCTTTGAGACTACTTAGATGCATTGAATTTGACGCGATTCGCTTTACCCTAAGCGAGGAAATTATCAAAGTCGTAATCATCCATGCAGACTCGATTGATAGATGTGGCATTCCCTTTGAAGTCCCTAAGACTGTCAAGGCAGTAAACGAACTCAAGGGTACAGTCATCGACAAAACTTGATATTATCATGGTCAAATGTGACAATGATACTGTCATATGCAAAAATGGATAGGATTAAAAGAAAGGGAAAGCAAATCATTAAAGGAAATTTAAAAAAAAGAGTTGGAGAGATAAGAGAACCTTGGGGCACACCGAAATTTATGGGATCAGGTTCAGATGTAACGCCATCTAACACAACACGTATTTGGCGACTAGATAAGAAACTTTCAATCCATAATAGAGTAAGGGAGAGACGTGTTCTCAGTTTAACTAAAAGGGCTGGATGCCAAACTTTATCGAAACCTTTGAAATATCTAGGGCAACGATTTTGGACTCACCAAAATTGTGAAAACTACAGTTCCAACGTTCCGCAAGAAAAATCAGCAAATCTCTAGAGGAGTGTCCAGTCCGGAAGCCATATTTGCGATCATTGATGAGTTGCTTGGTTTCTAGATACTTCATTAATTTGGACTTAACAATAGATTTAGTTGGTCGATAATTTGAGGAATTGTTACCTTCTTCTTTTTTGGGAATAAGCTGAACGTGAGCTAGTTTCCAACCAGTTGGAAATTTTTCTGTCGAAGAAGACAAGAAGAATAGTTTGCGCAAAGATTAAGCCAAGGATGAGACCCAGTTTTTAATTAACAGGGATGAGAAACCATCAGGGTATACTATGAGTATAAAAGTGTCATGCGAATAGAAAGCTCTGTCTTGCTCTATTTGTGGTCGGTTTAAGAGGAAATTAACCTACTAATTTGGGTTATTTCCCGGGCCGGTTCGAAGATCCAGTCCCTAAACTTCTCTTTGGTCAAGGAAGCCATATATAATGAAATCCATAATCGAATACGTTTTTTCATGCATCAACGATTGTGAGATATCTAAAATATGTTCGTTAAATATAATACAGTTAAAAGGTAGCGATTATACCCGGGTCTAATGTTTGAATCAAGGAAGTGGAGTTAAGTGGCAAAAAAATTACTTGAACATTTGTATGTTCTAATATCAGATGAGTGGAAAAATTATCTACGATCAAAAATACTTTGAAATCAAGACATTCATTGCTCCAAATATCTTTTAACTTCGGGAACAAAGCATTCTTCAAACTATTCCGTAAGTAGACTTTATGTCATCCATGCCTTGTTATTCCTCCTCTAATAAGCTGGCAAATGTTTAATATTTTTTTTTCTCAAATCATGTCCTTAATAATCGGTTGACTAAAAAAGTCTTCATAATTTTATTACCAGAAGCGTTGCTACACAATAAAAAAAGTCACCCGATCTTTAGCAATTTTAAACCAACTAAGAATTTTTTTCGGAATTTGCTATAAAAATTCTAGCAGGCATTTTTTCAAAGAATTGTCGTTGAAAGTTTGATCGGGAACATAGCCCCATCTTCGATTATTATGGCTACATATGTAGTTTAACTGGAAAACATTTAGCAGCCTGTTTATCTGCTGATGCAATTTCTAATAACTACTGCATTATAGTAGTGCTGCATAATTTTTTAAGTGTTGTAAAAACGTGAAAATGTTTTGATACATTGGTTACACAGACCTCAACTTGTACTAATAGTACATTATCGAAATTGTGTTAGATCAAATATATTTTTCAAAAAAGGTGCTATTTTTTGAACCGTGTAACTTCAAATTCTTGTAAAAAAACGTGTAAAAAATACTTTTTGTTTATTTTGCAACTTCTATTTCAGTAATATTAACTTTAAGAGATTCTTTAGTTGAAATTTATATTGATTTTTTTTCTTTTCTTTTTTTTATACAGGTCTCAACAAAATAAAACTCTTTGTATGGAAATTGTAATGTTCCAAAAACAAATAAATGACATGAAATCTTTCGGGCAATATTTGAAAGTTCTAACTATTACCATAAATAAGGATACTCTATATATATTTTTTTTATTATTATTATTGTTGTTATTATAAGTCGAATTGATGAATCTGGGCAAATCCTCAACGGACAACAGCTATCAGAACATATTCGAGACTAATACAGTAGTCTCTATTCAGAATCGACGTCGACAACATCCACGAACACTCATGAATTTCTTGAGAATATTACCACTTTCTCTGAAGACAGTAGGCAGCTCCTGGATAGAGTGATCACATTGGAGGATATGATCGCTGTGACGAAGAATCTAAGGCGACACTCTTCATCTGGTTATGACGCCTTGACTCCAGAATTCCAGAATTCGATACTTCGCTCAGTGCTTGCTTCGGTAATACACCCGGAATAGTCCTATTGTGTACCTGGTCGTAGTATCTATGAGAACATCTCGGTAGCCAAGCATTTGTTTGCCTACCGTGAACAGACAGGTACACAAATGGCCATAATTTCAATAGACCAACAAAAGGCTTTTGATAGCGTCTCGTACGAGTATCTCTTGACTACTCTCGAGGCATTTGGGTTTCCGCCCAGATGGCTCGATATCGTTAGGAAACTGTATAGAGATTCAGCGATTTTGATTAAGCATCAATGACAAGCTCTGGCTCCTATCTCGTTTCATCGAGGTATCAGACAGGACTGTCCATTTTCAGGTATGCTTTATGATGTCTCGTTGGAGCCGCTACTGGTGAATCTTCGTCGAATGCTCGGACAGTATTCAGTTCGTCTACCATAAACCAATATAAGGTCTCATATGTTGGCATATGCGGATGACATTTCTATTTTCGTGACAGGAGACGTATAGCGGGCGCTTAAATCAACCTCAGTAAGAGTTAAGGTTTGTGGTGTGGAAGGCGGAGAGATCGTACAGATACTCCATTGAACATCCAATGGACTAATACTTGCCTGAAGTATTTAGATTTGTATATCGGACGTGAGAGTAAATCAAATAATAGCCGCATTGCTCTGGAGAAACGCTCTAGAGCTGTAAACTCCTGGCGTATTCGACTAGTTCCATTATCCTTAATGGGAAGGTCAGTCATGTTAACTATTTGATTACCTCGTCCATCGTTCATTTGCTCAAGTTTGAGACGTTTGATGAAGGCTTTGTAGGTCTTCCTCAAGCAAAAGTGATAGACGCCGTTTGGTGCGGAAGGCGATGGGTTGCTGAAAGCACGCTCTGTCTGCCAGTCAAGATAGGTGGATTAGGTCTCAATAACTTAGTTGTGAAATCAAGGTGTCTCCAAGTGCGTGCATTCCAATGAGTGTTTCAACTGTGGGTGACTGTACTGGTAGAGATCGGCATAAGGGGGTATTACTACCTGCTCTCTGTTCGACCACCCTATCCTCGTGACTGGCCACAGCATCTAATTTCAATGACTCAGACCTTGGGCAGAATCAGGCCAGCATTTTACCTTAAGTGGAATGGCTACACGGTACACACAATTCGCTTCGATTCTAATCAGGCTCAATCCTGAATTAATAGACTCAGTGTTCGGTAATGCTCGGGGTTTTGAAGCTGAGACGCATACACTGACAGTTCTCGGAGATATTATTGATATCTCCGCGCGGAAGAGATTTGACCATGACAATAAGTTGGAAGATGCTGCCGTTCTGAACAGACCACCTCACACACTTTTCAGCACACTTACAACACGTGTGCTCCGTGACGTGCTTATGTCAATAAAACCACCTGAATGTACAGGATATAACAGATGGTGAACACACCGCGGGGTGAATATGGGCATGATGGGAGGGACAACTTGTAGAGTAGTCTACAGTTATCCTTCTAATTACAAAGATGCTGATATTGCAATTAAATTCCTGCATCACAGTTCTATGCATCCTAATCAGTTGTCACCTATTGACCGGCCAGTTAAGAGTATTTGCACACTTTGTGCCGGTGAAGGCACTTCTTCACTTGCCCAGCTTTGTAAAATCTAATGGAACTCGTACGCGATATTTGTCAGTTTATCCACCCGAATTATGGCATTACTAGGACATCGTTTCTGTGAGGACCAAAGGTTTGTAGTCGGGTGAACTGTTTGATTATCTTTGTGTTGACACTGGTCAAACCTACAATTCACTTGTATTACATGAGGGTCGAAGATGGGAATCAGAACACTGACCCACAGCACCACGCACAACCAATTAAGCGCCACTTCGTTGAAAAATTGAAGAGACATTTGCGTCTTGAATTTCGTTCGTTAGATTTGTCGTTATAAACTCGGTTTCGGCCTCGGTGGTAAATTGCAAATTTTTTTTTTTGAAAATTCGTTCGTTTAGGAAATTAGCTTTTATTAAATTATTTTGAAAATTTGGAACTTCTTGGAACTGGCACTTACCTAATTGTCAAAATTGAGACTGGTTCCAAATTTTCGGTTATACTTTAGATCTTTTTCAAAATCCTTGCGTCCGTTTCTTAGTCTCTTTTGAAAATTTTGTGTCATGTGTTTTTACATTTTTGTGTCATTTTTGTTGTCTAATAGTTGTTCTAATTGTTTTAATTGTTTAATTGTCCCTATTGATTTTATAACTTTAAGTTTAGCTAGCTTATTTTTTTTACACTTTGTAGAGCCTTTTGCCATCTATTTTTAAGCAATTTTGAAAAGAGCTACAGAGCCAACAATAAAAGAGCGTGTTTAAATAAAAAAATACGACCCCATAATTTCTATCCTTTCCTATAGTGGCGAATTGTAGCTGAACCTCATGTAGCTAAATGAAATACTTCGCTGCTAAAAGCCTTAGGGATTCTGCTATCTTGTCTATGTAAATTTCTAGATATCTCTGATATTCCAGCAAGCAGTGGAGAAATATAATGAAATTTACTAAATTATTGTTAAGTCGGAATTTCGTAAATGCATGCATACCGAAATTCCCTTATAAAGGTAACACAATAGACACTTTGCGGTGGCTTTATCGAAATTACAATTAAATATGTTATAGCATCTTCAAAGCAAAGCATTCGATAATGGAATCCATTTCAATTTTGTTCACCACTAAGTTTCCATCAAATCGAAATTCAACTCGAATCGATAAGTAATAATATTATAACCCCTGGTAGCTTTCTATTGAATATGCTAAAACAAAGTAATTCTAGAAATTTTTTTATCCGCTCTACCGTATTACCTGTGGTGTACCGATCGTAGGTCTATTTGTTTTCAAATTTGAACATTAATGTCCTCCTCGATATAAGGAAGATATGCATGCAACCTTTATATATGTAGAATTTTCTTAGTAGACCAATTGAAATGATATGAAACTGTGATGAGACTCTAAGTATATAACAAAGGGTAGCCTTTGTCTAATTTCTTAATACACTAAGGAATTATAGGGTAGGATAACCCCACATATGATGAAATCAGCACATACTCACAAATTTCATATTATTACTTCTTCAATAAAATCAATCTCTTACCAATCTCTTTTCAAAGAATATTTTTATTCCATTTTCCCCATTGGAACATTTCCAAAATTAAAAATATCACCAGAAACTTAATCTCAAATTGCGGTAGTCGTCGAACAATAGTAAAATATCGTCGAATCTTTAAAAAAAATAAACTACCAAATCACGTTCACAAGAATTTTTCATTGAATGAACATCTTGCGGTGAAACGTACATATAAGCATGCCCTCTCGTATCTACTATTCTATTCACGACGAGTCCTTATTTTGATAGCCATCTCCCAATTCAATGAGGACAAAAGGTGGAGAGGATTAAACATCCTCTTAAACTATGCTGCTTATATGTATGGTATGCCATATATATTTGGGGGCCAGGTGAGGTTGCAATTTCAGTAATTCACTGCAAAGTAAAGTAGTTAGTTCCCTTTTGCAATATATGTTTGTTCGAGATAGACCTACCCAGAAGACGATAAAATCTTACAAAAGGACAATTTGAGCTGCAAGTTGACAAAGGACGCAACCGCAACGCCTTCAAAAAAAAATAAAAATGAATAAAAGAGAAAAGAAAAAAAAAAGGAATTCTAGTCTGAAATGATGGGCCAGCTCCCCGCTCATATAGTAGGTATATACTATATACACATGTAACCCAAAATCCATCCTTTGTCCTCGCTACGATCCTTGTTTTACTTTTTCATTTGTCACCAGGACAAAGGTATCATGCCCATGGGCATCATCACTGGAAAGAATGCCAGCAAGGACTTTTATTTCGCCTAAAACCTATTGATCGACCTCAGGACAAGGGACATTCGGACCAAAGGATAAACACTTCTTAAATATTTTGACTGGAAATGGGCAACTTTATGCAATTTATTTCTTGGGATTAGGTTTTTCTTGTGTGTTCTATGACAGGTAGGATTTCCCACAGCAATTAAACGAATACGGAGACTATAGAATTATTTTACCCTTACACGCTCAACTTGTGTGGGGGGGTAGGGGTAATTCGGCTTTGAACCACAATAGCAAATCGATGAAATGTTTCAGTCGTTATTACATTATGTTTCTATGCACCTACATATGTATGTAAGTATGTTGTTCGAGAACATTCCGTATCTATGCCCATAATGTCTATTAATTTATTTTCTTACATTTTCTTCCTGGTGTCAAGGAAATTAAATTAAAAATTTGGCAAACATTTTTTCCTATCTTTCGGTAACATTTTGGACCATAGTTGGATGAAATTTTCGAAAAGATAAAATTTATCCCAACATTTGTGTGCATGTGTGTGTGTGTGGTGACTAGATACGATTTATAAAAGCGATTAAACCACTGAGATGTGGGTATGTCCTGTCTATCTATTTGTCTATGTTTGCAGAATAATTTCATAAGACGTTCATAAAGCTTTTATTGTGGCTGCACTGCCTCTGTGACAGCTTGTCCAAGCTGTTATTTTTTATGTAGCCTTATTCAAAATGAATTCGAAGTTTAGGTCAGCTTTTTCTTGAATGTATTTTACCCTGTATAAGTTTGTGAATTTGACTTAAAGCTATGAATTCGAAATTAAGTGTTTTAGTACATCCTAGACAGACGAGCATATTTAATGATGGATGATTTAATCGTAATTAAATTTTTCAAAAACTAATTACCCAAGATTTTGTGAATTAAAATGAAATTTTTGTAAATTTTTGGATAAGTAATTGACATCACATTTTTAGTATTTAAAATTAAAATTTTAAATGTAAATTTATTTTTGAAAACTCAAATTACGAACGTATGATCGTTGGTTTGGGCATTGGGTTTTATCACTTTGTGTAGGGTATTAAGGGGTCTAATGTACACCAGCCCTTCGACTTATTTGATAGCAGTAAACGAGGATTCAATACGTGAAATTGAAGGGAACCAATTCTAACTGAAAATTCTCATGGTGAGATAACTATACCTTAGTGACATAAAAATTTGAAATGCTTGGCTCTGTGGGTACTGTAGTAGGGTATGAATGGCAAAGAGATCATTATACAAAGAAGTGCTCATGATAGTCAGAAAAAATAAAATCTCAAATATAGTCCCAATGGCACGGGGCGAAAAACGATGATACGAGTTATGAAGGTTGATAAAAATTGAAAATCAAGTATGTATGTGGCGATGTGTCTGTGTCGGCTGGGCCATTTCTAAACTTTTATCAAACCAACATGTAAACCGGGTAATGCAGTCCCCAAAAATTCATGCCACTCATACCTTTCTGGGGCGTAGGAAGCCGTAGTTAGGCAGGCTACGAATCAATGAAAAAGCAATAGAAAATAACTAGTTTTGTTTTGAGAACGGTGCCTCAAGCAGACAACTGGGAGTGCTCATGAGAACCAATTTTATATTGAAGTTTTATCACAGGATACGCAAAATTTCCTTTTAGAGAATTCCATTCAACTGCATTACTCTAGCGTGAGGTCGAATTAAAGTGATGTCTGGAAAATTCTCCCTGAAGACAATTGACTACGCAGCAAATACAATCCTAGCGGTGCTACCATCATCGCCATCACACAGCGTGTAAAGGTAGAAAGTAGAACATATCATCCTTATACTCCTGCAACCAGTGTATAGGATGGCCGCACACACAGCACTATTGGCAGAAGTCGCGTGTACGTTTAGGCAAGCAACTCTTTAATCAAATCCAATGCCAATTTTGGGATATCCCGTAGCATTTGCAGTACACCTCTCTGCATATCAAAATAGCAATCGGACTGTCATTGTGACAGCTCCTCTTAACATAAGTAAAATCATTACAGATTATCTTTATAGTCTTTGCATAATCTAGGAGAACAAGTGCACTGTTTCTATCGAAACAGACACTTCATGAGTATCCGTCTATCAGTTACTCGCCAAGAGGGCAGTAAACTATACGCTAGTCTACCTGACATACGTCTATCAACAGTGTCAGGCCTCCTGTCCGGTAAACTATACGTTGGTCCACTCGACACACGTCTGTCAACAGTATCAGACCTCCTATCCAGTTTCAAGCCTCTAATAAGAAGCCAGTAGTTACCAGAACCGATTCTTTACTCCGCATCTCAGGCCCAGCTAAGAAGGATACGACATTATATTACATTATTGCTGATCAGCTAAGTTAACCTTAAGAAGACTGCGTCGTCAGGACTACATTATTTTCCCCTATCGACTTCCTGTATCCAATTCAAGAACTACTCCTGAAGCATAGCAAGTGCTATGTAGTTGCATGCAATCTTATCCAGATTATACAGTCTCCTCGTAAGACTGAATAACTGCGGAAGACATCTTCGCCTTGCATCAGCTACGTCAGATCTACAGGTCGACATGACAGCCGTTCAGGTTGTTCATCCCTTTAAATACGTCGACTGCGGGCGACTTACTCGTCAAAATTTGCCCAAGCTGCTTAAATGTATATTAGTAGCGCTCATATACTTAACTAGTATGGATAGTATGCTATAAGATTAGTAGCTTAAACTCTAGCCTCTCCACACTTGAATACGGGCTAACAGCGCCTATTAAGGTTGTGTTCTGCCTGTATAGGATAGATGCAATCTTTTTAGACATTGCAAATAAGATCTTAGGTCCGACTGGAATAACCAGTCCCATTACTACAAGGACATCTACATGCAAAGATACCACTGGGAGTACTCATGACCTCATGGTCATGTGCTACTAAGCCATACCAGTTGGGTAGCGAACATTGCTAACTTGGTACCACGGGGTTGAGGAGCCCTGGATAGCGCTACTATGTATAGTAGTGCTCTTCAACATGGAGAAGGGCCCCCTTGTGGGAGCGTCGTAGTGGTTCTGGTGATGTGCGGGCAGAGAGAGCGATTGTCTGAGTCTGTATGACATTAGGTGGGCATTCTTCTTTGAACAGAAGAGTATGTTCTGCTGTGGAACTGCCTAATGCGTCCGAGGATTTGAAAGATGGTCGTTTATTAATGTACGCTTAGAGGATTGGCTTTCGACGTGAAGTTGCGCTAAATCAAGCGAGTGCCATGACCCAAAGATCGGTTTAGATTTTAGATAGATCTCGCTTCGGCCAGTAACTCCAATGGCAAGCATGCACTGACATAAACTGGTACTCATCGAGACAGAATATAATATATTCTGCCTCTTGAGGGCGCTGATTGTCGCTTATCTACTAATCCGTGCATTAAGACTTTCGTGATATTAAGGCTAAACAGCTAGATGATCACGTTAAACCCCCGACAGGTTTTGTACTTGAAGAGGGGTGCCGGTTTTTAAAAGATATCTCAGTTTGGTTGGTACAACATATAATAAAATTTTATTTCCTACGTGCTATAATTCAGTTCCCTTACATCTAGTATCACAATAATTCCTTACTTCAGACTTAATACTATTTTAAAATTCAATAAACTTAACAATTCAATTCACAAAATTCAATATAGACATATAAAAATTTAGTGGCGTATACTGCTACGTGTGGGGCGTAGATTTGGTCACATAGAATTTATGTGGATAGGGTAGCAACTTGTACTGCTGCTATCGCAGCACTTGTGATGCTTTTCGTATGAGTACTTCTAGCTGTAGCAAATTGGATTGCTGATACGTATGGGAATGAATGTGGTACTTGTGACGTTTTGGCCGTGTGCTTATTTATACAGCGAATTGGACTGCTGCTACGTGTGGGTTGGAGAGTTTTATCATTTTTCAAAACTAACTTCTGTATTTGCTTGACGCAGAGTTAAGCTCTGGTAGAATATCAGCTTTAACCTTTGTATAGAGTTAAGCTAGATTTTGAAATGAAATGTCTAGGATTGACTCCTATGTAGAATTACTTGTGTTAACCTCAATTTGTATGTCCAGAATTAACTTCTGTATGGGAATTTGAGTTAACCTCAAGTTATAAGATTTAGGAACTTGAGTTAATCTCAATTTATTTGGTATCCAGAATAAACTTCTTTATGGGATGCAGAATCAACTTCTGATTTGGATTGGGATTGCTCAGAACAGATTCTAAAACTTTTGGACTTGATCAGATCAACTCTGATTTGGAAATGGGTGATATCACTATGACTCTACGCCTTTTTATAGCTGCCGAGGCCGATGATGTGTTTTACTCCTCATGGTGTTGTCCTGGTAAAGCTTGTGCCAATTTCTGCGTCGAAAAACTTTTGATTGACGTAATGTCAAGTAGATCACAACTTGACTTGTAAACATACACGGAAGTATGTGTAGTAAATGTGGATTATTGTACTTTTTATCTTTTTAATGGTTTTTAATAAAATTTTTGTTTATTTTTAGATTATGGACAGGCGATCAGAGATAACCATACAGATGAGACCTCTCTGATCGCTGGGTCGAAAAGCGCAATAATTTTTTTTGCACTTACAATGCATTTTGTAAACTAATTGAAATTATTTTCAATAAATTTCAGTCTGTTAGACGAGAAATCTCCTTCATTATGGACATCTTCAGAATAATCGTGGGATATTGTAGGAGCAAATGAGGATACTTTATTAGATAAGTATAGTATTTTTTGTTAACTTTGAACTTGTTACTTTGTGCTCTTTTGCATATATTTTTAGTTGCAATGTTCACATCAGGAATTTGGGGTATCGACGGTTAATAGTTTGGTGGTGGACCAAACAATTATCATCGAAAATTATATTAGATAGCGACATCTATTGGGTGTCAGAGTATAAACCTTGCGATTTGCAAGGTTATCGAAAGCAAAGGGCTACCTAACAGCCAGCGAACTGCACTGTGCTGAAAACTACTGGATAAAACACTTGGCGGAGCATCAATATAGCGTAGAAATCAGCGCTTCAGTGAAAAAATTCAAAAATAAACCTTACTCAACTACCGAAACTTATAGTTGTTGAAATTCACGAAAAGGTGCTGCATGGATAAATTAACCTTGTGTTTTCGGGAATGAGGGAGATTTTGGCTGCCTAGAGGTTTCCAATTAACTAAAGCTGATGTGAAGCTAGGCATAGTATGTAGAAGGATTCAAGGCTTTTCGAGCCTACAGGTGTTTACTGTGCAGGACCGCTTTATGTAGGGACATCACCATCCGCAAAGGCGACTCGCCGAGATGTGCCTGCTGTTATAATTTCAGATACCCTTAAGCGTGCCTCTTAAAATATCTGGGAAATATATTGAAGTCGGAAGAGCTACCTCGTATAAAAATATTCGCCAAATATGGAAATCGCGCCTTCGGATGCTCATTTGTCTGTCTATTGGGTGGCTACCGAAGAATTTACTAAACCTTTATTAGCCCAAGCAGGTACCTAAAGAACCCCAAGATAAGTAAATAACTGATTATCTTTCCATTTGTTAAGACACACATAAATCCAAAAACAATTAATATGTAAACGAAATTCATTTAGTAGCAACCAAGTGAGAGTGAATATTAAGGTGGTATACTACTGCCCAAAAGTGTATGTCAAAATCTGGCTGAGGTTGGTACCCACAACCATCCAGATTTAGAAAATGATTACAACTAAAGAGGAATGCCCACTTTCCATAGAACTTTAGCCAATATAACAGAGACGTGAGATATGTTTTAAATGATGCATTATAATACTTTGAACATATTTCGGAATTAGCTTAAGCGACTTTCTTGTGTGAAAAAGTGAACTTTTCTCCTTCTCGTCATTGTCACTGTTCACAACAGAACAGTAATAGTCAAGCAGGAAAGAACTGCAAATGCGAAATGTAAAAACTGGGGTGTACGTGACCACAGTGCATGAAAATGGGTTTTTCGCCAGCAAAAATGTCCCGAGAAAGTATTCTGAATCAGGAAAAATGTACACCACCCGATAGTACTCGGCGAGATGATTAATTCGATATGCAACATGCCATATTGGAACCATTCCAACCCCCGCCAGGGATTCCTATCCATCCACCCTAAAAGTATGCAAAGAAAAATTTGTTTTACGATTAATAGCTGGTAATGTACTGAGGCAAACAATGAACCCCTTTCCTGATCATACATAGCCCTACCGAGCTAGAGCCGATCTAAAGTGATTTAGTAGCTCAGTTCGAATAAAAATGAGGGAAATACTAAAAAAGGGATTATGGGGATGGCTAATTCAGCCTCCCAGTATAGGAGTGTGGGTACTCAAACTTCTTCTCAGGACCTAAGGAATTCCATTCTGTACCAGATTTTTCAAAATGCACTAGATCAAACTGTGACAACCCGCCCAGGGCTTTCCCAACTTAATTGAAATAAACAACTGGATGTATAACAATCTTGGAACCTTTTTCTGGGGAACAGTGGGATCCCCTAATCCTTCTGCGGGCACCCTGAAATTCACTGAAAATAATTTGAATGAATATGCAAAATGCATTCAAATGTAAAAAAAACTATCGAACTTTTCAACCCTGCGATCAGAGAGATCTCGTCAGTGTGATTATCTCTGATCGTCTTACCTTGAAATTTACATTTATGTGAAAAGGATTCACGAATACCTGGTACGTATGGATCATCAGAGAAAGGCAAAATTTTTATTTTGAACAATACAGAACACTCATGGTTTGGCATCCGTTCCACACTTTAGTTAGGTATTCCTAAATCAGAAGAGATATTATTGCTCTTTACGCAACTCATGACAATTCTCTTTTGAGCTATGTAGGAAAAACTCTCCGAATATTTTTACTGAAGGTACTCTGATAGACGGTAAGAATACCGGTAAAAAAAGTGATTTTTTTTTCCTCCAATTTTCATCTTTAGTCAAATTACAACTGTAAGAAAAAATACAACAGTTCCTTTTGAATTAAAATAGCTCTTGCACAATGAAGATATGTCATTGAGCTGCAACAGCTAATGCTAAAGTCATCAGAATTTATATAGCCCTACAAAACGAATCAAATCTTAAAGCATCATTGTCTCTTCTGACCCACTTGCAATACAATTTATAAATTGAGCCTGAAACGACGCTCTTGTGGTATTCAATTTATTTTATACAATGAACAACGTGTAAAATTGTCGCAGCACTTGCATATCGGTTAAAAAATATTTTATCATTGTGACAAAGAAAGTGAGACTAATTCCAATATCTTTGCTATCACAGATGAAAGAATAAAAGTCTACGCTTCATCAAAATCGAATTAATTTTAATTTAGTGTTGAAAAATCGAGTTGACAGCAACAAATGAATCCATATGGAATATATAGTTCGTTCACATCAAACACATACCTATATTACTGGTTTTAGCTGTGGATTTTATTAACTCTACATTCATAATAATGCAGATAGGCTATCTGATCCGATATCTACTTTGTTATCGGCTAAACTCATTATTTAAATTTATCATATCTGGGGTTACGCGAGTCGCGACTTAATTTTTGTTTTTTTCTCATCATCTGTGGACCCCTGATTACATTTAACTGAATTAAAATTTTTAAGTGTTAAATTCCATTAATTAAGGCGGAAAATTGACTTTCGAGAAATGAGAAAGGAGTGTATTTTCTTAAGTGAGTAATTTATTGCTTATAAATTACAATCACGGCAAGATGAGATACAAATGGACCAGTTTTTTTAATTTTAAATTCTTCTCACTTATGTAGGCTTCGATTATGTGAGGAGATATTTTAAGCTTATTATTTCAGATACTATCGGGTAGATTCAGTATTCATAAAAATATTCTCAAACCTTACAAACATAACAGTATAGTAGAGGGACTATATCTCATGTATAAGCCTCAGTCATAAGCTAAATCTATTCAAGAACAAGTTCCAATCATCAATAACATTCGTTGGATAAACGTTAATTTACTGCCTCTGCGATTGAGAATATTATTTTAACCCGCAGCAGCAACATTTGCTTACACACTCCCTTACTAAGAAGAGTAGCAGTAAGTGTCTAGCATTCAATGAAACTTAATCTCTATTGCCATCCTGCAGTGGTTTGTAATTTATGATCAGAAATTTGTAGCTCTGAATAGGTACAGCAAGAAAACAAGTTCATAAAATTGCTCCACATCTGCTTCCTTTAATGACATAACCTACTTAAGGGGACATAATTCGTTTTTAGAACCAAATGACAAATTTACAACGTTTTAAGGCTGCTTTTTGTCGATTATTCTGTCGAATGATATGGAAAGGACAAAATCCACTTGAGGACCCTCGGAAATATTCTCAGCAAAGGTTCTTTGAGTTGTGTTTTTTTCTTTTACTTTTTTTTCCCTTCCTGCGGTACTCTCGTGATTTTATTCATACGAACACGCCAAGTAGAGTGGTAGTGGAAATCTGCCAGAGTAGAAGAGAAAGATAAATCGCAGATCGACAGAAAAACTATTGAAACTTTTTTCTCAATGGTAGATGCAAATTTTTACTAAAGTACCTATAAAAAAATTTGATAGATGAAGATTATTTACTTGTGGGAGATATTAATTCTCAATGTATAGGTAGTCTCCATAAATTAAGTAGTACATAAAAATTCACGAAATTCTGAAGGCTTATCAGGACTGAAGTAGATGGTGTCCGATGAAATAGGGGCAAGTGTTGCACCTGTGTTACTGGATTAATTTAATTCAACTCAATTTTTATTTCCTGGCAAATGGTACAATAAGATTTACAAAATCTTTTACCTGCACCGACTTTTACTCAATATATAATATATGAAAATTAAAAGCTAATGAATAAACTTAACAGAAAAACAAAATGAAATTAAATAAAACAAAGAAGACAAAACAATTTTAAAATTAAATCTCCGACAATTAAGTCCTTTCTGTTTTGAGTGAGTGCAAAAATAAATAAGTTGTTAATAGGCGAGCATTGGTATAAAAGATCCCTGAAAGCGCCCAAGGCAGGAAGTGAATTCCACAAACATATTACTCGAACAAAGCAAGAGTTCTCAATTATGTCGCGGAATTAAAATGTTACGATTTCAAGATCAACCCAGGAAAACTAACTCGTCATGTATTTAAGTAAGACGGTACACGGTTTCGATATATAATTCTATGAAGAAAAATTAATTGCCTTCGAACAAGAAAAGTATTTAAAGAACATCCAAGTATATGCAACCGAAACGGAGAAATGTGATCAAATTGTTTCAGCCCAAAGACAAATTTCGTGCAATAATTAAAAGCAACCTCCAATTACCAAGCGCAAGAAGAATCTAAACGAGGAAAAACTAGACAAGACCCAATAAAATATGGCAATAAAAGCGTTTTAACTAGTTTTAAACGTAAGGGCTTTCTTAGTATACTAGCTGATAACCAGAGTCTCCGAAGCCACAATAGACATTACGAATTATTCCATTTACATGGTCACAGCAGCTCATTGAGGTGTTCAGAGTAAAGCCGAGATTTTTAACTTTATTCACAAAAGGCAGGGGGTAGCTCCATCAAGAATGACCGGAGGCAACTCGCTTATATCAAGCTGTTGTCTATTAAAGATCATTGATTGGGATTTCGTGGAATTTAATATAAGCTGATTTTTGGACGTACATCTTGATACTCGCTCCAAGTCAGAGTTGAGGCGGTCTACGCAGTCTTCCAATAGACCAATATAGTTGTACATCGTCTGCGTACAAATGGATGTTACAGTCCTGGATGACATTAGGAAGACCGTGAATGTTCAGACTAAACAATATTGGTCCAAGAATAGATCGTTGGGGTACTCCGCAAAGTAAAGGTAGTACTTCTGGGAGACGCTCACCAGCAATCACCTGTTGGGATCTATTTGCCAAAAAATCAGCTATTAAAGAAATGGCCGACGTAGAAAAATAGAATCGTGAAGCTAATTTTGTCAGTAACTTGGGATGATTGACACTGTCGAAAGCTTTTGAAAAATCCAGTAGGGTCAACAGTGCAAGGTTATTGCTATCTAAAAATTTACGAATATCACTGGTGAGTTTTTAAACAGCGGTTTCACAACTATTAAAAGCACGGAAGTCCGATTGCGGAGGTTTTTGCTTTACAAGTGTTCAATTATTTGGGAATAAATTATCTTCTCAAGGGCTTTGAAAAATAGCATAATACACTTATTGACCTGTTACTTGGGTCACTAATTTTAGCTATTGGCCGCACAATTGCGACCTTCCAAAAAGTGGGAAATTCAGAAGTTGTCAAGCAAGCATTAAAGATATGCATGATAAAATGAATTATATAAGGTAGAACTATCTTGAGAAGTTTGGGAGGAACTCTATCTGGACCCACTGCATCAGATTTTATTGAATGGAAATCTTTACTGACTTCTTCGATATCAACACAACGGAAACTAAGACCGTCCGTATGAGCCTCACCTGAATTTCCGTTAACAAAATCTTCAGAAGCTATGATGGATATCAGACCAACAGATTGTGTTGATGTAAAATGAACATTCAAGGTATTAGGATCTAGTTCACATGTATCTGTATCTTTTCGAAAAATACCTGAGCGTTTTAAATTATTTCATAGTCTTTTTGGAGGCATGTTAATGTCAAACCTGCGTTTGAAATAGCAGAATTTAGCTGCACGAATCTTGGAATTTACTTTATTTCTAATTGTCTTATAACGATTACGGCTTTCATTAGTTCTTAGTCGCAAAAATCGACGATGCAGAATATCGCGCTCAACAATCAACGAATGAACCTCTTGGGAAAACCACGGGCAACCGTTCATTTTGACCGACCTTGTTCTGAAAGGTACATATTTGTCGTGTAGATGGTAAATCAGGTTGTATAAAATATTCAATTTATCATTTCTTGATGGGGTTAGATAAAATTCATTCCAAGGCAGAGCGGCACATTCTTGAGCTAACTCAGCCACATCAATATTTCTGTAATTTCTAAAAGAAACAGTATTATATAACTTATCCGGTTGTATTAAGAAATTGTATGTTAAGAATAAAGTATCACGATCAAATATAGCAGGAGGTTCAATCTGGTTATGAAATAAGACGGCATTAATATCAAAAACAAGGAGTAGGTCTAGCATTGATCGATTAGACGTCTTAAAATAGGTAGGTTGATTATTTACAAGACTTAAGTGTAATGATTGCATTAAGAATTCAAAGGTATTAGCAGAACTGTACGTACAAAGCATATTAACGTTAAAATCGCCACCGATCATAACATTGGGGTAGCACAAAATCACTGATTCAAATTCAATAGCAAGCTCAACATTAGAAAGAGCAGGTGGGCAGTAAACGGCTGTAAGTAAGCATTTTTCACTATTGGAACTAACTTCTACTCATAAGAATTCAAGGTCACGCAAGTGTGACTGGTACATTGATTTCGACGTAAGGTCAGTTCGAACATAAATAGCTATACCCCCGCCGACTCGATTTTTCCTATCATTGCGATGCAATTTATAACCTGGTAACGAAATCTCGACCCTGCGAAAATTTCCTGCAGTTCATCAATTTTTGGTTTCAGGCTCCTGGCATTAATGGAAACGACATTCAGCCCACAAGTGCGTTGGCACAGAATATCAATCATCACTCTTACCTTATTCAAGCAGACCAGACACTATTGTTAATCATGAAGAGAAACAGTGCAGCCGCTGCAGAAGCCTTCAGAGAAGTTCGCCATACAGACAATTACGAAGAGAAAAACACATATTGGACTGAACTGAGAGATCTTAATTTGCACAAAATAAATGGTAGTAAAAAGAGAAAAAAACAAGATTAGTAAAAGAGAAATATGAATATCAGTGAAGGTCCATTCAAACTCGGCAAGTTACTTGGATAAATAGATTGCCACATATGTATGAGCAAGTTCATGTTGACATTCGTGGAACTACTTTTGCAGGAGTTTGCCAGAAGTGGAACTAAAGTGGAACACAATCTAGCTCATCTGACACTTTACACCATCCGGCATGTTTAAAATTCAAATAAAATTGAGATTAAAAGAGTGAAGCAAGATTTCCAACTTGTCGCAAGTAAGCATTTGGCCCTACGATAGGTATAGGTAAGTGAAGAGAGTCTCAACTTGTGCAATTAACTTGTCAAGTATGAATGGGCCTTGAAAAGAACAATTTATAAATAAAAATTAGCTAGAATTGCCCACAGGTGCAACACTAGCCCCTGTGTGCCGTTGTGGTAACGCGTCTTTGTCGGCTGGGTCGTTTCCCAAACTTTTATCTAACAAACATATAAAACAGGTAAAGTACTCTCCAAAATGCACGCTACTTATACCTTGCTGGCACGTAGGAAGCCGTAGCTAGGTAGGCTATGAATCTATGTATCAAAAAGAGAGAAAAAAAATGTATAGATTATGATTTATAACGTAAACGTGTTAACAATAAAGCAATTAATTTTTCTCTTGAAGAAAATAATTAGTTTTTATTGTGGAAAGACGTTCCAAACAATCAGCGGCCAGCGCTCATGAGTATCCTTTTTCTTGCTGAATTCTTTTCACAGGATTTCTAAAGTTATTCATTAGAGAGTCCCATTTAGGTGTGTTACGCTAGCGGAGGTGAACGCGAAGAGACTCAAGGAAAGTTCTGCGGAAGACAATTGGCTACGCAGCAAGTTAGATTTTAACGGGCCCTCACCATCGTCGTAACTCGGCGTGGAAAGACAGAACTCAATATTGTATTATCGTATGCGCCGTACTATTTGAAGTAATCGCCTACTGATGAAGCAAACCCCTCTCTGGTCAAATCCTTGTTCGATCTGAGATTATGACATAATACTTACTGTGTATCACTCTACACAACACGAACTCAAGCGGACTGTCATGTGGACAGTTCAATCTAATTAAAATATAATCATTATAGAATATCTTTCAAGTCTTTACCAATCTAGAGGAACGAGCGTTCTGATTCTAACGGATCAGATATTTTATCAACATCCAATTAAAGAGGCTCGGGGAGCAACGACTAACTATAGCTCGTCTACCTGGCACACGGGCAGATGCCTGTCAACCGTGTCAGGTCTACTATTCAGGCGCAAGCCTCCAACAAGCAGTCGGCGGTAGTTATTCGAACTACTGATCTGCTCTACTTCACAATAGCAGCTGAGAAGAATAAACCTATTTATTAATTTACTTACCTCATTGCGAATTAACTAAAGCCCTCATCAAGCAGGTTGAGTCTCTCAAGACAGCATTCTTCTCACCTATTGACTCTTTTGGTCAAGTTCAAGACTTACACCCGAAGTACAGCAAGTACTAGTTCCATACAATCTTCTCCGGATTACACAGCCTTCTCATAAGAATACCTGCGTCAGACCTCTTCACCTGGTAACAACTACGTCAGAACTACCGTCGACAGACAGCCACTCAGGTCGTTCGTTCCATTGAATACGTCAACTGCGGACATCTTAATCGTCCAATATTTGGCCAACCAGCCATACCATTACCGAATTACTGAATAAAACAGTTTATAAAAAACATTAGCTAAAGCTGACGTTCTTTGAACAGGATTCTCTCGTAAATTTGTAAATTATATTAAATCCTATTTAAATTGCTTTTACTTTTCATTTTATTTAAATTTTTAAATGTTTTTAACCCTTTTTTTGTAATTTGTTTTATATTTTTTAATATTTTTTCTATTTTTTAAATATATTTTTCATTAAATAGATTTGTCCGCGTTACAGACAAATTTTGGCTTTTCTATATGTAGGGTAATAACGTCCGGACTGGCCTGTCGTCTAGATCGGCCATATACGATTTTTTTTTAGTTTTCACCACTGTTCGAGCGCGGAAATACTTCTTTCAGTAACATCGAACTTTTCGTGACATTGTAGATTTAGAGGGTAAACACAAAGTGGTTTGAAATTCCAAAAATTGTTTTCTTTAGCAGTAGTGAATACGGTCAGAAAGCGAGGAGAAAATATCCAATCATCAAAGTAAGCATTGTGAATGTGTTGTGTGACTCATGCTTGAAAATAAACCAAGAGGAAATTTCAATCCTGTAACATATTTGATTGTGTTGTGACGTGATGTGGCAATGGCGCTTGTCATCAAGGTTGGCCACTTTGTATAGTCAGGGTTGGCCCAGTGGCTTTGAAGACACCATAAAAACGTTCAGCACCAATTCCAACGAAGTCCGCCAATAAAACACCAGCTAAAGAAAGATGCCCGGCAAAAAAGCGCATAAAAACTCCTCTTAGGACAATGCAAGAGTGATGTGCATTTAAAGTGCGTCAATATAACGACATTTGCCGGAAATGCTATTTCAAATAATGTGCCATTCAAATTTTGCTAAAAAAAAACAGAAAATTGCAACAAATTCAGCTTTTTGTTTCATTCAACTAATTTGATCAGGTCAATCATTTTCAATCATTTCAGCACATTTTTCGTCGACTGGCCAATCTAGACAACACTAGCTAACCTTGAAAGCATTTCATTTTTATTTGAATGCCTATATTTTTCCCTTTTTCACTTAAACGATCTGCAATGCTCAGCAAATATGTTCCTTTTTCCCAGATCTTTCCAAAGACATGCTATAATTGACCAAATTCTTCCTTAAACAGAAGTTATGGGCAAAAGTTAAAAGGGTATCCAAACCTGACGACTCTCCCCTATATTTAATTTTTTTAGGGTAATTTTAACTGCATAAATGATTTTACATGCCTTTTGCACAACTGTAGGTTTTTCGAATGTTGCTTATATTCAAGACTTACCTAAGCTAAATAATAACCATTTTGTAAGATTTTTTTTCAAAAAGCCTCATAGGTACAGCCGTGTAATGTGCCTGTGGAAAACATCAATGTAATCCTAAACACCTGTATATACTAAAATAAAAGAGTACCGAAAATATAATGAATTAACTATGTAAAAATAGGTAAATACAAATACGAAAAGCTTTATTGAAAGACGCTGGCCTAGACATGGAATAAAGAATTTCCGATTTTAATGTTAACCCTTTATTATTACTCGGGGTCGAAACAACCCCAAACAAAAATTCATTTATATTTTGCTCTAAAAAATATAGAAAATTCTCATCGCTCGTTGTTCTAAAAACCTACTAAAGATAACTAAAATACGTTCGGCGCCAATATAAAAAAAATCTGTGCTTTTTTCTGAGAAATATAAAAAGATTGGAGTCGTTTACGAACCCAGGGTAGGAATAGCGCAAATGAAAAATTTCAGAAATTTTGCATTTCTTAATTTTATCTAGCTTATTAAGCCAGAGAAAGATGAACCCTCAAATAGAAATCTTTCATTAATCATTAATATAATTTTTAATCTCTTTTCTCAACTCATACGGTAATTTTCTTATTATTTATTTGAAAAATAAATGTGTCACAATAATCTTTAATCAATTGTTAAGTAAGAAACAAACGTTAACGTTGACTTATTGAAGTATTCAAAATAAAATCTCCAATTAAAATCATAAGTAAAATGAAGACAGATGCCTTATCCTGGAAAATATCATATCATCATAACGCCTTTCTGGGGGCTTATACAATTTCGGAAAACGTCCACGTTATCAATAGTTTATGTAATGTAACAAGTGAAAAAGCTAGAATTGGTCTAAGACCAAAATGCGTGCTGCGGACCCATGAAACGATCCATCGCTACTAAACTAAACAAGCCAATCTGACACCTGTCATGTCTCTCCGCTAGCTGGGTTTGGTCAGTAAGGGTAAAATCAAAAACGAAAAACATTCTAAGACACCTTTTACATCCTAGCTCAAATCGACCGAAACATCATCAAGCATTGTAATATTTGGCAAAAATTAATTTGCTTCACTGAAAATCTGCAAATGATTCATGGCCGACAGTCCTCATTTCCGGCGAATTTCCTTCCATAACTGAATAACCGGCATGGATGCATCTTGCAGGAGGGACGGTGAATTATCCTAACAGTGATAAAGAGGACACACAAATAATTTTCGGTTAAAATTTGATTTTTTATTGTGTTTATTACAGGCAAATGATAAATGACTAAAGAATAGGTAGGTACAGGTACAGAATTGATAAGCCCTCAAGGTCTTAAGGTAATTATTAACATTTGTTTTCTCCCTTTGATCCTATATGAAATACTTTTCGACCTAGCCTCATATATATTCTACTGAAAATCCTGCATATACGTTAGTTTTATTCAAGAATAACACATTCTCCAAACGAAATTTTAATTACTAACACAAAGTTTAAAATGCATATAACCATGATGTAACGGACTAACGGACGGATAGAGCCGGATTAATGTTGCTGTTATGACGATTTAATTGTGATAAAATTTATTTATAGAGTGCCAAGCGTCATAGTTATTTCAGTACAGTACAATGGAGATAATATGAGGATTGCAAACATATAACGGATATGACTAGGTTTTATATTCATATGCCTCGCAATATTTTAATAGAAAATCGCATGCTGAACAGATTTTCCATTTTTATTGAGAGTGAGTTTTATGGATGCTGCTCTAAATCGATTTTATAGATATACACATAGAAACAAGAATATTGTAAATGATGTTACTACTTATAAAGACAAAGAAAAATGGTCCTTCCAAACCCTTAGATATGTAAAGACGAGAGATTTGTATAGATAGATACTCTTAAAGAACTCAAAACCTTCTTTATTTAATAAAGAAAAAGAAGGATCAAAAGGAGTAATTATTTGCGGAATCCATTTGAATTTTGCCGTGTCTAAGGAACTTTTTCTAATCTCTATGTCAGCACTCGTATACTATACTACCATCACCATCACCACCACCCAACACCACCCACCTTCAGTTTCTGTACTGCGAGACAGTAATAGAATTCCCTTTAAGGAACCTTTTATCGCTTCCCTTATCACAAGGTTTCAGGAATGGATGGCTTGGAATCCAATTTGTCGCGTGGCAATTTCAAGATCTCATCTTCTCTCACAATTTCATGGATCATAAAAGCAAAACAAGAAGAAGACATGGAATACCGTTTTTACTTTAATACCCCCCCACAATTCCATGTATATAGCTTGAGAGACGGGTTCGGATCTGAAAACTGTAATTGCACCAGCTAAAGCTAAAGCTAAACCCATAGCCAGTCACAGCATCCACCAGACATACAGGCAAGAGTCACAAGATGATTATTATTAGGGATGTCGAGGAATTTAGCATATTGCCATGGATTTCACGCACGCCACTAATGAAATGAGATAGAACCGGGTTGGATAATTATTTTTATAACTATGGTGGAGCGCGTTATTATTTAATGTTAATTAGATTTTCTTTAATTTTCTAATATATCCGTGAGCAATTATGAAATTGAATTGTTAAAAAGTAATATGTGAGTGCAACGAACGTTTTTTTTAAGAGATTTAGAATTTGAAATTGTTATTGTATATACGTGATTAAAACATTTATATTGTATGGGAATAGGGAAGACCACAGACGGTGAAATAGAACAGTGACGTGGCGTGGATCTGTGGCGAGGGGAAGCAATCAGATTATAATTTTACAAAAGCGTTAAATAACCATGCGCTCAAATGTTATTGCAGCGCTTCTAATAAATTATATGGTATCTGTACCCTATCCGACTCGACTCGGACTGGGTAGTTACTCGGATTCGGGACTTGATTCTAATACTCGATTAGTCCAAGTTTTTAAAATTAGGCAAAGACCGGAAATTGAATGGAATTGGGTAACCTACGCATTTAGGAATGTACTGATAAGTTTCGAGATTTATGTTTTATTTAAATCTACTGCGGACATTAATAAAGACTCGTCCTCACTTTCCATTGTTACTGAATAAAGTCAACGTTTACACAAATAAAACTAAAAAATGAAAATAGAAACTGGTGTAAATTTGTTCAAATTATCTGAACGTAATCAACTTATTAAACTCAACTGCCATCTTATAAAAGAAAAGAAAATACTTCTTTTTATTTTACATATATTGTAACCGTCAACGCGTTTCGTATTAGAACATCACCAGGGTACTTGTTGTAGCCCTGATGATGTCCTGATAAGACGAGACGCGTTAGCGGTTACAATGTATATAAAATAAAAATATATGTGTACGTTGTGGAAAAAACAAAAAGTGTTTTCTTTTCTTTTATAAGATAGCAGTTAAAATAAATCTATTCCAGCAAATGTTACCTAAAAAATCTGTGAATTATTCAATTCAATAAATAATTCTAATTTTATCGAATTTTAGTAATTTTTTTTTTTTTTATAAAAACTTGTTATGAATCGTTATTGCTTTATTGAACTCAAAATATTAAAGGTTTTTGGTTCTTTATTTGAGTTTAAATTTAGATCCAAACACAATTCGGGCTTGACGAGTTTTCAAAATTTGCGACTCGTACTCAACGAGTCCTGAAAACTCGAATTTCCAGATACCCTAAATAAATTATCAATACTCCTCTCGATATCTATTTCTTAAGAACTCCAGGAGTTAATTTTTGAAGAAAATAGGCAACTGCAACAGTGACTTGCGTCGGCTGTATGAAGAGGAAGATGAATCCATGAAACATATCATTCTCGCGCTTGCAACTTTAAGGTTGAAAATCATTGAAGAAATACATCTCTAAATGAGGTTTGCAAGCTAACTAACCCCAAGGGGAATATCACGTTCATAAAAGTGAGAGAATTAACTTAACCACTCTAAGGGAGGACACAATAGATCAACTCTGGTCGTTATCTTGTAGATTAGTCACTCCTGCTCTGAAGCTTAAGCCCGAAGCATGAACTACAGTTTTTAGTTATGCTTTCAAATTAAAATAAAAGGAATGATCATAGTCAGGTCGCAATGTACCTACTTGAATATTACACGCTTTGTGTCAATCAAAGCTGTAAGCAAATTTGAAATTTGATCAAATAAAAAACATTCAAGTAAGCAATGTGGTGGTTCAATCGAAGCAAATGAAAGTAAATCATAATTTAGACTTTGCCATTGTTTAGCCACACCTGTAAGGAAAAAACGTGTATTGAAATCAGTATGTATCAGGGTGAACGATAAACACCAACCTGTATCTGGGAAAAGCGCCAGGTCTCACGATCAAACATTGAAATTTGTAAAAAGGAAAACAGGATATTAATAAATGCACATCAATCTAACCACATAAACCATTGATCAATAATTTATTTAGCAACACAATTATTTTTTCTATTCCATAATACATATGTACATGTAATCATGTTGCCCTGAGCAGCTCACGCAGGGATCGTGAATTTAAATATACCTGTTGATAGCTGCCGTGAAGCAAATGATCACCTGCAGAACAAACACATAAAAGTAATTTACCACTTTGCCACTTACTCGAAGTTTACTAAAGGTATCATTGGATTTATTACAATACTAATAGTAGCAAAATAGTGACAAATTTAATACAAAAAAGGAAAAATATGTATTCCTGTGACACATAACCAACAATTTTTAATTTATGATAAATTGAACAAGTTGTGACAATAATTACACAGGAAATACAATAACACAACACAGGATTTATTTTAGAATCCCACTCACCTGAAATCACACCTGAATTCCCAAGAACGAACTATAAGAAAACCGCGAAACTGATATCCTTCAATGTCTGCCAACATGTGACCGATGAAATTGGGGTCGTTTTTTTCGAGAAATACAGTGGTGGTAATGAAAACGGACGAAAACATCCCTATCAAAGGATATTTGACAAAATATATTTTCTCAAGTGTCAAATGAGTCGGAAAGAGAAAAAGGGAAGAAAACAGACTAGTAGCAATGAAATTCCACAGTGGGAAAAGATCATAACTACTACCAGAGTCAGTCTGCTCAACTGATATTAAACAACAGAATTATGCAATATTAGCATTTAGGAAAAATTCATTTCAAAGCGGCAAATAAAACAGCCGAGATGGCTTCATGCAAATGGCATTCCAGATTTACGAGGTTTAATCAGCAAGACGTTGAATTTGAAAAAAATCCCACAAAAGTTACTTGTGGAATGTATGTACATCCAAAATGGCCGATCGGGTTATAAAAGAGTGCTGCTTTGAAGGATCGGTCTCTTTTAGTTTTTGATCGTGGTAGAAGTTACAAGTACAAAAAGTGAAATCAGCCATTTTGTTTTATTTGCAAATCATTAAACGGATCATATTGGATTACTGCATACCTCAAGGAGGGCAGTTTGATTCTACATGTGACTGCAGCATAGAGCTAACAGATTACAAGAAATATTTTACTGCATTGAATCAAACATACGTTCAGTCAGTATTGAATTGCTACATACCTTACAGGGGGAATTGCAATTCTACATACGACTGCCTCATAAATTCGACGAGATTTTCAACAGCAGCCGTTGTTCCTTTTTCCTTCCATTTTTTATATAAATAAAAGTAATAAAAATAAATAAAGTAATTCCCTTTTAATTAGTTAATCTGTAGTTGTAGTGAAACTTTGTAAAAAATTAGTTTGTGGTAGTCGTAGTTAGTTGTTGAACACTATACATTTTTTTTTTTAATTCAAGTGACAAAATAAAAATATTCAAGAATAGTTTTGCAACCAGTACTTTTTGTAGTGCAATAAGTAAATTGAAATTGTTTCCTTTTTTTGACGCAATAAAAACAAAGGTGAAGTAACCGCTCGCATTTTTTTTGTCTGTCGTTGACCTTAATACCGCTACACTACCACACCGTTTGAATTTCTAAGCACATCCAATTAATCTCATTAAAGTTGGCGGGCTGCAAAAGCCATGGTGGATGGCAAAGTATGTAATGCTCTCATAATACAAGATTGATAAAATGATTTCGAGGGATATAAAAACTGAAAATTTGGAATTCGCCTCATCAGTGTTGCATGGGTGGATATGTATTTTTAAATGACTCTTGCACTTGTCATATAAACTGCCCATTAAACAATCGCCAACTCGTAGGAATGAGCACAAGGAAAATGTAGTTCAGAATAAAGCTCGAATACAAAGAGAATTTAGAGAAAGAATTTGGTTTGATCGTTGATAAACCTAAGCCTGGGTTCGATAACACCAACGATAGCAACACCGCCAGACGTTTTTTTTTTCAAACCTCAGAACTTTCTACTCAAATCACAAAAACTGATTTAGATTTGATAAAAAAGCCACATATAATTATGATTGTGGTATCCAGTGAATTTGAGATAGATGTAGAAATATAACGTCTATTCGCGCATGATAGGCCAGATATTTCGTCTTAAAGTATCCTTGGTACAGTTTTCTCGCAACATTTCATAAGTATCTTATCGATGGAACAGAAATTATATCCTCTGCACTTTTCCCCATAATACAATTGACCGAGGAAGCGTAAAGGGCGCGTAATAAGGACTTCAAAAGGTACAGGGAACATAACACACGTAAATGTAGTCGAGAGAAAACCAACACGGACATTTTTTTATTGAGTCTTGATCCAGTGATCAGTAGTAAAAAAAAAACAAAACAAAAAAAACATTGGATTTATTAAAAGCTCCATCCAAGTATCTGGTGATAATGATAATTGGGATAATAACACTAACGATGACACCTGCGATGAAAGTGAGGATCTAGGGAGGGATAGTGATTAAGATGAACTCCCAAGTAACAATTTTTCCAAGTTTTGGTGACTGAAGGTAATGGGTAGTTTTATAAGGGTATATATAATGGTTACTCCGGTTATATAAGAAATTGACTGGTTATATAAGAGTTTTATAATATTACATATTGATGACGTAGTTATATTAGAATTTTTTACGGTTACTAATGGTTATCGTGGAAGTAAGTTACTAAAGATTTTATAAGTTGGTGATGGAAATGTTTCAATCACCGGTCGATATAACTTAAAGTAACCATTACTAGAACTTAAAGTAACCATTACTAGATGCACATAACTAATTGGTAAGTAGTGTTTATCACATTATTTGTGGTTACCCTTATATAACATTACAACATCTAGTAATTTAGGTGACTTTAGTAAAAATTGGGAACTTTCAGTAATTCATATACCCACTATAAAATATCATAAAATTTGTTGGTGGCCCTTTAGTAACTACGGTGATCGTTATAAAAACAAATTACTTTTAGTGTCGAATAGAGCGATTATAAATTTTTTTTTGTTATTTATATAAAATAGTATAACCAAAGGGTATATTTCTATTTTTTGTCACTATAAGATATATTGTTAAGTCCCAATGTCGGCTTAATAGGTGCCGGTTTAAGAAATGATAAGAAAAGCCGATTTTCTAAAATAATAAAATTCACTTTTTATTCTTCACACAATATTTCTTATGGACTAAAAATTCAGGAACTTAAAATTGGTTCAAAGCACTACTAAAATTACTTCTATATAATTTCAAATTTTTTTTTTGTTTTTGCCTTATTCTACCTAAAACAAATTTTAATTATTCGGGTCTCCACTGGCGATTTTTATTCCTTAATCTGTAATAGAAAAAGGAACTATCATTGATAAAGCCAAAATAAAGAGGGTAGAATTTTGGTTGACAGAGTGAACGTTATATAACTGCTTCTAAGGGAGAAGGCTGGGATCAATACTCCCAATATAGGATGCTGAAATAAATGAAATATCAAGATTTTCAATATAAATGTTAGTAAAAAATGGGATTCATATACTTCCCGTGGTTTTTAGTTTGTTAAGCAAGACTTCACTGGCTTCAATTTTAACTGCCGATCTATCTTGTTGCTCAGTCAGAACTTGAGTGATTTTCTGACTCCAGCAGCTCGCTATTTATAGGCAGCAACAGGAATTGTTTCTGCCGGTGGTGTTGCCAATGACGCCCATCGTCATCCATACATTAAGTCACGCTGTGACGTCAGTGTGGATTTTCTAATGAGAATCATTTTCTCTGTGCTGTAAGCTGCCATTTTGAATCTGTCAAAGTGTTTCATGGCAGCTGTTTGGTTGTGGATAAGAGTTTTATGTTTTGAACATTTATTTATACTTTTATTAATAATTTGTCCCTTTTTTACAGATTCTTTTGGTCCCTTAGGATGTTGGAGACATCGTGGGAGCACTGGAAGCAATATCTAGCGTAAGTTTGGTTTTTAAAGATCGTGAATGATCTGAGACTTTTCTATTTGTTTATTTTTTATAAATGTTTTTGTTTTGTTTATTTTTAGCTAGTTGATATGTGAGGACGCTGAACACGCCGTCGCGGGAGGACCCACCAATGTATATTGTTGTCGTGGGAAAACAGTGAGTTTTGCTAGTTTCTTAGTTTTCATGTTTTTGAAATTGTGTTCCGCGACGGAATATATATAGCATTACCAAAGGTTACATATTATGACTAAAAAGTATATAAGTACCATTTTCGAGGTAGTTCCTTTAGTTGGTACAAAATTTCTAGAAGAGTTATAAAAGTCATTCAGTTTACATAATAGAGCCAGAGTTTATATAAAAGTAGTTGCAGTTTTATAATGGTAATTTGTTCATTTAAGTACAAGCCGGGATTTTTTCATCTGTGCATTGCAGATAAAAAATAAAATGTCGGTTAAACCAATTTTTTAACATTTCTAAATTATGTAATGTTACTTTTATGAATTGATATCACCTAAGTGTAAATTTAAATTTTACCATATTTAATTAAAATTATTAAATATTGCTTATTTCTGGAGCAGTCTGGATGTTTTTAGTAGTATCTATGATGATATTCACAGTAAAATTTTAATTGCAACTAAATTTCAACTCTAAGATTGAAAAATATTAAAACGCTTAGATAATAAAAATGCAATACAAAAAAATATCGAAATTCTATGTCAAAATAGGTTGGGTAAATATTTGCATTATATTGTTTTATAAACGTAACGAAAAGTATTTGCCTTAAAATTTCAATCACTAAAAGTAATCAGTGTGAGAAAATTCCAAGCGATGTGGAAACGTTGCCATCACCATTATAAACAAAATTTATAAAGGTAACCAAAATATTACTGCAAAAATTAATTAATCGGGAGCACTCGGGGTTATATAAGGGTAATATAAGAAGTTATATTAAGGTAACCAGATTATTATTATTACTCACTTTATAAAACATTTAGTTATAAAACGTTACCTAAATCAACGTCACTGTAAACCTTATATAATCCTCCATTTAATCTCTACTGGGGATTTATAGTAGTTATAAAGAGGTTTCGAGACTAGTCTTTATAACTCAAGTTTTATAATTTGGTAGAGAGTTTTGCTATGAAAACTCATAGCGAAATAAGTCAATTGAAATTGACTCAGTTTGCTGCTAAGTCTGCAGCTCGAGAATTGAGTGGAAAAAACTCTTTATGCAACTAAAAATGTTTGAAAAAAGAAAAAGAGGGCATTTCATATAAGCAGGAACCTATAATCGTCAGTACGGCTTGGTTCCTGCCTGCCGTATATGCCAAAGCTTATATGAAATGCCCTATTTTTGCAATGAAATTTCATTTTTCAAACATTTTTCGTTTGCATAAAGAGTTTTTTCCATATAATTTGGTAATGGAAATCTTACGGTTAAAAAAATATGTTTCTTGGGCTGCGATAAGACCGCCTTAACTGATTATATTTCCATATATTTTTTTATTCAAGAAATCTTAAAAAACATATTAATTAAATAACAACTTACTATAAAATCTATTTATAAGTTTTTATTTATACTAAGTACATATAATTTCAGAAATAAATATCTAATGCCAACATTTTTCTAAGATTAATTGCCAGTTTTGAAAGTATCTTGCCCCAATGAGTGTCGTTATTTTGTAACGTGCGTTTCTTTATGGGCCCATTGCTAGACAGAAAACGCAATCATAACCATTGTACGTAAAAAGGTGTTAGTTGGAGGACTTAGCGCATGCTCCTTCTGCTTTTCCATATTATATTAGAACTCTCCAGAATACAATTTTTCTTAAACTATTCCTATTGGTACTAGTAGGAGATAATAATGGTAGAGCAAAATGGATTGGACACCTACGCATAATTAATATCAAAAGTAATACTGATTTTTGAATGCCCATCCGTCTGTCCGTCCGTCTGTGCGCACAATAATTCTAGAACGAATTCACTTAGAAAGCTGAAATTTTGTACTTAAAAAAAAGTAACATTAAGTTCGGAAATGAAACAAATCGGGCAATTCCTTCGTGGGTTGCCATACAAAAAATTCGTTTTCCACTATATATTTGGACACTGCTGCCTGAGAACGCATCGACATAGAGAGGTGAAATTTGGTACATGGTGTTTTTATAGTAATAGAAAATAAAATTTCAAAAATGGACTAAATCGGCAACCCCTTTTTGGTGCTGCCATATAAAATTTGAGGTTTTTTACGTATACTGTGAAAACGATCAGTCCTCAACAATTTTCTTGTACTAAAAACTTCTTCAGGATACGAAATCCTATAAAATTGGTTATATACCCATTTTTTCTGTCCGACGAACCGTTCTAGAAATATATGCGAAAAACAACTTCAAAAACCAAACTTTCATAGATCGGTGACCATACGAAATTTAATACGGGCATCGGTTTTAGACCAATTCTGGTTTTTTTACTTGTTTTAATTAATTTGTGTACATTTTCTGCTGACAGTTATTTGTTAAAATTCGTATCCGTTTTTACTCCCATTAATCCACTTTCACCATGCATGAGAAACTTCTATATGAAGTATTCATTTCCAGTAGCTATTTGTACGAGTGTCACTATTTATATTCTCAGCCTTGGCAACACTAGTGTTTGCCGATACAAACCATTACCATATTCATAAAGTTTGAAATTTGTTAGTACAAACGTTCTCAGAATAAGAAGTTTTTCTTTTCTTGACATTCTTCTTTAAATTGACCACATCCTTCGTCACTGAGAAACGCTTGTTTAATGAATTCATTCATGGCCGCCATTCGGTCACCGACGAATTTCGTAAAGGTCATTCAAAATCGGTTGTTATGGCACAAAACATTAATGCTGTGCAAAAACTAATAATGCAAGATCGTCATATGATATACTGTGAGATTGTGGCAACCTTAGACATCATAGTTTCACTGGATTTATGAGTATGAGTGCGAAACTAAAGAGCAATCGACTGTATGGTTCTTCCAAGATGAACCAAATCCGATAAAAGTTGTTCGCGGCCGAAGCACTGCATAGCAAATGTACGTTTTTGTCATGTGGCAACTGTAAAGTTGGATTAACAAAGCACACTCAATTCTGAATGGTACATCACCATTTGACCGCCAGAAGTGTTTGGTGAACTGAGGAAAACAAACAAACATTGTCGAATCATTCTTCACACATTTCATCAAACAATCGATTATTTGACCAGTGAAAAAATGATCCTCCTGATTTAGCACCTAACAATTTCTTTTCGTTCCCGTACATCAAAAACAAATTACGTGGACAACAATTTTCGACGCCCGCCCGAAGAAGCATCTGATGCGTTCAAAAGCCACGTTTTGGAGGTGCCTCAAACGGAATGGAAAAAAATGTTTTGCCGATATTGGTTCAAACGCATACAAAAGTACATCGATTAACGTGGCGAATACGTTGAAAAGCAATAAAACCATTTTTGTTGACAAATTAATGTTTTTTTATTGTTAGGCTCAAAATATAAACAGTGACCTACGTATGTCCTTTTTTTAAGGACCGTATGCAACTTGCAAGTTTAAATTTCATAAGATTCAATTTACTAACCGAAATTTATCCATATTAAAAGTTTCTTTTAATGATCAATGGAATTTAATTAAGTGAAATGTTATACGGATAATTTTGTGGGGGCAAGACATTAACATTAATGGACAACCGTAAATTCATTACAACTAGTTAATTGTTGACATTCACTCATCAAATATGTTTAATTATTGTCCTAATTGCGTTTAATGTACTTAAATGACATACGGATTATATAACAAGGCTGAATAGTGGAATTCATATTCGCTTATTAGCTCCACACTTTCGAAGAGCTGTCATAGAATCACTTTAATTATCGCCGTAACTCTAATTGGAAATTAAAACCGTGCCAAAATCAATCGATAAAAAGCGTAAATATTTCTGTAGAAATCATTTTAGTTAATGTACCACCATAATTTTTTTTCATTAACTGTTTATCATTTCCTGCAAAAAAAAAATGCCTGTGCTCAGCATAGAATTTGTTCACAACATAACACATCCGGATCTGCACATATAGTAGGTACTAGGTACATACATAGACGATAAGCAAAACTGGGATAACGGGCTAGTCAGCCATAAAAACGAAATCAATAACATCGCTATAGGAAAGATAAAGGAATTTAAAGATTTTCAGTAAATCCACCATAAAATTCGCTTTGGTATAAATAATCGAATCATTTTTCTCACCTCTCTTGGTTCATTAAGTCTTTGTAGCGCAGCAGAAAAGCACCTGATGCTCGCGCTCTGGAATCCCAAGAAAAGCCTGGAATTTATATAATTTCGAATGTTTTATCTGCGATGCAAATGGAATGGAAAATACTTGGAATATATTCGAGCAAAATCATTTCTTGAATGGAGTTCCGTTTCTGTATGGATATGGGGGTACATAGTTAGTGTTATAAATGGTAAGCTCATGTAGAAATGTTTATGTTTTCAAGAGATAAAAAAAAATGCAATTCTTGCAAATGTTGGTTGCATCGATTAATGATATTTCGGAAGCTTAGAGCTGACCAATTTATTGCACACTATGTTTTAAAATTCGTGGCATTTAGGCGTCGAGTTATAGAGAGAGAGACATGAATATTTCTAATATTTTGTTGTATATTTTTTCTGTTACAAGGAGTCGGGAGATAATACGGATTTTACAAGGTAATAAGGAATTGTGTTGCAAAGCTAAATAATGTTAAGGCTCAATAAATTTATGGCGTTTTCGTTTCCCGTGTATACTTCCAATAAATTCTTAAAAGATTATCCTGAAATTTGCCGCATCACTTCAAAATGGAAGCGTGCGTAAGTTTTTAAAAAACAAAAAAAAAATGTTTGTATTTCTTTTTGTAAAAATGACAAATCGTGGTATTCATTTATTGGTACATCAATTCTTATGATTTTTCATACATAAGAATTCAAGTCATATTTGTAAATGACACGGGATATTTTTTGAAATTTTTTAGTATTCTTAATGTTATGATTACTTGAATACCTTTGAAGTTCAGACCATTTTGACACCCAAGATAATTTATTACTACATATTTATTTAAACACGAAAATGGAGCTCTTTCAATCAAGCATCCAAAAATACATTTAGTTCAGCAAAACTGTTCGAGATGCCGACAGCGTCAGCTACTTGACTAGAGTTGATATTGCACAAAAAAAATATGTGTTGAACATAGCTAAAAATAAATAAAAACAATTAAAATACAATATAAAATGTACTCCATACTTTCCTAGGTCAATGGTCCTGTGTGCAGTCTTCAACTGCCTCCTGTACTTCCAATGAATATCTGAAATGAAAAAGTAATATATAAATTAGCTTAATAAAACTAACTTGATTGAATGTGACAAACTACAAACAGTATAACAACAACACTATGCAAATGTAAACATTGCAATTTTTTAGCGAAATTCATGTTCCCTGCAAAATGAACCATTGTAAAATATGCAATTATCTTTATACGTGGAAAAAACACTCGCAGCATGCATAGACACAATAATTAACGAAATGCGACAATTTTTGCCATTGTTGACATTTCGCTAAACACTTTCACAACATGCGAAAATTCGCATAATTTGCAGATTTCTTGGCAAATTATGCATAAGAAAACTATTCTTACACACTTAAAGAATGCATTTATGAACTCACCTTAAGAATGAATCCATTTATGGTGAAAAAAATAAACAAAACAAACTCCACACTTGCGAACTAAAATACCGCGATCGCGACTGTCAACTTGACTCGCGGAAAAGTCAATTTGGTGAAATTAAATGCGCGCAACCTGGTGAGCAAGTTTAGAAAGTGCGAATTTCACCAGGTAAGCAGATATTTAATAAAAACGGTGAAATTAATTCCCATAATGAGTGGGAAAGAGAACGATGTTGAAACGAGACAGAAGAAATTAGAGAGAAAATTTACATTCCATATTGGAAATCGACATAATTTCATAGGGAGCCGCCATATTGATATTTTTGCGAAAAATTAAAATATTTAAGCAAATCGATAAGGAAAATTCATGGATAATGAAAAATAAATTAGATGACATATTTTAGCATATTTTGACGTAGTTGCACAAGTTGATCAAACATGAAAAATATGTGGAATTTTCATATTTGTGTGTGTAATCTATGAAAAAATGGCGGCTCCGACACTATAAAAGGGCAGTACTCCCTAAGATCTCTCTCATTCAGTGATAGTGATTATACATGCCAATTTGGGTATAACATCACAGTGATTTGTAATAAGTGAAAGGTAAGTGAACTTCAGGAAAATTTTAGTAGCATAACCGAATTGCATGTGCACATAACGCCAGCTAGCCAATCAACATTGGCCTAATGGTGGATGTATATGCCTGTATATGCCTGTTTTTCACAGTAAGTAGTTATATATTATTTTATTCTGTTAAACTAAGTCAATCGCTTTCGTGATTTCAACGTGATAGCATCGTGAATTTAGAGAAGAAAAGAAACATGTCAAATGAAGAAGATTTTTATTATCCGACTAGCTAAATATGCACTTTTTTATATGCCTTTTCTAAATTCATTCTTTGGCTATTGAATATTTTCCTTAGTACGATTTAACATTTTTTAAATTAAAATAGTCTTTAGAACTTGTGTTTTTTTTTAATGTTTTTAATGATTTTCATCAGTGTTGCCATATGGCAACGCTGGATCATCTTGGGAGAATTTTTTTATTTATTGCAATTCAGTATAAATTTTTGTCATCTTCAGTGCGTATATTATTGAAGAATAAAAGAGTGCACCAATGTTTTTATTTGATTTTAAGGCTTTTTCATTGAAAGACGCACTAGATTAGATGAAATATTGTCAGACGATGAGTCACCACAAGCCTTGTACATAGAACCTCCTGAGGCCGAAGATGGGGTATTGAGCGGAGATGATGATGCTAATGATGAAGAAGATGGTTTACCAGATAATGTGTGCGCTGGCCAATTAAAAGCAAATTGTGAAATCGTTTTGGGTACTGGTCGACGTATCGATTCACATGAAGCAATACTACGGGAGCCAGAACAAAAGATGCCAATATTTCCACCTGCTTATTATGAAGACTGCATTGGATTGAAACCACACGAACAATTTGAAAAGTTTTTTAACGATGCTTTAATGCAGCATATTTGTGTTGAATCCACAAAATATGCTATTTTTCATGGCAAACCGAATCTTAACATTACTGTCAAGGAACTTAAAGTTTTTATTGGAATCTTGCTTGTGACTGGATATAATCATCATAGCCGTGTCAGAACATTTTAGAGTACTAACGAAGATCTTCGAAATGAAATGGTTGCAAAATCGATGCGCAAAAATCGATTCCAACAAATATTGCAGTTTCTTCATTTTGAAGATAGGCACAAAACAGGAATTGATGGTGATAAAAAGTGGAAACTGCGCCCTATTGCAAACCACCTGAAGTCAAATATGCTCAAGCACTTTCATACTGAGCAGAATCTTTCTTATGATGAAAGCATGATCGCTTATTATGGTCGTCACGGAAGCAAACAGTTCATAAGAGGGAAGCCGCTTCGTTTTGGATACAAAGTATGGGCTTTACGTACTCCGGCAGGCTATTTGATAAACTTCAAAATCTACCAAGGGAGAAACCCACGATCAAATACTGTGTACGAGGAAAGATTCAGCAAGTGCACAGCGACACTTTTGAATATGATTGACGACTTTAAACCTAATGTTCAACAGTTACCATTCACATTTTATTTCATAACTTGTCTACTGGTTTTCCTGTATTGCCTTATTTGAAATCTCGTGGATACAAGGCAACAGGAACTATTCGTGAGAACCGAATCCCTAATAGCGGTCCACTTGCCCACAAAAAGGATCTACGTAAAAAGCCACGGGGGTTTGCTGTTTCAACAAAAATGAAAGACACAAACATTTGCTTAACGAAGTGGGTTTATAATGCTGTTGAAAACATTGCATCAACGTCATGCGGTATGTATCCAAGGTCAAAGGTGCTACGATATTCGAAAGAGCAAAAAAATAAAATTAATGTGACTCAACCATCCGTTATCGGCGAATACAATAAATACATGTGTGGTGTAGATTTCATGGACCAGAATGTTAGCCTATACCATATTGGAAATCGAGGAAAGAAATAGTGGAGCTGCATATTCACTTGGTTGGTCAACCTGCAGCTAGGATTCAGACGCAGTATCGCAATGTACTATTGCAATCACTTTGGTGAAAAAGCTAAGGGTCCTGCACGGACTCGCCTACGTAACTATGAAGGTACAGCATATGAGACCTTACGGTACGACGGCCTTAATCACTGGCCATATCCAATAAGCAATAAAAGAAGATGCGCTAGAGACACCTGTTCCACTATTGGCCGTACTTCGTGCTGCAAATGCGACGTTGGTTTATACCTAAAATGTTTTCAGAAATACCATACCAAAGATTATAAAGTGATGTTCAATTTCCGTAATAGTTAATAATAAACATGTGTTTTAATGCCAGACTCAGATACAATTATTTTTATTTTTAATATAATTTTCCCCCAGTATGACCCAGCGTTGCCATTTGGAAACACACACCTATGACCAGACCTAAGAGATGGGAAGCAAACTAGTCATATTTTTACGTTCCCTGGACTCCCACTAGCCAATTTATATAATAAAAATCATGTGTCGGAAAAAATATAGTTCTGGGACATACCGGGTTAAGGTACACTATTTTCATGCTCTAAATTTAAGGGTGTTTTAGGAAGTTTTTGTGGTGAACAATTGTGATCAGAATTTCAGATAAGTATCTTATGCCCTAGACACACAGCGCTCTTAATGAAGAAATAACTAACGATTCATTAGTCTATAATGATTCATTATAAACTGCAGACACACAGCCATTTCTTTAATTAAGTTGCACTGTCAAACTGGTTTTGATGAACTTATCACATTAAAGAGCGATATGGATCGAATTAAGGCGATAAACTTTGTTTTTTTATATTTTATTTTCAATTTAATAATTTACAAATGAGAAAAACTTTATATAAAAAGGAATATTGACAATATATAATTTGTTATTTGCATTTCTTTACGATTCTTCTTCTTAATTTTCAAATCGGCAGATGCACAGCGGAGCTCCAGATTTACATTATATGTCAAATCTAGCACATTTTTCCTCATTATAGCTATAATGAAGGAGGAAAACACTTCATTAATGCACTTCATTATCATCTGATTTTCGAGCTATAATGACGTATACCATTTGACATACGGCATTTTAATGAATAGTTAGTACAAATGATTCATTAGTTCGTGCTGTGTGTCTAGGGTATTACATCATTTCTGAAATTAATTTATTTTTGGTGACAGCAAATTTTTAGATTTAGGTTTGCCCATATAATGGCTAAACTCATGCTCGCTTAGCATATTTAGCGTTTTATGTGGAGAAATAACGTAATTTTAATTAGTTTTAAGTGTGATAAATAAGAAATTTGAAGTGAATACTAATTATTAAATTCAAGTATAGTGAATTTTTTTAAACATAAAATAATTTAAGTCTGAGGTATAAAATTGAGTACGTGTCCCGCTACGACACCTCAAGCATACATACCAAAATACAGAATTAATAATAGAATAAGAATAGAGTGATTAAATAATAAAGTGGAAATAAGAGAATATTTGACATTGAGCAATAAAGAATTTGTTTAATAAAGTAGCAGTAAACACAAGCCCACATATCTTGTCATTTTAACACGCCGCTACATTAACCCACCCAAAAATGCCGTAATATAGCTGTGGTGCTCACTTACAGCTACATTACAAAATAATATGAGCATAGGCAATGTGTTATCTGCGCGCAGAAGGAGGGGTGCTGGTTTTTGAAATGCTCTCAATTTAGAAGTAATTAAAAATTTTTTGATGCCGTTCAAGACAGAATTCATAAAAAATATCACAATTCAAATGTAATTCAACAAAACAAAACCTACTTAATCAGTCATTTCACAGATTTCTAAACATAAAACTTAATCCTATCTATACAATTTAATATTCAGAGTAAAAATCGAAGAAGAAATAAAAAGAAGCGAATAAATTAAAAATTCAATATTCAATATAAAAAGAATTTAACATTAATCCAATTATGAGTCTGGTGCCCAAGCATTATTTTCTTAGTTCTTAAATAGAAAGAAGAATGTTCTTTAATTCATTGGAATTATATATTTAATATAAAACAAAATAAAACTCTGGAGTTAGTTTTAAAGTATAACTTTTGAAATATGTACCTAGGTTTTTTTAATAACAAAAATTATAATATTTTGGCAAAATACATAGTTAGCAATAATGTCCTACGTGTTTCACAGAAATACCTGAGGCTTAAACCTTCGAGATTACGGGCTTAAGTTAAGCTTGTCTTAAGCCAGTGGATATCACTAAAGCCGCCTTGACTGTGAAACCGAAATATTTATTAAGCCTTGACTGTAAAACCGTCCATTAGATAACACATATTCGCGAATAGTAAAGTCGCAAAAAATGGGCATAGAAAATATGTCTGAAGCGCCGTTAAATAACTTATGTGTGATAGGAAAATGGGGCTTCGAAGACAGTACGTGTCATAAAGAGTAAAAACAATGTTTTACTGATTTGGAAACCCAAGATCGAAATTTTTTTGTCACATCCTTTGTGCCTCTATGCTTAATTGATCCTTCAGATAATAAAATAATTTCGAAAAATCCCCATCCATTTTCGATTAGATACTGTAGGCCAATAGGCTTTCAGTTTAAAAAAGAGAATAGTGAATTAACCAGTCAAGAGAAAATGTATTTTAAAGAGAAAATAAATTTCTTGTTGTCTTCTGTTATAAGTGAAAGGAACATAGTGTTGCCAATAAAACACGAGTTACAATTAACTATGATGATTGATGGCAAAATGTGCAGTGCCGTTAGTCAAACAAGCTCGTCAAAGTGTGAGGCTAAGCCAACTGAGTTGAACGATATAGATAAATGTTTAAAGAAACGTGTGCACATGGAGAGATATGAGTTTGGGCTATTTCCCCTTAACTCATGGATTCGCTTTTTTGAATACTTTATTCAAGTTTCTTATATCGTTTAGATATTAAATCAGATCAAAAGTGAAAAAAGGATCAGTTTTCAATGAAAAAACGAAAATATCGGGCGCTAATCATAGATAAATAATAAAATCGACTTTAGGATAAGTAAACTTTATATTTAAAGTCGACATTAAGATAATACTTACTCATAGAAGAACTTGAAGTGTGTTTTAACTAAAGTAAATTTTTAAACACACATATGGTAGCAAACTAGGGAAATACAAATTTCTCATATTTAGGCAATCTAGTAATCTTATTATTCGATATAGGATACGTGAAATAGTTGAGTTTCGCGAATATTTTTAAAAACTGGAAAATAAATGTGTAGCTAAGGTAAGTAAATATATATGTATAACTTCTCTCTGGATGTTTTTGTATAAAGTATAATTAATATATATATAATACAGAAAAGGGCACGTACCGAAAACTGGACCTGTGTGGAAGAGGATTTTCTCCGAGAATTAATAGAAATAAATACTTTAAACGTAATTGAAAATATAGGAAATGATGCAAATATAATCGGAAAGAAAAACAAAGCTTGGAATGATATTGAGCAGAAAATGAAAACCTCGGGTTTTAATAGAACAAAACGTCAAATTAAAGATCAGTGGATAAGAATGAAGTTAAATGCAAAATCAAATATTGGGCAGGATAGGAAGAAAAGGTTAGAAACTGGAAATAAAGGGGCAGTTGAAGAACCAGAACAAAGTGACTGGGCCATTAAGGGCATTATCCCTAATGATTTCATCCAAGACTCAACAATAATAGACTGTAATACGAAACCGGAAGAACTCAGTGTATAACAACATTAATATTGTCAAATTAAAGTTATTTAATATCTAAATTCTATAAATTTCAGAGTATTCAACTAAATTCAAGTACTGTTTAAACTAAGGAAAACACCGGACCAACAGTGGTATTTCATTAAAAATTCATAACAACAATTTGTTAACTATAAATTTTAAATTTACGAATATTAAAACAACTGCAAGTGCTGCTTCAACTGCAACAAGATTTGACTCACCTGATGACCCATATTCTATAAATGATACCATATCAACAGAAGTATTACAATCAGTTAATTAATTTGTAAGGTTTCGTCTCTCCCATTTAATTTCTATTGTCCATAAATACCAGATGTCATAAATTAACAATATGCTCTTCATAATTTATGGAATACTGTTCGTTGATTTCAGTGCTTCTTCAGCACATGGTTCACCATTAAGCAAATTTCAGCGTCCATTAAACAAGGAATCAAATACAACGAATAATTCATGTAATGTTCTGAATTCTCGGAATCTTCAAATTGAACATGAAGTAAACCAATCAAGAGACTTGTTTACCATGAAAATGAAAGTGCAACAAAAACTGGATTAAATCGGGCACCTCCTTCGTAGGGTTGCCATATAAATATTTCGTTTTTTAGTACATATTTCGACACTATTTGACAACGAGTTCACGTAGAGAGCTGAAATTTGGAGCTGAAATTTGGTACGCGGTATTTTCATAACAATACAAATAAAATTTAGAAAACAGCCTAAATCAGGCAGCCCGTTCTTGGTGTTTCCATAAAAAAATTTGGTTTTCGCTATATATTTGGAAACTGTCTGAGAACTCGTCGACGTGGATAGCTCAAATTCTATGCACGGAATTTTTAAAACAAAAATGTAAATTTAGCATCAAAAATGGGACAAATCGGGGATCCTTTTATGCTGTTGTTATACAACACTTTTGTTTTTTACTATATATTTGGAAACTGCCTGAGAGCGCGTCGACGTGGACAGCTCAAATTTTGTACGCATCGTTTTTTAAAAATATTTGAATTTAAGTTCAAAAACGGGACAAATCTGGCAACTCCTTCGTAGGGTTGCCATACAAAAAATTTGGTACGTGATGTTTTCATCGCAATGGTAAATAACATTTCAAAAATGAACTAAATCTGGCTACCCATTCTTGGTGTTGCCATACACAACTTTTATTTTCCATAAATAAAAATTGTAAATACAGTTCGAAAAGTCGGCCCAATCTGGCAACCTCTTCGTCGGTTTGCCATACAAAAATTTCGTGTTTTACTATATATTTGGGCACTGCTTGAGAACGCGTCGACGTGGAGAGCTACGGTCTCCCACACATATTAATGTATGCACATACACTCACGCACACACAAACACATCCAGACACCGAGTGAGACCATAGAGTACGGAATCGCGCGATCAACGTAATAGCTTAGATATTATGCATCTCTAACCAAACCACATCCACCCCCACCCATCTAGGTATCTATATTAGCGCCAGGCGACACCAACAGGCTCCCCCTAGTATACATAAATACTTTACTATTATTGCAGTTCCGATCTTTTGAAATATTATGCAAAACAACACACGCAACTACGATCGTTTTTACCGTGTCCAGATCAACTCGTAACCTCTCAAATATAGAACGAAATTTGCTTTTAATCTAATTATTTAGCCGTTCTATGCATCCTTTTGTTAACACATGCTTTCTGTTGTAATTTTGTTCTTTTACAGTCGAAGGATTTTTTAATTGGTGTTAACAGAATTGATGAGCATGGCTATCCACCATCTCCAAGTAAAAGACCAATGTTTCTTCTTTCTAATTTTGATTTTAATGCACATGAACTCCATATTCTGGAATCATGTACCGAGCCTCGCCAACGACTAGCAATGACTATTATCTTGTAATTTGAATCACAAACAATCTAAAATTAAATTAATGACAATTTATTTATTTTTTAAATGAATATTGTTTTTTGTATATATTTAAAGAATAAAATTGTTTCCTATTAATGTAATGTCCAGCAAGTTCTGTTCCCAACTTTTGTAAAGGACATTTTATCCGGATATGTGTAAAATTTATTGCTACAATAACATTTGGGAAGGAAGCCACAGAATAAAAATTATTTTTTAGTTCTGCTATTTCCTCAATTCTTTCATAAAATATAATAAACTGTGGTAAAAGTAGTGCCATTACTCGACTTACACATTTATTTATCCTACTAACTGTAGCCTGAGATATTCCATGAAGAGATGCTATTAAAAGATACAATTATTTTAATAAAGTGAATTTGTATATTTAAATTCTCATTTCGTACCTGTGTCCTCTTGATGAGTATTTCTTCCAAAAAAATTTAAGCTAACAAGCACCATCAGCAGGTAAACCTCTGGTATTTATTCGTTTCGGTAGATTGTTTTTTACCAAGTTAATTATAACGGACAGATTCCTTACTAAATCTGTACCGTGAGACAAATTTTGTGCCATCCATTTCAAAAGGGTCTTATCGAGAATTGCAAATTTTTTGACGTTGGAAATTATTTACATCATTAATGATAACTAAATCTTCTTCGATTCTTTCTACAAAATCCACATCCATCTTTTCGTAAATTTTTCACTATTTTTTTTTGTTTTTTTTTTTTTTTCTAATAACAACTTTTAAAAATTATGAATTTTACACAACACTCTTAATATAAAGTATGCTTAAAGACGTCAAAAGTCTATTTTAATGTTAAAGTTAACTTTTACCGCTAGTAAGTAAGTAAGTGCACTATGAATAACATAAAATCAACTTTAAGATAAACTCGAATTAAAGTTGATCTTAAATTGTCTATAAATAGCGCCCATACTATCTCAGCTTAGGGCCTAAGCTGGCGGAAGTGGAACGTCAAATTATGGCAATACTGCACGAATTTTTTTTGAAAATTTTGAAGTTTCTGACGAGTTAACTGGTATAGGATATATAAGATAAGTGTCTCATCGATAGGTGTGCAACTATATATTAAAGACAATGACATCTGGTTATGAAATAAATAAATATAAATTTAGAGATTTTTCCATTGAAACCTCTAGAAAACTTGTAAAGCAATATCCGTGGTACAACTTTCCTGCGTCTGTCCACAAGAACACGGTTCAGAAGTAATTGACTTTGCTCTTCTACACTGAGAAAAATATGTCCATTTAAAAAGTAATTGATATCATATTACTTTTAGGTAACTGACAAATTTTCAAAAATGCTCAAGAGGATGCTTGAAACAAGTAAATTTCCCTTTGAAAAAAATCGAATCTATTTGAAAGAAACGGAATGCAATACCTATAAATTGATTAAACGGGCGAAATCTGAAACCATATCTCTCAAGAAACAAACGATTATAATCTTAAAACAAAGGGGAAAAACTATTTGATTTAAAATTATGTGCAATTATTTTACGGACCTGGTTTTATGTATAATAAAAGGATTATCATTTTATTTCAAACTGGATATATTCACTTTCGATTCTAAAAATATATATAATGCCGAGTAACTTAGCTCATTTTTAACAATATATTTGTTTTATTGCGAATAATTAAATATCGACGTATTTTGAAAAAGTTCCTAATGTGGCAAGACTGCCCATACCTAAGTACCTAAGAGAAAAAAACATATTTCACCATTCAGACAAGTGCAGCGATGTTGTATTTTTTTCTGACGGCATTTTGGGCCAATTTTTGGAACTGTTTCCATAAAGAATTCGGCGTAAAATACGTCACGGCCATATCTCTTCTATATACCGTGTAATCTTTATACAGTACATGCGAATAAACTAAGTGATCACTTTAAATCAAAAGGAAGTTCGGTATTTTAAAGCTATATTACTTTAAATCGAATTGCACTTGCAAGTTTTTGCATTGTTATCTCTAAATCGAACAGCAGGTTATTTTAACTGCAATTGTGTTGAAAAGTAGCTGAGTTAAATATCGGTAGCTAAGTTTAACTTATGTTTTAAATTATTACTATGGCTGAAATAAGCTTAAAAATTCAAGAAAAAAATAATCAAGAAGGTGATAATTTGCAAGAAAGTGTAGTGAGCATAAGTGAATTAACTTTGCCGAATTTATCAATTTTCAATCGATGATAATGGTGTTCTTATATTAAGTGAACCGGCACCGAAACATGCCTCTGACTTAAACAACACGGGTGAAATTTGTGAACCAGAACATGATGATGACAAGAAATTGCAAGCTCTATTGGAAGAATTCGGTCTAATTTGCTTACTACCTGAGTTAAAAGGTAATAATTTTTATAAAATATATTCTGTTAAAATATGAATAAATTTCAGATTGTGGTATAACTTATCGCAGTTTAAGGTATCTGTCAAAAGAGGATATTGCTGAGGAGATTCCCAATGTGACATTTAGAGCAGAATTTCGGGAAAAACTCTTTTTGTGGAAAAAACAAACAGTGCGTTTCAATTGTAGTCATTTTATAAGTTCAAAATAACCTCTATTTCTTTTCCAGTTTAATATCGACGCAGAAACGCTGTCCGCTGATTCCAAAATATCAAATTGGTTAAAGGAGCATTATACAAATACTTGTTCGTCTTCTTCTTTAATATCTTTAGTAATTATAAAAATATATTTAAAAATGTAAAAAAAAAGGATATGTAACTTATTTTATTTCTAGGTTCATTGTGAAGTATAGTTTTTTAAATACCTAATGTACAATACGGTCAAATGAAAATAAATATTCATTTATCTTGAAATATTAAACCATTTCATTTTATTTCAAAACTGTATCTATCATTCACCAAAGATCTCATTTAAGTTAAATAACTTTGTTTCAAAGAGATTTTAGCTTTAGAATGTTATGATTGCACTTTAAATTAAAAGTTTAAGTCATTTTGATTTAAAACGACCAATAAATATGTAAAATTATATTCACTTTAAACTAAACAGGACCACTTTATTTTCTAACTATGGGCACTTTTAAAACAATATGCTTCATATTAAAACAATGCGTCAAATTTTAATGTTTTGATAATAGAGCATATTGAATTAAAGGGCATCCTATTGATTTGGGTTTAAAACTTGTCACTGTTATTATAACAAGATTCCCCTTAAAGTAAAAAGAACTCATACTAAAGCTCAGATCCTTTTATTACGGGGTTGAGAAAACTACCGCGTAAAAAGAAGACTACATTGACTAAAGCGCTTTTAGATTTATTATCATAAGATGATATGGTCGTCATAGCATTTATGTATAAAAATGTATGCTTTAGAAGTCTCAACAAAATTATTTTAGGATGTTTAGCATAATAAGTAATTTTAACTAAACTAAGTATATTTTCTATACTGTATAATTACAGATTTATTCATTTTTAAATAAATACTATTTTGAATAAGATAAAACTATTAAATTTACCAATTTAAGCTATTTTTTTTTCTATGTGTGGTTTTCATTTATTGCAGTCACATACTTATGAAGATATCCATTTTTGACGCTTCCTCGATATACGGGAAACCACTGTACATTGTTTAGTTTAAATTGAATCAAAATTGTTTTCCTATATCATGGAAACGTAAACGAACTCTTCACACCGGAAGCATGAAAACATTCACACAAAGCATTCCAACATAATTGGAATTTATACGATGCTCTATGAAATTAATTTCGTTAATAATGAAAGAAAAATGCACAAATTCTTCAGTAAATTTTCAATTCAATCAAAAAGGAACGTGATTACAAGGTTAATAAAAAGATTTTCCGATTTAAAATTTTCAAAATATGAAATTGAAAATTGTTGTATGGCAAACCCAACCAGCGTAAACTATAATCAAATTTCAAAGAAAAAAGAAAGACAATCCTTCAGTAAGTTTTCACGAGTACTTGAAGTTTACTTCAAGTAGAGATCAAGTAATCAAAATATCATGTAAACACATATTGGCTTCAAGTATACTTGCGTCAAATAAATCTCAAAATTTCTGTTCAATTTATTAGAAAAATTCATGTAAAATGTGTGATTTTTTGTAAATTTTACGAAAATTTCAAGTCAAGTAATTGGAATTAATGCAAACAAAAATCTTACTTGTGTTTCAAGTGGATTTCAAGTCAAATATTGAAATATTCATGTAAACGTAGGTACTGATTGTGCCACTCGTTCAATAGACGTCGCCTACTCCTTTATATTACTTGATACGTTCGTTTAAAGAAAAAGTCTATGCTAATTAGCTATAAACTTGAATTAATCTTAAAAAAAAATTTATTTCCCCCGAAATTGTTGAAATATTGATTAATGACTTAATTGTATAATTCTGCATAAGTGATAGAGCAACAAAATCAATACTAAAGAATATTAAGGAATACAAAAGTTTTCAACAAAATTAATTATGGCAAAAATTATAGCCAACCCTACACCTTGTACCATTTGAACCATCACTCGTGCTTTAGTTGAAAGAAATGGTAAAGATCTACTATAGGCCTATCTCTCTACTTGATAAAATTGTATCGAATACTGTTAAGAAATCTGTGGAACAGAAACAATTAATAGGTTTGAACGAAAGTTAAAGCTTTAAAACACGATTACAATACCATTACCAGTACAAAGGAATTAAAATGGTGCATTACAATTATCATTATTTGGTTTTTTTGTAATTCAAAATTTTAATTACCATTACGTAGTAGGCAGGTAAAAATTAATTAAAAGTATTGATTTTTTTGCATTATGTACCTACTTTTAAAAATTTTTAATTACATTACTTATTTATATAAATTTCTACGAACTTATAGTATAAAACTAAACAGCACCAATACAACGTTTGCTTGCAAATTCTAAATTTTAGCTGCTTCTTTAGAAAGCTATATGAAAATATAGCTTTAGTTTAGATTTTTGCAAGATTGTTTACGTGCTTTGGAAAAGTCTCTAGTTGACAATTCACAAACAACTATGTTGTAGATGCCATTGAGTTTAATTCTCAAAATTATTTATTAATTATTATAGAAAAGAAAACGAAAATCTTGGTTCAGGTTCGTCTGATGGAAAGTAATTAAAATAATATTATACTTCAAAAAATTAATTAGGTACTTTTAATTATTTTTTTCTCATTCCCTATATAATTCAATAACAATGATCAGAATTAAGTAATATGTATTAATTAAAATCCCGAACTACGGTCAAAATTTTAAATTAACTTGTAATTGTAATAAATCTGTAATTAATTACTTCATAGCTCTGGTTGCCCGCAGCTACCAGCTCTATAAGGTACTTTCTAATGATTACTCGAATAGTATAGGCTAACTTCAAAAAGAAGATAGGAATTACAGCGATTGTTGTGCGGAAACAATCAGACTTTTATTAGAAACTCATTTACCAACTCTTCCATTCCCGATCTAGGAATAGCAGCTCCAGACCCAATAAAGATGAACAATTAAAGAGTGTCAAATAGGAGAAAGAGTCTTGCGAGGAGATACTTCACTCCCAACAAGGTTACATGGGCCATTGGCACATTTAAACCCTTTAAATCTGCTGTAGGTTAAGGCTTCTTCCCCATCTTACTACAGCACCGTGCTGAAAAAATACTTCTTCCGCTACAAAAAAAAAGTTTCGAGCCAGTTACGCCCTAGGATGTGTTTCTCAATTCTGAAGAGATGTCTGTGTGGTAGTTATATACAAAGCAGGAAAAAAAGCTAGTTCTCTAACCAAATCGTTCCGACCCATCAGCCTCACCTCATTTCTACTTAAGTCTATGGAAAAAATTCTAGACCTACACATTCGAAGTAAAGTTTTGATTAAATCTCCACTTTACTCAAAACAGTTTGTTTATAAAGCTGGCAAGTTTACGGAGTCCGCATTTCACAATTAAGTTAAAGAACTCAAAAAGATCTCGAAGGAAAAGAGATGGCCTTAGTCCATTTGCAGACATAGAAGGAGCCTTCGATAACACATTCTTCGATGCAATTAAATTAGCCGCTGATGATAAGGGCTTTGAGCCATCCACGGTTAACTGAATAGATTCCATGCTTAGAAGCATGAGGATAACCACAACTCATAACTGTTCAGGTCACGATCGTCGCAGATAAAGGCTGCCCACAAAGAGGAGTCTTCCCTCCACTTTTGTGGCCGATTCTAATTAATGATCTTCTAGCGAAGCTGATCATTTCCAAGTTTAATATACAAAACTACGCACATGACCTAGTATACACAATACGGGGCAAATATGATCAGGTCATACACGATATCATGCAAAAGTCCCTTTCCAAAGTCCGAACGTGATGTTTGAGGAAAGACCTTAGTATAAACCCCAACAAACGGTTATCGTTCCATTCACGAGAATAACGAAGCTTTCACTAACGGCTCCCCTTCTTAATAATACGGAATTGATTTTTTCGGATGATGTCAAATTTCAGGGGTCCAATCTCGGAAGAAATTTTCTTGAAATTTTAATTTGCCCAGAGTGACGAAAAGAGCGGTAGGATCTCTCTACACGTGTCGCTTCATTGGCAGCATATGGGGTCTGAAGCCACTGGATGTACACCACAGTTGTTCAACGCGTGGTCAATTATGCGACTCTCGCATGGTGGCCAAAAACTAATCAAAAGTGATTCAGGCTTTTCTTCGAAAAGCTCAGTGGCTTGCTTGTCTAACTGGTGCCAGGAGAACCTCACCTACAGCATACATGGAAGCTTTATTATGCTTTCCGCCCCTACATTTTCAGGTGAAAAAAGAAGTGCTTTCAAATTGTGAAAATGGGAGTGATGTTCGGTGCTATCAGATTGCAAAAGAAGAAACAGTTAAAGCCAGGTGATCTTGTTGATCATTTAAATATCTTAAAACAAATATACTTCGAGGAAATGACGATAATGTCTGTTATAATCACACCAAAGGTAGATTTTATAAGGCCATTCGACGTAATGTTGGGAGACCGACAACAATGAAATGGCATTTCACTAAATCGTCCTATCAACAAAGACCAATGGCGTGGTATATAGACGCTTCAAAAACCAAGAGTGGAGTCGAACAGGGCATATACGGCCCCAAATGCCATATCTCAAAGGCCATGGGGTCTACCCCTACCGTATTTCAAGCTGAGATATTAGCTGTAGATGAATGCGCCAATACCTGTGTTAAAATAGCCATGAATGGTTTATTCATCAATATCCTCTTGGATAGTCAGGCCTCCACTATTAAGTCAAGAATATTCTGGGAGTGTCTGCAAACACTTAAATATTTATCAAGGAGAAACAAAGTTATACTCATGTGGGTACGGGGACATAATAGCAATAACGGCAATAAAATTGCTGACGGCCTATCCAAAAAAGGAGCAGAAACTGCCTTTATCGAACGAAAGCTATTTTGTGACACTTCGAGGTTTCACCTTAGAACTACCCTAAATAGCTGAGAGAAGAAACGAGAATCCCTTTATTGAGAAAGGCTACAAGGACTTCATCAGGCAAAAAAGTTTATCGAGACCTCTGGTAGAAAAACAAAAGAACTCCTACTCTTTAAGAGAAGAGAGCTTAAACTGATTATAGAACTCTCCACAGACCACTGATCCTTGCGGTATAGCCCAAAACAAGATGGTCTTACCTGAGACATCATCCTGCCGCTTCTGTCAGGATGCTCATAAAACCACGGAGCACATACTCTATAATTGCAAAATATTGGCCAGACGGAAATTACTTCACCCCGAACATGCTTTACCTCCACCAAACTACGTGTGGAATCTCAATTGGAGAATGTTTCTAGACTTTATTAACTGTTTGAAACTAGAAAGGAAGTAAATTGAACGGGGACTCAAAATAGATTTTTCAGATCCCAGTGAATGCGATGCTCACGGCTGCTCACCCGACCATAAATCTAATCTAATCTAATCTAGTACATGATGAAAGTTAATGCCGATTTGTAAATTTGGAGCTTGTTACTGCACTGCATATGGGTAGTAAAAATATTATTTTATCATCGATTACATTTGCATTTAAGTTAGTTGATATTAAAATTGTTTGGTAGGTATATGATAGAAGACTTATTATATACTGAATACCCTAGAACTAGAGCCACAATTGTTAAAAACAATTTGAATTTGAAACAATAATGATTGATAAATAAAAAGGATTTGAAAAGGATTTGTTATAGATTTCGATTGTCGTTCGAATCTTAAACTGTTTTAAAATAAAAGGAAAGTAAAAAATCGTATCATTACAAGTCCAGTTGATTTTATTTACGCAAAGAATACAAATTAAAAATTTTATTATGTTCGAGATTAGTTTTTTATTTTAGCTGCTTTTCAATATGAATCTTACCGGCTAAAACTACTCAAATTTGAGACGATTTAAAAAAAAAGGAATTCTGGCGTACTGCCGTACAGGTTGAAAGGATTTAACCGATTTTTTAAACGGATTTATTGGCCTTAACTCCGGCTAAAATGGCTAAATTTTGCTGACATAAAAATATTTTTTTGGCAATTCTGTGCTTGTGTCTACTGTCTTGTATCTGTTCAAAAAATTAGACGCAGTCAATTATTTTAAGATATTCAATACAAAATGAAAATGAGGTTTTCCAGCAAAAAACCCTATCCCAGGAAACTTCGTCAACTGTAACGTCGTTAGGTGATGAGTGTAAAATATTTTGGTAATTAGAGAAATCCCACATCTACCTGATAAAGGCTGGGAGGTATATAAATAGAATCGGTTCAATTTTTGTCTGGTTTGAGGGTAATACTTGTTGAAAATTTATTGAAAATTTTGTATGAAGAAGGCCTTTGAAGAGTGCGCTTGTGATTTATATTGGAAGTTATTAGCCTTCATGGAATTCTAATGAGTTTCCAATTGAAAATTAGTGAATGTGATAGTAAAAGCAGGAGTACTAAAAACTTATAAAGTGTTTACAATTTATTTAAAAATGGGACATGTTCAAGACATGACCAGTGAAAAGAAAAGTGTTATAGTACGACTATTGAAGTTAAAATACCTCTCGAATCGAGAAATAGGCCGTCAGAAAAAGATTTCGGTATCTACAGTGGACAGGGTCGCACGAACTCTGAATCTTTCAATCTCTACTGCGGAAAGTAAGCGGAAAATTTGTATAAGAAATAGAAAAACATCCAAGAGGACCGATAGGAAAATTCTGCATATGGCATTACAAAAACGTCGAGCATCTGTTTGCACTATTCATGGACAACTTACAGATCAAGGGGGTGGATATTTCTACGATGACTCTTCGTAGACGATTTTATGAGGCAAACCTAAAATGTAGACGACCAGCAAAGAAGCCGAAGTTGACAGAAAAAATGAGATTGAAAAGTTTACAATGGGCTAGATTACATGAGAACCTTACAATTGATTATTGGCAAAATGTAAGTTGGTTAAAATGTATTCGCAAATTTCTATTTTATTGTAGTTTGTAAAATACACAAAATTACTCTAAATTTGCTAATTTAAAAAAAATTTTAAAAAAAAATTTGGATATTTGGAGAATGATGAAGGTCAGCATTCCGAGAAGAATTCAAAATGTTGTGAAACAAAGAGGAGGAGTGAGCAAATTTTAATTTGAAGACAAATAAATTGTCACCATAAATACGTTCAAATATAAAGTAAACTGTTTTTTTTTAATATACTTCTATCAATTAAAACTTTTACATTTGTATAATTTTTCTTTTATTGACCATGTGCGTCTAATTTTTTGAACACATACTGTATATTCTGTCTACATTCGTCATAGGATTGATGGATGGTGGGGAACATAAGGTTGCGAGTACATTTGTACAATTTTTGAATTCATTTCATCTATGATACAAAGGTACAATTTGAGGATTTGGCGAAATTTTTAATTTAATTAGCTTACATAGGCTTATAGACTTTTAATTTAATAAGCAGGAAATTGATTAACTGTATACGTATAAGCACAATTCAAAATATGATGTCAACAAAGGAGCTTTTAGATTCCGGAAAGAAGATGAAGTATGGTATAAAAAAGTGTCCAGTTCCTGTAATTAGATTTTTTCTTGTTCAGTTATGAGTTCGCGAGTCAGTCGTATTGTCCCCCCTCCACATAGATCCAGTCCTGACCTTAAGATCAAATGGTAGATACCACCATAATATGTCCCATGTTATTAATTTTGCACTCCTTTAAAGCTGTTGAAAACCTAGAGACAACTCTTATTACTTTACTGCCATCTCAATATCATTCTAGTTCTCGCTAGAGATGACAAGAATTAATCTTATAATAAGTAACCTGATAAGTGCCAATTGCTTTGTTTTGTTTTGCAGTTCTTCAAACCTTTTCAATAATTTCTCAGTGTATACAGGGAGCTTTATTAAAAAAAAAAACAAAAAAATCAAAATGTCTTGACTCGATTTTAATCCGTAGTTGCGTTTTAAAAGCAAAACATTTCACGAAAACGACTAGTAAAATCCCCAACATAATCAAAGATTTCGAAAAAAGTTTTCTTGTTCAATAAATATTTTCCACATAAAATTGAATTACGATTTCCGCTTAAAGAATTTTAAAATCTTATCAGCGGAAACTTGCTATTTTTAATTTTTGCATCTGAAAAGCGCAAAAGTTAAAAGTCGAAATCAGCACCGAGGAGCTAAAACAAACAAAAAATGGGATTAAGTTCAATTGACAGCGATAATCTTTCCGACCTTGTCTAGAGATAAAAGACCTCTGTTTAAGATGATTACTTTCGGTAGAATAAAAGCGCGATAATGATTCATGTCCAGTTACATATAAAGAAGAGCACGTCTTGCTGAGAAAATGTTTCATTACAGTGTGCATTTCAATGGGTGAATTAATTTAATTACTTCAGAATACATTATAGTGATTTTAAGCAAATTGAGAAGTCGTTACAGATTTACTGTCCGTCACATTAACCGGTTTCATAAATATTTATTACATGTGGAATTGGTGCCATTATTCTTGACTTATAAGAGACACAATGGATAGGCCACCACCTATGCATAAAATTAAAAGTTATTTAGATTTTTGCTTATCTATTTAACTGTCTAGTCTGTCCGCATCTTGAAAACACGTTGATTTAAAGAACTAAGATTTTATGCACAATATTTTTAAGAAAACTAAAAGAGTAGGAATCAAAACGGGTAAGATTTTGACACTGCATGATAAGGAATTGAACTAAACAGCTGAAATTTCGTACATGGAATTCACTCTATTTTAGATCTATATGTTCGGAAATATCCCAAATTTGGCAGCTACTTCGTAAGGTTGCCACACAGAAATTTATAGATTTGTAGATTTTTCATGTACATGTAATGGGAAGACGGTCAAACTCAGACTTTTTCATGTACTGTAGAGTTCTTGGGAATGAAACTGATTATAGCTGATTTTTAGGGATTTCAAGGTGTATGCAAGAAACATATTGTTAGTTGCTACAAAAAAATATAAACCCATAGTTATTTTAAGTTTTCAGAGAAATATTTAGACACAAAATGCATAATAAAAGTGTTCGGTAGACATGGCTGATAAAAGGTAAGAATAAAAGTTGTTAATTGTTTATTTTTTACATTATGTTGCTTTTTTTAGTTTCCAATAATGACGTTCTTACACATAACCTATATTTCTTTAGCTTTCGACTTTCTACCATGTATACAATTGATTTGAAATTGTGGTTTCCTACATATTGTCCAGTAGGAAAATAAGTAGTTCATTTTTGTCTTCAGACCATTACCTGTTCATGAGATATTAGACATTTTGGAGAATACTTCTGACGATGAAGATAACCGGGAAAGCGTTATATATTTTACCTCCTCCTGTAAATCCAGATTGCCTACTAACGAAGATGCTGGAGACGAGGACAATGTGACACTCAATACCTTGCTCAGGAACATTTTGCTTCAACCCGCAGAAATAACCGTTCACGGAGAAGATCTATCTATAGTGATGACGAGGAAGAAGAACCCACTGCTCGTTGTCCTAAACGAAGACGTACTTATTCATGGAGAAAGCGTGACTTAGAAAAACCGCCTCTGGAATGGCCGAAGGTTTCAGGTGCGATTCAAGAACAGACTCCTATTGAATGGTTTCAAGTTTTTTCCAATGATGAAGTTATGTCATTGTTGGTAGCAGAGAGTAACAAGTACGCCATAAAAAAAAACCTTGCTGGCGACATAACCCTTGAGGAAATGAAATGTTTCATAGGCGTTTTACTTGTAAGTGGGTATGCGTGGCTGCCTCGAAGGCGAATTTATTGGGAAAATTCTCCCGACTCAAAAAATGAGTTAGTACGCTCTGCTATGCCCAGGGACAGGTTTGATTATATTTTTCGTCATTTTCATATCAACGATGATTTAGATCCTCAAGCCAAGTACACAAAAATTCGTCCACTTGTGACACTACTAAACAAAAAGTTTCTCGAATTTACTACACTCGACGAACACTATAGCGTTGACGAAGCCATGATCCCTTATTATGGTCGGCATGGTTGCAAAGCACCATATCAAAGGAAAGCCGATTGGATATGGCTTCAAGTCATGGGTTGGCGCTACTCGACTTGGATACGTATTATGGATGGAAACTTATCAAGGCGCTAGGATTATGTGCAACTCAATATATAAAGATTTCGCCTATGGGCTAGCGTCGTGTTGACCTTTTGTAACGTCTTAATTTCTAGAGGCTATAATCTTCCGCATCGCATTATAGTTGACAACTTCTTTACCGGGACACCGTTGATAGAAGAAGTAACTAATAAAGCTGTTCGTTGCACTGGAACTGTTCGAGAAAATAGGACTTCCAACTGTCCTCTTACTTCTTCTAAAGTATTGAAGAAAAAAGAACGAAGTTCTTTGGATTACAGGTCAACTCATGACAATAAGTTTATAGTTGCCAAATGGCATGATAACAATATATTTAGTATTGCTTCAAATGCTGTTGGCGTGAAACCTAAATAGCCAAGCAAAACAGTTCTCGCAGAGTGATAAGAGAAACATTATGATTGAGGAGCCTCATATTGTCGCTATATATAATAAATATATGGGGGGGAGTGGATAGATCAGACGAGGAAATCTCTCATTACCGCGTTGGAATAAGGGGAAAGAAATGGTACATGCCTCTGCTTACGCATATGATAGATCTTGCGGAACACAATGCCTGGCAATTATATATAATCAATAATGGTAAGCTGGATCATCTAGGTTTTCTAGGTTTTCGAAGGAGGGTCGCAACAGTTTTGATTGAGTCGAATAAGAAAAAGCGAAAGAGAGGACCAAGCCGACCTTCGCACCATGAACATGCCGATACTTAATCGAAAAGATAAAATAAATCATTTGGTTGTCCCACAATCAAAACAAACATGTTGTCGCCAATGCCATAAAAAATGTTTGACCCGCTGCAAGAAGTGCGATGTTGGAGTATGTGTCAAATATTTTGAGACCTACCATTCATAATTTTTTTTATTTAGTTAACTCCTATTAAAAATAACCATAATTATATTTCATTTTTGTAAACCTTTTCAATTATATTATTCGAAATAAAGCTGATTACAGAACATTTATGGTTTAAGTATGCATACAATAATTTAAAATGTATTTTCCTACTGTCCTATATATAGGATGGTCATTTCCCTGAAAGCCTTACATGCAGAATGTTTTTCAACATTTTTTACGTGTTGTCTGGGACCTATACAACTAGAAAAATATAAATTTTATCAACATTTGGAGAAAGATAGTTTCAGGTATATCCGGGTTAAACCAATACATTTTTCCCTAATTTTTATTTACTACATTGTTAGCATAGTAAGAAATACAAAGGCTAGCACTTATAGCCCAATCGGGTTAGAATATATACGACCTTGGAAAAAAATTTATTGCTCTAACCTTTAAGGGGGGGGGGGGGGGGGGGGGGTCACTGGTAATCTAAATACTAAATGGCAACTAAATTTCGGGGGAATTATTTTTGCTCAAAAACTCGGCTATTTTCAACTTCTAAACAAAAATTGTAAGGCTTTAAGTTGTTGTAAACTTCATTCTCTACAACTTTAGTCCTTACAATTTTTATCGTGCGATCGATATTTTTCGAATTATGCGGGAAAAAATTGGTAAAATATAATTATCGAATTATCTCGTTTATTATTAACTTTAGGACACAAATGTACCGGAAGAAAGTTGTATAGATTTTGATCTCAACGACTTTTTTCTAGAACCAATATTTGAGGCCCTACGGTTGCGATAAAGGCACAGAGCAATGTAAAAATTTTATTCTGTGAATCCCTTTCCGCACCACCAAAGGGTAGAGATCCAGCCACGTTTTGCATACAATTACCGTATCTTCTATCTCTGTTCAACGAGGAAGGAATGCGAAAGGATACTAGGTCTTCACTTTATAGTTTCTTCATGCCTCTGCAATTTTCTGAACGGCTGGGAGAAAGACATCTCGATCTGGTAGAAGGAGGGTTTGTTACTGCCCAAATTTGTATGGCCTCGTACGAATTTGGACCTTCGAAACAATATGTCAAAACTACGCTTTTTACATGAATCGACACTTTGAAAGGGAAGTTGTTGTTGTGTTCGATGGTAAACCTGAAAACTGAGAGACGGTCGTATTGAAAGGTTGGGAGCAGCAAACATGCACATCAAAACATCGATCGCCAGACATCGTTGCCAACGCAACGTCTGTCCCTTCTACAACGCAGAAGAAATTTTTGGGAAATTGCAAGAATAAGGCCGGGCTTATCGGCCCTCTCAAAAGAGCTTTAAATGTAATTCAATACAACTTTGTTCCGGTACATTTATATCCTAAAGTTAATAATAAATTAGATAATTCGATAATTATACCTTACCAATTTCTTCCCACCTAAGGTGAGGTGACCGTTTATGACGATGAATAATTCGATTTTGTTTTTACATAATTATCATCCTTAAAGTGTTTAGAACACTCATTTAACAACGACCTTGATAATATCCTCGCTTGGGCTAAAGCGAATCGCGTCGATTTTAATGTATCTACAAAAATCTCTCTTCTCTTTCAAACAAGATCATTTTTTTCAAAATGTTGGATGACTTTGCTCTTTTATCGCTAGATGCATGGTCAATGTTCTGAGGAATTATCTAGTCTGATCCCTTGTAAAATGATTCATGTGCGTAATACTTATGCTGCAAACCGCGCACATCCTTTTACCCTTCATATTACTTTCGAACTGTGCGAATATTGAACAGTATACTATCTTCTGTACTTTGCATCATGAGTATCGCCATTAAAAAAAATCATCTTAGCTTTTTTATTTGGCCCAATCAAGGCCCATTGTGCACCCTCCAGACCCATGAGCGACGCTCATAGGTCCCAACCGGATGCTCCTATAAATTTCAGTATTGGCCCGCAGCCCTCCATGCCGGCATCGTGTAACTCATTCAGGAGGTGTGAAACAAGGAATCTGTAACGTATTCCTGAGAGTACCGGACAGTGACAAAGAAAGTGGGTCACTGTTTCGGACTCCTTTCCGCAACCCCTGCAACAATTTTCATCCTGTGAAGGTGACCTCTGAGAGAGGAGTGCCCAGTGAGAATGGACAACAAACAAACCTCTCAGGGTTGGCTTGTTAAGTCCTAAGAGCTTATTCGTTTGACTTGGGTTTGGTTTACCCCACAGTTCCTTTGTTGTTCTACCCGAGGTATCTTCTAACCAAAGGCGACTGTGTTGGCTATCAGCCCAGCTTACAATAATTAAGACAAGGTATTTTGATACATCTCGACAGTAGAGACAGGCTCTGCCGAGGCTGCACCAAGACGAGCAAGCCCGTCCGCCCTTTCATTCTCGCTAATGTTGCTGTGCCTCTGCACCCACTGCACTACCACCCTGTTATTCCGAGAGAGGAAGTTCAGGGTGGTTTTGCGCTCTATTAATAGTTTGGAGGATATAAAGGATTTAGATAAAGCCCTTACAGCTGCTTGGCTATCTGAGCAGATGGCTATCTCCATGTTCTCAGTGTCTGAGCTAATTAGGCCTTCCCGCTTCGCAGAAAACTCCTGCTCCAATGCCTTCATCGGACTTAGAGCGATCAGTATAAATTGTAATTGGATTTGTCAATGGTTGAAGCACGGAATGTAGTTCCCATTCTGCCCAGGATGGAATTCAAGATTCAAAATTGCTTTTCAGCATGGTCTCGAGGAGGTGGTCACTGTCTCTGTCGATGGCAGGAGCGAAAGACTGCACAAACTCCTAAATGGATTCATGTGGAACTCTTGATCCCGTATGAAGCTAGCCAAGATTAAGATGCAGTCTTAGCGCTTTAGTTGACTTATCCTTCTTAATATGTATTTGCACCGGGTGTATGTTAAGGATAACCTCCAGATCCCGTGTGCTAGTTGACTTAAAAGAGCTGCTTGGGCTGAGAAGGCACAGTCTTTGAATCTTCTCCAATATCGTGCGATGATTGGAGAAGTCCATTGCTTTCCACCACACCACCGAACCGTAGGTTAACATGGGTCGAATGACGCTAGTGTATATCCATAGGATCATCCGCGATTTGGATCCCCATTTCTTCCCTTCCACTCTGCGGCACATTGCGAAAACTCGAAGAGTTTTGTTCGCTCTGTCTTCGAGATAGGGTTTCCAGTCCTTTAATTCCAATTGCGTGGAGCCAATCGAGTGCAGGTTTAAACTGGAGATATTCCTTTTCATGGTGAAGAGGCATAGTTTTGCGTGGATTGGTGCTCAGTCCGCAGTTCGTATCCCAGCGCATGACTACTTGGATTGCGTTTTGGATCAGTCCAATGAGTACAGGTTCATAGCTTCCGGTGACTAAGATTGTCAAGTCGTCCGCGTAACATACTGCTTTGTACCCCATCCGGGTGAGTGTTAGCAAGAGATCGTCCATGATGAGTATCCATAAAAGAGGTGATAGGATACCACTTTGAGGGGTACCCCTGTGAACTCTTTTTAAGTCTGCTTACCCCAACCAGATCAGCAAAGACTGTTCTATTATACAACATGTGTGGAATCCAATTTTTTATAGATCGTAAAGTAATGCAGAAGAATGGGAAGCTTAGCTTAAGGTGAGAAATTTGCTAATTTAAAATTCTATACGAAAGTAGGCATCTGGCTTCCATTCAAATCATATACATGAAGTCCCATGGGCGCGAAATTGCCAAAATATAATCGTTTCGAGTCGTCATTCATATATACACATTAAACTCACCCACTCATCTCGTCAACGTGATATTACAAAATCTGCCGAATATATATAAAAAAAACACCCCCGCCACCAATGTTTGTTATCTTAAAGCCAAACCTATTTATAGTCCTGGCAAAAAAAACCACAGGATATTAAATCAAATATAAGAAAACTTTTACGTTCAACATTCCCTGCAAAAAACAGATAAAAAGCGAATCAAAAACAACTTTTTATCTGATTCTGAAGCTGTCAAACTTTCCGAGAGAAATCATCAAAAGTTGGAAAGTATTAATCATTGCTCAGCAGAAGCTTAAACGGCATGTCATGCCGGCAGCAGTTGACAAACGTATTCTTAATTTCACTTATCGAAAAATTTTCATGGTGGAATAAATTTTCCACTAAAATACAAATTTGAGGTTAATTTCTCCCAGAAGACAGCATCAATTTCGTAACCGTAAACGAACGAAAAATCTTACCCAACCCACCCAGCAACAACAACTTGAAATCGCGATTCCAAGCAATTTTTCTTAATGTACTTAAAAAGCTCGGCACATAGCGAAAAGGTATATACATAGTCATCTCTATATATACATACATCTGTACAATGCATGACCTGGAGTAGATAGAGGGTATATATGTATGTATGTAAAACGTAAATATACATATTCCAGGACAGACTTTGCATCCTTGAAGGCAAATGATTGTACCGATTTCTGTTTGCTCTATCGTCTTCCTTACTTTAGGAGTATTTTTTTACCGCAGAAAACCTTTCTCTATTGAGAGTACGTGTAATCTTGTCTAGTTTTCTGTACTCTATGGGTTCAGTAAAACCAGCAGCAAGCAACCCACCACTTCAACCCTTAGCCTAGATTGATGCTTTTGTATATGGATATACAACGAAATCGGAATCCGGCTACGGGCGACGACGGGGTATATGGGGACACCAGAGTAAAGTATCCGACGCTCAGACTTCCATTACGTACGGAACATCAAGCGACATTTTATGTGCTTTGGAGGCTGAAAACGTGACATTTATTTAAAATATGTCCTTTAGTACGTAACTAGATGATATTACCACCCTGTGCTTCGTTCATGGTATTCGCAAACAAATACATAAAATTATGTTAAACTTCCGATTTCGATATTCCATCAGACATCAGTTGGGGGAGATTTCTGTCCTATATGTATACATATATTTTTTTTTCTTATGATTTATCAACAAAAAGGCGGTCTCCTTAGTATCACCCACCATGAATAATGAGATAAGATCCATTTTAGATTAAGAAATTCTATAGTCCACTTGAAATATATACGATTAGAAGTCTTACAGTAATTTCTCCATCTTCACCAGATTGAGAAGTCTATTCTTTTGTCCATTCTAAGAGTGGTGGCAAGAACAAATTTATTATGTAGGGGGAAGGAAAATTAATACAGCACAAAGTATTTTACAAAGCGCACAGTAACCATAGAGAGGAGCAGTTAAAATGTATAAGTAAAAAGGTGTGCTCTAAATGACGTCACTCTAGAAGATTATTAAGAGCTTTTAGAGAGCTTTTAATAAGAACATATAGCTTGGAAGAGGTAAAATGGGTGGTATTGATTGATTGTAAATCAAACTCACTTCATCACTTAAATACATATGTGAAGCTTGAGCCAAATTAACTTTGACAAAACTTTGAAATGGATGGCAGCATCGTATAATTGAAAAGCTTTCTCACTATTGTGAGTTACATTACTACAGCCATTCCACACCAACCAGACCAAACCCGATTTGGATTTCACAGTTTGTAGGGAATACCAAAATAGATCACACATATTTTTTGTTTCCCCCTACCACATCTCCACCCATCCTGCTAGGGGGTTAGAAATTTCGTAATTTTGCGATGAAACGATATTTTCAAAAAATCATATCTCGATAACGGAGCAACCGATTATTCTGATTCAAATGCGAAATAAAGCTCATTGCTTTATGTTTTTATAAAAAAATATAGCAGGAACAAACGAAGAAATTTTTTCGTTATTGATAGCATTTTTTCAAAAAAATAGTATTAGTCACTAGGGAGAACTTCTAGACTTTTCTTTTTATATTTTTATTTTGAAAAGTATGTAAAATAATGCGATGGCGTTCGGCTGGCTTCGTTTTTGAGATATGATTTTTTAAAGTCACTGTATACCTAAAGTAACGCACTATGGGAGCACTGTACTGAGAGGAATGTAATGTTTTTTTTCTACTGGGGACCTCTAGCACTTTATTATCGACTTAACTGTGTATTTTTTCTGTAAGTCTTCTTACCTATCTGTAAGTTAGTTATGCCTTCCCACCTCTGCCAGAAACTACATTTGTGTGTTAAAACACACGTCATTTTGGGTTTGGATTTTTTTTCGATTTATGGATCAGAACAGAATACATTTCCTTAATTTCTCCCTTGAAGATTAATGTAATAATAAATTGTACTTCGTACTGTCATTGGAAGATCAAGTTTTAATTCCTGCAGTTTTATATGAACCTAGCCTATAGGTCATATCTGTTATTTTGAGTTCGTGACAGAGCACATTTTCGTATTGTGTAATTTAGCAATTCAGTAATTCCTAATTTGTATGTTTCATCCGAACGAGTAATATCAATTCAAAGTGTGAAACAAATAAGTAAAACGATCGAAATATCTTATTCGTAGCAATTTAGATTATCGTTTATCTCATTTCCTAAAAAAAACTAAAGATCTACACGTATGGTTAAAAAAAAGTGTAGTGCAAAAATAGTATGAAGAATAGTATAATTTTAAGAACTATTATTTTTAACAATTCTGAATCAAATCATAAATACATCATCTATATCTATCTATCTCTATCTACCGATTCTAACAAGTGTGGTTTCGACTTTCTTTCCGTCCAGGAAAAATAAATACAAATAGTATATTGTATTTTTTCAGTCCACACATAAATAATCCTCAATGTACCTCCTGTCTCCCATGGTTAATCCGCCTATATAATCCTAGAATGAGAGAAAAGGAACAATTGTACACTTCTGAACAGAATACTTATCTGAAAACCGAAGAATTAGTCACACCGTCACTAACAGCATCATCCACGAAAACCAAGTAGAATCAATGCAAGCTGCACCTCTACAGAAAAAAACTTCTAAAGGTACCGTAGGTCATTTTTTTTAATCTAAAAATATCCAAGAGGAAATCATTAATAAAATGAAGAATTAACAACAAAAAATGCATCACAGCATACTTATCTCGGTATATTTGCATTTTTTCATGTCATCATTACTCCAGTCAGCTGATTTCGCCTTTGCCTCAATCAGAATACAATTGTAATAAGCGTTGCCAGGGCAACACCAAGACGCGAGATGAACATAAGAAATAAAGCCAACGAATTGCAATAGATGGCAACATTCTTGGCTCTGAGTTCATCTGATTCAGAGTATAACATGCATAAAGAATCGTGTTATCAATTTTCATACAGAAGTCTAATTCTGTTCAGAGTCTAATCTAAAAATTCCTATCATCCACATTCATCATCTAAATTCCCATACCTAAGCAGAAGAATAATTCCGTCAAAGTTTTATTGTGCTACATCTGTTCAGCACTACACGCTGCAGCACGCTGCTGCACGCTGCTGCACAGTTTTTTAATTATTCAGCCTTCCTGTCTGACGGGTGCAGCTATCGTCAAAATAAGTTCGCAGAGAGTTCATCTGTGCATCACTTTGCTACCCTTCTGCCCACACGCAGTAGCAGCAGTAAAATGCTTACTCCAGAAGTTTGTTTGTTGACAGAAAATTAATTCTGTTCTTCTTCTTTTTTTTCAGAAATAAAGGTGTAACAGCAGTGGCAGCTTTGGATTCGCTGAATTAAATTGAATTTCTGATCTGTTTCTTGAGTTTGTAGTTTTAAGCTCATTTTGAATTTTTGTGATATATGAATTGTAATAATAAAATTTTATATTTGAAGTTTGAAACGCTGAGTTATGCTTTTTACAATCGGCACCCCCTCCCTTATCGTTTGAGACTAGATCTCACTATATTGAATAAAAAGTACAATGAAGTGGAAGTGTAGTGCTTCCGAATGATACAAAGAAAAAAAGTAATACTTTTCGGATTGGTACGCCAATTTAGTTAATCGCGCCAAAATTCTGACTATAGTGTTGGAGTAGGTAAAAAAGCGGGTTGTATTTGCTACCTTAAAGTTGAGACAAATTACATCTAGATGTGAAAACCTCACAAAAAAGCGGTCGAATTGAAATGGCCCTCTAATAGAAAGCTCTATACATTCTCTATCTCTCTCTCTCTCTCTTTCTCTTGCTGTATTACGCCACTTAAATTCCAAAACCAAAAAACAATTTATAGTGCCATATAGCCAGGCAAGTCCTCAAGAAGTTATAGGGCCATCCAACCGGCAAGAAGGGTCTTTGAGCTGGCCCGATCTTGACGTTGATTTGCATCGCTCGTCAAATGCAGGCTCTATAAGTACGTCCATCGGAAATTCCGAGGGATTTATTCAGCCTGACTTAGAATAGCTCAACAGAACCTTAGTTTCAGTAGGAAGCTCTTCAGTGGCTAGAAAGAGACTTAAGAAACGAAGCTACGATGCATCAAAGTGTACTGATGTATCCAAAAATCTAGAAGTCGAAAGTTCATATCTCAAAAACGAAGCCGAATACCATCGGATTCGCAGAGAGTTCTTCTGTGCGTCACTTTACTGCCCTTCTGCCCACACTTAGTAGCAGCATGAATGTTTTTACTACAGAAAATTAATTCCGGTCTTCTTCTTCTTTTCAGAACTAAAGAAACGGATCACGTCATCGGGATTAATGAATTTACATATATTGAATTTTTTGATAGTTTTTTTTTGTTTTTTTAATCAATTATTATTTCTTGAATTTCTAGTTGTAAGCTCATTTTTGTTTTTTTTTGTGATATTAGGTTAAGTAATTGAATTGTAATAATAAAATTTTATATTTGAAGTCTGTACGATGAGTTTTCTTTTCAAACAACCGGCACAACAGGCTTGCATATCTGTGGTGATTATCAAAAGTACATAGATGTTTTGAAAAATCTCCCAATAGTAAGGAGCTATGCATTTTGGACTAATTATTTTAATAATTATGAAGGGAGGTGGAGTTATGTAGATAGTACAGAACGAAAGATTGTAAATTTATATTTTAAGTTATTGCTAAGATAATATTGTGTAACGCGGCAAATTCTACAGAAAGAAAAATTTTGGGAACCCAACCCCAGCTGACAAAAAAAAAAATGAATCCAAGCAAGTTAACTAATACAGCCTTAATCTTTCACAAAAGTAATCGTCTAGAAGAATAATTGAGAGATTCCCATAACCAAATTCTAGTATATTTTACAGATTATCTAGAGACGAGTCTCCAATCCAGCCTCTATTATAGAATAAATACACCTAGATTCTAAATTAATTAAAATATAATTAAAAAAATATATAAAAAAAGGTGTAAAAATTACGAGATCCATCTGCAATCCACCAAAATCTGTAGACTTCATCTATACATCTATTGATCGTTCGGTTCACAGGCCTCAAACTTAGTAGATATAAAGGATATAATAAGGAAAAAACATGTATATCAGTTAGAAAGATAAAAAGTTATCAAATTGCTATGTATAACAAAATTTATCCAAGTCGTGCCCCAAATGTTTCTGATAAGTTTAGTGGTAATATTGATTTGTTAAAAATTCCGTTGGATCCTGTTCTCTGTATGTTAGCTAGCAAACAATTCCCTGGACGAAGTAAAAGCGCTCACCATACCGTGATTTACAATGGAAAATCGAACGGTTTATGTGCCGGAATGACTGTAGGAAACTCAATCTCTCAAAGAGGTATGAGGGCTTCTCGATGTATATAAGTCTATGAAGCATTTTCAGTCTATAATTTATTAGGTAAGTTGCTATCGGACAACTAAGCAAGGACGTTACATAAGGAAAATTGTAACTATATCGCGGCAATTTGAAGATAAATCGGGTTACATCATTCGATGCAACTAAGACACATACTCAATCGAGAACTAGAAATATCGTACAGCCATATGTGAAATAGGGTAGCAAAAGCGATTTAGCTAGTCTTACTCGTTAATGATGAATTAGGCAATGGGAGATCAACCAAAGCTGCCGCAGACATCCATATATTTTCCTTAGTTTAACACTGATATGATCACAACATGCAAAATTTTGAGTTGAGGTAAAACCCTAAACATTTCACAGAATTTACATATACTAATCTAATGTCATTCAAATAAATCGGTGGTAAAGAATTCTCATCAATAGTACGTCTACAGATCGCCATAGAGTTCGATTTATTATGGTTAAGAGCTAAGTTATTTTGCTCAGACCAGTCGTATACACGTTTGAGATCCTGATTTTCCGATTTATGCAACCTTCCACTAATCTAATTAGTCTAGCAAGGTATATTTGCACATCATCAGCATACAGATGAACGGGGGCATCTAAAATAACATCTGGATGATAATTTATATATAGACTAAAAAGCAGGGGACCAAGTATGAATCCCTGGGGCACCCCACAAGAGAGAGATCTACTTCTAGAGGTAGCGTTATTTGTTTCTACAAATTGGCTACGCCCACTTAGAAAATTTTTAATGAAGGTTATTGCCGATGAAGAGAAAAGGAATTTATTACCCAATTTAGCTAGTAATTTCGAGTGATCCTATGGAGTCGAACGCTTTACTAAACTCAAGTAGCACAAGAATAGTCAGATGATCTTCATCAAGGGCCATGTGAATATCTGATGTCACATTCAGCATCCTTCCCAAGTATTCCGTTCTCAAAACATCATTGATACTCCGATCCTAAAAATGTCACTTGCTCTCTCTGTGGAAACGATTCTTCGAACGAAAGTTGTTTATGTTCGTACTTAATTAATATTTCCACGCGAAGTATGTAGATGTCGCTTCTCCTTTTTATATTGCACGTAACAACATTATACATGCTATTCAAGAAGCTGTAGCTGTGCCTCGATGATGAGGTTATATGTTGGCCCTATGATCCCAAGAGGAGTATAGAACGACGAAAAACACGTTTATAAGCCTGTCCAATGTGCCAAAATTAAGACATAATATCCCCTATACAATACATGGAAAAATTTTGAGTGACCTAACAAAATGCTCTTCCTTCGTTATTACATCAGTGAACCTTATGCCCTCGCTGCCTTATAGCCAGTGACTTATAATTCACAATTTACGGTTCTAAACTATGGTGAATCCGAATTAAGTGTTACTAAATTATTTGCACTCATGCCGAGTGAAAAAAAAATTGAATCTTCTTATAAAAGATTAGACGAGACAACTTCTAACTCCTTCAACTCCTAATTATAAAAAAAAACATGATTTTGAACTTTCCCCCTTAACTCAAAGCCCATCAAATTAAAAATAATTTATGTATATGTAGATTTCAAACACCTCTATGCATATACAATGGTCAAGTTCGAATACGTAGCAACTGTTCACATGAAAAGACCTCCCCATGCGGTCTTTTCACCTATTAATAACTGTACATGGCAATTTTTCAAAAACATCGCGCAAATATTATTTACGATACAACTTTGTTGCAAGTCTGCAATGTTTCAATGTCAAAGTATAAATAAGTATAAACTCTGTCCGCCGTCGCGGTCTGCATAATATGTAAAAGTTGATGCGTTTAGTTCGCACCTGACCGTGAAATAATCTGAACTAAAGTCTTTGCTTGACCATCTTCATACCATTATTATTGTCCACCAACAACGGCCGGCCGGGCGGTACAAGTGAAACTATGGCGTAAACTAAAGATTACGTTGCAGCTCCAATAATCGCTGATGGTCATTAACGCGTTAAACCGGTTATGAATGTTTTCATTAAGACGTTTTCATCTTGCGGCGTTTAACTGCATTTTGTGATATGCGTGATTTTAAGTCTGACTTGTAATGAATAGAAATTAGCTCGAGCCTTGTGATATGCACCTTTTTTACTGTTTTGAATGTGATACATTATGAACATATGGTAGCCGTAACATAAACAATGTTAGAGATGCTCCAATAAGTTGAAATAAAAACGAAATCTACCATATAGACATCAAGAGTACAACCCAACTCAGGGATGTAAGACGATTTTAATTGTTCGACTTTCTACTAATTGTTGCTCACCTTTTTTTACAAAAGATAAAATAAATTTGATCTGGTCTAATGTGTAAGGTTCGTTTGCTCCATACATGTAAATGGCTATCTTTTCATCAGGCTAATTAAATCGGCACCTTTCTCCATGCAGAGAAGGACACACCGTGAAATCTGACCTAGTAGTGTTTGTTAACTTAAGTTAACTTTAAAATGCGTTTAATATGTTAACGGCCCGGGAAGCAAAAAGTTTATATATGGCTCGGTTAGGTACGTGAAATATGTATGTAGATTTTTCCACTCTACTTAGATGAATATGGTTGAATTATTTACGACCGCAAAATAATATTTTCTTTCCTTATATTATGCGCATAGCTACTATGTCGGTACGTAGGGAATAGTAGGTATACACGTCCTACATCCTGAAGGTAATATGAGAATATGAAGCTTATGGTAATAATGAACTTGTGGAAAATGGGTACCTACTAAAAGGATTTAAGCTATGAGAAAAATATATGCATCTGTGTAGGTATTTTTCACACTAGTTGCGGTTATAAAATTGATGTGTTCAGCCATATTGAGAGGTGGAAGTGGGTATTTTATTATTCCACAAGATACATTTTGTTATTTCATAAAAAGTTTACCACTTTATACAGGAAAATATTAGTTTTTTTTTCTACGTATATTATGGGTATGAGGTATGTCGGTAGATAAAACAGGAAATTAAGGCTCAAAAGCAGTCGAATTGAGCAACCCGCAGGGAGTTTATTACAATAATGTCATAAAGGTAGCGACTTATCACCAGTGGTGTCATCAATAGCAGAGGTCTGAAACCAATGGAGAACTAGTAACACAAAAGACATCCAGGAAATAATCAAACGCACCAAAAACAAGAAAACAACAGGACCGGACCTAATTTCAAATTACCTTTGTGAGATCTGGGCTCAAGCGAAGAGGGGTGCCGGTGGTAAATATATAACTCAACTTTTCAAGTTCAAATATAAAATATTTTTATTCAATACACTGTTTTAAAACTAATAAATTCAAAAAGATCAATAATCTTAACCTAATTTTTCACAGTGAATTCAATCCCATAAATCCAAAATTTCGTAAAACTATGTAACAATTGAACAATAACAAAAAAATAGTTTTTCCTCTCCATTTTTCTGGAAAGAAGAAAAAGAGAATTTACCATTATTTCAGTAACATTTACAAAGAGAACAAAATTCCCTATGAAATGACACGTGTACGCCCGTACAAGGCAGCAAAGATGTTCCCTTGCGGGGAGCTGCGACGTGTGGGTCGGGAATCAGAAAAAATGCCTTCTTAAAAAAAAAAAACAAAAAAAAGGGTGAAAGTACTTCCACTTTTCTAGAAAAAAGATTATCAATAAAAAAAAATCTGTAAACATCACTGTAACATAATTTATAACTCATATCAATCAGCTGGTAAAGACTCTCAGATAGTCTGTAGCATATTTCTAGTATTTACTCTATTATAACCCAAGCAACATTTTCCTTATTTTTCCGGTCGACTTTACGTCTATTCAACGTAAATTAGGGCAGCAACTAATTGTGGTTAAGTTGAAATTATCTAATATTTGCGTCAGATTTATGTAAGTGGAGAATGCGAGTATGAAGTATCGACGGTAAATATTAGGGGAAATTATGAGAATATTTCCCTATAGGGCAGAGGGCAATTTTCTTGAATTGTCTTTAATCTCAACCTATTTTCTACCCACAGTTTAACTCATTATAAGATTTGTGTTAATGTAGAAAGAATTTAATTTTATAAGAATTGTGTTTGTATAGTTTAGTTTGTATAGACAATTTGCGCAAAACCGCAAGTCTGTTTCTATATACTGCGAAACAGCTCAGTATATGCTCGGTGTACACTCAGTACATTGGAACTCAATATTGAAATTGCAATAAATGTACGCTGTAAACGAGTTTATTGCCATATGACCCTAGTTATAAACCATAATCACATAATAGACGAACCTTTTAAAATCGACTTTTTTTCTGAAATGTTAACTTCAACTTTTTCTGACATTTAAAATTAGACACTTGTCATGTTGAAATATCTATTTTGTTTTTATTTTCCATATATAAACAAATAATTTCACAATATTTGCTGGCATTCTGTACGTGCTCGGAACTTTCTTAAGTCAAATTACAAATTAAATGACAAACCAAGTGATAAATTAAATGTAAATTTTCTAATTAATTTCTCAGAATCGTAAAAAGCAAGTGTTTTTCTGAAATTTTATATTTTAATTGATATAATTGCAAAATCAAAATATCAATATTGAAATTGCAACTCTGTTTCCGGTATAATTAATGTAAATACATACATACATACATACATAAGCAAGACACAACAGTAAGTGGAATTATAATGAAAAGTATTGCTTTAATAAAATATATAGAAATTATGGGCTTATTCAAAACTAATCCTCTCACCTTCTAAGCGTTCAATTAAAAATCACAAAAATTTTATTGGTAAATATGGAAATAATTTTTCGAAAAACACCAACGCGCTTTAAAAATATTTTGTATAAAAAAAATTTCAAAGTTTTTTAAATTATTCTTTGGTTTCCGATTTAGAGCATTGAAATTAATTTAAATGTTCTTTAATCGTTACAAATTAAGAAAAATTCATTTATTTCAGTTTTCTTTGCAGTAACTATGGAAAAAATTAAATTAAGGTGCATTTTTTCTATTCATTGCTTTAATATATGGCAGCCATGTTTGTTAAATAAATATGGCGGATATTACATCTGTCGACCTAAAAGTTAGTTTCACTAAAAATGTTTCCTTATACGACGACTTTCCGAGATGGCTAGACGAAGTAATCAAAATTTTCTACTTTGAGGACAAAAATCCCTGTTTAGATTTTTTCCTATAAAGACATTTCGACTTAAAATAGGGCATTTCGCCATAAATTTTGGAATTTCGTCTTGGGTACAAAACTTTTTTAAAAGGCGAGTGAATGCAAACGCAGTGGAATAACGTGTATTTCGCATGGTTAGGAAGCAAATAATCAAAGAGTATTGACCCAAGTCAAGTGTAACATTTTTGAAAAAAAATGCAAATGGTATTCCAGAGCGTGAATGGTTCCGATATAAATATGTCGGAAAAAGGAGCAACATGTATATCGATAAAATTTCGCTTTCTTTGTAAAATTAGAAACCAAATTAAATATCTTTTATTTAAAATTTTTCAAAGTAAAGCGTCACATCAGGACACGTTGAAAATGTTCCTAACATAGTTACCAATGATGAAATAAATTTCTCCTTTCAATTGCCTATGAACGCAGAATTACGTAATTTAAACTATGAGGAATTTCGCTAAACGAGCCCATTTAGTCCAGGTTTACTTTTTTGGGAATTCGCAGGGAATTCGAGGGCGAACACAATCGAATAAGATTATTTAGGGAATATTTACGTTATCTTGCCTTGAACTTGGGAATGGATCCAACTACAAAGTTCATACATTTCCTTAAATAAAATTTGAGTAAAAGTAAGGAAATTTTTCTAATTTATTTCCCAATTTTTCCTTATTGCTATGATGTTAATTAAAAAGGAATTATAACGTTATTTTTCTCTAGTAATTAACTACAAAGTCAAGATTACTTTGAAGGGCTAATGTAAGGAATTATTAAGTAAAACTTCATTCCTTATTTACCTTCAAAGATGATGGCCTTTGAGGTTAAATTCTTAAGTCCAATTTACATGATTTTAACCAAAATAGGTGGATCGGTGATCGATGTTAGAAAATTCAACCTCGAATGTTACTTGGGACTTGCTTTCATGGATATTTCTCCCCACATTTTTATCTTCAGCTTGCTATCAGAGTATTACTGCAAATTTTTGTTGTATGTGGGTGGTATCATTTATGCTTTTTCTATTAATGCTTCATTGCTTATATCTTCCTCTCAGACTATCGTTGCAGTAACTATTTTTCAAAAAAAGATGCGTTAGTTTCTACCTTGCATCTCTCAAAACAATGGCAGTCAAGTCAATGTTACAACTTACCAGTGCGTGCATAGGATATGCATATAAACGTGAAAGGGTGATAGTTTCGACACCCAAAAGTTGCTAGCCGCAGCAACCAAAAAGTCACCTTGATCGATGTCACGTCACCTCATTTACATTAGAGTCTATGGGATTGACAGTGCACTGCAAAAATGCACAAATTGTTGCCACAAAGTTTACGGAAAAAATCCCTATTAATATAGGGAATATCCCCTACATTTTATGTCATATTTACTACACTTTGGCAATATTGCCTACATTTCTAGGCATTTTTTCCCCAAAACTTTGTGGAAAAATTTGTGTCTTTTTACAGTGTGGTGAGAAAACAACTACATACGTGACAAAAAGTCTTCAGTGCACCATAGGCCTTAACATATTTTACATTAATATTCCTGTTGATAACCCAAAGAATTTTAGAAAATTATTTCTGTTATGGGGCCCCCATATCCAAAAGTACCCAGGGCCTCTACTTGGCTAAAGACGGCTATGCTTATCCGGAGCTATTCGGAAGTCACTAGTGTTCTTGAAATGCAGTACTTCAATAAAATTTTTAACTGCATCCATAAAATCTTATAATGTTGTAAATTAAAAAAAAACATCCTTGTATGAGCAAAATTTTTTTCTTTTATAGTTTCCCAAAAAAATAAAATATTACCAAGGTGAAATCTTTTTGTACAACATTTTTTTTTCAGCAAAAAATATCTTGTCTTCCTTCTTAAAAGTAAAACAAAGAACAGGCTCTAAAGAGGTTCCATAATGAATACCTCGAAGCTAGCTAGAAATGAAGATGTCAGGACCCCTGTAGCTATTGTTGATGGACTTAAGTTATTTCCCGTTGTGCCGGTCCACGCGAATTCTAGGTAAGAAAAAGAAAAAACAATCTACAATGAGGCTACCATCAGAAAACTAATCTACTTCTTAGGTAGGAAAGTTATATATTCTACCTATTACCTTCCTGTTAGATCTCTCTTTAAGACAGAGTCCCGAGGGAACTTTATTACCCTCTTTTCAAAATTTCCAAGTTATTAGACAGATCAACTGCACACTTAAATATATAAGTCCGTATCTATTATATACATATATGTATATACATATAATACCTAACTGAAAACCATTTACCTACCTGTATCTCATCTACAAAAAAAAAGTAAAATAAAAATAAATTTGTAAAACAAACGCGCACGGTGTGTTTGATAGCCCAGGTAGGCGTAACAAATTTGTCACCTTTCATTAAACTGGGACCGAGGAATATAGGTGTTGTACAATATTTCAGTCAACCATGGATTCCACCTAATTTCCATATTATGCAAAGTTTTGTGACTAGGTATAGACCTAGTTATACACAAACACTTAGACTGGCTGGGTATCGGTTGGATTTATCACCGCGTCTGACCACCTACGTAATTTGATAGATAGGGTTCATTGGTTATCAATTTGTCAGGTCGATGAATTTTAAGTTTTTCACCCAGCTACATATATTGGATTGGGTGCTATTATCATGGGAAGAAGATGGGTACACTTTGCAGCTGTTGCTTCTTTTAACATAATTTAAGTGTTGAGTTTTATTCTTGTTTTGTGGCCTTTGGTGTTTTTTCGACGCTTGAACAATATATTAACTAGGAAATTTGTAAATTCATAGAATATTTTATTTACAAATGGAATGTTTGGTGGAAATGCCGACTGACAAAAAAAAAATGTGGTATTTAGAGCAGGTTTAAATAGATCTAAAGAACGGGAGATTTTTTCTTTCACTTTTGGTATAGATATCGTCTATTAATTTGATTTTTTTTTTTAAATAATCTTGTCAATCAAAATAGTTTCAATTTATTATTAAATTATTATTAGTTAGTGCAACGAGCTCTACATGCTATAGCAAGTGTTCAATTTGACCGCACTAAGGCTTTCAGTCATGCCTGAAAGCAGAAATGAATAATTTCCTAGTAACTATATAGACCAAAAGCATACCTCTGTGACATCATCTATAGAGTCGAGTTAGAAATTTAAGTAGGCCTTGAAAATGCTCAGAAGGTCTAAAGCTAATTAAATCTGTAGAAATATGAACACTTTAGAGAATGTAAAAAATTGGACATATGTAGTGAAATTCTAATTAGGTCACTTAGATACCGCAGAATGCAAATAGAACGTAATGTTTGCAATTATTATTAATAATATGTATTTACCCAACCTGGTCTACTGTTTATACTCTAGATGAAATCGCACGTTTTACTCACCGAGTTGAAATATTGCACACGACTTTAAAGTAAAAAATTTAATAAGGTAAAAACATGGGACAAATTAGGTCCTTTCTAGAGTTGTCATACAAAAATTTCGTTTTGGATACTGCCTGAGATCGTGTTGACATATAGAGCTGATAGTAATAGTAAATACAATTTCAATTATTGGTGTTACCCTACTTAATTTTTCCACTTTTTTTTTTACTTTTTTAAGAAAGATTAAAAATTGTGATCCTTCAATATATCCTTTAATATATTTTTTTTTTGAAAAAATGGTATCAAATGAGGATGGACAACCTCGGATCGATTCTGGAAAGTAATGATACTTACAAATACGGATATAATCACCATTTATTTTTTGACATATTTAACAGTTAAATGCATGTTTAACATTTTGACGCTAGTGAAAAGGAATAACCAACTGTATGTAGTCACAGCACAATGGTCCAACGTTTTTTTAAAGTGGTTTTAGTATCTAACTTGTGAAAGAACGGGGTTACTTAGAATTTGGTCACAAACATCTGTGATTTTGTATTTCTCTTCTGATGAGGTGTGTGCCATTGGTGTTTCTGCTGACAATATTCTGCCAGTGAATATGTTTCATTATTGAATTTGGTATTCCTCCCAGTGACCAACACGTTCACCTAAGTTTAATTCGGTTTTTCATCGAAAAGAATGATCTTGTATTTTTGGCACATTTCAGGCAACAGATTGGTTCACAGTATTAAAAGCGTAAAGTATTGCGTCATTATTGCAATGCTCGGGAATGCACGCATTTAACTCTTTGAAAGGTCAATCATTGTGGATATATAAAATAAATATTCAAGGTGTTTCCGCGTAGGTGGTCCATAGAGCAGGTGGTGATAGTACTCAAAACAAACAATTGTATCAAGATTACTATCCCAAGTAACAATTTTTCCAATTTTCGATGACTGAAGGTGATGGGTAGTTTTATAAGGGGTATATAAGGGTTACAGGGTTATATAAGAATTTCAGTGGTTATATAGGAGTTTTATAATATTACCATTTGGTGACGTAAAAAATATTAGAGTTTTTTAAGGTTACTAATGGTTATCGTGGAAGTAAGTTAGTTAAGGTTTTATAAGTTGGTAATGGTCTATATAACTTAGAGTAACCATTACTAGAAGGTATATAAGTTCAATAATTCTTTTCGTCACCACGTTATATAACTTATTGGTAATAAGTGTTTATTGCGGTATCCGTGGTTACCCTTATATAACTCTACAACATTCAGTAATTTAGCTGACTTTAATAAAAATTGGGAACTTTCGGTAATAAATATACCAACTATTAAATATCGTAACGTATTTGGTGGCCCTTTAGTAACTACGGTGATCGTTATAAAAACAAATTACTTTTAGTGTCGAATGGAGCCATTATAAAACTGTTTTTATTTATATAACTTAATATAACCAAAGGGTATATTAGAACACTAACGTCTGTGTTTTGTGACTATAAGATATATAACATTACCAAAGGTTACATACATATTTTGACTAAAGGGTATATAAGGACCATTTTAAAAGTTTGGTAGTTCCTTTAGTTTATATAATATTTCTAGAAGTTTTATAAGGGTCATTCAGTTTATATAAAGGTACTTTAAGTTTTATAATGGTAATTTGTTCATTTAAGTACAAGCCGCCATTTTTTCATCTGTCCATTGCAGATAAAAAAGAAAATGTCGGTGAAGCCAATTTTTTAAATTGCAGATATATGGCTTCTGTTTTATTTTTATATGAAGCAAATACAACTCTTTAGGTATATAACATTTCTAAGTTATGTAATCTTACCTTTATGAGTTGAAATTTTAAATTTTGTCATATTTAATTAAAATTATTAAAAGTTGCTTATGTATTTTTTAGATATTCACAGTAAAATTTTAATTGCAGCCGAATTTAATCACGTACATGCCGAAAAATTGTAATTCTAAAATATTAAACCCTTCCATTATAAAAATGCAATACAAAAAAAAAATATCGCAATTTTATGTCAAGATAGGTTTCGTAAATATTTGCATTATATTGTTTTATAAAGGTAACGAAAAGTAATTTCCCTACCATTTCAATCACTAAAAGTAATCAGTCTGAGACAATGTTAAGCATTGTGGAAACGTTACCATCACCATTATAAACAAAGTTATAAAGGTAACCGAAACATTACTGCAACCACGGATATGACCAAATTAATTAATCGAGAGCACCATGGGTTATATAAGGGTCATATAAGAAATTATATTAAGGTAATCAGCATATTTTTGTTACTCTTTTGATAAAACTTTTAGTTATATAACGTTACCTAAATCAAGTCGCGGTAAACTTTATATAATCCTCCATTTAAGCTATATAAGGAGTTTATAGTGGTTATAAAGAGGTAATGGAAACCTCACCGTTACGACTATATAAAAAAAATTGTGTCTTGGGATGATTTATTACTAAACTTTATACTTGTTCAAAAGGGCTACTTTTTTTGGATTCTCCGGCACAAAATCGAAAGAATTTTGTATTTGTTATTCCATCATACAACCCATATGATTTTGGGTGGCAAGTTTCAAGTCTTGGTTTTAACCATCAGAGTAGGTTCCAAATAGGAAAATTGAGTGACTTGAAAAACGAATGAAAAATAGAAAATGGAAAGAAATGAAAAAATTGAGAAAATAGAAGAAAAAAATATTTAAAAAACGGGAAAGGCAAGTGGAATCCAACTTCGGAAAGAGTATGCTACCATAGGTGAATTGCAGTAGAATTAAGCATTTTATTAATTTCATTTTATCGTGTAAAAGCAAAATATCAGCATAGAGCCCAGCATAGACCTTACGAAGCTAAGGCTTAACCACAACAAATCATATGTGAAACAATAGAGATACCAAGTTAGATAAATTTCGATCCGTTTCGAATTAATCTGATTTAAAAAAAAATAAATTATTTTTTTTATTTTTCTAAATTTTTTTCTTTTCTTCGCATTTTCTATTTTTCATTCGTTTTTTCAAATCACTTAATTTTGTTGCTACTTGGAACACGTTGATGAGTCAAAACCAAGACTAGAAACTTGCCACCCAAAATCAAATAGGTTGTGTAAGCCTGTGTAAGCTCGCAGTAGGCTGAAACCTTATCGTCAGAAACCTTATACCCTTCAGTACGGCTAGGGTTTCTGGAAACTAGGGTTTTTAGGACTCGACGAGTACGAATCTCAAATTTTGAATCCGGATATAAATCTAAACTCAAATCAATCACTCTTCAATGTAGGCTTATCGACGATAGTGTGTTTGAAAAGTGTGCGTTATCGTTGTTTGTCGTTAAACCGTGGAGTAACAGTTGAAATTGAGTAAAGTAAACTGAAAGTAAAAAGCTCTAAATGATTGATCTAAGAAGTTTTTCAAGAGAATTTCTGTGAGAATATATTATTGGCTCATTTACTACGCGAACTAAATGACGAGTATTGTGTATGCTACAACGACGTACATAGTTCGTCGAAAAGCGTTGTCTGAACGTCGACGAAAGGAGCACCGGGCTGGTTGAGTTGGATAGGCCAGGTAGCTCTGTATACCATGAGCTCTTGACTGTGACTGCACACTCTGTACTTTTTAAGATACAGGATGTACAGTAATCCCCGCATAAAAGCACATTAACAAGGGTCCAATTTTTTGTGATTTTAAGCGGGTGTTGCTTATAACCAATAAGAGCGATTATAAGCACAAAATGTGCTTTTATAGAAATCCTTGAATAAAAGCACAAAATATTCGAATTTTTGCTAGTAAGCGATAGCCGACTATAAACACAATATATCCTATTACAAAAAGATCGCGATTTAAGATACAACAAATGAACTAGGTATTTCTTATAGATTAGCTGCTTATACCTAAATTTGAAAAAATAACACAAATTTTCCAAGAAATACTTTTAAAGCAATGTATATAAAGGATATCCAAGGAATAGTTTCAAGCAAATGTCTAGAGGTTGAGCACTCTTAGGAGTAACCGAATAACCCCGTGTATGTTCTGCGATTTTTTTTAGTTTACGAGTTTTGATTTTTTCGTGATTTTTTACCAAACTACTAATTCGAAGATATTTTTTGTCTAGTGACTTGAATAATTGAGACAAATTAGTGATTTTTTTTCAATTTAGTTGAGTGTTAGGGCCCACCCTATGCAAACAATTTGATTCCGTAGCTCATACCATAGCGCCAAAAGAAATTTTTTAATTACATAAAATTCAAAATAATAAAATATACCAAAATCTTTGAGGGCAATTTATAAAAAGCGTCACCATAACTTTTTCATTCAAATGTGATTTTAAAAACTTCCCCATTTCATTGGCTATTTACCGTGCAAATTTTATTGAGATATCTCATTGGCATCATGCTAAAATTCTATTCAAAACGTACTAAGTCTTAAATCTATTCGAACTGGAATGCTAGATTTGTCGCACCTTAGATTGACTCTAACTCGATAGGGTTATGTCCGATCGGAAAACGGGTTTCATTATTCACCTCAGCTCATTATCAACTGCAATTCGCAGAAGATTTTTCTTTTTCTGGATACGTCATACATAAATAATGCCATACGAAATTAAGTTTTTAAAATAAGTTTGATGGGAAAAAATTACTTGACTATTTTTTTTTTTAAATCGGCCTCAAAGGTTTTGGCATATTTTATAATTTTGAATTTTACGCAATTTAAAAATTTCTTTTAGCGCAATGGTATGAGCTATGGAATCAAATCTTTTTGCATTGATTGGGCCCAAAAAAAATCAGCAATTTGTCTAAATTATTCAAGTTGCAATGACCAAAAATGTCTTTAGTAGTAGTTTGGTAAAAACTCACGAAAAAATTATAACTCGTAAACTGCAAAAAATTGCAGAGCATACATGTGATGATTCGAGTACCCGTGGGGTGCTCTACCTCTGGTCTTCCGCTTGACACTATTTCCTGGGACATTCTGTATATAACGTATATGACAAAATGCACCTATACACCATTACATTCACTTAAAATAATCTCTCTTTTTTGCGCGTTGAACTTTATGGACATTTCTATAAATTATTATTTGAGTAAATTTAGGTTTTTTAATTCAAGAGCATTTGCAAGTTAATATATGTGCACAACGTCCAGTGCAAGAATCGCATCCTTTCGGCTTGATACCTTATTGGTAGAAGCATCACTTTCAAGAACGTCAAATATTTCTTCATCACTGCCTGGATGATGTGCTTCAAGGATCATCTACTATCTCTTTGTCTGTTTGTTAATTTTCCAAAACATTCCAAGTTGTCATCATATTTTAGCTATTCGTTAAACTGCTCATGTTCTACACGCAATTCTATAACCTTAGAAAATCACAATTTGAGAAGAGTTGATACAATACATGACTCCTTTTAGGCCCGAATTATACGGCTGCTCAGTCTACTTCAACTTAGCCCAAATGGTAAATGCATATGGCAAGATTAAATTGCAACTTCGACTTCACCTGGGATTTCGACTAAAACTGAACTTTGCTCAAAGTGCAAAGTTGGTGTCGGCTGCGGCCAACTTCAGTTCAGAAATATCCACGTTAAGGAAAAAGTGTGGAAGGAAATCGGCAAAGTCGATTTCGTAATTTAATTACAAATTTCACCTCAGCATCGAGTTCGAACAAATTTTCGCGAAGTCAAACTATTGGAGTTCCGTCCGGGCCGAATTTTCATTTTAAAAAATTTATAAAAAATATAAAAATTTAACTTTCTAAAACGTCTTTTATTGCAATAGGTTTATATAACTAAGTTTCCACAAATTAAAAAGTTATAACAGAAAACGTTGAAAGAGTTTTCCTGAAAGTCCAAACCAGCTAAAAAAATCTATTTTCGATATGAACGACCTCTAAGGACTAATGAATTGCACTGAAATTTTGCATAGAATTTAGCATTACATTAGCCAACATATTCTGAAGCATTCAGATATTTTAACACTTGCGAATCCATACATTTTTGGGCCTGAACAGAAAAATTGATCCTGACTGTTACAATATCCGGGGAAATTTACATTAAAAATAGAAACTTTAAGATGCGTTATTAAAGTTATAAAGGGGTCATTGTTAATAGGCGGGCGTCGACAATATATGATAATAATATGGTTTTGGTAATAAGCGAGTTGATATTATCCGGGGATTACTGTACTGTGAAAAACTAGCATATCTTCTGAATCACCATGTAACTCCGAAACTGCTGATATGTCCCCGCTGCCTTACAAGTTTTTGTTTGCCTATATAAGTAGTATCACCCTCTGCTCTATGAATCACCTATGTGGAAAGACCCTGTATATATGAAACATATTTAAATGAAATTTATTTAAATACCATTTTTTTTTCCTAACTCTTTAATTTTCGTCTAGGGTATAATATTATTGCTCTTAGACCAATTACTACTTTTTCTCTTATTTTTTGTTTTTTAAGTAGTCAAGACTTCATAGATGTTCTATAATGCAATACACAGTTTAACATAATAAAAAGGTGAAGAGAAAATTGAAGGATATTTTCCTAAAAATGTCGGCAGAACAACATCCATGAAACTAACGATAGGCAACATTGAAGTGATCTGTTCGATGTTATGGTCTTGACATAAATAAACTGGAAAGGTCTTGTTCTTGATACTTTTTACTGCTAGTGAAATACGACTAAAAAACTCAGCTATTGGATATAGATTTAGTTTTTTAGCGAGGCATTATTCGTAGTTTGCATTGGAATTGTGCCAACATAACCCAACATGAATATGTCCACAAAAGAAGGCAACCATTTTCTTAGTAATGATCCAAAGCGCGAATTATAATTACGACTTCGCAGTCGATTTTGCTTAAATGCATGTGGCAAGATTAAATTGCAACTTCGACTGCGGGAGAAACTGATCTTTACTCAGAGTGAAAAGTTGTTGTCCGCTACGGCCAACTACAGTTCAGAAATGACCACGTTAAGGAAAAGTCGACTGATGCTTCAAAATTTAATTACAAATTTCACCTCAGTACCGACTTCGACTGAAAATCAAGTCGAAGTCGACTGAGAAATCGTAATTGTAATTCGGGCCTAACTTTGGTTGTTTTGTCGTCATTTATAAAGATCAATAACAATGGCAGGATCTCCGTCTATGCATTCATCTTCGGGAGAACCATGTCCACATTTTGGAAGTTATTGAGTCACCGTTCTAGAGTAAAAAAACTCATTTTAGTTTTTTTCTTTTCGGGGATTGTTTTTGAGTCAAACATCTATAAATCATAAAAAGCAAATTATGGTTCGAAAATAGTTCCAGATTAATTAAATTTTTTAACGTAAAATTTATTTCTCCTCTTCTTTTTGATCGTGTGGGTTTTCAAAAGACAAATACAACATATTTTTCTATCTATCAAAGGTGTCAAAGATAAAAAAAATATAGAAGTAGAAAAAGGCTCAACTGCAAAACTTGACCAACAACTGCGTAATATGCTTAAGCTAATCACGATAAGGAAGCAAAAGATACTAAATTTGAATGTTCACCCCAATGCTCGTTTTAAGTTAAGTAAATTTTAATTTAATTAAAACAAATGAAATTTTTTAACGCTGACTTCCTACGTGTAGTTGAAGACATTTTTAAATCACTTGACCTTAAGCAAACTCTCTGTTTCTCTCTCATCTCTGTGAGAGAAGAAATCGGTTGAGTTAGATAAAATTGAATTGAGCGCATGTATAGCTGGCGTCACCAATATTGATTTCACTAAATTTAAGGTTTTTAGACAAACTATAATGTGGAAGGATTTTTCATGAGTAAAAGAACCTTTAGGTATACCCATATTTGATATCCTATTACGAGTGTAGCCTTAGTCCTTTATTCAAAACATTTCATATATAATTCACAAGAACGTTTTTTTTAAATGATTCTAAATCATATCAAACCGCCTCGTCCGGGGTTTGAAGCCAGGGCCTTCACACTTTCTCACAGCTATTACCACTGAGATAACGAGACGTGTCCTTTTATTGTTACTGGTTAATGCCAGCTGAAAGTAACGTGACTTAATAGGCTAGTTAGAAATTAAGAAATATGTACCAGAGGGAAATCATTTGTCTCGTTAGGTTAGTGGTAAGAGCAGTCGCCCAGAAAGCGGAAGGTTTCGGTTTCAAACTCCGGAAGAGGCGGTTGTTTTTTTTTCCTCTTGTAGTAGTAGTAATCACCTTTATGGTCGTAGAAACTTATTCTACCATCATGTAGATGGTTGACGTTTCTAGCCTCGGGGTTGGTTAAGAGCAGGTGCGAGATGTATTTAAAGGTTGTAGGTATGAGAAGGTCCAACAAGTTATTTATAACTGGGTTTGGGTGGTTAGGAATTTTGTTGACTTGCTTGTACGCAAGTTCGAAGAGGTACTCCTTTATTGGGGTGATGTTGGCTGATTCGTAGACTGCCCTGTTTCGGAAGTATTTCCAATTGTTTCTGCTATGGAGCTATGTACATGCTTTTAAGATTTTCCTTTCGAGAATGCTGAGGCTTTCCATGTAAGTGGGAGAGATGGTGTACCATATGGGGAAACAATAGGCCTAATTAGTTGCTTGTATAGCAACAGTCTTGTTTTTGTGGAGACTCCGTCCATAACATGAATTATAGGGCTGAGTAGGCTGTGGGTTAGCTTTTCTAATAACTGCTTTGGCATGGCGGCTGAATTGCAGCAATATATTGAAATTAACACCCAAATACTTGGCATTATCTGTGGATTTGATTATTCCATCATTGTGGGTGGCCTCTATTAGCTTGAATTTTTTTGGTTGCAAGTTTCGACCCTTGTAGGGTCTTCGAATGCAGATCAATTTAGATTTCTGAACGTTTATTTTGATCCCCATTTTTGTTGGTTGACTTTATTCATAGTCAGAATCAGACAGCGAGATTGAGCGTAGGCCAGAGAGTCATCTGCATACAGAAGTGACGTGCCATTTTTATTTGGGGTTGGTCCGAGGTGTACAGATTGAAGAGTATTGGACCTAGTATGGAACTCTGGGGGACACCAGCCTCGACTGCTTTGAGTGGTGATTTGTGATTTTCAAGCTCCACATAAAATTTTCTAAAGCTAAGAAAATTGTGGATTTGTCTGGTTAGGTGTGGGGAAAAACCGAATTGATTTAATTTGTAGGTAAACCCGGCTGTCTATACTGAGTCGAAAGCCTTTTCGATATCAAGAAAACACCCTAAAATGCACTCAATTTTGTTCAGAGCGTTGGTGGTATCTGTGTGGAATTTGAGTAGCGGGTGAATTGTGGAATGTTTTGGTTTGAAGACGAATTGAGAATCCTGGCGGATGGTTTTTTTTTCACAAGTGTTGAGAACTTGTTGTTTGATGACCTTTTGAAAGAGTTTGCCCAAGTTTGAGATCAGTGAGATTGGGTCTGAATTGTTTAATGTCCTTAGACGAAGTTTTTTTCGAAATGGGAAAGACACGTGAAATTTCCCACTTCTCTGGGAAGTAGTAGTTATTTATACAGTTATTGAAGACCATTGATAGGAAGTTCAGAGCTAAGGAGGATAGTTTTTTTATAACTGCATTGAAAATTTTGTTCGGACCAACATATTTCTTGCCGTTTTTTGTTTTTGTTAAGACGAAGAGTTCAAGATGTTTGGTGAAGACACCTTATTGTTCGGGGTAAATAGCTGGATTGTCCGTGCAGAAGAAACTTTGTGGCAAGGTCTCGTGTGCCAGGAAGGTGTTGACATTTCTGTCGACCTCTGAAGAGAAGGCAGGACTGATAAGGTTAAAGGTATTCTGAAAGTATGATGCAAAAGCATCACACTTTTCCTGAGGTAGAATTAGCTCATCTTGGCTATTCGAAATGTTTTTGGGGAGTTTTGGTTTCCTAGAACAGACTTTGTTAATGTTCTCCAAAATCCGTGGGCCTGGTTTGATCTTTTCAAGTTTTTTCTTAAACTGTTTATCGCAGAACATTTTAGTTTGCTCATCGATGATTTTCGATAAGCACTTGATTTGCGATAACACAGACTGGTACGCCGCGTTTTGGAAAATATCCAGAACCATTCCGAAAATTCCATTCTAGAAACATGAATTCTGCGAACTTTAAGTTGTTCATTTCCGTACCTTAAAGATGTTGCTTCTCATTTTTTTTTGTAACAATACCTTATAAAGTAGTAAGTAGAAGTAAGCTAATCCTTTCTGTTTGCCAGCTCCATTCTTATTACTCTTCTTCTTTTTCATTTTGATAACTATGCATAAACAACTTGAGAACATAAACAATATTGGTCGTACTTTTTTTTATACTGGCTATATACGCTCATAATCTATGCTCATCCAAATCAAAAATGAGGGAGTTTATAACAAAATAACCAATATTATACAATATTAAAAAATAGAAAAGTAAAACACATTTCTTGAGTTTATCTAAATTTGTTACAGCCCAAAAAAAAGTTAAGTACCAAATCAATGATAATATTGAAATTGTTTTTCATTAATTTTTTCCATATATGTACATCTGATGACCGCAACAAGTGATTTTTATAGTGAAGTTCATCTCTATTAAATGTCAACACGCTCAGCAATAGTTAGAACAGATGTCGCTTTCATAATTTCCAAAACACAACAACACTACACAAGCAGTCTTCACAGCTTTAGAAATAGGTTAAGCGATTTACATGGCAAAGCAATTTCAAGAAGGAAATGCAAATTTTATGTATGGGCGCAACATACATACATACATACTAGCAACACTAAGGTTTGCACCACAGCTAAAAACTAAGGGTCGATTCAAAAGCTAACAGGCAGGTAAATGTATACAAACTACTACCTACAGAAAAGTATCAGAGAAGCACCGGAACGGAGCATAAGCAAAAAGTAATTTTCAATTAAATGACCTCCTTTGAAACGTGGGAAATTTCTTGATACAAAAACCCTGGAAAGAATTTAAAGCGACTTTGTGTTGGCTACATAAAGAGTAACACGTTCAAGGAACTTTAGTTTTAATTATATCCTCAAAGGCAAGACAAATGTTTTCAAATCAAATTAAATAGAACGCTATGAAGTGCAGTCTTTCTTTATTGGAGTGTTCATGACCAGATGCAAATTTGGCGATCCTTTTTAAATTATTTTAATTAAATTTGTAAAAAAAAAAAGATTGCTCAGAATTTGTATATAGATTAACCAAAAATAAAAAAGAGAAAATTTAAATTTCCTTTCACTGTCAGTCAGTCAAGTCAACTCGTCACTTTGTTTATACATATATGAAAAATATAAAAAAATAAACTTCGCTGTCAGATGAAATGACTCATTTCCTTCTTGTCTATCATTTTTTGTGAAAATAATAGGTGCGCACCATAAACGCATATTAATTTCTGGGAGGGAGACCGATTTCCATGCTTGAAATCAGCAAACCATTAAATCTCCAAAAAATTTCATGTTTGCGTGATGCCATGGCAGTTTAAAAATGTTTAATTCATGGGGCCTCCCAAAAATTTCCCCAAATGCCTAGAATTAAGTATAATTTCGAAAAAAAACTTTAACCGTGAAAACGCAAATGGATAGGCAATGGAGTCTGCGAAAAATGTTTTTCCTTTTTTTTTTTACAATAGCAACAGATATCTGCCTACATGCATATATGTATAGGTGCATAACTGTATTTGCATACAGGAATTTTAGAATAATAAAAGGTTTATTAAATATTTATTAATGCAGAACGAGCTTTGTCAATAGTAGCGAATATTTTACGATACTTGGGTATAATCGAGGCATAAATTGATAGTGATCAGCTGTGCATGTCATAATTTTCACAGTTGTTGATTTCTTCATCCTATACTTCTGCAGTAAATTAGCTACATACAACACTAATGGATTCTATGTGGAAATTATCTATTGAATCCTTCATGTATGTACATCCAAAAAATCCTATTGTAGTTCGTAGCTCTTGTACTAGATTTAATTTTACGTGAATCTGTCCAAGAGTTACAAGAGCAAGTCATATGAATAGTAATTAGTGTAGGGACAATGACCGATGTCAATTAGCCTTAAAGACTTCAACTTCCAAGATTTCAGCCATTGTTCAGATCTTTGCATTTTATTGGAATCTTTTATGTTTTAACAATTACACAAATATTGCATAAATTGAATTTAAGTTGATGAGGATTCTAAGAAAAAAATGAAGCATCCACATACGTTTTTGTTATTGTTGTTTTTTTCTGAGTGAAATGTTGAAGTTGAAGCGCATCCAATTGAAGAATTTAAATTGATAAATCTCGTGTGAGATAGCTGTGAAGGCTGAACAGAAATATTGTGTTTGGCGGTGTCGCTGTAAAAAAAAAACAAAGCACTCAGGGTTCGGATGGATTAGTACTCCTCAAATGTTTGTCGCCATTGTTTTAGCTGCTAAATATGTTTTATTTCATTGTATGACCACCTGGCATTTAACACATTTTTTTTAATATAAGTCTCCGAAAAATCTAATTAGTCTTAAAGAAAATAATTAAAATTAAAAAAATAAAAACAGAAGAAAATCACTTAATTTTATTTTTTTTTTAGTATTTTGCCCATCCTCCTTTATTTTTCAAAACCGCTTCTATTCTTCTGGACATAGGGTAACAGCACCTATTACTCTTAAAAACACTTTACAGTTTCATTGCAAAACAAACATATCACGTTCTCTAACTACTAAAATTTAAAAAGTATGATTCAATGGTGTTTGTGCATTTGTCATTTATTCCATGTCAATCAAGCGAAGTGGTTGAAAGTGCGTAAGTCTGCTTTCAGTGTTATTGAGGAATAGGTTACTTTTTTCGCTCGTAAGTAGGGTATTTCACAGTTCGAAACGGTTATGAAAATTTATAACTTTAGTGAATAGTTTGAAAAAACACAAAACGTGAAAAAACTAAATTTTATTTTTTAAATAATTGTGAAATTTTCATGGCCGGTATTAGGTTCATAGATAAACGAAAAAAAAACATTTACTGGCCACGATAGTTTATTAGAAAAAAGTTAATTCTAAACCTTAACCTACAAACTTTAAATTTCCTAAAACAAGGAAAACTATTTTTTAACCATAACAAATAAATGTGTCTATCATATTTTAAAGATAAAACGCTTGTATAAATATTTTAAACAGAAGCAGGGCAGGTAAAGAAACCACTAATGGCGCTGTCTAATATAAGGTCTTAAATTAATTTTTTCCAATAAATGATAAGTTAATTCACAAGAACTAACACATTATGTAAAGAAAAAGATTAAAAAAATACATTCGAAATAACTGCATTGTTCTAAATTTTGAGAAAAAAGAGTGGCCGTTATTAAGTATAGGAACTTGCCCTAAATCTAATTAGTGGCCAATCGTTAAATTTCAACGAAAAGGCTGAGTTTATTTGAACTACTGCTAAATGAGAAGAGTGCATTTAAAAAAAAATACGTTTTTCAATTTCCTTTTAGAAATAATGACTCCAAAAGGAAAAACACGAATGTATACTGATAAGGAGCTGAAAACGGCCAAGTTGATTCGGAGTGGAACAATTTCAATTAGAGAAACAGGTCGGAAATTTAATATTCCTCGAACTACTCTCCAGGATAAATTAAGTGGAAAATTTCCAAAGCCGATTTCAACACCTGGCCCTTCTACAGTTTTAACAGCTGCGGAAGAACGTAAAATTGTAGATTGGTGCAAGAATCTTACAAGCTGTGGTTTTCCCAAAGATGAACTCCTCGACACAGTTCAAAAAATTGTTACTGACGACAAGAGGAAAACTCCATTTACAAATAGTCGGCCAAGCACAAAATGGTTTCAACTATTTTTAAAAAGACACCCTGAAATAGCCTGTTGAGTTCCAGAGGGTATATCTAAAGGTAGAGCTATTGTTACCAAAATAATGATAAGGGCATGGTTTAATAAATTGAAAGCCTACCTAACTGAAATAAATGCAGAGGACGTATTGGTAGATCCCAGAAGGATATTAAACGGCGACGAAAGTGGATTTAGCCTATGCCTTAAAACAGGAAAAGTACTGGCTCCCAAAAGATGCCGAAATGTTTACCAATTCAAAGGCAACGAAAAAGAGACCATAACGGTTTTATTAACCTTCACAGCTAACGGAGAAATAGTTACACCTCTTGTCGTATACCCGTATGTACGTATCCCAAAAGAAGTTGCGAATATCCTGGTATATCGGTTTGTCCGACTCTGGGTGGATGAAAGGGAATGTTTTCTACGAGTATGTCGCAAATGGGTCTAACAAGTGGTTAATTCAAAATGGCGTACAAAAACTAGTGATTTTTTTTGTTGATGGCCATAAATCACACTTAACTCTAGAATTAAGTGAATTACTGCAGCAATAATGGCATTATTTTATACACCTTACCACTCAATACAACGCATATCATGCAGCCTGCAGGTGTGAGTATCTTTAAGCTATTAAATAATGAATTGAAGAAAATCGTTAGGACATGGCAAAGGCGTTCCGATTCAATAGAAAACGTTACTAAAGTAACCTTTTGTCCAATACTGGAGTCCACTATCTTACAGATAAAATCATTGCCAAAAACCATTCGCAATGGCTTCCATAAATGTGGTCTCCACCCATTCGACCCTAACGCCATTGATTTCACGAAATCTGTAAGGGATAGCGTGGATAAATTGAGCAATATTCAGGTAGAAATTTAGACCGACACATTGCAGCAGTCAAATCGGTATGATAATGCGGCTGAAGTAGTTGAATTAATAAGAGCTGGACTGCAATCTAAGGGCAGTGATACTGATGAAGTACTTGAAGAAATTAAAAAGGCCAAAATTCCAAACGAAGACGGAGAAATCTCAGTAATTGAATCGCATATTGCAGACTCTTTTGAAGATCTAGAGACAGGGATGTACGATATTGTTGAAGAATTGGAACCAGGTATCTACGATCTTGAGCCGGATGGTAGTCTTGTTAAAGATCTGTCTTTTTCATGTGCCAACTTTCATATGGGGAATGAGGACAACATCGCTGTTGATCTCGGCAATTATCTTGTGAGCAGCGAAAACGACATCACAATTGATTCCACCGTTGTAGATGAAAGTACGCCTAAGGATAGCACTGATTTCCCTCCTTCCACTAAATTACAGTCTACAGATTGTTGGCCCAGTATTGGTAAATATTTGGTAATGCCTTGCAGTAGCCACATTTTTTCAAAACAGCAGTTTACCAGAAGGGTTTAGTTTCCAAGCGCTGTATCTTCCCTAGAGTGGCAACAAATAATGAATAAAAAGGACTCTGAAAAAAAGGCTGACGCAAGCAAAAAAGAAAAAAAGAAGAAAGACTTAAAAGGAAGTGCGCGAAAATCGAACCGCAATCAAAAAAGCATCAAAAACTGAGGAAGATCTAATAACCGGACATAGAAAATGATGAATTGAAAAATTGCGATAACTGTGCGAATTGGTTCCATTTGAAGCGCACCAACTTTAGTTCTTATGATCATCTCTTTTTTACTGTGACGACTATAGAGATTTGATAAATTCCTAATTTATGACTGAACTGCTAAATTAGGAAAAAAAAAAACTGGATTGCCTTTATTCAACAAAAGAACTGTGATTTTTATGTTCCTTTTTTTATTTACTTTATATAGAAATATGTTAAAAAAGTAAGATTTTAATATTTGTAATCTTTGTGGCCATTTTTTCTAACCTTTCTGTTAGCCAGGATTTGGTTCAATTGGAGGCCGGAGACTGGGTTTTCTTGGCTATAAACTGGTTCTTCTTTGCCGGAGACTGGTCAAAACGTAGTTTTTTTTTTATTCCTATTTATAAAGTATTTATTGATAATTAGACTAAAAAATACTTTTTAAATTGCTCACAAACGTTCAAATTCACCTAAATAAAATCTCACTGCAAATTATGTTCCTCTCAATGCAGTAGTACACTGTATATTAAATCCGAAGTAACTCTTAAGTGGCCGGTAATTGGTGCAATTACTCTACTTTCAATACACAAATTGATGGAGTCTTTGATTAGGAGCAAGTTATGCCATACTTCCCGGATGTTCTGGATAAGAATTTCTTTGATGGGGTTTGGTCTTTTATAAACTTCGGATTTGAGGACATTCCAGATAATTTCAATGTCATTAAGATCTGGGGAATTGGAAGACCAAGGAACGATCGGAATTTCAGAGGATTGAAGAAAGTTTTTGACAGACCAGTCAGTATGACAAGGAGTATTGTCCTGTATAAATGTCGTACCAAGGCCGTTATTCAATAGTGAGCATCGATACGGGATGTTTCATTCCCCATGATCTCCATGTAACCAGGTGGAACCCACACACAGAGAAAAATATGCTTCATAATATTGATGAATTCCGTTCATTAAATAAAATTCATTGTATTAATGTAAGATTCATCTTTATAATGTAAAAAATCAATATTTCTGTATTAATTATATTCTTACTTGATATCATGTAATTTTTCATACATGTAATGAAAAAAGTTACATTCAAATAGAAAAACTTATTGAGAATGAAGTGTTTCATTGAAACAATGTAGATTTTCATTATCTTAAATAATAAAATCCTTCATTGCGTCAACAATATTTTTTCATTAGACCAATGAAATTCATTTCTTTTCGCTAATGAATAAATTTCAAACTTGTATTTGTGTAAAGACGTTAACGAAAAGTTTACATTACATTAATGTAATTTTTCACTCAGTAATAAAATTTTTCATTGTGTCAATAAAATTTGACATTGCTTCCAATTATTTCCTAAATTATTCGACAGTCGCATACCATATATTTTCAGCATCGATCATAATGTGATAGATATTCAAAGATATTGTACGGGGTTATGGTTAGTATTTTTCAGGGTTGTAAATGATCGGACTCATTTATCATATCAACTCAGGATTTGAGTCCGCTCAACAGTTGAGCGGTGGTTCATGGAATGGACTTGAGCGGACTCAAGTCTTGAGCGGACTCAAGTCTTGAGCGGACTCAAGTCTTGAGCGGACTCACTGCCTGAGCGGACTCATCATTTGAGTTGAGCGGACTCAAATCATATTTTAAATAATATAAAGAGAATCTGATTTAATTAATATTGAAACTGAAATTTCAATAAAATAAGAAAAGCTTATAAAAAAAGTCATTCATTATATTATATATTATTAATTTAGCTTTTGCTAATTTTCTTAGCCAACATTTCTTCTTCCTCCTTCCTTCCTTATTTAAAATATGATTTGAGTCCGCTCAACTCAAATGATGAGTCCGCTCAGGCAGTGAGTCCGCTCAAGTCCATTCAAGCAATGAGTCCGCTCAAGACTGAGTCCGCTCAAGACTAAGTCCGCTCACGATTGAGTCCGCTCTACCAGTGAGTCCGCTCACATTTCGAGCGATGAACCACCGCTCAACTGTTGAGCGGACTTAGTAATTGAGCGGACTTAGTAATTGAGCGGACTTAGTAATTGAGCGGACTCACTGCTTGAGTTGAGCGATGAGTTTGAGTCAAAATGTGAGTCCTTTACATCCCTGGTATTTTTCATTCGGTCTCTTAAAGTGTTTTTTTGATAATTGCAGTTATTCTATTGTGAACATTTGGCTGAAAGCAGAGTAAATATATTGCGATCAAAATTTTTGTATATACCGAACTACGTAGCAAAATATTTACAGTGACAGTAAAGTAATATTGTTGAATAGTATAATTTCCTTCTCGTTGTCTGGTGCATAAAGTAAGTAAGTACCTACATAATGAAATTTATTGATCTAATCTAAAAGTGTGTCCTGTTAACCTGTAACAAAGAAAATATAGTTTTAATCAAATCAAAATCTATTTAATAAAGAAGTAAATTTACGCAATAAAAGATGAAGTGTTTCGTTTGCGAACTATGTTTTAAAGAATCAAAAAAAGTTTTTGCTCACTATAAAAAAGTTCATGCTTTTGGGTACGGGATTGAAAAAAAATATAAGTGCAATATTTCTCCACGTGATCAAATCTGAAATGATTTTTGGAGGTTTAAAAGGCATATGTAACGACTGCATTTAGAAGTTTATGAAAATAGAAACGAAAGTCAATTTATTTCCTGTAGTACGGAATTTATTGTCTAAAAAACAATAACTACTCGAAACTTTTTTATGAATTGCAGGAATTTTATCGTAATGTCGTCCGTGGAAAAATTTATATTAAGTATTGTAATATGAAGGCATCTTTAAGATCCCTAAAACTAAACACCCCCGACCAAAAATTAATATGTCAAGATGATTTCCCGAAGAGCGTCATAGGTAGAGCACTTTTTCTTTTAAATCTGTATTCAAAAAATTTCAAACTGATATAAAAAAATTATACTTAAACGCAGCTTTGGATGCAGATGTACAAACCAAAATAAATTCTTTACAATATGACAATCTCACATCGGACGAAATCGATAGAATATGAATGTCTTGTGTTCAATATCGATTACAAGACATTAAAAATCGAACGACTGGAGAAATATTCAGAAATTGGTCTCAGTATAAAACTCCAGCTGGATATCTATTGGTAAGATTTTATGAACGTAATAAGACGTAAAGCTATTAAATTAATATAATTGTTTAGGTTGACATGGACCTTTCCATTGCATTCAAGGAAAATTTGTCCATTCTGGAAGCATGGCCAACAAAATTAAATGAAATGTGTCAATTTCTTAGTAAGGAGGGCCGTATCAAAGATAAAGGTATAAAAGCAGTCAAAAATAAAATTTGTGAAAGCCAAATTTAACTGAAGGTAAATAAACTATATACATATATAAAAAATGTTGTAAATTGTTTAAGTAATTTTTTCTTATATTTTAGACCAAAAAGTGGCAGGAATATTCAGGGCGGATCTATAGGGGGCACTCGGGGGCACTTGCCCCGGGCGCTGGTTTTAAGGGGGCGGCAATACGACGGACTTCTTAACACATAACTGAACTAGAAAAAAATCTAATTACAAGAATTGGAAAATTTTTTCAGACCATACTTATACAGTCAATTAGTTTACTGTCTATTAAATTTAAGTCTGTAATCCTCTGTAAGCTAATTAAACTAAAAATTCCGCTAAATTCTCAACTTGTACCTTTGTATCATATGAAATAAATTCAAAAATTGTACAAATGTGGCTGGCAACCCTATGTTCCCCATCATCCATCAATCCTACCTCGAATGTAGGCCGAATATAAGACACTGTTTGATGAAAACATCGTGTAAATTTTCCCCAAATTTACCCGGGGATTTGTGCACTCATCGAACAAGTTTTTAAAACACCGGGTAAACCTAATGTAATGACATTTCTGTGACAGTTCTCCTGAAGATAATTAATTGTAAAAAGTTTATTTATAAAATGGATGAAGACAAATAAAATGTGCTCTAGCTATTTTTCTATTTCTTTTTTTGTAATTTTTGCTTAGTTTTGCGCAAGAAGTAATTTATATGTCCCAATCAGCAACAAATTGCCAGTGACAGTTCTCAAGTGACAACTGTCAAACCATTACCCCGAGAAACTTTTGGTGTAAACGCAAGGTAGCCCAGGTTTTTCAAAAAAACAAGATAGTCTAGCTCGGTGTAGCTCTAGGTTTATACAGTGTTTTCATCGAACAGACCCAGTAGGTACAAGCACAGAGTTACCAGAAAATTATTTTTATGCCAGCTAAATTTAGCCAATTTTAGCCGGAGTTACGGCCTTTGAATCTGAGTAAAAATCAGATAAATCCTTTCAACTTGAATGACAGTTTGCCAGAATTTCTACCCAGAGTTTTTTTGAAACCGTCTCAATTTTTAGTAGTTTTAGCAGAGAAGATTCATATTGAAAAGCAGCAAAAATAAAAAACTAATCTCTAATATAATTTAAATTGTTAATTTGTTATCATTGTGTTAACAATACCGGATATTTGCAATTTCAATATTGCATTTTGTGTCAACTCTATATATTGAGAAACAGCTCGGTATACGCTCGGTTACACTCAGTATGTAGTACATTGGAGCTCAATATTGAAATTGCAAAAAACGTACGCGGTATTAGAGTTTATTGCAAAATGACCATAGCTATAAGCCATAATCATTTAATACACGAAACCTTTAGAACCGAAATTAATACTGCAATGTTGGGTAAAACATTTTCTGAAATTAAATATTTGACACTTTTGTCAAATTGAGGGTTCTATTTCGTTTTTATTTTTCATATAGACATGTAATTTCACAATATTTGCTCGCGTTTTGTAAGTGCGCGGATCTTTCCTAAGTCAAATGACAAATCAAGTGATTAATCAAATGTAAGTTCTCTAATTAAATTCTTAGTATCGTATATTGCAATTGACATAATTGCATTATTAATATATCAATATTGAAATTGCAAGTCTGTCACTGGTATAAAATAAACTATATTTGTAATGATACGATTTTTTACTTTCCTTTTATTTTACAACAGTTTGAGATTCAAACGACATTTATTTCAAATTCTTTTTATTTAACAATCATTTATTTCAAATTCAAATTGTTCTTAAAAATTCTGGTTCTAGTTCAAAAGTATGAAGTATAATTAGGTCATCTATCATATACATATGATGACTAGTATACCCTGGAACTGTAATAAAATTTGCCCCAAATAAGGATGGTTATTAGAGAGGGCGGTAACTAACGTCTTTGCCCCCCCCCCCCCCCTTCAAAACTTTCCTAGATCCGGCACTGGGAATATTATGGAGTCTCCATGGTGCTCTTCCATCTACATCCAGAACAACTATTGAAGATAAAGGTGACAGAAAGCGGTATGTTAAATACAACATTGCTGATTCTCAGTATGCATTTATTTGCATAAAAGAGATCGCGAAAGAACTCGAAGACTACATAGACTTCTTGAAGGATAACAAAACTCCTATTCAACCATTAATACTACCAGTAGGTAAAGACATTCCTTCCATTACGGAAATAATACTATACTTCGATGGTATAAGATATATTTTAACGAGTTTTTAAAGGGCTGTCCACATTTGTTTTAAGACTTTCTTTTTATTTAATTTAAAATATCCTGTGGCAGCGTCCACCTTTTGGACATTTATCCAACAATTTTTTTATAACATTAACAGTGGCCAAAAACTTTCATGCGTTGAAGTGCTTTTATCGGACTTGAACACATATTTAAAAAACTTGAAATAAAAATAAGATAAGATAAAAAATTGAAGTTATTAATTAAATCAAACTTAAAATTTCTGTTAAATTGCATTTAATACAAATTTAATTATTTGCTTAAATGCTCTTTATTCATTAAAACATTATCTGTGTTTCATTTGAAAATGAAATCAGAAGCAGAAGTGTCCCAATATGGATTCCGATCTTTGCGGATCCCATTGCATTGAAATATTTATTCACGTGATATTTGTACTGGTTGTATTAGTTTAAAGATTTGAAAATTGTTCACTTACTTTTTAAGTTTTTGCAATGTAATATTAAATTAAAAATTAAAATTTTGGATATCAGTAACGTATTTTTCTTTTATATTTCCCTATTAACCCCCTGTTAATTAATACGACCCCGTTGTTTTTTGTTTAGTAAATTTCTTCAGAACGCGTTGATCTAGTGAGCTGAAATTTTAATTATTGTTTTCATAAAAATTGTAAATGTTTTTTTTTTTTAATGAATAAAATCGCGGAGTACACATTCGTAGGGTTTCCATACAAAAATTTAATTTTCACGTCTGCTACGAAAAGGTTACGTGAAATCTAAAAATCTATAAAAAAAATTATTAACATTTTCATTGAAATAATGTGAAATTTTAATTGAATTACATTCAATTATATTTAATATATTTGATGTACAATATACATCGATTTAATTACTGATATATGTAGACATCAAATAATTTAAATTTAATTCAATTAAAAAAAAATTAAATAAAATTCCACGAAAATGGTCATGATGTTTTCATAAATACAAAGAAAAGCTATCACTAAGTAAATGAAAGTATTTTGCAGTAAATCAATGAAATTCTTACATTAAAGGAAGGAAAATATTCGTAAATATATTTCATAAATGCAATGTATGAAATATCTTTGGGCTAATGAAAATATTCATTAAAGCAATGAAGCTTCCTACGTTGTGTTAATTAAAGCAGGCATGGTATTAATAAAACTTTGTTGATAGACTTCATTGTTGCTCTGTACATTCCTATAAATAAAAAGATTACTCTTTTGGACCTTTTACCGGGTTAAACTTAATTTTGTTCCTGGGCTTGTATAGGAGCGTTTTTTTGATCTTATAATTCACACCCAGAATTTAATCTGAGTTTATATGAGAAGAGATCAGTTTGATCTGTTTCAAGTTTCTACGGCAGGCAGAAAACCAAGCCGTACCGATGAGTGTAAGGTTTTCTGCTGACACGAAACGCTTCTTCTTCTTCCTTTTCTTCTTTATTTTTCAGTCCACTGCGTGGCGTATACAGGTTCGATTCGATTCGAATGAATCTGTTTCTTTAAAAATTTTGTAAAAATTTTTTTTTATAAAATAAAAAAATTGTTTTTTTCTATTTTTCTCAAACTTTTCATTTCTTTCTTCTTTTTTTCATTTTTTTTAATTTATTTTTCAAATCACCCAATTTCGTTATTTGGGACCTGTTGATGAGTCAAATCAAGACTTGAAACTTGTCACCAAAAATTAATAGGTTGTGTGACGAAATAACAAATTAGAAAAATTTTTAACTTTTGCTATATTCCTATAAAGAAATCACATTTATTATATCAACAACTAATTTCATTCTTACAATGCTAGCTTTCGTTAAAGATTTATAGTTCTAGAAATAATGAGTTAGCATTTATTAACGTAATGAACCGCTACATTGGAAGTATATTAATGAAAAAATAATTTAGATAATGAACGTTTTCATTGTATTTATGTCTGTTTTTGGCTCAGTGTATAATGGACAACTTGCTGGTGGATACAAAGATTATCCGCAGACGACCTGCAATCACCCAGTAACTGAAATGTTATCCGAGTGTCACTCAGAACCATCAACAGTGCCTGACTATCCGAAAAAATAGCAATGTCCTTCCATTTGATTTGCATAACAAGGGCTATCTTCAGAACGGTTTCCATATTAGCTTTATTGGAAAGTGTATGGTCGATCAAGTACAAAGTTTGGTGGAAATCTTAACCATTTATTGGTCCCATTTTGCAATATTTCACATTTATAGAAATTATTAAAATAGATTTAGTACGTGCCTTCAAAAGGACTTTTCACACACAGTAACATCGCATTCCACACAAAAATTCATTTCGCACAGCACAGATAACACATAATGTGTCCAAATGGATTTGTCCAATGGATAGTTGAAGAATTCTTTTTTCCTTTCCTTACGTATGTATGTACGTACCAAACGCACTCTATCAAAACCATCATCTGCTTCGTTTTTTCTTTTTTCTTTTTTTTATCTGATACTACTTCATTGTGTCAAAGATTGGATAGCATCTTATGACATCAAGGAACCAAGAGCAAATATAAAGTGACAGATTAACATAATGACTTATTACCGATGGCAGCATTCGACTGTGTGTTTTCTACATCTGTTCAAGACGATGTAATGCCAAGTTAAAGTGAAGTTGCCGAGCTCACTATACACACTAAAGTGGATTAGGTATACCCCCCACTTATTGCTGCGGCTGCTTGTAGTACTCTCGTACAAAATTCAAAGAACACGCCGAAAGCAGAGCCTTAGTGAATTTAACATCAATACCCCAAGAAGGTTGAAAAGAAGTTTCAGCAGATAAGATTCATCTAAAGATAAACTTGATAAACTTCGACGGATAACAAGGCATCTACTGGCTTTTGAAAATGAGGGTATCAGTGTTTGTCATTCAAGATGAAACCACCACCGCCGCACTGCCGCTATAGTGTTTGAATGAAATCAACCAGCCAGCCAGGCCCTGGTAAGTCTCTCTCTGTGTGTGTGGGGAAATGTGACTTGCTTCTTCACACACCAGAGTCAGCCTATGCTACTGGGTCTGCATACTTCGCGTAATGCATGTCTGCAATATTTGCTCTAATTTTTGCAATTTTTCCTTTCAACTGCAATTCCTTTCCGAGTTGAAGTTAATCGATTTAATACCATGCCATACCCTGCCATTTCATGATGCAACATAGGACGCAACTATGCATCCTCCGCAATATAAAACTTGGTAAAGTAGCATAGATTTGCCGATGCTACCCGTCGTCCTCTTCTACACACGCTTTATAATCTGCTCCTGCAAAGATATCAGATGGAAGATAGCCTGTTTTTTTTTTTATGTTGAGTTTTTCTTGCTTCTTATTATATAGCCTGAGCTGATTCTGCTTATCTGTCGTTCAAGGCGCAACTACTTATATGATTCTCAGAAAGTTTTAAATAGATGAAATTTTTTCCATCATCTTATATGCAAGTGCAAGTGCATGTGTTCTCTCTTCTTACTGCGCTCTATAAATTTTATAAAGCACCTCATATTCAAGCAACTGAACATCCAAAAGAACCTATACTTTTGTGTCCTATATTATAAGTGGCATAAGACATATTAAGGCATACGCGCAATTTCAACTAATGATTATCCATTTATTTGGAGGCGACCAAGTGGATATGTGAACATCTCCGGTTAGTACGGAGTTGATTCATCAGATGTCAGACACTGCTTTATGTCATGAAATAGTGGGTGAAATTTAGGGAAAATTAACGACGCACTTGATCTTTTGGGGGAAAAAAGTGGAGGATTTTCAAAGTGTTTATTTTCGTATTGTTAATTTAGTAGAGAGGAAAAGCGTTACACACCTAAAAGTTTTTTCGATTTTTTTTTTTTTTTTTTTTTTTTTTTTTTGTAAATGGCCAGTAAAATTGCTATCTTGATGCACACGAAAATAGAATCAAACCGGAGACATTTATGAATGGGGCTTAGATGTGCTTTACTAAAGTGTCTTCGATGTTTTCATTTTATCTACATATTGCCTGGTTGCTTGGTATTTTTAAGTAATATTTATGAGGTAATAGTGATGATTTTTGTGTTCATTTACTGTTACGCTAGTCTTAAATATTAAAAGATTAACTCGGTAAAATGTATACATTTTTATTTAGTGACATAGGAAAAAGAAAAATGTTTGAAGTGTGGAGTGTTTTATATTTATATATGTATAATGTAGTTTTAAACATTTTAAAAGGAAGACACTATGACTATGTAGGTGTAGTAGCTCCTTAACTGAGGTGAGGTTTAGGTAAATATCTGAGGATTTTGATTAGCGGAAGACATCAATCTGATTATCATTGAAGCAGTTGAGTGAAATTGGATGTTATATAAATTTATACATGGCTAAAGGGTATATGTATATATATATACACAGTGTCAGATTAAAAGTTATTGTTGCTTACACGCAAGGGAATAAATTAGAAAAAACTGAGACATGTAAGATGATGTCACCAGAAATTGACACCAAGCACAAGTAACTGACCATTTTCAAATACTATTGTTCTACGTGAAATACAAATAATTGCTAATTTCATACAACTTTAGGTCCGACACCTCCAGACATGTGGGATGTCTTAAACGCTGCATTATGATACTCTGAACATATTTCATTAACAATATTTATTTCTATCTAACGGGGGAATGCTTTTGCGATCAGATGTAGCTTGAGAGACTTTTTTGGATGAAAAAGTGAACTTTTCTACTTCTCGTGATTCTGCGGAATTTGAGCGTCGTTGAAAATAACTTCCTATGAGAAAAATGTACACAACAGTGCACACTAAGGGCCATGGAAGAACCCTAGTAGAAATTGCTCACAGTTTTACCTTGTCTTCTACCCCGCAAGGGGCAGTTATTATGTAAACCAATACATATTTAACTGAAAAGTATCAAGGTGTTTGAAATTCATGAAGAAACATATAGAAAATTAATTCCCTATGAGCCGTCTAATGAACATTTATTAAATCTCATAGAAGGGCTCATTGGTTAGCATGAAACTGCTCCCTATATACCAAAACAGCAATAAATAAATGTTTATTATTGTCATCACCTTGTCAGATGACATTTCTACTAGGAAAATTTCAATTGATTTTTGTGATTTATTTATTTAAGTTTTTAAATTATTTATTTTTGTTTTCCGCGGAAAGACGGTCGTCCATATGCTGAACAAGACGTTATGCCCAAATCCTTACGCCTCAGTGTCTTAGAATATGATTTGCAACCGGAGTTTGAATTCTGAAAAATATATAAAAATCAATCGTAAATGCAGATTATCCTTCATGAATTCATCATGACACTTATTGACATGTTCATTAATAAACTCATCGTGACACTCATTCCTATGCTCATTAATAAGCTCATCGTGACACTCATTGACATGCTCATTAATAAGCTCATCGTGACCCTCTTGACATGCTCATTAAAAAGCTCATCGTGACGCTCATTATGTACTCATCGAAGTGCTCATCTAATATTGTAAAATGCACAAAAGGGAAGCAAAGTATGCATTTCGAAATAAGTGAAAGAGATGCAATATCACATGCACACTATCTGCGAATAAGTAAATAAATGAGTTTTTCCCGGTTTTGATTCAAACGCGAATAAATTTCATTAGTACGTTCATCTGATTGCTCATGATGAGCTCATTGATGAGCTCTCACGATATGTCTACAAGGAGCTCATCAGTTTACAAAATTTTAGTGACGGTGCGGGCGGGGGCTCTTATGTTCACTAACACAACTTTTATGTCAAGTACGACAATGCGAGTGTACCTTTGTTACTGAGCGCCTCGATGAGTTTCTTCGCCAACTCATCTATCAGCTCATCACTAAATTAGTATGGATACTGATCTGTAGGTATAATGTACCAGTGAAAGAGAGATAAATGGTGTTGCGCTACAAATTTATATCCTTTGCGCCTACAAAGTGCGGACTGAATTTTATCTTTCTTCATTCCTTTCCGAAAAGCGAAGCGAGGAAGGTGAAGTACAATTTTTAATTATTGGTAAGTAATTTTTAATTTTTTTATGGATAAAAAAATAAAGAAATTTGTTGATGATATGTATAATGGGCATATATGTATATTAACCTCATTGCAATAAAAATATGTTGTACTTTCGTATAGGGATAGCCACGCGTGATAATCCCAAATCAATTACTCCAAATGGCTATTGCTACGATTTACTTAGGAGCGTCAACTCATCTGCATGCCCTGCGTTAAGATCATTTCTCAACCCATGCATTTAGGTTTCTAGGAGGAAAGGTGATAACATGCATTTCTACATAATTAGGGTACAGCCGGAGGACTTACTGATGAACCTTCAGTATGATTTTATTACCCATTGAGAAGAGTAATAACATCGTTTGAAGTTTGAACTACATCAATAAATACTATTTTAATTAAATCACCCTTACACTTTAACATTCCCTTTTTAGAAACTTCTCGGACGAATTTATCCAGAAAGGAATATGAGGCTGAACTACGCAAGGATATTTTATTGGCACACAATCGCTATTATCGGGCCACATGCACAGCAAGGTATTACTTTTTTATCTGTCCAGTTCTACATACGTACTTGTAAGACTAAATGATTAATTTTTATAGAAAAAAAAGCAACGAGTACCGCAGATAGTCTCGACGAGCTGCTATAATCAAGAAGACATTTTTTTTTTCAAATATGAAATTTGTGCGCTTTCATCGTTACTGGTTAATGCCAGCTGAAAGCTGGCTTAGTAGGCTAGTTAAAAATTTGATAAATGCAAGAGGGAAAATCATCTGTCTCGTTAGCTCAGTGGTAAGAGCAGTCGCCCCGGCAAGCGGAAGGCCCCGGTTTCAAATCCCGGACGAGGCGGTTGTTTTTTCTTCTTGTATTTATAAATTTGATTTAGAATCATAAAAATAAAAGTTCTTAAAATTCTTCTTTCTCCAAAAAATTCAGGCCATCCTTACATCAGGTCGACGCATCGTTGATTTTATATTGAAGCGAGGCATTACTTGCTTACCTATGGTTATCTCATCAATCCGAGCATTGTCGATTTTATATTCGAGCGAGACGTTACTGGCTGGTTTTTGTTCTACTTGCCCAGTCTTGTTTATATAAGGCTCTACCTTGACGCACCATGATTTGACAGTTCTTTGTGTGCCTTAAAACGCAACGAAAAGGAGTTGCGCTAGAGATTGTGTATGCTTTTCTGCGAAGAGTTAGATATTTGTAGGTACTTAATAGACTCAGAAATACTTAAGTAAAAATCTTGGTACTTAAGTACAAAATTAAGTCTTAAGTACAAGTAAATAGAAGCAAGTACTTTTGTTCAAGTACTAAGTAGGTCATTTCAAAAGTATTGATTATAATTCTTAACTAACGAAAATGTACTTTAAGTAGTATAGTTAACTCTTTTTTTACTTAAGTATTGCCCAGCTCTGTCTGACATCTGTGTTCTAGTAGAAAAGCTTTATTTACAGAAATCCATAACAAGTTTGAAGCTGGAACGCGCAGGTAAAATTTGTTGAGGAGATATAGCGGATGAGTGCAAAATTGCCAGTAAGCAGCGCCCGGGACAGTCACGGACATATGTATACATGAAGTGGTTAAAAAGCTTCAAAATACACAGCTACCCTAGATTGCTTCCTTGCTCCACAAACAATGTACCCAAAAATGGGGTGACATTGGCATGCGGATTGCGAGGTGACTTTGGCACCGAATGCCGGTGACCGGTTGACGTACTGGCAAAAAGGCGCTGATTACTGAATAGTTTAGTGTGTTATACACCGATGACGTTACGGAAGCACTTGAATATATTCAAAAGGCATGTCACAAGTAATTGCAAGAAAAAATTGGAACGTACCACCTGATTCGGAATAGACTAACTGTTGTAAACAAGAGGAAAAAATTTGTGGTTCGGTTGATTTATAACCCTGGAGAAAAGACATTGATGGTGGTTATGCGGGGCTTTTGTCTAACCCCAAGTGATTTATCCGTTGTAATTCAGAAATAGGAACATCGAAAAACAGGTTAGGAATATTAAGCAATATTAAACAATTTAAGAAAACTTGCACGGCCCTGATTATTTTAGTGGATTCATTCATCGAATCAAGCTTAGCATTAGAATAGCGTCAAATATATATATAGAGAGAGAGAGAGAGCAAGAGCATCCGATGGACGCCCGAAAATATCAGAATAAATCTGCTGAAATTACTAAACCACTTTGATTTATACTATTTTCTCGTTTCTCTCTAGTTTCACCTACTTTTATGTTTAATAATTATGGAAACATTTAAAGTTATACTACCTGCCAAAGACACGCCAAACTTGGGGTAAGGCCAAAAACAGGTCCTTTGTTTTTTTCCAACATTTTAAACGATATGATTTTTTTATTTACTAGCTTACATAAGCAAAATGCCAAATGCGATATTCAAAATCTGACAATATCACCCCATTTTACGGTAGATACAATTTTTTTCAAGAGATCTACAATTTTAATAAAATTAAAAAAATTTTAATTTTCACTTTAATTTGTGTGAAGATGAGGAGACAAATTGGACCACTTTACCGCCGTATCAGTCGCCGCCACAACTATAACCACCACCACCACCACTATCGACACCGTTAAGTCTTTTCTATCTGGCTACCAAATCCACCATGCATTTCCTCTTGACATGGCACCTTTGATCGGCGGCCGAAACAATCAGACGTTCACGTCGTTCGTCTCACTTTAATTCAGATTACGTGTTTATTTTAATTTTATTACTAATTTGGTGTAATTTCATTAAAATAAATTAAGCCATTACCAGAAAACCTTTTAGTCAGTTGTGCATTTTCAATTAATTAAGAATCGGCTGCGGGGTATGTTGACATCAAAGAACGAACGGCTCTGTCGGATGCGGAGGGAATGCGCGATAAAACGAGATTTTTCAAACTCTTTAACTTGTCGTCGTTGTCGTCGTCTTTGTCGTCGTTGGACATTCTCTCCGGCCAGTAGCTTTGAAAACATACAGACATACATAGTTAAGTTTTTTGTTTGTTTTTAATTTTTATTTTTAATTTTTCTTATAGGTCAAATGTTTACATGTTGATGAGAATGAAGCCGTGCTACTCGTTACTTACCAACTAAAATACCTTCCTGCGCCGCAGTTTGTAAGGAAGTGATAATCTTAATTATTCAAAAAAAAAAAAACTAAAATGTTGTTTTTTATCAACTCCTAAAGAGGATGGATAATTTGCGGATCTTTTTAATAAAATGTTCCTCTTTTAAGAGGATTGGTGGAAATTAGAAGAGCTATTTCGAAGATTGGCAGTCACCTTTTAAATGGAAATGAATGTATGGCAATTAATTCTTGTTAATTAGTGCCTGTGCCTTTTTGCATTATATATATCGCTTTTCAAACAATTGTTTTTAATTTTTACGAGTTATTAGCACTTTGGATAACTTCTCCACTTATATATTTTAGTAGTAAAAATTTATGAAACATTAAAGCTCAGTGGTGCATAGCATATCCCCTACATTCTGTAATTATTGACTCAAAGTTGAGTAGTTTTGTTTATGATTGTGGACAAAAAGGGATTGCCATATATGTAGAGATGACAATAATCGATAAAATTAAGGATGGTTTATATATAAAAAGATAAGTAATTTCAGGGTACTAAAAAGCTTTTAATATGCTAGAAATAAATAAGAAAAACAGGAATTATTTACTGCTTTCCCTTTGAACTCCGAACTTTTTTTAATATGACCTATCAGCAACTCCGAAACATTTTTACCATGGGCTACCAGCTACTCCGGAATATAATTGTCCGTATGTCGGCGAACTTCTGTATGTGTTGAATGTGACGTTCTAATGAGAGATTTAAATGAAACTTTACAGTTTGTATAGGATACCAGAATAGTTCTGTGATTTTACAATGAAAAAAATCATATCTCGAGAACGGAGCAACCGATTTTTCTGATACATATGCCGAATGAAGCATAATGCTTTATATCCTTTACAAAAAAATATAGCAGCACTGAACGAAAATAAATATCGCTAATAATAGTACTTCCTGATTGTACGGTATACACTTGTGGTATTTGGTAGAAAAAGATAGATGCCGAAAAATTTGTCTTGGGGTTTGTGTTATTGCGGGGGGGGGGCACTGGCCTGTACCCCGAGGGGTTGTCAAAAATGGGGCCTGATGGGTATCAAATTAAAGAGGGAAGAGAGTGTAATCGAGTGGAGAGGTTCTTGTTTTGATTCTGTAACCTACATACGGATGTTTTTACCGTTAAACAATTTTTGGGCTTGGGTCATATATCTACACCCCTTCCTTCATTCTGCATATATTTTGCGAATGGATTAGCGGTCTCTTGTGAACGTTCTTTGTTTGGATGGCAAATTTCACCGACGTAACGGTTCTTGGCAAACACAAGATTAAATAAAGCCATTTTTCACTCCAACCCACATCGTCGTTCCGTATAAATCTATCACCCCTACCCTTTTTAACGGACAACTATGATTCATATGTCATTGGATTCACAACTTAATTTATCGTTCTATAGGGTACTTTTCGACTTCGGATTTCGAAACTGGAGGATGTAATTTCGAAAAAACACTTTTTACCAAACTTAGTATTTATATCGTTCCTGCTTGCGCGCTTCTTTGCTGCTATCCATTTTAACGGGAGGCGTAAGCTCTCGGAGGGGCGACGCGACAAAGTTTCATCTTCAAATGCCTATAGTTAAGGTTTGAGGTCTTAAATGAAAGTTCCTAGCGGTGGCTATCACTAATATGAATTTCAAGTGTCGCGGTGCGAAAGGGCCGGAATCTATGGTAGTGTCGCGATTTTCCCACCATACATATGCACATATATGCAAAAACGGAAAACCCTAAAGCTCCAGCAAAAAGCAACCGATTTAATTTTCTTAAAAACGGTTCTCTTACTTTTAGATCCTGCGTCGATTATGTAGGTACTACGTTTTTCGATCGGGAGGTGGGGAGGAAATAACGGCAATTTTCACGCTTTAAGCCATTTCACCTCGCCGCATCGGCATGTGGGTACTCAAACTGCATTAAAAAAAACATATTTGAAAATGACATAGAGTCATATTTATTAGAACAAAATTTAGGCCCCTTCCCTCCCTGCCCTGTAAAAATAAAATCTTCTATAAATTGTACCGGGCAGGAAGTTGAGATGAACAGCGGAATCGATATTCGGATCGGAGTTAACCCTAGCGAGTTAGAAGTGATTTAACGTGCAAAAATTTAGTACATAATTTAGAAAAAAAAGTAACGTACTAAAAAAGTGGGTATGGAGATCGAAAGAGAAATGAAAACAAAGAATTATAACGGTTTTAGAAAAAGTGTAGACAGTATATCGAGCACCGTGCAGAGGAGTGAATATTTATTCTATTACGTTTTCGGATAATCTAGTACAAATTCCAATGTTCTTTTATATGAATTTTGAGTACCGCGGACCATAGCGGTGAAATGGCTGAGTTATAAGTAAAAAACTAAATACCCCCACCGTTTCCCCTCGCCCTAAAAAAAATCGAAAAAAATAGTACCCTAATTGTCCTTCTAGGCGATTACCTAAAAAACCGCTTTGAAATCAAGTCAATCAGATGGGTGTCTTCGGAGCTTACCCCTCCAAACTTTTTTGTACATGAATAGGACGAAAAATTGAGATTTAGGCCCCTCCATTCCGCCCCCTCGCCCACCAACGACCCCAACCCCACCACCCTCCAGCGACCACTTCTAGCCCCCCGACGGTAGCTTTCATTTAAGTCCCTAATGAGCTCTGTGCGCGTTTTCGCCCTCCTTTCTCGCCTGTTGCGCGCCCCTCTCGTAAAAACCAATATCATTAGAAGATGTACGGCATCAGTACGACCACACCCACAAAGATGGTGAAAATATATTTATATTTAAATAAAAAAAAAGAATATTTCTTTTAGATGTCGCCGCTGCGGCGACAACGGAGCAGTAGCTTATTTAACTTTGTCGCCGCAAGGGCGACAACGGAGCTGTATGTTTACCTTACATTGCCGCCGCAGCGGCGACAACGGAGTGCAAAGGGTTAATAAGACTATGCGCTTTCGATTTACGAATATTGCAAATTATTGGATCTTGAAGCAATCAGCTGTGTATGACATATATAAATTTTTAGTCTTTTCAGTCTTGGATGGGTGAATGGAAATTCTAACAACATTTAAGATAACGAGACTCTAAGAAATTTGGGTATTATTTTATAGATCACTCTGTAACTGATGATCATTATACCCTATCATGATGATTTCAATAGATTAGATAGATGAATGATCATTGAACCTTTTCAATTGTCTATATTTTTCACCTCCTCCTCTCCGTTTTGAAGTTATGACTCAAAAACTTAAATTTTCGGTACTTTAACTCAGTTTTGTTTTATTTAACTGCTATTTTTATCAAAATCTACATCATTAAACATAATTTTCCATATTGGATTTAGGTTAAGTTATTTATACCTAACGGTGGAGGGCGGTAATCTGCACTGCCCAAGTCCTACCATCCTATCAGTCTAACTTCATTTCTCCTTAAAACAATGGAGTAACTGTTAGACAAACATATTAGGAGCGATGCACTCAAATGGTTACCGCTGCACCCAAACCAACCTGCTTATCAAGAAGGAAAGTCTACTACAACTGCCCTATATAATCTTGTCCTAGGACTAAAAATAGCGATAGAGGATAAAGAAACAGCCCTATGCGCATTTCTGGCCATCGAAGGAACATTTGACAATACCTCCTTTGAAGTCATTGAGAATGCAAGTACTAAAAAAGGAATCGAACCTTCCTTAATAAGATGGATAAAAACTATGCCTGAAGGCCGGAAAATCACAGTTAATCTGGGGGAGGATTCTATTACTCCCAAGGGATGTCCCTAAGGTGGGATTTTGTCCAATCTACCATGGTCGCTGGTTGTCGATGATCACCTATAGACGCTAACCAACTCCAGTTATGATATTCAGGGCTATGCAGATGACCAGGTCATTACAATTAAGGGCAAACATGATCGGATAATCTCTGATCGAATGCAGAATGCCCTAAACATAGTTCTCGACTGGTGCCAAACAATGAAACTTCGATCCAATCTTGTTAAGACAATAGTTGTTAAAAGGAAGCTGTATTTACAGACGGAACATTACAAGAAGGAACAGTAGTGGAATTGCCTATATAGCGAACTAGCTTGGAACTCCCACTTAAAAAGAGACCAACGTGGCAACATGGATCTGCCGCAGGCGTTTTGCAAAACGTTGGGTTTTAAACCAAAACTGACTCAGTGGTCATATACATCTAATACAAAACATATGCTTCACTCGTTTTGTGACCAAAAACAAAACAAGACTTCTCAAGCTAGTTTGCAAAAACTACAACGGCTAGCATGTCTAGGAGTAACTACAGCCATGCCTACCTGCCCAACTGCAGCCTTAGAGGCTATGCTGGACCTACTTTTCTTTACATTTGCAGATTTCATAGAGGACCCGATGGCTAACCCAATATCAGATGTTATGTCGAAACGCCAAAACTTTAAAACACAATTTAAAGTGATCTAGGGGACTGTCAACAATGGCACACCGGAGACTTACCATTTGAAAAAGAATCTCTTAAATGATATACGGATGGGTCCACAATGGAAGGTAGAGCAGGGGTAGGCATATATGTGCCAAGCTGCCATCTCGCAAAGGCACTGGGGGCTCACCAACCATTTAGGCAGAAATACGCTCTGCGCTGGTGAAATAATTCACAAGAATATGCGTGGAGCCAAAATATACATAATAATATCACTTAAAGCGTTAAACTCGTTTACCGATGAGTCGAAACGGGTTTGGGATTGTCTTACTGTCTTGAAGCAACTGTCCAAAACAAATAGGATCACTCTGATTTGGGAAATGAGATTGCGGACCGCCTAGCAAAGGAAGTAGCCAGATCTCTATTTACTGGTCCTGCTCCTATCTTTGGACACCCAAAAAATTACATTTTAGCTCAGATCAGTCTTTGGGAGCACAGAATTAAAAAGGCACACATGGGAAAATACCCCGGAGCTGAGACAAGCGAAGAAGTTTGTAAAGTATTCGCAAACCCAGAACAAAAGCGTTCCTCACACTTAGCAGATAGGAGTTAAGGATCATAACGGGCGGGTCTATTTAATGTGCGCACTGTCTACTTAGATATCATCTTAAAAAGATGAATAGTTTGATGATGATACCTGTCGCTTCTGTATGAAACACCATGAAACCGTTGAACACGTCCTCTGTCACTGTGAAGCTCTGTGCTGCAAAAGGCTAACACATCTAGAAAAGACATTCCCACTGGCAGAGAATGTCGAAAAAATGGCAACCAAGAACATTATAAAAGACATTAAATTCGAATGGGTGCCCTAAGGTGACGCGATTCGCTTTGCCCCCAGCGGGGGTAATATCTAGATCATTATTTAATAATGTAGTCATGCAATCTCGTTTGACATACGTGGCATTCCCTCTGGAGTCTGCAAGAATATCACAGGAGTAAGCGAGATCAAGGGTACTGTCATCGGCAAAGGTATGGATGGGATTGAAAGTAAGAGAAAGCAGATCATTAATGAAAATTAAGAAGATAGACGGAGATATAACAGAACCCTGGGGCACACCGGCATTTATAGGTTGAAATTATTTTGTAAAGCCATCTAATACAAATTAAATTGAACGGATTTCCCTTTATATCATTTATTTTTAGAGAAAAAAGTATGTTAAATTTAGGGAATTGTCCTTTTTTTTACAGTGCACCTTCGTGATGCAATTTATAGAAAATCATATTTCTACTTATAGAATCAAACGCTGCCTTAAAGTCTACGAAACAAGCATAAGTCTTCTTTTGCCTTGCATTTCTGTCTTTAATTAATTAGGTTGAATATATTATCTGTTGTGGGGTATTCTTTTCTGAACCCGGTTTGGTATTCTAACGGAATATTATTCTCTTCCACACATTGCTGTAATCTGTTTGTTTTAGCACACTTATAAAAAATTTTGCAAACGTGTTAATAAACGATAAACCTCTATAGTTCGAAGCCATATTGGGGTCAATTTTTTATAAATCTATAAATCGAGAAGATCATTGATCTAAGAAAAGATTCAGAAACTAATATTTGTTCATAAATATTGTTAAAAATAATAGTTAAAAGTTCCATAAAGTTTGTAGTTGCATTTTTAAGAAACTAATAAAACACACGATCATAACCCGGGGCCTTGTCATCTTTAGCTTTTTGCAGAACACTTATTAATTCTACCAAATCCACAGGTGATCCAAATATGAAACTGCAGTGAACGGCTTCGCATATTGATTAGTAGTTTTATTAATCCGAAAGTTTAATAATTCATTAAAGTGTTGGACAAAGTCGGAACTCGTAATTGAGGAACCAATAATATATGTGTCTTCCTTTGTATTTCTCTACAAATTGATCACCATTCTTCGCTATATCATTTACGAGAGACAGGCGCATACTCAGATTACAAAAATAAGACGACTTTTCTCCCTGCATAGTTGATTTCATCAAATATGACTATAACCAAAAATATTTCACGAACGTGATGCACCACCTACTACCTACATTCCTTAAATTAATTGCTCCGGAAATACTTATTACGAGCTCTTTCGCATATATCTAATCACTGTCTTACAACTTCACAGTTTCCTGCCCCCGTTGGAAGCAGGTTCTTATTTCTGCTATTCCATAGAAGTCTTCCGCCTTCCTCATATGGGAGATTTTCGTTAAATCAGTCTGCATCGCTTTCTAGGAAAAATCTTTGAAAATCTGATGTAATTGCAAATTATCAATTATATAAACAGAAATTCTTTTCAATCAGGTCCCTATAGATGAGGACTGTCTTACATTACTTGTCCTGCTCGCCTTTAGCAAAGTTTTTGACACCAGGAATCATTCAAATTTAATAACAAAATTATCAAGTCAATTCTTATTTCCTTCGTCTGATATTAAGCTAATAAATAACTTCTTGCAAGGACGTAGTCAAATTGTTCGAATCAAGAATAACAATTCCAGACTTGAGTTTCTTAACTGCGACGTACCTCAGGGATCCATACTGCGGTCTCTATTGTTCTGTTTAAATACTAAGGATCTTCCCGACGTAGTGCTGGATGCCTCTGTACATCTCTATGTTGATGAAGCCCAAATTTATCTTCTTTGCTGCGGCGTACCACAGGGATCCATACTGGGGCCTCTACTGATCTGTTTATATACTAAGGATCTTCCCGACGCACGTAGTGCTGGATGCCTCTGTACATCTATATGCAGATGAAGTCGAAATTTATCTTCTTAGCTGCGGTGTACCCCAGGGATCCATACTGGGGCCTCTACTGTTCTGTTTATATACTAAGGATCTTCCCGCCGTAGTGCTGGATGCCTCTGTACATTTCTATGCACATGAAGTCCAAATTTATTTCAGCAGACCAATAGGATAATGGAGGACTGTGTATGTCGACTTAATGTCGATCTCCAACGCATTCATGAATGGTCATTACAAAATAGTTTAACACTTAATCCAACTAAATAAAACTGCCTAGCAATTTACAGAAATGCCATTTAGTCAAGTATGCTTCCTCCAATTCTATTAAACAGGGTAACACTTCCTTATAGGGATTCTGTCATGAATTCGGACGTTGAACTTAATTCGAAGTTCTCGTGGTGCAACCACATTAAAAGGATAGTAAGGAAGATATATGGCTGTTGGAGACAATTCTGGCTCAACTCTAGTATTCTCTTGCATAGTTTACGTCAGCGCGGTTAGTTAAAACATTAATTAATCCACATTTTGCAGTTACCAGCATAATTTTTCCAGTTCCAGACTCGGTCTACCGGAGAAAAATACTCGTAGCATTAAATGATGTGATTAGATATATTTATAAATTGCTTAGAAATAGCCACATCTCACTGTATGCATATATGTATGATATTATTATTAAATATATCAAAATAGGGATAGTGACATTTTTGAAAGGTGCTGGTCAAAGAATACCCCCTTAATGGGATACTTTGTCCTGAGCTCAGTTTTCTTTATAAATTGTATGAATAAAGTTAGTTTGATCAATGAATCCCTGGCTAAACATGAAATCGAAGACTTTACAATTTTTTAAGATGAGAAAAAAACTTTTCTCTCAATATTTTGGTATGAAATCGGCTTCCAGAAAGAATACACAAATAGATTTTATGTGACGTTTTATTTCGTCAATTACATAGGTAGGTACTATTACAATAGAAAATAAATTAGTAACTGCTGCTGGGTCAAATGGTGAAATTCCGCATTTTTTAAACCACTAATGAGGTTAACGGAAACATTACATTCATCCGATAACTTGTGCTCAAATGTATACAAGAGCTTTGGAAATGCCTCTTTGGTTAAAATCTGGGACTTTTTCTTTTGGTCTGATTTCCACTCATCTAAAATTGTTCGCCAATATTTTTTCAGCGAAGCATACAATGCGACGTCTAATGGCTGAGAGATATGGTGGAATTTGGAGGAATACAAACAATTATTAGCTTGCGCCAATTCAACTCGTGGAGTAAAATGGCTGGATAGATTATCACCGATAATTGGTTTTCAAACCAATCAGTGAATATAATGGAATCAAACCACCTACTTGTGCTCCTATTATACCTGGTTTTTGGTGGTCCCCATTCCATCCATGTTTGCCAAAGATAAGTGGATTTGTAAACCACATAAGATGGCAATAGCATTCTGTAGCTAATCCACAGTACATAACCGATGTAGATGCCTTTGAAGAATCCCGAACTCGCTCTGCATATTTTACACCGCGTTTGAAAATGCATTTTTTGACACCAGTTCCATCTGCCAAATTTATCTCGTCGTAGTCAAATATATGCTCAGGAGGAACAGTTGATTCCCAGTACCAGTGATCTCCTTAAAGGTTTCTTGGAGATGACCAAAATAGGTGCACATTTCTTTCGGTGCTACCGCTGCCTTTGACCGAATAATATTTTGGCACATTCGGTGTGATAGCTAATTTTTATACCCCTGCAAAAATTGTCAGGCGCATTCGACGCTGAGCAAGTGTGATGGCCGAATTGTGGAATACGTTTGCCGCTTTTGTCTAGGTACAATTTGGCTAGCTGACGAAGATCTCGTGAATCGCAAGGAAATCCCCATTTGGCCATGACTAGCATATGGTCCACAAAAGCTTTTTCCTCGCCAACTGTGAACACTAAGGGACGGCCAACATTGCCTGCGTGCTTCCCCTTCAACTTATTAATAAGTGTTCCTTTTGCTATTTTATGTTTATTGGCAGCCGTAACAATTGACAGTAGTCCTATAATGTTATCAAAATAGTAAGCTCCCAAGAAAATAGAATAAAATGTAACGAACCATTTTCAACGTCACTTATAGCTAATTTCAAATCTTCTTCAGAATACCCATATTTACGTGAACCGGCCTTTGGAACATACTTTCGCGGCATTATTAAAGTTCTGTCCTCTGTATTCTATAAATTACCAATATTAATGTGATTTGATTTTTGACGACTTCCAAGGGATACTTTGACCTAGCGGTCAAGGAATCCCAAATTAGCAGTCAAAGTGGTATACAAAATAGTAACTTTATACAAAATAGTATAAAATTGAAAATTTTTACAAGAAAAATCATAAAACTCAAGCTAAGAATATAAGTTAGGTACTTGTCTGCACTATATTTGTTGGAATTATTTAGCCTGAAGCACCAGATTTTCACCAATAAAAAACTTCTACAATTTGAAAAGCAACCTGCTTTGTTTGCATTCACGGTACAATTGAGCAATATATAGCAGTTGCACTTTAAAATTATTATGAAATAATTTGAATCTGTTTGCATCGTGTTGTTTTGTTTTTTCAAAGAAGAGGAGGCCTTTGAATTTTTATTTTAGCTTACGGTCAATGTATCCTTTACTGTACAAAGTATCCCTGTTTTACGGTAGTCTCTACTATTCTTTTCTTTACTTTATTTTTTATTACTTCCAATACATAATTAAATCTTTTTTCTATTTTTTTTTCTCTAATTTTATATTGCTTAGTTCGTAGTTGTATTGTAGTACCGATGAACGACAATCTACAATCTAAAATAGCATATGTATCTTTGTATCTAGCCAAATACAGAACTAGTATTATTATTATTACTTTTTTCAATGTGACATATCGTCGCCCTTTATTGGGATTGGTTTTTTGGGAGATTAATCACCACCTACATAGGATAGCGAATAAAAATAATTCAAGTAACTAAAACAAAGGCTCGGATATGGAATGGTATAACAGAATCAAACGGAGAAGCTATGTGGAAATTTGAAAGCTACCTGCAATAAAGCAATACATAAGGAAAACATTTAACTAATTATTAATAAAATAAAATATTGTCACAACTCTTAAATAAAATATTAAAGATAAATAACGAATGAATATGTTCCATTAACATAATTACCTACGTACCTACGTATGTACACATATTGTATAAAGTCCGCTCGAGTTTTCTCCACGATTTTCAATGTTGAATTTTTGGAAAATGTATGTATGCATGCCCGAAAGTGCATTCAATTGTTGATAATTTAAAAAGAGCATTATATGAAGTCCGTTCACATACATACTACACATATGAACTCTTCCTGTTTGCGAAATATTTAAATAAATTGGCTAGGGGTGAATGTGGGTGGTATAGGAGTAGTTTTCCACGACAGAAGGCAGTTTTACACGTGAGTGGATGCCTTAATTAAAAGGCAAATACTTAACATGATGATGGTTTGCAGATGGCAATGCCAATGGGAAGGTAGGATACAAAATAAATACATAATAAAACAAAAAAACATTGAAAAACTTCGTGCCTCTGATAAAACTCTCTTTTCAAGTTATATAGCGTTAATTTACCTTGCTTTTGTACACATATACATAGTATGTATCTATGTATGTATGACTGTTGGCGTACCTATACAAACGATGAATTTTTCCGGATTTTCAATTTAATTAAAAAATACACATTTTCCAACAGATCTGCATATACATATATTTATGTATGTTTAACACACATACATATAAACAAATTTGAGGAACAAAACATGGTCAAAATATGGAAAATATCCAGCTGTAATATTATAGATTGTGCCTTTGAGGTCGAATTTTCATTTCACAGGCAAAGGAAAATTTAATTTGCATATCAACTGAAGAGTAAAATCTCGATGTAATAAAATTTTCATGGTTTTCCGTTATCTGTTGGAAACTTTCTGAGTTTTTTTTTTCTTTTCCTTTTTTTTTTTGTTTTATCCAAGAAAAATATACTTTTATACATTTTTTCCCTCACTTACGAATTTAATTTCTTTGGTAAATTTATAAACTTCGTTGGATATTAATACATGAAACAATAATAAAAAATAAAAGAACAAAAAAAAAGGAAACGCAATTTTCGAAATGGTAAAAAGTTTCATTTTAATATGTATATGTACGATGATTTCTTATAAACTCTTCTCAGACATAAAGAAAATAAAAGTGAACGTCGAAGTAAAATACTTTTGCCAGTTATGATTTTATTTAAGAGAATTTTTAATTTTTTTTTTTTTTTAATTAATTCTATACTTTGCCTGCATAATTTAGCTTGTAATCATAATTTTTTTTTTCGCAAACTTTTTTATTGATTATTAATTTTGTCGACAAGGGTCGTATAAAAATTTCCATTGTTTAACTTTTTAAAAATAAAAACGTGAATCGTCAACACCAAAGAAATTTAATGAAAAATGTTTTAAAAACATTTTGAAAATGTTTAAATTTGTTTCTTAAACATTTCAAACATCTTCTAAAAATGTTGTTAGAATTTTAAATTGCAAACAATTTTAGTTGCTTTTCAGTTGAAGCAGTTCTGATGAGGAAAAGCTACTACCAAAAGGGTTAATAAATAATGAAATTTTTCAACTAAAAAAAAATTACTTAATTCAATCAGTGGACGTTTTAGTTATGGTTTAATAAATTTATCTGAACTGCTGATTAAATCAATTTTGTTTTACAAGTTGCATAGATATTTTTGTGGCATTTTGATTGAATGAAGATTGAATGAAGACTGAAGTATGATTAAAACGTCTGGAGTGAATGCAGCTTAGGTCTTTCGTAGGATCATTATTACGATTTTTGGAAGATTTTGAAATTAAACAAAATCTTAGAATAAAATAAAAATTAATAAAAAATAAATCATTTTAATTTACGTAGTTTTATTTAAAAATTATTTGCTAAATTTTAGAGCATTTTGTAAGCAAGGGAACGTGATAATATCAGCTTACACTACAATGAGCGAGGAAGTGCATGTAAAGCGAAAGATTCTTCTTGACCTTTCAATATTTAATTAATAAATTGAAAATTGGCTTCCTTATTATCCTTTTAAATATTAAAGTCCCTACTACCAGAAATTCCACTAGCTAGGTATTAGTATTATAAATTATAATTAGTTAACGCTTTTTAGATATTTGATTTTATTATTTGAGTCCTATTCCTCCTCACCTTAATGTCTGCGTGCTCCAGATTTATTTTTGCCATACAACAGCTGCTTCTTTCACCACCTTTCCGGGCTCTGTACACAATTAGCTCAGCGTCTTTTTCAAGAACGTTTTTAATTGCTGGTAAGTTCAATATTTTCAGCTTCGATGGTCTGATTCTTCTTCTTTTCTGTCTTATTTTTTATTTTTCAGCCTCTGTGTTCTATTTCCTCTTTCTTTAATAACTTTCTATCAATTTATAGACCCCTGACTCAGAAACTTTGTATCTGAGCGCCTGAGAATGCCGTTCGTGACGAAATAGTTTTAGGGTAGTGAAAGTGGATGGATTTACATGGTGTTTTTTGATTTATAATGGGTGAATGGGGAGCTTACCGATGGGGTAAAATTTTCTTACGTGCTGGGGGTTTTGGGGTGGGGTGGTGATTACCACCCTTCGGGTTGTCCAATTTGGGCCTTGTGTGATACGACTAGAGAGTCGAGGTTCGAGAGTCGAGTTTCAAAGGTCGAGATTCTAGAGTCGAGTTTCTATAGTCGAAATTCAAGAGTCGGGGTTCGAGAGTCGAGTTACGAGATTCGAGAGTCGAGAAACAAAAGTCGATATTCGAGCGTTGAGATTCGAAAATCGAATTTCGAGTCGAAATGCGAGAGTAGAGATTCGAGATTCGAAGGTTGAGAGTCGAAATTCGAAAGTCGAATTTCAAAGTCGCGATTCGAGGGTGTGGTTTCGAGAGAGACTAAAAAGTACAATATAAAATATATTAAAAAAACTTTTAAAATAAATAACTTTTGTAAATAAAATGTACTAAAAAGTAAAAAATAATTTTTTTCTTTCTCAGTAATATACACAGGAAAAGTTTAATTGCGAAATAAGAAATTCTACAATTCAGATTAAATCTTAAAAATTTGGGCATGAGTTGTAGTTAGACAATCGTGATTATAGTTATGGATGCGCAACCTTTAAAGCAGCGGTCGGGGAACTTTTTTAGTCATTACCCAAAAATATTTTTGATATTACCCCACATTCTGAAAAGCAAAAAATAAGGCAAGGTACTTTTAGATTTATTCATTATTCATTGAATTTATTGGAATTTACATAAAAACTCTGTATAAGTAAATAAACTTTTTTTAAACAACATCATTCTAAACGACTATGCTTTTTGGAGAAATGATGTTGTTCCATCTTTAACAGAACAACTTCAAAATTGGTGCATTTTGAAGTAAGGGCAGTCGATTTCTGTTTTTCGTTTTTATGTTCATTAAAGTAGAAAATCTATGTTCGCAAAGGTTCTGACATCCAGAAAGACGACAGATCTGCTTTGCTCTCAAATTGTATGCGAGCATCATTATTGCAGCGGAGTTCAAGAAGTGTTTCTGCCAAGTTTTGAGGTTTTTCTAGTACCTATTTTAGATACTTCACATTTGAAAGGGGTGCATTTTTTATAATCCAAATTGCTATATAAAATAAACAAAATTTTAGCGCCCCGCTTATTTTCAGATAATATATCTTGGCGTTTGTATGACTGACATAATTTAGGCAGCAATTACAATTTCATAAAATATGAAATGACAGAAATGTTGACCTGGCGTGCAATAGGCAGTAGGCCCTCTTGTCATTTTCCCCCGGACAATAAGTAATACGGTCATTGAATTGCTTAAACACGTACACTGTAATCGCATGGTACCCCGCTTATTTATTCAATGTTACAAAGAATTCCCTTGGTTTGGAAGACAGATGTGAATGCAAACTATCCAAATGTTTTTTTAATTGACTTTTTTTTAAAGATTCTGTAGTCAGGACTTTCAAACATACAACAGCACTGTGGTTTCATTACATCTTTATCTTCTATTGAATTCCTGAAAAATCTATCACGTTAGTCGCTCATCAATAGCGTATTCCGAATATTTTTATATAAAAAATACTATAACAGGTTTATAAAATAACTTTTTTAAATGTCATCATTACCCTCAATAATTTCATTTTTACTCCATTTGGGGTCATTTACCACGGTTCCGGACCGCTGCTTTAAAGATTTAATCTGAGTTGTAGCATTTCATATTTTGCAATTATACTTTTCTTATGTATATTACTGAGAAAGAAAAAAATTATTTTTTACTTTTTAGTACATTTTATTTACAAAAGTTATTTATTTTAAAAGTTTTTTTAATATATTTTATTTTTAACTTGCTTATCTTCCTTTGCTCCTCATTGCACGCCGATCTTAACCATACTCTATTCGACATTTTTCTTCCCCACATCCGCCAACTCGCTCCTTCTCCTTAGTTTTTCCCCCAGTTTTTGGGGATCGTTCAGAGAAGCAGCTGAAAATAGTGTGCTTGGAACTGGGAACAACTTCAGTTATATAAAGCTAACATATCCAAATTTCAGCCCAATAATCGGTTGAATGGAAAAAATTTTATTACCCCGGCCGACCGTAAAAACGTTTTTTCGAGAAAAACGCGTTTAAAGTTTCCTTTCCAATCCATTTTTACGCTCTTCGAAGATGTTTACGAACAAAGTAATGAACGTACACTGACTGTTGGTTTTGAATTTGGATATAACTGAGCTCCAAAATAAATGTATGGGAAGAAACAAGTAACACTTTTAGAATACACAAAGGTCTCCGATGCTCGAAGCAGCTATAAAGGTAACGCGTAAACAATAGAGGGGCCGGCCGTTTTCTCTTCACGCGCTACTGCTAAACGCTCACGTATATGTGCTATAAATTCATCAATATTTCGAATTTCGGTCTAAAAATTTTTACAGTATATTCTTAATATATAGTACTTTCCAAAAATGTAAAAAAAAGAAAACCGATTTTCCAAACCAAGTTACCAGACTACGACTGAGCTCTGAGAAAATTATCATTCCTTGGATACACTGAAATGTGAAAACAACTCTGGAAGTTTTTCGTCTATTCTCGTGAGAATCTAATGGAAAGAGTTATGGTAGGCGATCAGAGATTACCATACTGATGAGACCTCTCTGGGTGGAAAAGTACGATTTATTTTTTTTATTTTTAATGCATTATAGAAATTCATGGGAATTATTTTCAGTGAATTTTAGTCTAGAGAGACAAGAATTTTCCAAATACGGAAAGAGTTTAAGTCTATCAAAATATGGAGGTAGAATAATAATTGAACGAATCTTCGTTGCACAGCCTCGATGCGATTTAGTCAAGTGCCACACCAGACCACTGATATGATGATTATCAGCAACACTAATATCTTAATGAGGCATGCCACATTTTATTGTAAAAGGTAGTAATGTACTGATATTATACTGATCTGCTGATAATCAGCAAGTGATTGGCATGCTGCTGATTTTTACTGACCTTCAGTCGATATTTTATTTTCAAACAATAAGTCGGGTGGTTAGTTTAAAATATTAAAAATGAGTGAATGAAATTTTGTTTCAAAATTAGTGAAAACTGTTGAAACAACCTGTACAGACTACTGCAAAGGGGATAAATTGGAAAAAGCTTGGAGAAAAATCGTCGTAAATTGGAATGTATGTTTTCTTGTGGAATTTTTTTATGAAATTTTACTCCGTACTGAAGAGTATTAGGATTTCTGCCAATAAGAAAAGCTTCTTCCAATCAATTTTTGGAGTTCAAATTTGCAATTTACATTAGCATGGTTTCTTTCCACCATACATGGAGGCATTGGGCTTCCAAGATCCTATCATGAACGATAGTTTGACTTTATCGTTTATCAATGATTTGCTCAATTTTATTATTGATCATGAATGATAGTTACCCAAGTAACATTTTTTCCAATTTTTGGTGATAGAAGATGATGGGTAGTTTTATTAGGGGTATATAATGGTTACTCGGTTATATAAGAATTTCAGTGGTTATATAAGAGTTTTATAATATTAGCAATAGGTTATGTAGTTATATTAGAATTTTTTAGGTTACTAGTGGTTATCGTGGAAGTAAGTTGCTAAAGGTTTTATAAGTTGGTGATGGAAATGTTTCAATCACCGGTCTATATAACTTAGAGTAACCATTACTAGAAGGTATATAAGAAAGTTTTATAATTGTTTTGATCACCACCTTATAAACATATTGATAATAAGTGTTTATTGCGGTATCTGTGGTTACCCTTATATAACTCGACAACTTTCAGTAATTTAAGTGACTTTAATAAAAATTGGGAACTTTCGGTAATACATATACCCACTATAAAATATCGTAAAATTTTTTGGTGGCCCTTTAGTAACTACGGTGATCGTTATAAAAACAAATTACTTTTAGCGTCGAATGGAGCCATTATAAAACTGTTTTTATTTATATAATAACCAAAGGGTATATAAGAACACTAACGTCTGTTTTTTGTGACTATAATTAAGATATATAACAATACCAAAGGTTACATATTATGACTAAAGGGAATATAAGGACCATTTTCGAAGCATGGTAGTGCCTTTAGTTTATATAATATTTCTAGAAGTTTTGTAAGGGTCATTCAGTTTATATAAAATTTGTAATTGTAATTTGTTCATTTAAGTACAAGCCGCCATTTTTCATCTATCCATTACAGATAAAAAAGAAAATGTCGGTTAAGCCAATTTTTTAAATTGCAGATATATGGTTTCCGTTTTATTTTTATATGAACAAAATACATTTTTTATGTACATAACATTTCTAAATTATGTTATGTAATTTTTATGAATTAATATCACCTAAGAGAAATTTATAAATTTTGTCATATTTAATTAAAATTATTAAAAATTGCTTATTTTTGGAGCGGTCTGTACTTTTTGGAAGTATCTATGATGATATTCACAGTAAAATTTCAAATGCAGGTGAATTTCACCACATATATGCCGAAAAATTGAACTTCTAAAATATAAAAATATTAAACCCTTACATTATAAAAATACAATACAAAAAAAAATCGAAATTCTATGTCAAGATAGGCTTCGTAAATATTTGCATATTATTGTTTTATAAAGGTAACGAAAAATAATTTCCCTAACATTTCAATCACTGAAAGTAATCAGTCTGAGAATTCCGAGCGTTGTGGAAACGTTACCATCACCATTATAAACAAAGTTTATAAAGGTAACCGAAACATTACCGCAACCACTGTTATGACCAAAATAAATTATTCGAGAGCACCATGGGTTATATAAGGATTATATAATAAGTTATATTAAGGTAACCAGAACATTTTTGTTACTCATTTTATAAAACTTTTAGTTATATAACGTTACCTAAATCAAGTCACGGTAACCTTTATATAATCCTCCATTTAAGCTCCATAAGGGGTTTATAGTGGTTACAAAGACGTTTCATGTACCCGTCTATATAACTCAAGTTATATAATTTGGTAATGAAAACCTTACGGTTACTACTATATAAAAAAAAATTTCTTGGGATAGTTTCCTTCACATGTGAATGCCATCTAGAAATCCCGACTATGTTAATATTTAACCCACCATAAACAGAATATTTGCATTTATTTTGCTTTTTCTCCCATTTTTTTTTTAATAAGAGCAGAAAAAGCTCTTCCTCCTTTCTGAATTCCATTTTAAGTCCTTGCAATTTTGAAATAAAAATCACATCACTTTAAGTAGATGTAGCAGTAGATGTGATGTCCTCGAAATATATCAGCTGCTGATTATTTTAAAACTTCATCATCACCACATCAGCACATCAATAGTCTGGTGTGGCACTTACCTTATGTATACAGCATAGAAGAGAAACCAAATAGGACATGCATATTCCAAAATGGGTCTAACGAATGTGCAGTAAAATAATTGTTATAATTGGATCATTAAACTCTTTTGAACATCTCTTTACAAACTCCAGAGTAGCATTAGCCCTGGCAACGATTGTATTAATATGATCCTCAAAGGAAAAACGAGTATTAAGAAAAACACCCAAATCTTTGGTTTTGTCAAGTCTAATTAATAAGTATCTATCTAAAGTATAACTGAAGTCCAAAGGCTTCCTTTCACGAGAAAAGTACATAGTAGTACATTTGCTGATATTAACAGTAAGAAAGTTAATAGACGATCATTCATGAAAGGTGTCTAAGTCCGAGTTTAAAATTCCACACTCGTTTTCTTTAGAACCAATGCGAAAGATTTTGTCATCGTCAGCATAGCAAAGTATTCTTGAATTAGCCAAAATCAGAGACAGATAAATTATAAAAAGGAGTGGTCCAAGACGGCTGCCTTGAGAATAATTGATATTTGCTAATTCTTTCGAATATAAACGGATCATGTTAATTATTATCTAATATTAGCATTATTAATTAACATTTACTCAGATGTTTATCTATACAAACCAATGTCGATATAAAGTGCGAAAAAATATTATATTAGAACCCAAGATTATTTCCTAAAATATTTTTGTTTAAAAATAATGTTCTAAATCGTTTTTTTTTTTTGTTTTGCTTAATTTAAATCATCGCGCTCTTCAATTGCCAATAAGTTCCTTTCATTTTATAACATCAACAGTTAATGATCAAAATCACTTAATTATAATATAATTAACCAAGTTTTTGTAAGAAAATATAAAAAAAAAGAAAAAAAACATTTAAATTCAAGCAGCAAAACCGGATATTACGCTTCTTTTACGGAAATTGTAAATTGCAACATATCTGAAACACAAAAAAAAAACAAAAGAGATACACAAATAAGAATTCCAAACATACCTTGATAGTTATAGGCTACAAAAACCTACGACAATCTTATGTTCATTTTTCAAACGGAAGAAGCAACAACATTTTTGGCGCCTTGAAAATTATAAGCCATAAACTAAGCGTTTAAATACTAATCGCCTGCATGTATAATAACATGAAAAATCCATTCCTCGGTCCATCCGACACCCACAGCTTTTTTCACAGTTTAATCTGTATCACATAATCCAATACCAGCAAGCATAATATAGGTATAATATAGGTATGTATAGAAACTATAAGGCTGATCATCTACACTTCAGGTCGAGAGAAGAGGCTCCCAAAATACACTCGTCGTGCAGGGCTTTGCCCGGAAATTGGTATTAATTCAAGTTGCCCCAAAATTTCTTTAGATAGTACCTAACTAAAAGAAAAAACCTGATTTGAAGCCAGGCGTTGCTAATTGCCAAATGAATTTCATAATTTGAGATCTTCTTTGGATTCTATGTGAGGCGTTCGAGCAGCCACTACACAACTTGAGGCGGTTAGATAATTTCTTAGTGATACGTAAGACGCGTAACTCTTTCTTATGCGTCTTTTGTACATATGCGGCCGGGCGGCCGGCGGCGGCAGTGTGGAGAATCTACACCTAAGGAAAGTTTTTATAGATCATCATCGAAAGCATTGCTTTTTCCTTCATACATTTCTGCTGGCGTTGTATCACTTTCTGACATTTCATGGTCATCAAAGAGCTGCGTTTTTTACTTCTTGGATCATTGTTTTTTTTTCTTTTTTTTTCTCAGATCCCAGTTTGAGCTTTATCAGAAAACTCAACAGCATCAAACAGAACTAGCTCTGAGCTCTTGTTTCTTTGTTACATTACTTTTTGGACAAAATTGCGTCCACATTTAAGTTGTGTATGGATGTTTACGTGTATGGGAAAAAAACAACAACAAAAAAACACTTGTAAGACTATTTTTTTTCTTACTATACAGAGGGAATCTCATCAGAGAAAATCTTGCCTTCATAAATTTCAAATGGAATTTCGATTGCCCTCCATGATATGACATATTTGTTGGCTGCTGGACATAGAGAGAAGTTTCTTCATTTTTGTTTTGTTTTTTTTTTTTACAAAAGACGTCGCTTTTCGGTGGTAATTATAAGAATACGCGTCCGCTATCTTTCATATCTTTTATTGCAAGTCTAAATCATCTTAATTAAGAGTTGTGATAAAGACCATTTAGTTAATTTCTTGGAAATAAAAGAGGTGACAAATATATAGAGAGAATGTCAGGATGCTGGGGTAATACGAAGTTGGAGAGCTTTTTGGGATGTTTTTAATAAGATAATTTTTTTTTTATTATGATCATTAATGCTTTTCTATGTGTGTATATATTTTTGACTGCAGTGCATTTTACACTGAACTAGTATTTTATTCAGTTGCCTAAAAATAAAGACAGCTACTGGACGCTACTATTTTATATTGTTACGATCATCATTTGCAAGAGCCTTGGAGTTGATTCCGCAAAATTCTTCCTAAAATAATTCATCTCGAAAATAATTTTACACAAAAAGTCGTGCGGAAAATTATTTTTGGTGAAATAAAATAATTTTTCACATTTTACACCTGAAAGGTGTTTCAAGTCTATTGAAGAGCACGTAAGTCTGTTGAATTTTTTAAAGGAAAAAATGTTTGGAATATGAAATAAAAATAGACTAAAGAGGCCTCATAGAAGATTCCAACAGGTCGAAAATGTAAGTCAAGGATTTCACCCATGATCTAAAAACTTGAAGATGAACAATAATTAGCAATAAATATTACACAAACTGTATTCGACAACTTCCCGCCCACAATAAGCCAGACAGACAGATTTCCATGAAATTATCAACGACTTAAAGAAGCATCTTAGAAGGCGAAACTGAGCAGATAGAGTCCCTGCTCTAATTAAGTAGCAAGATTCTGCGCTGTGGAATTTTATATGAACTGCGGTGATACATCGTATAAGGGTCGAATTAGCATTAAATTTGAATAATTAATTGGTGAAAAACAGATTGTTGCTTTGCTTTGAGGCGGCACAATTGCAACAACTCAATGTGATTTTTCTTTATTTTCGAAAAAGAAATTTGGACAAGCTGGAAATTAGTGAGCTTAGTTTGAATTGGAAGATGTTCTAAAAAGATTTTGTTTTTCTTGGAATTGCAATAATTTTTGAAACTTTCCAGCAATTGAGGAAGTAACAAGTGCTAAAGATTGTGATTACTAGTTCAATTTTCAAAGGCAGATTGAGAGATAATATCAGGGCCTTTCCGAGTTTTGTTGATTTGGTTATTGTTATTTGTGTGGCAAAGTGGAGATAGCTTGTAAAGATTTGTGGAACAATCGGATTTCCAGCCAGATTATTGTGGCTGAATCCATTACGACTTCTTTGTAGAGGTCTATGAGATGGAGGTGTTTTTAAGTTTCTTTTGAAAAAGTAATTTAAAACGCGTTAATGTTGCTTATGTAAAGGGGTTTTTATGTTTAACAATAAAAATCTATGCGGGTTGGTTTGGTGTTTTAAAAACATGCGCCTCATCAATTTTCTTAAGGAGCACATGCATTAGCTGCAATGAATTGATGAGAGCAAACTTTATCAGCAAATCCCTCGAAGCAGGAGATATTGCTCGTACTTTTTTTCTATTTGCTCCCTTGTAAAACATCTCGTTGCGAGTGTCGGACAATGACAAAAAAACAAGTGTCACCATTTAAGCAAAAATAATATAACATAAGGGCTTGTTCACAAGTGCGAGTTATCGCATGCGACAAAGCTCTGATTGGCTGCAACAATATGATTGTCGCTGGACATGATTATTCTTTCTACGCTTCGTGCGATACAAAAATTTATCACAGCAATGCTCCTAATTTGGTGCGATTTTCACCTTAACCTCAACATTTATGTTTGTTTACATTTGTAATGGGATGTGAAAACCCCGCAGTGATGTCGAAAGTTAGTAAAATATGTAAATACATTAATATATGTAAATTTCACACTAATATCTCCTTGTCACCACAAAACTAAACAAATTAAGTTGAAGCCGCTGTCAACTTTGTGAACGTAGTCGCAAATAGAGATAGATCTATAAGAAGAGCAGGACCTCACTAAAATATTGCACGTATCGTATCGGGCTCGTCAACAGGGATTAACGATGTTGCATGACCATGCTTGGGTTGTACCAAAACATTTTTTTGTGGATTCCGTGGATTCGGCTAATAAATATGACCCATATGACCCCTTCTCATAAATTAACAGCTCCACTGCACACATCGCTCTCTGTTTACAATTCCTCTCGGGATTTTATTTTATTCTCTTTAAAATATCCTGAAATAAAAAAAAAAAATTTGTTTGCATTGTTTACGTTGGCATGGTTTTGGTGCGTGATATAATATGTACAATAAATGAAAGTGTATGCCCCAATTTCAATATAAAATCAGAGATGCCTCGACCTGATGTAGAGACGCCCTCCATTTATTCTTGGGAATTTACTGGATACAATTCTGCCGAAACATTTTCCGTAAGAAAAAAAAATTTAATAGTAATTGCTTAAATAGCGGCAACGTCATAAGAATTTCTAGAGGCCCAACCTCCCATTGTCGGCCTCAAAATAATGTATAAAAATTCTAAAGAAAAATTTTCCAGGAAATTCCTAAGAGAAAATTGAGAGCTGGTCTATATCAGGGCGACTCTGGGCATCGTCGATTTTATATTTGACCGAGGCGTTAGTTACTAGTTTTTGTTTTACATGTCCAGTCTTTATATGGTATTAATTTGTCTATGATAGATTTATAAATAAATGTATCGCCATACTAACCACCACACCACCCATATGCATTTTGCCTTCAATGAATGGCTCTTGCACCTACACTCAGCTGGATGTTGAAATATGTGGGCGTATGCAGAACTTGCAAAAAATGAGAAAAGAAAACAGTTCCAGAGAGCTGGCAAAACTAAGAACTAGTAATGAATAAGGCGTTTCGTATCAGCAGGAACCAATACTCTTCAGAACGGCTAGTTAGTTCCTGCCTACCATAGAGTAGATGCCAGAAGAAAAAAAGAACTATGTATTCAGTAGAGTTGGTACTTCTTAATGGGGCACCTAGGTTTTACTAATAAAACTCGAATACAAAATTTTGTCGTCCAACTTTAGCACAGGCATACCATGGACTGTCTGATATCTTTATGTAATATTACTCTTAATTTAAGTCACCTTCCCACATCTTCTGCAGTCTGGATTTTTAATCAGTCCCATCCTGTATAAATAAGTGTAACTTGTGACAGGACTGTCCAGTGAAAATGGACATCAAAGCTTTTAAGAAGGCCTTATTGAACCCCAAGAGTTTTTTCGTTGAGTTAAGGTTCTATTTTCCCAAAGTTCTTTGGTAGTTCTACCCATGTTGTCATTGAACAAAAAACAATTAATCTAGTAGCCAAACCAAGCCACAATTGTGTGTTCATTCGTCGTTTTTTTTCCAAAATAATACTGTTACCTTGCACTCATGCACCAAAAAGCGGAGTTAATGATGATTTTACGCTCCATCACCAATTTGATTGTACGACTAGATGACAATCTTTTTATCTTCTATAGAAGTATTGAAGAGATACACATATTCCACAGACAACCTCTTCAACTAGTGAATTAGTGAACAAAATATGATCTTTTAATCTTGATTATAGGAATATTGTTTTTGGGACATAAATCAATGCGTAACACATCTCCATTTGATTCTGTTGACCAAAGTGCTACTTCAGGTTCTTGAATCGTTTTTGTTCACTATGCTAGAAGAATAGTGTGCAGTGTTCGGGGAAGCTTATGGTTGTTGTGATAGTTGCTCTCTCGGTTTGACGCCTCTGATCACGGTGGAAGTCCTTACTAATATTTAATCCTGTGTATATAGTCCATATTAATAAGTTTGCTTAGATATCCCTGAACATCATAAGCATAAAGATGACAATTAGCAATCTAGATTACCATAACGTAGATCATTTATATAAAAGCTGAACAGTAAAGGGCCTCATACGGATCCTTGATGTGCGCCAAAAGTTAGATACAAAAATTCCGACATTACATTATTATATAACTAAATTTAAGCCGATAACAATTCAATTTATATGTACAACCTATTCTTTATCTTTTTCAACGAACAGAAGTCCTTGAGGGTTTAAAGTGCGCACCTGCCAAGTGTGGCTTACTCCCACAGTATTCGTCATATTCTGATTCATTTTGTGACGTCAATAATCGCCCTCCAGAAACATTTCTATTTCTGAAGTATCAATCAACGCTAAGTCCATGCCTGGCATCATCACTGATTGGAGCGACACGTATCTAACATCTTTACCGTTCTATCGGTCCTGGCACCCTAAGCGCCACTTCACGCCGAGCTCCTACCCCTGATCATTCACCTTTATGAATTATCGTTGAGTCATCCTACGCTCGTCTTGGGTATTGCATTATGTCGACATTTGGGCATCAACCACAGCCACAACGTTACTCCCCGAAGGGCCTTAGCAATGTCGGAATGGAAAAAAATTCCATGGGCAGATGATCCCGTAATATTAGAAAAACCTCCGCTCAGGTTTTGTAGTAAATACTACTTCAGTTTGGGCTTCATGCAAGCCTGGAGCTGATGACCGTCTCATCTCTATATCCCATCTAACTCTACTAAACTGAGGCTATTCCAGGCTCTTCCTCCCGATCATATCTCCTCCTTCTTCGTTTAAAGGCTTCTTTTGAGTAGGCAGGCATGAACTGATGCTTCTCTGGGCTGCTCAGTACATTATTGAAATCATACCATCCCTCAACTCTTTCTACACTCATATTATTCAGATCCCTAAATACATCATACATGGGACATTCACAAAGTACATGCACCCAGTTCCCCCAATTGTCTCCGCACATACACTCCTCACTTCCACACAGATCCCTCTTATTCAAGAATGCATTTGGGGAGCCATGGCCAGTCAAAAGAAAACTCATTCAAAGATCGAATTCAAAGACAGGATGTCCTTCAACGAAGGACACCTACCTTATGAATTCAACCGTAACTCTTACCTTTTCGTTCTTACTCCATCTGGCCAGACATCAGTCAATAATACACTGCCTTAGTGCGTTTAGCCTCTCTTTCTTATTTAGGCCTTCCATATCTTCATTCGACACCCAGTCATGGTCTCTCAGGGCAATTTCCTTCTGAATCCAGTAGGACAAGCTCTTGCATATCACTACAAGATCAAGAGGTGCTGCGTCCATTAGAACTTGATGGGCTACTGTCGAAACCGTTCGGTACACAGCTAAACACGCAAGTAGGATAATCCTCAGACAAGAGAGAATTTTTGTTCTCCCTGCCACGGTCTTGATAGTTTCGCACCAGACAGATGCTGTATATAATATTGTACCAGAAACCAATAAGCGCCCTCGTAAATCATTCCCATCGCTTTTCTGATTGGGCCCCATTCGAATTTCAATGAATAGTCAGAAATAAAAACAGCGCATTAACATTAGCACCTAACATCAGAATTGAACCAAAACATCTTGCCTCAAAGATTTTGGCTTATACCGAATGCTAAAACAGACAACTTTGCTCAGACAACCCTTCGGGTAGAACTATAAAGGAACTGTGGAGTACGTAACCCAAACTTAACGAAAAATCTATTGGGACTTAACGAGCCAACCTTGAGGACCCTAGTGTCAATTATTACTGACTCTCATTTCTTAGGGGTCACCACCTACATAGTATTGACAATCCTGTATGCGGAGAGGTATCCAAAACGATGACTCACTTTCTTTGTCAGTGTCCGTCAGCTCCGTCTGGACAGCGTTAAGATTCCTTGGTTCACACCACCTTAAAGAATAACATCCAAGCGGGTTCCGACTGGAACTTATGCGCAATTGCTTATAAATCTGAAGGGTGACCAATGTGCCCTGTTATGGCCTATGTTTTAGACCTCTTTCCAATTCATCTATCGTATCTGAAAATCTCAATGAAATAAGTATATTTAATTTGTTTGAATATTATTAATATATTTCATGCATTCAATGAATACTTTTAACATTCAACAAAATCTTTTGCATTAAATCTTATTAAGGTAAGCAAACATTTTGGCTAAAATATTCTCTGATACAGTTAAGGGGGTAACATGCATAAGTAGGTACTCCTTTAACAATGCTCCACCTACTACATAAGTACTCGGGAAACATATGTTTTCCGTAAAAGCCCTTTATGCTGATGTTATTTTGTTTTTCTTTCAATTTGTTCCCCGCACAATAACAATGCCGACCTACCACTATTATATACATATGCACAAGGTTATATCTGTACTATACTCGTACATATATACGATAACTTTTCCTCCCCTTTAGGCTGATTTTCTGTTTATCTTCTTTAGTCATGCAGCCATGAAACAAGGGACCTAATTTGAATATCATGAATGTGGTTGAATTGAGAATATGAACGAACATGCAGGAAGCTCCAAGCCATTTATTCCATTTCTTTCTTTCTTAGTTTTCCACTTCGTCACACTACACCGCACGAAAAATAAAAAAAAAAAACAAATACAGAACAAAAAAAAATGGGAGCGAAAGTCTTTCTCTGTACTGGCAAAAGTTTTGCTTTCACATGAATACCTATGCGCCTATGCTTTTCGTCATTAGTAATAAAACGCAGGTAAATTTGGAAGAACGTTTCATAGGGACCTGCCTTTGTACATTAACATTAGCAGCAGCAGCAGCAGCAGTAGTAGCAGCAGCAGCAGCAGCAGCACCAGCAAGTAAAAGTTATAAGTTGAAAATAGTTCGTCTCACTCTCTTTACTTAGACGACTAATTGGCTTAATTAGGTCAATCGCACAATAATTAGCATGAAGGGTTTTCCATTAGGTAGTAGTCCCAGTCGGTTGGTTTGTTGCTTACGCTCGACTCAATTCGAATGAAATTGAAAGCTGGACCGAACCAACCAACGAAATGAATGACTTTCCACTTGTGCAAAGCGAACCCGGGCATAGTACGTACATATATATAGCACTTTTTTGTAATTTCCATCTGAGGCCATTTCTATGGTTGACCGACTTTCTGTAATGATTTTCATTACTTTGACAGTCAATTTCCACGATCATGGATCATTAACGAAGCACACTGGTCACCTTTGTCGTTTCAATTATAGAACGGATGACTTGTAAGGGCGACACACACAAAATCTCTGTGTGTTAGCTATAGCCCCATAGGTTTTTGATTGATTGATCAAACAATAAATCGTGAATGGTTGCTATTCAATGAACGCACCGCACAGGGTATGGTAATTGTTAAATACCTTTAATCTCATTAACACGTGTCCATTAATTAAAAATTTATCTCCGTAAAAAGAGTGAAGTTTTTTAAGATTCTGAATTTTTAGAAGAAATTTTAGAAGAAGAAGGAAAAGAAAAGACAAATCCAGAATTTGATCAAAAATTTTGATAACAAGAAGTAGAAGAAAAGAATAATTTACGCAGTCGACATCATTTCACCCACACCACAAAATACAGTTGAAATGAAATCTGTGTAAAATCCACCAGAAATTTTAATTATAAAAGCATTTTCGTTTGTTTTTTTTCTCTTTTTTTTTGCCAGATTAAGAAGATGAGAAAATTTACCGGCGCGCAGATTTTCATTACATTAAAATGCTTAACACTCTTAATTAAAGTGTCAGATAAATCTAGGCCGCCTTCGAAAAGTGGCATCTTTTGGATAAGGGAACCCTTATATATGTATGTCTGTATGTATGTAGGTATGTACACAAGAAGAGTCAAATTCAAACGTTATCTTATCTGAGTTCACTTGAGCAGCCCAAGTCAAGTTTTAAGATGAAATCAAACATGAGAAATACCGAAAAAGCTACGACGACGACGACGGCGGCGAGACAAACCAAAACGATAGGATTTTATCAACAAAGAGGTAGAAGGAGTGCCAACAAAAAGATAAGACAAGAGTGGAAGAGAAGAGTGGCATTTTTGATGTTCCTTTCTGTTCGTATATAAAGTATAATTCGTAAGACAATGGGATAACTTTGTTCAAATTAGCCATGGATTTTGTTTTTTTTTTTTTTGTTTTTTTTTTATATCGATGTGCCAGATCTTTTGCACAAAGTACAAAAGGTCACTGATAAAAATTTGCATTCAATAACGGGGAAATAATTATAAAGAGAAGATTTTTTTGTTTTATTGAGAACGTATGTAGATAAGTACCGTCATGTATAAATCTTACGCATTTCTGTACAATTTCTTGTAAAGATTTATGTTCCAACAACACATCCATGATTTTCTCCATGGTACGGACCTTACTTATGCCAAACCCAATGGCAAATTTGATTGTCAATTTTGTTCGAATCGAGTCCTCAAACGAACATTTGAAGTTGAATTTTACTGTAAAATCAGATCTTTTAAGACTCAACTTACTTAAGTAGATTTACGTAGTTCTAATCCGGCTGCGCCGATTCGTCCACTCGTATTAAAACTTTGATAGAGTTGTCAAATTTGTCAGATCTACACTACTCCACGAGGAAAATTAAGAAATAATATTTTAAGTTTGTTTGTACACCGTATGTACACAAGAGAATGGAGCATAGAAGAAAATTTTCAAATTTCGAAATTTCTAAATCCAGAAAGGAGTACCTTCTTCAAAACAAACGTCTATAAGGAAACTTGTCTCTCCCCTTGGATCAGTCACACTTTTTTTCCTTTTTATTTCACTCATTTTCATTAAAACAAAATAAAAATTCACTCAGATGTCGAATTAAAGCAGGACAGTTTTTTGTAGTTGGACTTATTTAGGTCACTTCATATTAGTTCTACGTAGATTGATTTACGTAAAACTAGTTCTAAATGACAGCTTAAAGACTTTAAATTGTGTCTCGCTAAATTTCGCTGACTTATAACGCTTTTAGTTAACTTTAGCTGGCTTTCAATTATTTCTCGCTCAATTTCGCTGACTTCCAATCGCTTCTCGTTAGCTTTATCTGACTTTCAATATTTTTTCGCTCAATTTCGCTGACTTCCAATCGCTTTTCGTTATCTTTAGATAAATTTCAATCGTTTTTCGCTAAATTTCTCTGACTCCCAGTCGCTACTAGTTAGCTTTACTTGAATTTAAATTGGTTCTCGCTAACTTTCGCTCACTTCCGCTTACTGTCGAAATGAAATTTCTCTAACTATATTCAGTGAATTTTGATAATGAAATTTCCTTTTTTTTCGTGATTGTGACAGAGCTAACTCTTCTAACTTTAGCCAAGTCAGATAATCTGGCTGAGTCTTACCCTCTCAGAGTATTCACATAACTTCGGAAAACCCAGAATCTTGCATCTTGCTTGTTTCGAAAAAAAAAACCGGTACATTTAAGAGAACTAGCCTTCCTTCATTCCTTAGGTATGTCTACGCGGACCTCTTAAACTTTTAGATAAATTCAGGCGACCATTGGGTTTGGTTATTGAACCGAAGGCTACAAACATACGAGTTATGAAATGCGAAAGGATATTTAATGTTTACACTGGAGAAGACTAATTCTTTAATCTGTATACCATTAATGTGTGGTTTCAAAGCTTTGATTCATTCGCCAATTCTCGGTAAGCTTTACTGCAAAATAGCAAAGTCATCACCATACAAGCTTTCACTTTTATTCTGTAAGTAGCTTGAAGAAAGATTCCACAATGGATAAGGATAATTAATTCGGCCTCATATGTATAAGTTTCAAGTGCTGCCTTTTATTTCAGGTTAATGAAACTATGTAAATTTTTGCACCAGAGGAAGAGTTGCACCATGTGAGCCATAGCATTTGAACAGAAGGCATAAGAAAGACAAATCTTTGAAATTTGATTACTGATCAACCAATTCCCTTCTTAATTCCTCGAAAAGGCTACCTCGCGTCGCTTGGGTATTAATTAACATCCTTGATAAGACGAATTTCCTGTCTTGTATAAAAAGATTGCTGAGATGGTTGAATATTTCCACTAGTCATCTTCGAAACTCATCAAAATCAATAGTGTCTTACACCAACCAAATCAAGGTATAGATTGAGCTAAATTTATGTCGTTAAAAATATTTTAAGAACTTTTTAGCCTTTCATAAAAGTCTTCTGGTAATCCATAGTGGTACATATCGCATTCGTTCAACTGAACTGTTGTAGATAAGATAAATGACTCAGTAAGGAAATAATTAGAACCAGATGCAACTTTTTATTGCTCTAACAGGTTCATCAATCTCTATGATTGCACTTTTCCCATTCCGTTCAAAAACGTTTGCCTGATGAATTGAACACATTCATAAAAAAAATCACAAACACTTTCGAGTTCTTTATATTCGGCCAGTACAACTTCTACAGAAGTCATTGAAAGAAAAATGTGAGCATTCGGCATACTTGCTAAAACGATGATGTCCGGTGTTGGGTTGGTTAGATGAGAGTTTAGTGCTTTAATTACAACAAGACTATCGAAGTTATTGTAAATTTCTCAACCAAAATTCTCCATTCTTCTGCATAAAACCGAACCACAACATTAGTAATTTTCTTATGGCCTGCATTTGAAAAACTGCATGAATCCTGTATAATACATAAAGAAAATCAGTGGCTCTCCGTTAGCGAGTTAGGATTTTTTTGAAAATGACACTTGATAGTCAAATCACGAAATTTCTAACCACCTTGCGGAGGTTTATGTCAGAAAATGCTCATTAATTAGATAGTTACGTGAAGGGCTGTTTAAGTGTGTGTTAGTATAAGATAAATATAAATATAAGGAGCTAGAGCAAGCACAGTATAATGAAATAATACCCATTTTCAGTCTACCTATCTAAGGATGAAATCATTTTCTACTTTAATGCCAAAATAATCCAGTTTCACAACGGAAATATTTTTGCCATTTTGCTCATACAGTTTATTCCTATGAATTTTCTCGTGATTTTTTTTTTATCAGAAATTTTATCGTGACCGATAGCAAAATTAAAAAAAAAAAATAAGTAAAAAACGAGTTTTCAAACAAAACTGAGGACAAGCCGCATGAAAAAGTAGAAAATAAACTTTTCTTCACACACAGAGGTGGACTCAGATTTTTTGATTGGGACATTTCTCTTGAATATTCTTTCTCTTCATGAATCAAATCACTTATTACCTCTGATTGATCATACTGAAATATATCGGTGATTGTCAGCGAATAAAATCTGAGTCCACCTCTGTGTGTGAAAAAAAGTTTATTTTCTACTTTTTCATGCGGCTTGGTCTCAGTTTTGTTTGAAAACTCGTTTTTTATTTATTTTATGTTCTGCCTTTTTCACGTTAACTAAATTGTTATTACGTGCGGCATGGAGATATTTTAAAACAATTTTTAAGTTATGTTTGGTGCCGATGCGAAAACAAAAATTTTTCGAGTATCAAATCGTTGAAGTACTACAACGGCTTTCTGAAATTCAAATTATGTTTTAAACAGCGCTTTTTAGCTCTATTCCAACTTGATTCCATATAGTATGAATTTTCCCGTTTTTCCATGTTTTCCACAGACTTACTATGAATTTTTTTTAAAAATTTACATGAATTTTCCACGATTGTTCATGCAAGTTTTCATGATTGTTGAAGAGAAAGTATTGATGACAGTAGGACGGAAAAAAATGATTCCGTATAGCTTATAAAACTTTTTTGTCGGAAAATTTTCCGGAAAAGTCGGAAAACTCCGGAAATTCTCGGGAAATTTTCCAGAAAAATTGGAAAATTCTGCACTTTTCCTGAAACAGATTTATCACTAATCATATCAATGAAAATTTGTCCGATGATTTTCCCGCTTTTCCGGGTTTTCCACAGAGTTTTCCACAAAAGCAGCTTTATTGCAACTCAGTTCGCTCTACAACCTTTTCCTGGGTTGCAAAATTCTCAAACGCTTCCTTGGTCTGAAAAACTCCGGAAAAGCGTTTTACATGAATTTTCCTCGATTTTTTCTGCAAGTTTTCACTATTGTCGGAGAGAAATTAATGATGCCAGTTGATAGGGAACTTGATCCTGCATAATTTAGAAAACTTTTTTATCGGAAAATTTTCCGGAAAAGTCGGAAAATTCCGGAAATTTTTTTCGGAAAAATCGGAAAACTCTGCATTTTTCCTGAAACGAATTTATCACTAATCAAATTTGTACCAAATTTTCAAATGATTTTTCCCGATTTTCCGGGTTTTCCATGGAAATTTCCGGTTCGAATTTTGATAGATTCAATTGTCACGCGACATGAACTTGTGTGCCAAATTTCAGCTCGCTGTGGGTCTACGAGAGTGTCGAAAGTAGTAAAAAAGAAATATACAGACAGACAAATTCGTGTACGAGTTAAAGCGACGGGCTGGCCTCAATAATCGAGTTTCACAACGGAAATATTTTTACCATTTTGCTCATATAGATTTTTCCTATGAATTTTCTCGTGAATTTTTTTATCAGAAATTTTATGGTGACCGATAGCAATTTGAAAAAAAAGTGTTAGATTGATTGAGATTCAGATTCCTATGATTGGAACTGCATATTTCTATGAATATAGATGTTCCCGAAAAAATTCTGGCACAAACGATAGAATGAATTCTCAGCTCTGTCAAACTTGTTTAAGTGATACCAAAGAACATCTTACAAACTTAGACTTGAAAGGACAGCGGTGTAGGAGTCCTGTAATAGTTTTAAACTCTGATTTTTCCAAAAAAAAACGTTTTGTTTTTTTTGCTTGGCAAGTATTATTGCATTCGCAACTTATTCCTGTATAGTAGGTAGAAAATATTGTAATTTTTCTCGGTCTTTTATCATATTGTAGAAGATTTGGACATGGTCCGATATTCGTCGTTTTGCTAGCCTTGAACCTACAAGAACGATTATTTTATTTTTCTTTCCTAATCTTTTGAAGTTTCATCCAATTTATAATGCGCTGACTAAATTCCTTCGTAAATTTAGATGATTAGATGATTGACAACGAGTAAAACAAAAAAAACAACAAAAAATGGATTTGTTGGATTATACAAACAAAACAGGCTCTTGACTCAAGGATAGAATACAAGGTATTCCCATTACGAAGCCCATGTTCCACCATTATATGACCTAATATCGTGAAATGTATAGCAAAGTATGGTACAGAGAAGACAATACTCTCTCTCTCTCTTCTCTCTCTCTCTTTTCTATAAAAATGTGTATATATTAGTCACAGAATTACGTCACAGACTATCAGGAGCAATGTGTCTAAATTTTAACGGGAACTCCTTGTTGTCTGTATACAGGGTGGACCAAAGTTCGGTTTAAATTTTAATCGGTAGCTGCGTCGAGCAGCGACGGCGGCGGGGTGGGGCGGAGGGGTTAATGGAAATTCAGTACCATGGAGACAGATTCAACAATAAATCGACCACGATCCGGTCGGCCTAGAACATCAAGAGATCCCGAAAACGTCGAGCGTGTAAGAGCGTCTATTCGTGAAAATCCTGAACTCTCTAGTCGGAAGCGGTCTAACGCCTTCGATATGCCCAGAACATCTTTGATTCGTATTCTTCACAAAGATTTACATATACATCCGTACAAAATCCAAATGGTACAGGAATTAAAGCCTCAAGATCACGCTCACAGGCTCCAATTTGCAAACGAAATGTTAGAGAGGTTCACCAGCTTCACCAACATTTTTTTCTCAGACGAGGCACACTTCCATCTAAAAGGGCATGTGAATAGGCAAAATTGGAGTGACACTAATCCTAAATTGAAGCATCAAAAACCTCTGCATTCACCCAAGGTTACTGTATGGGCAGCTTTGTCAGCAAGAGGTATTATTGGTCCATACTTTTTGAAGATCGCCGAGGAAATGCTGTAACAGTGAATACAGAGCGGTATATTGCCATGCTAATTTTTTTCACCAGCGTTACAGGGTTTCGATGGTTTTAATGAACGATCGTGGTGTTAGCAAGATGGGGCAATATGCCACACTTCCATTAAGTGCTGTTCGCGAAATTTTTGGACAAAAAGTGATATCCAAAAGAGGTGCCATTAACTGGCCACCTCGTAGCCCGGACTTATCCCCAATGGACTTCCTTCTTTGGGATACCTTAAAAGTAAAGTTTTCAACAGCAACCCAGATTCCGTAGAGGAATTAAAGGAAAATATTCGAAAGGAAATGCAAAACATTTCACGAAACACTTCTGAGGCCGTCATTGAAAATTTCCGCTCAGGTTGCAGCATGGTCAAAATAGTCACGGATTACATATGGATGATGTCATTTTTGAAAAATAAAATCCCTATTTGTGTACTTTAATAATAAATAAACAGTTTTTATCTCACATAACTAGTTTCTCTTAAATCATCATTTGAAATGTAAACGAACTTTTAGTCCACCCTGTACTTTGTTCTTGACTGATATATTGCAGAACTTTTCGTTATATAGGAAAAACTTTCGATGAGAACAATCATGAAAGAAACAGATTCAAATCTGAGACCATAGAATAAGAATTAAGTGTGTTGAGGGTTTAAAATACAAAAGACACTCTTATCTAGCAGTAGATAAAACAGGACAATGATGAAAGATTCACCTTCTAGTCTCCAGGTACTAATTGTGCGCCTCGTTGATATGTATGAAAGTATGATGAGAGTGCATTTGAAAATCCAATATAGTACTACCCAATTAAGAGAATAGCTGTAAAACTAGTCAGACTCGAATCATACAGACTAAGAGCCTTTTCAAAAAAATTAACAGCAATAACAAAAAAGTGTAAACATGCAGCTTCCTTAGATCTTCATCTGGTAGGCAATTCACCTGATAGTAAAGAGGCTCGTTATTAGCCTCAGCTTCCTATGTACAGTACTCACCTGGAGTATTACGGAATATAATTTTTTTCCTCCTCTCATTTTACGATAGTCTCTTTTAGGTGACTTTTTGTCGTCCCATAAACATTGAATAGCAGTTATCAGCCAAGACAAGTCATTTTAAACTTTATTGACACTACTCTTTACTTAAAATGGTTTATTTTCCAAACCCCGTTTTTTTTTGTTTTTTTTTTTTCATGAAGTTAGGTGAAGGAACTAGACAAACATATATATAACTCCCCTGAGAGCCGATATACATATGTACATACATGTCTTGTCTCAGACAAATAATACCAATTATTTTTTCATATGCGCAAAGTGCTATGGCAGGAATAGACCCTGTAGACAGTTGGTGATATTTCCAGTTTTTAAAATAATTACATAAGTCAACAAGCATAAAATTCATCCCATCCACCTTAAATTTTTAGATAACAGATTTAATAAATTATTTCCTAAGCGATTTCCACTTGAAAAAAATGCTTAACTACCTTACAGGCAGCCGGTTTTTTTTTTTTCATTGGACAGTGACCTTCATTCCACGTAGTGCTCAATAATTTTAATCAGCTGCAGGAAATGGAGAAGTTAGACAACCGTCTTTTTTGTCTCTCTATGTATATTCAGTAGGAGTAGCCGTAATCTATTGTTTCCCTACATCTACGATAAATTAAACGATATGGTAATTAGCTGTGCATAGCTAATTAATATGACTGGGCTTAAGAATGGAAAAAAAATCTATTTCGCCAGAAAAGAATATATTTTCGAACCGTTTTGTATGCACCTACATATATGAATCGCAGCGTTGATTTTCATTATATTTTTGAAAACTGGAGATAAAAATATGAAAAACAATTTTATAGATTTTTACATTCAAAAGAACTCTCTCCTCTTCTAAAAATTGATTTCTAAATTACACAAGACAAATCTAAATTTATAGAACGTTCTCTTTCAAGATAATTTTCATATTTTTTGTATAAATCACCTTATATAGCTTCTTTATTATATATGTACATACTGAAGGTAGTCAATGTAATTAGAGAAGCAAGAGATTTGAATAAATTAATGCTACATGGTGCTCCTTGACTTCTCGAAAACATTCGATTTTAGTGTAAATCATGCAATCCTGTGTAGAAAACTCATTACAAAATTTAATTTTTCCGTTAGCTCAACGAAACTCATATTTAGTTAACTAACAGAGCATTCTCAAACAGTGTTGTCAAATGGTAATTACTCTACCTTTCTTAGAACTAATTCTGGTGTTCCGTAAGGCTCAGTTCTTGGCCCGCTGCTTTTTTGTCTGCTTATTAATGACTTGTTCGACTGTCTTGAACACAAAGAAATGCATCTCTACGCTGATGGTGCTAAACTTATTCTATCGCAACCCTTGGGACTTGTTGAAGTTTGAATTAGTTGTACCAATGATGACCTAAATTTAATATATCGCTAGACGGTCGACAATGGTATATCGAAATAAACTAGATACCCGTTTACTTATTCTTCCGTTACACTTAATGACACTGGCATACCTTGGGTAGAGTCCGCCCGTAAGTTGCATGTAATTATCGGTAGAACGGTCACTTGGGGTCCAATCTACCTATATAGCATCCTTCAATTCGCGAGATCTACTAAAACAGTCAACTGCCCAGATCCGAATATTTGATTACTAAACACCTTGTATGCCATCAAACTTTACAATTCCTAAGCACCCACTGTTAAAATATCGATTGTGTTGTGCCTTTTTGGTAGCCTCAAAAAAATTATTTTTGGAATCATGTAACAGCAGTAACTAATTATCTAGTGTAGAGTCTTATATATGTTGAGGTTGCATTCACCCAGTTTATATAGGTCAGTATCCTGCCTCTGCCGCATGATATCTGTAGGTAGGGTGATGCTTCATTCCTGACCACAATCATCATCTTACCGACAAGTTTTCGTGAAGCAGAGGCAACATATTGACCCGTCTAAACAGGGTCATTATAGCATATGTACCAAGTTAAGTAGTGATTAATTTTTGTTATTTTTATTTACTTAATTTTTAGCAGTAACTTTAAGTATCTAATTTTTTTTGCCATGTTTGCAAGAAAAAATAAAGTATATTAAATGTACAACGTCATTAGAATGAATAACTTGAATTGGAATTGGAATTATAGATATTAGGTAGATAATCGTTGGAGCTTACTAAAGTTTTATAATAATTGATTGTTCTCTTCCTCCCAACCATTTCGAACTTAGGTGTCAAAGACAAAATTTTGGAAGCTAAGCTAGGTTTTTTTTTTTTTTAAATATGATCAAGACCAATTTAAGAAGCCTAAGAGCTACTTATTCAAACTTCTTTCACATTATCAACAAAATGCAACGTTTTTTCAGTTTTTTAACCTTTCCTTCATTTAAATCTTAAAAACGCCAAAGTACATTTTAAGATCATATTTCTCTCGTTAAGAAGTAACTAAGGAACATACACTCATAGTAGTCTCTATTTCAATCATAAAAGTTCCTGCAAGATAGTTGATTTTGACTATTTATTTTCTGAGTGCAGGAATCGTACCGCCTACCTACCGGACTACTATAGTATGTTCCAAGCGTAGGTTGTGGCTATTACGAAAATCACCAAGGCTTCTGGAACCGACTTATGATGTATCTAGCAATCTTGGTTATCAAGAATTCTACCGACAGCCAAGCTGCAATTAAGGCTCTGGACTCGAGCACCATTAGATCACGGCTACTGCATCGGAGTCCCTGTAAGATCGGAAACTGGGTGCTAATGACAGAGTTATTCTCTGCTGAGAATATGGTCACTATGACATACCTGGAAAGGAGACAGTTTATTCTCTGACCAAAAAGAGTTCCGCTCTGAATATATGTCTAGCAGAGCAGAGGAACGCATAGGTCGGTCCCTAGAATCAATAAGGAGAATTTTAGATTCATAAGCATGTAAGCTGGAAAATCGCAGATGGGGAGAACTTACCACATACGTGATTTCCAGACAGCTCTAGCCCGAAATATGTCCTGTGAATCTCTACTGAGGAGGAACCGGAATGATGTGCGTAATCATACTGCTGTTATTACGGGACACTGCCTCTTTGGCAAACATGCAGAGCGCATGCAAGCTCCATTCAATGACTTCTCTGCAGAAGCTGTATGTACGAGGAAACGGTTGAGAGCGTTTAGCATATGCCTAGGAGAAATATACGCTTGGTAGCAACTTTTCTGTGAATTGGTGGAATTAACTCACAAGGAATTGACCATGTTCACTTACCAATAAAACAAGCAACTACCAAAGCTATCATTTGAGCTTACTGCGCAGCTATTTATTATGATAATATTTACAATTTTCAGGCTTTTCTTCAATACAATCCTTTGGTTCTCTCACCTAGAAATTAGAAAATATCCCTCATTGTATTGTACATACATAGGTACGTCGAAATTTTGTATATATATATATATATATTCAGATAGTATCTCTACAAATGTTTTAGCCTCAGCCTCAGCCTTTAGTTCTCATTGGGACGAAAAACCAGCACTTCTGAAACAAGAACAATTTAAGAAGATCTTCCCTAGAAATCATTTCAAAGCTCTTTAGAAGAATATTCATTGATCTATACAGAAAAATAGGTAAAGGTGCGAGTAAGTAACTCACTTGGGTACAACCCTTATAGAAGATTATTTGATGAGCTCCAGCAGGAGTGCAACAAGGGCTAATTCCATCTAATATTCCACAAATCTAAACTGTAGATTTTTCCACTATTGTGCGAAATAATGCATTTCTCATTTTAAGTAGCATGAAGTACAGCGTGATTAAAAGTGTAATTTGAACTTTTGGTTATTATTGTTATTATTATTATACATATTTTTTGGATTAAATTTGATCGGTCTCTATTTAAAATAAATAGCACTCTATGTAGTCTACTGAAACGCTTCTTTGGAAGTATACATCGCTACTTTTCTCCATGCCTCATAGCCATGTTTGCAGTGGCAAACACCTTACTACTGTTCTCAGAAACCAGTCTTGAAGGCCTCTTATGAGATTAAGGAAAAATCACTGCGATGATTATTCAAAAATCTCATTAAAACTGTTGAAACAATTTCGTCGACCGCCATTTAGCATAGCTCCTAGAGCGATTCTTAAGAACAGCAGTAAAGCGCTTGCCTATGCGGACATTGCTATGTAAAAACAACCGGAGATAGAGGAAAGAAGCACTCTGAGTTTCCAGGGAAGCTCTTCCTGACGGAGAGCTGGCGACCAAAATCCTTACGTAAACAACATTTTCCATCCTATCATACTCTCTCAACACCGTTGAAGTCAGCCTGGCTTTCAGTAGTGTTGGGAGCTACAAGATAGCCTGAAAGGCCTAAGAAAAACCGGTTAAGTTACGTGAGTTTTGTTGTGTCAGCAGTGAATTATATTTCATAATCAATTGCAAAACTGGCATACTATTTGGTTGAAATTTGTTATAAAGTGTTTTCATAGCAATAGTAAAAACTTGTACGAAATAAGGCCAAACCGATTAACCCTTTCTTGGTGCTGCCATACAAAACTTTGGCTTTGCACTATATATTTGACCACTGCCTGAGAGCCGCGTCGATGTACAGCGCTGAAATTTTGCACACAGCGTTCTCATAAAAATTGCAAATATAAGTTCAAAAATGAAGCACCAAATCGGCAACCCTTGCTTTTATACGACACCACCAAGAAGGGGTTGCCCGATTTATTAATTGTTTGAACATGTATTTACTATTGCCATGAAAACACCACGTACCAAAATTCATCTCTCTGCGTTGACGCGTTCTCCGCTGGTTTTCAAATATATAGTGAAAACCCAAAGCTTCGTATGGCAGCATCAAGAAGGGGTTGCCCGATTTAGTCTATTAAGTATTTACTATTGCTATAAAAATATCTTGTACAAAATTTCAGCTCTGTATTTCTACGCGTTCTTAGGCAGTGCCCTAATATATTGTGAAAAACGAAATCTTTGTATGGAAACCTTACAAGAGAGTTGCCCGATTGGTCCCATTTTTATACACTAGATGAAATCTAAAGGATATACTAAGTTTGTCATTCCGTTTGTAACACCTCTAAATAATGATGGTAGAGCAAAATGGATTGGACCCCCACGCATAATATAAAGTTATTTTGATTTTTTGCATGTCCGTCCGTCTCTCCGTCTATCCGTGTGGTAAACGTCTGGTAAACGTTACATCGAAAAATGTCTGAATAACAAGTCGTAGGGGTCCTTCCATACTACACATTAAAAGGGTTTCAGTTTCTGCACAACGTTAGTGTAAGAACGTCATATTTAGCTAAGAGTGCCGAGTAGGTGAAGCGTTTTGAAGCCGTTTTTCTTTGTATACATCCAAAAGGACCAAAAATTTCGCGTACAGCTGTTACCAAGTACATAAAAAAGTCAAAGGCATTTGTGAATAAGTAGGTGGGTAAGGAGACAAAAACGGTCGACGATTTACCGGAACGTGGCGTGGCATGAAAAACAACAATAAGAGAGGACAAAGTGATCGCGACGGAATTTTCTAAGAATCCTCTACTACCACTGCGTAAAGGACAAGTGAAATTGAAGGAAAAGGGTATTGATACATCAGTGCAAAGTTAGTCGAAGTCGTTTACGTGCCAATGGAATTAAATAGCGGACTGCAATTAAGAAACCTTTGCTGTCCGAAAAACATGTAGAAAAAAGACTCGCTTGACCACAAGAAAATATCGAGCGCGATTGGGACAATATCATTTTCACCGAAATGAAACGTCTTTTTGGTAACGTAGTCCCGTCAGCCGAGCTTGGTCTACTTACACTGACAGACTTCTCCAGCGGACTGTTAAACACTTGATTAAGGTACATGTTTGGGGTTACTTCTGAAAGCATAAGTTTGGCAAATTATACATATTTACAGAGAATTTAAATGTCAAAAAAATGCTCAAAATATACAAAAAGGTTTTATTACCATCTGCGCAGCAAACAATGTTTGAGAAGAGAAATGAAAACTGGATTCTTCAAGACGATAACGATCCGAAACATCGGAGTAGGCTGTGCACGCAATGAAAAGAAGAAAACCGCATCGATCTATTGGATTGGCTATCACAGTCGCCCGATACGAATTCAATAGAAAATGTTTTGGGCATACATGAAGCACAAGCTTCGTGGAAAAAAACCGTAGAACGCAAAGCAGTTAGTTCGACATATTCGTCAGATATGGAGGGACTTACCACGAGAATACGCTATCAACTTAGTAGAAATTATGCCTCGGAGAGATGTCAGGCAATAATCGACAGCGGTGATGGTGACTGGACAGGTTATTAATTATGAAAGCGCCGTATTGGCACACTATAAATGTACGAATTTTCAGCTTTATATAATAAATGTTATTCGGAATTATACTAGTCACGCTTTTCTTTGGCAGAGTGTGGCTGAAATTTGGTGCATGGTGTTTTTATAGTAATAGCAAAAAAACAAAAAAATGGTCTAAATCGGGCAACCCCTCCTTGGTGTTGCCATAAAAAATTTACGTTTTTTACGTATACTGTGAAAAGGATGAGTTCTAGACATTTTTATTGTACTAAAAACTTGTTTAGAATATGAAATCCTATAAAATTGGTTATAATATTTTTTTTTCTATCTGACGAACCGTTCAAGAGTATATGCAGTGCTGATATTCAGCCGGTTCACACCGGTTCGGCCGAACCGGTTGTTAAAAAAATCAGAATTTTGCGAACCGGTTGTTAAATAACTCAGTGCCGATATTCAGCCGGTTCGGCCGAAGCGGTTTTTAAAAAAAATCAGAGTGTTGCGAACCGGTTCTTAAATAACTCAGTGCCGATATTCAGCCGGTTCGGCCGAAGCGGTTTTTAAAAAAAATCAGAGTTTTGCGAACCAGTTCTTAAGTAACTGAAAATACTAAAATGAAATTTTTGGAATGTTATGAAATATATATTTCTAAGAAGTTTATAAAAAGGAGCGTAAGAGACATTATTAAAATAACATTTTATTATATATTTCCGTTCGCCTGGAACAAGGAAACAAAAATTATAACTATTCTTACGACAAGCTAGATGAATTCGCAAATAATTCGTAAGTTTCTGTGCAAGTTTTATTGTTAAAGTGGTTCGCGCATATATTTCTAGAACGGTTTGTCGGACAGAAAATATGATTACAACCAATTTTAGTTAATTCTGAAAAAACTGTTCAGTTTAATAAAAACGTCTAGGAATGGTCGTTTTAACAGTATACGTAAAAAACCTCAATTTTTGTATGGCAACACCATTTTTGAAATAATATTTACTATTTTTGTGAAAACGGCTTGTACAAAATTTCAGCTTTCTAATTAGTCTCACATGAAATAGCAAATCAAGTAGTTCATGTTATACATGGCAGTAAATGTAATTAAACTTTGTCTCCTAACTACTTTCACTAACCCACAAGTCAATTTTTATTACAGAATTTTCTAACTAAATCGAAAGTGAGAGGAAGAAATCTTCTTATCGCATGCATATATTTCTGCTAATTTTCCTCCAGCAAACCAAAGAAATTGGGGATTGTCATAATACTAGTATAGATGGTAATAGGTTTGTTTAATAAACTCGAAAAAAGTTCAGAGCAGAGCAGAGCAGGGCAGCCCAACTTAAGCTAACTGTCGAATTAAAACAGTGCAGAAAAGTGCAGAAAGAAGCAGAAAGTTTTGTTAAGTTTTCTGAGTTGTGTCACCAAAAATACAATTTGTTTAAATTAATGCAATGACACCTTTTCACAGAAGAAAATATAATTGTTTGAATTATATCAGAACTTTCAATACAATTTATATTATAATGCCTGCTCTAAGTTATTCCTTCGAAAAAGGTAGAACAGAAAATCTTGCTCTATGTCACTCCAGGTCACTTCAGGGCAAACTCATTAAACACAGTTCAGTTCATTTTAGAGTACCTTAGACCTGTGTTCTGTTCTGAATTCATTAAATACGGTTTTCTGCCCTTTACAACTCTCTAGTTTAACCTAGAGAAGCTCATTAAACAGACCTAATATGTATGCAAATGTGTCCGTACAGGGTGGCTATAATTCTTGCGAAAACTTCTTTTTCTTCTTATAAATTTTATTGTTGTATTACGTATCTTGAATGATGTCTATTAAATGGCTATTATGAAATGCCTATAAAGCTCTCCTCACATTAATGGATTTGTGTGCGGTCATTTTTTTCAAGTATCACTTAAAAAACTATTGAGAGGTCGTGTCCAAACGTCGTGAAAAAATTCTTTTTAATACTGCTCTAAAAGGCTGCTGGGGCAATGCTAAAATTAATACTACCCTGTATATATCTCTCTTTGTAAAGTAAAGCATAATTATCAATCGTAAAAACATTGAATGAAAGCGAGTAGAATGTCCTTACGGCGAATTTGCGCAGAAATTATACTTTTTGATACGATTTCATTTGTATTTTAACCAGAGACTATACTAAAAATATTTCTAATTTACTTATTTTCTGTTGCATTAGCTCTTATCATCTGTTTTCTAAAAGACAGACATTCTAAAAGAACTGACACTATTATCATTAGGTTTACAAGGTCGTAAAGTGACAGTAATCAAAGCAGATAGACTAATTCAGAGATGCATAAGAGTACTGGAGCTAATGAAAGGAAATAAGGAAACTTATGAATGTTTGTAACATAATCCAATCAGACGTTTATAAACATTATTATTGTTCGTTGAGAATGAATGTGTTCGTTTGCCAAAAGGTATGTTAATTCAAACTGTTATAGACAACATGAAGAAATTGTGAAAGTAATTTTTTGGTATCAATTTTTAATGTATTGAATCCTATTATATGGCGAAGAAATGTTTCACTCTCGCCTTGGCTAGAAGACGAGAAGCAATTGCAGGATTTATCCACGCTATTGAAATTTTCTATCTCTAAAAATTGTTTTCAAGAGTTGATTGATTACCAAACCCACATATTCCTGAAATAACTCAAGGATATTTCAAAAGTTGTTTCAGTTAGTCTGAACGAGCGTTGATGAACAATATGCCAACTGAAAAAAAAAAATCGCTTGTTGATAGAAAATTTAACATTTTATGACAACAATCTGCTTGGAAAAGTTTTAGCAGATTGGGATGGAACATGATTTGTAAATTAGTGATTACAACATGGCCACCATAAAGCTGAAGATAGAAGAGCAAAAAAGAAATGTGCTCAAAACTATTTTGAAAACTAATAAACTATCTGGTGCTTATTGTAATACTAGCAGAGCTGTAAAATACTCATTACTTAATGGATTTAATACCTCTTAATTACCAATACTAAGTATTTAAGAATTGGCAATTCCCAGTACTGAGCCTCCTGCACTGGAATTACAATTTTCCAGTTTTTAAACCTAATTCTTCTTGGCAGTGATTTCTACTTTTACAAGTAAAATTTACAATTCCAGTTTAGCCTTTCAATTAATTTTTAATTTTCGCAAAATTCCAGTTTGCCTTAGTTAAGACTAATTTTTTAAAAGAAAAATCACTAAGAGCCTGTCTCCTCGGATGGAATTTTGCGAAAATTGAAAATTAATTGAAAGGCTAAACTGGAATTGTAAATTTTAGTTGTAAAAGTAGAAATCACTGCCAAGAAGAATTAGGTTTAAAAACTGAAAATAACTATTTGATGAGCCATTTCTGCTTAAATAAAGTTCATTTAACTAAGTTTAACTATTGGTTTTTAAATAATTGCAAATTTAAATATGAAGAAATAGCAAACAGTAAATATTTTCCTAAAGTGTGACTTTCTATTTTTTAACCTCTTGGCCTACAATTTTTTTTTAAACAAACGTATTTCTCCAAATTACTTAATTTTATTGCAACTTGAGAACATCGAAAACAGGGAAGAGCTTTTATTACAATAAAATTAAAAAGACAATTGATCCAGTTCATTTCATAATTCATGTTAAATACTGAAGTTGTCAAAGTAATTAAAAGTAATTGAAAGTATTTGAAAAGAATTGAAAGGAATTATATAGTAATGCCAAATACTTTTTAAATACTTTTGGGAATTTGTAGGTATTTTTGTAATGGAATCGCAAATTCAATTACTTTCCGGTATTTTAAAGTATTACTTGCCATTCCGGAAATGGGACTGTAAAATTTTAATTCCAGTACAGGAGGCTTAGTACTGGGGATTTCCAATACTCGGTACTGGTAATGGGAATGGTAATGGTACTTGAAATTTACAGCTCTGAATACTAGTAATCTGATTCGTATCTTTAAAATTCTTGCTCTTAAATATAAATGCCCCAATAAGCTAGCTCATTGAATTTTGTTAGTTTGCTAAGTCTTTGGATGTATTTTCGTTAAATGTTCACTTTCTTAATAACAGTCCAAATATCCAACGTTATAACGTAGCTTTAAGGTGGAGGTTTGTTCAATAAATGGTCTTGTATTGAATTGTTTTTTTCTTTTTTTCTTTTTAATATTCGAAAATGTATTTTACCCCAGTTTAGTAAAGTATTAGATAAGTAACTGGATAAGCGAAACGAGTTGATAAAAAAATTGAATATCAGCACTGAGTATATGCGCAAACCACTTCAAAAATCAAAATTGCACAGATGTGGAACCCTACGAAATTTCATACGGGCATTCATCTAGAGGGTATCATAAGAATTGTTCTTAGACCAATTCTAGCTTTTTTACTTGTTGAAATTAAATTGTTTTTTTTTCTTTTTTTTTAAAAAAGACTGCGTGCAAGATTTCAATATTCTACGTAAAATCACGTAACTTAAGCCTTCATGGCCATCTTGTAGAGCCCTCCTCTACTGGAAGTTATGCAGTCTTCCGAATAAATTATCAGCGATGTTAGGAGAGTATGACAAGATGGAAATTTTGTTTTTTTTTATGAAATGACTTAGTTCTTAGTCTATTCAAACAGTTACTTTTAGCATTTTTCTCCCAATGGATGGTTGTGGACATTTTCGAAATACAATTTTGTTGAAATATAGCGGTAATAAAAAAATATTTCAGTTAAACAGGATTTGCAATCTGCACATGTGGACCAACAGGCATCTAGGATATATCTATGTTTTTTTTTTTATTGTTCCACAATAATATATTCCTAATTCTGAAACAAGCACAATTTTAACTCTTTTCTCAACAATAGGAGGAAATGGAGCACATTTTTAAAAAAAACAAAATCATTATGACCCCAAAATATTTCTGAAAATCAATCATTTTTTTAACAAAATTATAAAAACAAAAACACAAGTTTTTTTTTAATTATTTCCAAATAATTTATTTATGCAGTTTTCTTTTGTGTGTGTGTGTGTATTTTTTTTTTCATCAAGTAGTTTTCTTTTTCTCTCAGATTTTCTTTATTTTTAATTTTATTAGCATCGTTTATATACCTACACTATAATACATATCACAAATATACTTGTTTTATATTTATATCGCCCACTTTATCATTTCTTCATCTCTCTCTCTATCTCTCTCTCTTAAGTATTATTTTTATTATTATAATCATTATTTTATTTCATATTTAAGTTTTAAATCAAATTTCTGTCCAGTTTTATAATAATTTATAAATTTTTTCATTACTTTTTTATCATAGTTTTTTTTTTACATTATACATATATAAATTACCCAGCTCTTATTGAGATTTTACAAACATTGTTTTTTTTTTAATAATGATCAATTCTAATCCACATCGTGGGGTTTGCTGGTTTATTTTTTTTTGTGGTATTTTTCTTCTTCTAGATTTTTGTGTATTTAAATTTTAATATATCTAAAAATTAGTAGCGCTTTCTGGTTGGTTCCTATTTATATGTATTTAGTATATTATGTATTATTATATAGTATCCGGTCAAAAGTATTTATACATAGTACTATAATTTTATTTTTAATCCACTGTATTATTTAAAACAATAATAAAGTGTAGAGTGTTCACATAAGAGTATATGTAGTATAAGGAAATTATTTTTTTTATTTTTGCTTATCTCTGCATCATCTTCTGGCTGAAGGAGGAGGAGCCAGTTTTTAATATTATAATAATAATAATGTTTTTTTCTTTTTTCTTTTTTTTTTTAATTTAAATATTACAAGCTATATTCAAAATATATACACGTAATTATCTCACTCAGTCTATTTTTGTTTTTTTTTTCTTTTCTTTTTTACTTCATATTTATTTATATATATTTTTTTTATCTCCAATTACATTTTTTAGTTAGTTATTAATAATTATCATTTTCTTATTAGGTTTCATGTTTTATTCTTGTTTTTGTTTTCGTTTTTCATTAAAAACATTTGGAGGCAAAATATTTCTGTTAAATAAGATAAAATAAAAAAATAAAATAAAAAAAAAACAGAAATGCAATTAATTTAACTATAGTAAGGTGCTCTCAAGTAAAAATGATATATTTGGATTTTTGTAGTCTTGTTTTTTTCGTTTTAGGAATTTTATATAAAATATTGTGCAATTTTGAATTATTTATATTATTAGTTATTATGTAGAAGAACTTATTATTTGTGCTTTGTACGGTACTGAGGTACCTCTCTTTATATATATATATATATATATTCTCGAAATGATATACATATATACTATAAAATATATAGAGGTTACTTAATAAAGATTTATGTAGGTATGTAGGTATGTGTATAGATTGAATAAAAACAAAAATAAAAACATGGCACAGTCTTATCAAAAGATTTTCATATATGTTTACAAAAATTTTGCACGCTTATTAGTATAAGATTTCATCATTGTACCCTAATATATATAAGTTCGGGTGAGAAGTGGTGATGTATATTTTTCTTTCAGTCTCGTTATAGTCTCAAGAATTTTGTTAGAGAATTTTATGAGTGTATTATTATTGATGAGTAACAGAATAGCATAGAAATACACTCATCATAGTGAAATTTTAGATGTATGTAGGTATGGAATTAAAATTAATATCGGTGGTCATTGTCTGTTAAATTTTGATATTATTTGACTGTTCAAGAACTTGTAGATCTAAATAGGCCCAACATTTTTACTTTTCTATACTTGTGCCTTTTCATAATTGACGATTACCTAATAGTTCGATTTATCTATAATTTGGCATACCGCAAGGTTCTATTCTAAGACCACTGTTTTTTTTTTTATTTACAAGTACAGTAATGATCGACAATTATACTGCATAATTGCGATGTTACACTAATATCACTACCGCGTAAGAGTAAAATCAAAATAACATTTTTAGCAGACACAAAATTTTTTTTTTAGGGTTCCATACCCAAAGGGTAAAAACGGTAGCCTTATTACTAAGACACCGATGTCCGTCCGTCGCATCACCGGGCTGTATCTCATTAACCGTAATAGGTAGACAGAATTGAAATTTTCACAGACTGTGTATTTCTATTGCCGCTATTACAACAAATAATAAAAATTAAATTAAATTAAAGGGGGCCCATATAAGAAACGTGTTTTTTGGCGTATACATAGTGTTAAATTTTGTACGATGGTACGGAACTCTTCGTGTGCAAGTCCGACTTGCACTTGGCCGGTTTTTTTTTTTTTTGTTATAATGACAAAATTATTGATACTGAACCCTAGGATAAGACGAAAAATATCATATTTTTGGATTTTAGACCTAGAATTGATAAAACAAGTTGTAGTTTCTTAGCTACGTCACCATTACCTTCGAAGTTGGATTTAGTTACTCTATTCGAATACGATTTTATGATATTGCTAGTCTCGTGGTAATGCAGTATCACCGACGATATGCGATTAATGATGTCAGTATACACATATATTTTAGGATGGTTTGGAATTGCAAGTTTTTCGTCAAAAGATTGCTTTCACCGGTTGTATGAGCGCCCACTTAGTCTCCTTTAAAACCGAAAATAGCTTCTAATATGGCTTCATACAATTTATATATGTTTTATACTGGGCTTATCGCAAATTCTTACATAACTGCACTCACATTTTCATGCAAAGTAGTCAAGGCAAATATAATTCATGATTTATATTTATTATTTGATGGGAGATTGCAGATAGAGTTTCCGTCTCTCATCTACTCACCCCGACCTATTCAGATCTCTTTTGACATTACCCCTAAATACCCTAAGGCATCCATTTGGACCTTAAGTCTTTTACAAAGCCTATGATGTTCTTTGGGGCCATCTTTGCAAAATCTTCTGGCAGTGGGAATATCTTTCCTAAATGTTTTAGCCTTATGTGACACACAGAGCTTCCCAGCCATACAGGACGTGTTCAGCGGCTTCATGGTTTTTCATATAGAAGCGGTATGTCTCCACATCGACCTTACCCATCTTTTTGAAATGATTTCTAAATGAACAATGCCCAGTAAATAAGCCCGTTATGAAGCTTGATTCCTTTCTATTGATCATGATGAATACTTTTGTCCTCTGTTGCTCTTACCTTACACACTTCTTCGTTTGTCTCAGCCCCAATATATTTTCCTAGTGTGCCATTTTAATTCCTAAACTATGCTGAGAACTAGCTTTTTGGGTGTCTTTATCTAATAATTCCGTTAATATTTTTCTCATAACTCATAGGTTTATGCAAAATAAATATTCTTTTATTCATAATTTAGCATACAGAATAAGCGGGATCATTTCAATGAGTTCTATTAAAACCTAACTAAAACTCTTGCCTACTTTATCTTTACATACAGCAATGACACCAGACAAAGCTACTGCCTATATTAATCATCACAACAAACTACATTCTCCATTTATTTTATTTTAGTATTTGTAATATCTTTAGTACGAGTACCTCAAGGCTCCATTCTAGGCCCATCAGGTTTTTGTTTTATTTATCAATTGATGTGCTAATTAAATTGCATCCTGATTATATTCAAGTATTTATATTTAAATAGACCTAATCGACTTTCTTTGTTTTAATTTTCCTACTTTGGCAGTATAATCTAGCTAGAGAATGCTCATAAATAAACCCGAAAGCCGTACAGCGCAAGAGGAATTTGAAAATACTACTTTCATTGAATTGCTGGCAGCTTTATTTTGGATATATTATATTATCTTCTAATTTATCACTAATCATTAAGTATAATCCTAGGACTATAATGAAAGAAGTAATAAAATAAAAAGAGAAAAACAACTACCAGCTAATGAGTGTGAAAGGGAATTAGAAAAATTCTCGAATCAGGTTTACGGATTAATCATAAAATTCTACTAAGGGTAAAAATCTTGAATAGGAATAAATTTACCACGTTATTTGTCCTCGAACTTTTCAAAAACCTTCAATAAAAGTGCAATTATAAATTTTTAAAAGTTTAATTCTTTCTGATTTTCAATGGAGTGTCGAAAGAATCTATCGTAGGTCCAGTGCTATTTTAAATTTTTTTTTTCATAATCTCTATCTCGCTTTATGTGAATGTAATTTTTCATTTTTATAAACCTAGTTGACATCTAATTATAGACTTTGTTGATCTAAATCTCTGGTTACAATAGAAAACGATATCTAAAAACTTAGGGCCTCTACGAATTCACGTCTTCGACCTTATCTTGTTAAAAGAGACAATGACTTCATACAATAAGCTCAGCTATTATAAAATTAAACGAAGACGAAGCTAACCTGTTCGAATTCGTTTGCTCATAACCTCAGAATATGTTGTCTATTTAAATAAGTCAACTCGATTTTTGATTCAGCGATCAAGCTAACCAGCTGTTATACAAAGTTGGAAATCTCGGTGGAATAGACATGAATTCGGATAGAGCTTGACTCTGTATTACGTCAACAGCTGTTATAACGAAACGAAGACTTGGATTTGGACAGGACCTTAGTAATAGCTTATAGTCGTCGTTTATATATAAATAAGTTCTCGATCGACAATCTTACGGTCTATAGTGAAAGAGTAAAAAAAATATTGACATTACATTTAATAACGTCTTAAACTGCGGTCACATATTAATTGGTCTATAAGAAAAGTGTCTGCTACCCTGCAGATAGACTTTTAACTTCAAATTACTTTTGGCCGTATAGTAAAATTCTGAAATGCGTTTTTATCCCGAACTGTGCGAATGTGGAACAGTCTACCATCTTCTGTCTTTCGTCCGCCATACAATTATTTGCGAAAGTTTAAGGGTGACATACATCAGCAGCTCTGCCACTCTCCCTACGTTGCCTAATTCTTTTCCCTATCACCTTCCTGCAATGCTGTGCTTGGCTTAATAATATTTAAAAAAAAAACTGTCCTAATCGGCGAGCTTAACCCCACTATGGGTAACGTGTACACGTATAATGATGGCCAATTTGGAAATTCCATTCGGTTCGTCTGATGACCTATTTTCTTCCTACACTCAGACAGTTTCGATTTTGGAACCACAAAATTTTTGATTTTTTACTGGCATATTGTCGTTAAGCGTGAAATATTTTTGTAAACTTATTCTTAGAATCTTTAGTCTTGTTAAGGAAAAGCAAACGTGTGTATACAGAAAAATTAATAATTTCAATAAATATATATATTTTCTTAAAAAATAAGTAAGAAATATATAATTTGTATATGTAAATGTGTATGTAGAAATAACTGCACAATATTTTACATCATTTTTCGACATTTTTCAAGGAGTTTTGCATGAAGTCATTATTATTTATAGTAAAATGCCTTAAAGCTGCAGAATTAGAGCGCATTTATGATACAAAATTGAAAGCTATAGTACAAAACTATTTAAGTGACTAAAATTAATAATAATATTATTAAAATTACTATTTACATGCAAATAATTACACCAAGTAAGCCTGCACATGATGTCCAGGAGGCCCTCCGATATGTCCACCACTAGAACTTTGTTGTTGTTGTTGCTGTTGCTGCTGATTTTGTGAGCGCCATGTTTGTTGATTTTGCGGAAACTGTTGTTGTTGGTGATGATGATGCATTGAACGATGAGTAGTACTATTTCCGTTTGACCCATTAACACCTCCCGCCATCATCATATTTTCATTCTCCAACGTACTGTAATCAGAATCAATGCTTGAATAGATGTGTTCAGATGGTGGGCGATTATTGTACGCTGCATGTTGTTGTTGTTGCTGCTGCTGCATCTGTTGCGACTGCTGTTGTTGCAATTGCTGCTGCTGCTGTTGCTGTTGTAAATGATGATGATGATGATGAGGTGAAGGATGTTGCTGTTGTAATAGTTCACCATTTCCACGTCTATTTGGTCTTGGACTCGGTGTTGCAGTTGTTGCTGATGAATAATTAGCATCCTCACCATCAGGACAATATGCAGGTGGTGGCGCCTGACGATACATAATACCAGGACTTGCAGGCTGTTTAATTCTTTCATGATTATGATCAAGTGTATAATTATTTCCACGATATGGAAACTCTACAGGCAAAGCATAACGTAATTTCTCCCAGAAATGACGATCTGTTCGTCGTATACGATTAACAGCTGATGTTTTTAAATATGGCAATAGTTCAACATCACTTTCAGCTTCCAAATGTACATCGGGCTCTTCAACTATGACTAGTTTATGTGGTCGTCCACGTAGGGCATCATGTACAGCACGTCTCAATTCACAACGACTCCATTCAGTTTGTAGGAAATTTCTAGAGAGTAAAATCACAATACGACGTGAAACTCGTGCAGCTTCTAACAATTGCATATGTGTTGCATCATGTGATAAATCTCGATGTTGTAAACATATACGTAACGGTGGACGACCAGTTTCTAATTCCGAAACGAAATTTTGTGCAATAAATTCAGAATCTTTGGCTGAATGCAATAGAACTGCATCATATAATTTTTCAGTTTCTTCACAACGTGGTCCAAATACACGTACACCATAATGTGAAAATAACCAAATTCGTACTGATTCACGAAATACAAATATTACGATTAGTACAACCAATAGGAAAACCAAAGCTAAAGCAGCTGCCAAAAGTGGAATATATGTTCTGGGTATACCATTTTGTAATACAGAACCTCCAGCATAATAATCACTGCATGCAGATGTTGCATTAAAATCTAATTCACGTTTTACACTTCCATCAACGCAATAGATATCCTGTAAATCTTGTACAATCAATGCATTATCAGCCACAAAGCTGGTCAACTCTTGAAGAAATTTACATCGGCAACTCCATAGATTTCGTCCCATCCACAAAAATCTCAAATTCTTAAATTGTGGAATTTGTAATTGCCAAATCGGAATAGAAAGAAGACGATTTCCATCGATTCGTAAAATTTCCAAAGACATAAGTGGCGCAAGAGTTGAATTTTCAATATGTGTTAGCAAATTATTCTGCAAATATAACTCCTTTAGATTCGACAAATGTTCAAACTCATATCCATGCAATGTTTGTATTCGATTATCTTCCAAATGTAAAACTTGTAATGATGTCAAACCAGCAAAAGTACGATTTTGTATGCTAGCTACATTGCTTGCGTTCACATAGAGCGCCTTCAAATTCTTCCGTCCAATAAATGCCAAATTCTGTACAACTGGAAAACTATTTCCATCTAAATAGACAACAGTCGAATCCATTGGAACACGTTTCGGTAGTTCAGTAGTTCGTTGTCCGCCACAATCAACAACATTCGTACCCCAAGTTTGGTCATGATAACAAGTACAATTTGTGGGACATGTCATTTCACAATCGCATGCATCGAAATCACAGCAATGACACAGTGCAAAACAATGTGTTTCGTAACGACATAAAAAGTCCTTAGAACGTAATGAAGCCAACGGACGAATTGATGAACCACGTGAATGTGGCATTATACATTCGATATTTGGTAAATCCATTATTCTTGGATGTTGTCGTGATGTTAAATTATTAATACGTTGCAACCAATCCATGGAGCAATCACATTCAAAAGGATTACCGCCAAGATAAAATTCCGGAAGTGGTTTTTGTGGTGGTACTGGAGCCAATCGAAGTGTATGCAGTTGTAATTTGCTCAATGCATTCGCATACAAATCAACACGTGCCAGATTTATTTTATCAACAAACGTATTCGGATGTACATTACTAATTAGATTATTATTAATAAATAACAATTCAATTGTATTCGGCACTGACATCGGTCCAATTTCTGTAATTCTATTATGACTGGCATCAAGAGTTTTCACACGAATTTCTTCTTGTAATTTATAATAGTTTCCAAGTGCTTCAATATAATTACCATGAACATCTAACCATTTCAAATTACTCGGAATGAAAGCATAATCAAACCAAACTAAATGATTTTCAGATAGATTCAACCATAAAAGTGATGCTAATGTAGCGAATACACCATTTATATCTGATAAAAAATTTCGATCTAATCGAATTGCTTCAAGTTCAACATTTCTCAAGAATGAACCTCTTTCAATAGTTTGAATACGATTTTTAGCCAAATTCAATACACTTAGTCTTGGTAAATCCCAGAACATACCTTTCGTTATATTACCAATTTGATTATCAATTAAACGTAAACCAGTTAATTGATGTAAATTACGAAATGAACCATTATGAAATGTTGTTATTTGATTTTCACCTAAATCCAATGTTCGTAACATTGATAGATCTTGTAATGCTTCTGGTACATCTGTTAATTGATTTGAGCTTAAATCTAACTCTTTTAAATCTGAACAATTTTTAAATACGTTCGTTTCAATAACACTTATCAAATTATTATTTAATGTCAGTTTGGATAGAACGAATAGTCCATTGAAGAGTTTATCATCGAGTGTATGTAGACGATTTTCAGCTAGATTTAATGTATGTAAATTGTATAGTGGCAGGAATGCATTATCTTCGATATGTCCAATTGAATTATTTCGTAAATTTAATATTTGCAGGAAATATAATTCTTTAAATGTTCGATAATCGATTCGTGTTAGAGCATTATGTGCTAAATTCAAGACAATCAGTCGTATAAGGCCGGCAAATGTTGTATTATCGATATGATGACTAGTTAATTGATTACCAGATAAATCTAATACAAGTAACTGTTCTAATCTATGAAATAGACCACGTGGTAGCTCATAGAGTTCATTATGTTGCAAATGAATTTCTCGGAGTTCTTTTGATCCAGCAAATAAACCTTCTGGTAATGTTTCCAAATGATTAAAACTTAAATTTACAATACGCAATGAACTCAAACCAGCCAATGCTTCACCAGATAGTTCTGTAATATTATTAAATTGTAAATTTAAATGTTGTAATCTACGTAATCTTGATATTCCCCAATTTTCTGGTATTGATCGTAATTCATTGTGACTTGCATCAAGAATTTGTAATTCACTGCCACCATTACATGTCATATCAGTGAATCCTAGATTTTCAGCTGAACGAATACGATTTCGAGTTAAATTTAATATTTGTAAATTACCAACAGGACATAAAAATGTTGGTGGTAGTGCACGTAAATTATTTTCACTTAAATCAAGTTCAGTTAATTGTTTCAATCCATTTAATGAGCCGGTATATAGTTCTAGACTTTTACCTGGACCCCATTCAGAATTTCTAGTGTTGACGGAAAGCGTTTTAACTGTACTGAGACCTTCGAAAACATTATTCGGTAATTGTAGTAGTTTACATGATCGAATACGTAATTCATCGAGATTTTGAATACGTGTGAACGTATTCAATGGTAATTGACTTTCGAATAAATATAGTTCACTACATTGAATATCCAATTTTGTTGTACCTTCAGAACCTTGAAGATCTAGTCCGGTTTTTTCTATTGTACGTAAACGGCAATTAACCCGTGTCCCATTATATTCCCAGGAACATTGATTTGTTATTGTGGTTGGTGGTGTTGTTGTTGGTGTTGTTGTTGTTGTTGCTGTTAATGGTAATAAAGACTGTGACGGAGAAGATGATGGGGGTACCGCATTTACTACAGTCATCGAAGAAATAAACAGGATAATTATTATTATTGAGTTAAGCAAATGAAATGCGGTTAGGTGATATGATATTAGGCCGAACAACATTTTGTTATACTTTTTTGCTTTATTCACTTTATTTTTGAAAATTTTCATTTATTTTTCTTGAGGATGGTAAAATCTATTTTTTCTTTTAAGTGTAATTAGTACACTCGTCATGACAAACACCAGCACATTATTTATTTATTTTTTTTAATATTATTATGATTTTTTATATACTTTTTTTTGTATTATTATAGTAACGTTACTAGCAGCAACACATCCTCATCCTCATTTCCTCTAATCACATCTTTTTTTTCGCATTCTATTAATCATCACTTTATTATTTATATATTTTTCGTATTATTATTATTATTAATTATTATTCACCGAAAAAAAAAATAATAATCACAAATTTTTCTTATACTTTTCTTCTTCTTTCTAATTCTTTCACATAAATATTTTTCGTATTACACTTTTTGAAGAAATCATAATTCGGTTTGTTTCATCAAATCAGGGAAAATACAAAACACAGAGAATATTACAAGAAATATGATAAGAATAGAACACACAAGAAAAAAACACACTTAATATATGCGACCGGTTTATGATGTTGATGATACTACAAATTCACTTTTACACATACTACACAAAAATTAGCATAAGAAGAAGTTTCATTCCGAGCTTTGTTTTTATTTTTTTATTTTTTTTTTATTTGTTATTAGGACTCGTTGATAATATAGAAAAACGCGTCCTGCCCGACCAGCGACCGAACTCAAACTGATGTGAAAGTAAAAATCTCTTTCAGTTTGTATTCGAAACGTTTAATGGATTAAGAGGTTGTTGCGGATGGAATTGAAGGGAAATAATAATGAAAAAAAAAACAACGTGAAAGAGACAGAACCGAAGCAAAGCACGAGCAATACGACGACAAGCACCAAGATTCAAGAAGAAGAAGAAGTTGAGAAATCCCTTATGTTGATGATGGAGAAAAATAATTATAATTTATAGTTCTAGTCACCGCCACTTGTTGTGCTGTTGGCGTTATGTAGGCATGCGCATACTCAGAGAATTTAAAGTGGGGATATATATTGAGTATAATTCACTCTCGGTTTGAGTAAAAATTATTGAGATTATAATAATGAGACAGTTCTCAAATTCTCATCAAAATTGAGTTTTGAGGAGGTTTTGAGGGGTTAAGTTTTTCTCTCATTTCTCCATGCTGTGATGAAACAAAAAATATAGTCTCTCTCTCAGGAAGTACTTAACTTAACTGAACTGGACTGGCAGCAAGTGGTAATAATTGTCATGACAGTAGAATTCCGTACAAAATAAACTAGAAACGGTAAGACTTTCATTCAACGTACATAGAAAATATTTTTCCTGTTCTGTTTTACCATCTGGTAATTTGCTGCTCATACTGCTTTAGCTGCTGCTGCTGTTGCTGCTGCTGCTTTTGTTGTTGCACTCTTATAATAATAACGACGAGGGAAGGTAAATTACAGCAGAAGCCACTCGATATCAGCTCGAGACAAACTCGAGTATGTTTTGCGGATACTTGAAGTAATTTTCCCACTTTTGCTCTTACCGTTACCCCATCATAACTCATAAATAAGATTTCGTTTTCAGTTTTTAATTCGATTGTTTTCTTTTTGCTGCAGCAGCAGCAGCAACAACAACAACAACAACAACAACAACAACAACAGCACGCTAGAATACTACAGCTAATAAAATCTTGTCGTCGACAAATGTATGTTTGTGGAGGGCAGCATATATTCAATTCAAGCCAAGTCAACTTGATGATGGATGATTGATTTTAGTGCATAGCACCCGCCGTGTATACGACATTAACAGCGACATTTACTGGCAGATTGCTATTGTTATGATATACTACTGCATAGTAACATATATATTTATGTATGTATGTGTACATAGTATGCAATGATGGTTGTGCGGTGCCTTTTAACCTGCATTCACATATATTTATAATGCTAAACAGCAGGTGTATGTAGGTATACAATTGCACATAGACACAGCAGAGTGCTTCACGACTTGAACCTGGGTTGAATGGTGGAAAATTAATGTGATTATGATAAACGAAAACTTTTAATAAGTGCGCTCTACTTTGGCTAAATATGGAAACATTATCCTCTCCTCCCGTGTGTATAGTGCAGAGGAAGTTGAAATTTATTTGTGTGTAATATTTGCAAATTGGGACTGCTGCTACTAGCTGGCTACTGTTTGCGCTGAATTAGAGCTACTCTGTACAAAAGAGTGGAGATTTAAATGCTGAAAAAGCAGATTTGACTGGTTGTTGTTAGGAAGGATTTCGGAGGAAGGGTGTGTAAAATTATTGATTATATTTATTTGGACACCTGTGCTTTTAGTATTCACTTAGGTATAAATCATGGTGAAGGTTATATGCACATACAAAATTCATGTAGGCATTATGAGGGTACCTACCTATAGTTTGTTTTGGTAGAGACTGAATATGTTGCAGATAAAGGAATATGTTGGATGACAGGAACATTTCTATAAAATAAGTACACCGTAAAAAATCATGAACTAACTTTGTGGAAAATTACTATATTTAAAATAGTCACTACCGCTTAAAATGTATGTACCTATATACACATAATCGTTAAGAAATTAAATACTTTTTACGTAATCTGCAAACTTCCTACTTTTATTTGCAAAAATAAGTTCAGTAAGTAATTTTTTAGATATTTTATGTGATTTTACACAAAACTTTTTTGTGTCATACTGTAATCTTGCGTGAAATTCCATACAATACTGTAATTTGCATTGAATTCCCCATATTTAAAAAGGAAATTTCAATAAAACATAAGTAATGACGTTTGCATTTATCTCTATTCTTTCCTTCAGTACTCTGCTCATACGTTTATCAGGATTCGTTGCTATGAATCATTATACGGGAAATTATATTAGAATGCGGTCGTCGGTCAGCGTATAGTTTGATTTTGTGGAGTGAGTTGGTGATAATGGTTTAATAATCATAAAACATGTAAAGAAATGTTACTAGTTTCGATCCTACAGTTACCTTAAAAACCGTTTTAAAAATAAAAAAAATATTTTTAGGTAGGCAGTATTTTTTTTTAAGGCCATTCCCTTTAACTCGTACACGAATTTGTCTGTCTATTTCTTTTTTACTATTTTCGACACATTCGTAGACCCACTTTACGTCATCACATCGAGCTGAAATTTGGCACACAAGTGATGGGAACAATCGTTACTTTTCGGTACTTGTAACGATTCGTTACATGGGATGCATTTACTCGTTACTTTGAAATCGGTACTCGGTACTTTCGTTACTTTCGGTACTGGTCTCAGAATTTTGATAATAATTTCTGTTCTGCAGCGCCTTAGCTTGTTCTTTGTTTATTTTTTGCGCTGGCAGCTTTAATGAAATAGGTAGTATCGATCTATAGGTTAGGTACTTACGTTACTAATTCTGTTTTGATTCCATTATCTTTCGCTTCAGAATTTGATTTTTCATGAACGCTATCTTAATAATTTTTTTTTAAATACAAAAAAGAAAAATAAGGTGTATTCCAAGAAATACAAAAGGAGAAAATTATTCTTAATAAGAATTAAAGAAAAAATATATTGTGTTATATAATACATATGTATGTATTTGCACATAAATAAACAAAAATATATAAAAAAAAAAGTAACAAATTCAACGGCAGAAAAAAACGAGATGTTCACACATAAATAATTAAAATATTGAAATAATATACATAAAATTTAAAAGTAATAAAAAGAGATTAATTTAACAAATCGGTTTTAATCGGCTTCTTCTTTCCGATATTATGAGCTCAGTTTTTGAAAATATACGCTCACTGGGGACTGAAGTTGCCACAATCCCAAGATTTTTCCTTGCTAATTTAGCTAATCTCGGATAGATGAGCGCTCGTGTTTTCCACCACAATAATGGATCATTTTTGCGGTCCATATTTGGCTCCTCAGAAAACTGACGAACCTCAATATGTGCGGCGCATCACGGTGTACTAGCACTTTTTGCAAAGGATGCTCTATTATCAAAGTCCATCCAAATATCCTCCTCCATATTCTCAGTTTCTTGTGGTAGACGAGGTACTCGCTGCAGATTTCTCTGGTATTTCATTTAATGAATTGTCAAAAGGTCCAATCCGAATTCGCAGTGCATCTTGAATAATGCCTTCCTTGACTTTATTTAAGAAGACAGTAGTGTCATTCATCATATTAAATCCAATTTTCTTGAAGCGGGGATCCAAAAACGTTGCCCGGGAGAATGTAGTTAGAAGTTGGTTTTACTTAATATACTACCAAGCCCTCGTGCAAGTAAAATAAATTTCGATATATTAACATCTTTTTCAGCACTTATCTCATTTGTAACTTGCTCAAATATTTCAATTTTCAATTTCAATTTATTATATATATATAACTACAACACTATACATATATATTCATGGCAATGCACCAGTAAGATACAAGATCTTTTATTAGGTACATGTTTAGAAAAAAATAAAATAATACAAGTGCCTATGTAATAGAGAGGTTTAAAGCTACTTTAAATACATTGCATTGGTCTGTATAATACAAAGGAAAAGCATACAACTAGAATTAAGTACATAATTCAGATTCAGAAAAAGTGTTTACAAAATAGTGCATAACATTGCTAATCCATACTACACTATTAAATCTCAGTTAAACTGCTGAGTGACTTGACCGAACATAAACAAAATCACATAATTAAAATGCGCGTAATTCTGAGGACCTAAGATGTTCCATAATGAGTCTCCCGATCGAGGAGAGCGAGCCTGCCCAGACGGATCGCTTAATAGAAGCAGGTAAGGAGTTCCAAAGCTTGATTGTATGAACGAAGAACAGGCACTGGGAAGTTAAGTAGGAAAATCTGGGCAATATTAAATTGCTATTTCTGTTAGAATTACCGAAATTGAGAATGCGAAACAAGTATGCTGGACAGCGAAATTTCATTAACTTGACCAGGACAACAAGACACCGATAATCCAAATAGCAGAAAAGGCCACAACCAAATACAGAGTTACTAAAGGGCGACACGTGGTCAAATCTACGCAGATTATATATGTATCTGATCATTGCATTAAAAACCATCTGAAGCTTATGCGAATTATTGTAATCAAGATGGCCATATACTTCACACCCGAAGATGAGCACAGGAACAAGGAGAGATCGGCATAAAAACAATCTTGTTGCAGTAGGTGTAAAGTGACTGGAGGCCCACAGAGAGCGTAAAGAACCATAGACTTTTCGAATTACAGCCGAGATATGATTATCCCAGGTTAGAGTATTGTTAAATATAACTCCATGATTGCGAGCAGTCTCTACAAAAGAAATAACTTCCTCTCCGATCATGACAGGAGAGAAGCCAGTAGTGTCAGTATGGGATCTGCTGATTAACAAACAGTTAGATTTACTAGCATTAAGCTTCAGGGCATTGACCACAGTCCAACGAAGAATGCTTAGTAAGTCGTCATTAATGCAACTAGTGCCATCTTCAATAATACCAAGCGGCCTTGACAGGTATAGCTGAGCATCATCAGCATATAAGTGAAGCTTGCTATGTGTAACACACTCGAAGATATCATTAATGAACAACGAGAAAAGTAAAGGACCAAGAATCGATCCTTGGGGCACACCAGAACCAACTCGCAGAAGAGACGAAGAAGAACCATTGCAGAAAACACTCTGAAATCTATCAGTAAGATAATTGAAAATCAAATATGTTGCAGACGCCGAAAAATTAAATTTTGTAATTAACTTCTTACAAAGAAGATTGTGATCGACTACATCAAACGCCTTGGAAAAGTCCAACAAAACTAAAATAGTAATATTATCGGCATCAATTGCCCGTCGAATATCTTCAGAGACACTTAATAGCGCTGTCGAGCAACTGTGACCAGGGCGAAAGCCAGATTGATGTTCATGAACAAGACCGTGTTCATGTAAATATTTGGAGATTTGGACCGAAATTAACTTCTCAAAGACTTTTGATAGGATTGGCAATATACTAATTGGGACGGTATTCACAGGGATTAACGCCAGTAGTTTTAGGTAGAGGGATGATCTTTGATTTTTTCCAGGAATTAGGGAAACGAGAAGTTGTGAGACATTGGTTGAAGATATGAGTTAAGGGGACGAGAATGTAAGGTAAACAAATTTTTATGAATCTAGGAGATATTCCATCAATTCCTGTGGCCATAGATTTTACACGAAAAAAGGTATCAAGCACTTCGTCAGGATATACCCTAGAAAAACTAAAAGATGAGAAACTGTGGATGGATTGAATTGAGGAATAGTTTAAAGGAGAAAAAGTGGAAGACTTGGAGGAATTAGTGAACGATGTAAACATCTTATTAAGCTCATCCGGATCTGGTATCGTATTAGAAACATTTTTAGCTTTGACACCAAAGGCTTTAAGATTCTTCCATAGCACTTTAGACGGCAAACTAACTTTGAGCTTTGATGAATAGTACTTCTTCTTAGCAAGGCGTATAGCACAACTTGCCCTATTACGAAGGATTCGATAGTCCTCCCAAAATTCAGGAATCCTAAATCGCTTCCACTTCGCAAATGCAAAATCCCTAGCAGCCATTAATTGTCTGATGCGGGATGTAAACCAAGGGTATTGCGGATTTACAATATTCTTTGTAATGACAGGAATATATTTATCATGAAAATAGTATAATGAATTATTTAGGTAATCAATTTGATCATTAACATCAGTCATATAGTAAACAGCATCCCAGGGAAACATTCGCGCTTCGAAGTCAAAAGCTTGAAGATCAATCAAACCATAGGCGAAAAATGCTTTAAATCTTTTATCAGTTCCCTTAATGTTTTCAATTCCAACAAAGATAAACTTTGGACACATATTCGCTGAAACATGTAATATGTTGAATTCCAACGGGTTATAATATCATTTTTAATTTTAAGGGCTGACCATCAGGGTTCATTTGGTGTTGCAATGCCTTTAGTTTTGCGGAAGCTACAGTAATTTTCGTCTTAAGAATTTTCGGATAAAAATTTCCACTCTTTTTTTGTAATTTAGAACGTTGTCTTAACTTTTGCCAAGTCAATTTGGTACAAATTTGATTAGTGATATATCCGTTTCAGGAAAAATGCAGAGTTTTCCGAAAAAAATTTCCGGAATTTTCCGACTTTCCGGAAAATTTTCCGGTAAAAAAGTTTTCTAAATTATGCAGGATCAAGTTCCCTATCAACTGGCATCATTACTTTCTCTCCGACAATGGCGAAAACTTGCATGAAAAATCGAGGAAAATTCATGTAAATTTTTATCGCTTACAATCACCGATATATTTCAGTATGATCAATCAGAGAGGTAATAAGTGATTTGATTCATGAAGAGAAAGAATATTCAAAAGAAATGTCCCAATCAAAAAATCTGAGTCCACCTCTGTGTGTGAAGAAAAGTTTATTTTCTACTTTTTCATGCGGCTTGGCCTCAGTTTTGTATGAAAACTCCTTTTTTTAAATATTTCATTATAATTGAATTTCGCTAAAACTCAATCATGGAAATACTGCATACCTACAAATATTTATTGCTTTTTAAAATTATGATTTCTTAGGTAGCTGTTAGCATTGAAACTATAGTATTACTTCTTTTACGTGTTGATTGTTAATACTTACATAATAGTCCCATGGTCATAAGAATTGGTTTTACACCAATTCTAGCTTTTTTACTTGTTTCTGTATGTAATTTATTAATTTCTGTACGAAACATTATATTGGTAATTGAAATAAATTACATAACTATTGGTAAATTTACATGTATTGTGTACTTTACATACGGAATTGAAGAATTCATAAATAATGTAAAATTACATTAAACTTTTGTAACTTAGTTCAACATCATGATGTAAATTTACATATCGCATTTTAGATCGGAAATTGAAAAATGCGTATACAATGTAAAATTACATATAGTGCGAAATTGCTTTAAATAAGGTTATGCAGTGCGCATAAAGTTGTGTAAATTTCCGCTACCATTGTTGGCAATTTGTTGCCTTTTATAGTAGCGGAATTTTCAATAGATATTTTTTTACGGTGTGGTCGTTAAATAAAAATATCTGATTTTGTATGAATTACTTACATTGTAATATTTATCAAAATAAACTACGGCAGGCCGGATATCGGCATATATAGGGCGGACCGGATTTTTGGTGCTCGTGGGCCGTAGTTTGGAGACCCCTGATCAAGGGTATCATATAAGAATTGATCTTAGACCAATTCTAGCTTTTTTACTTGTCTCTAACTAATTCTTATATAATATCCAACCATACAATAAAATTTTATAACGATATTTTTGATTTTCGACTTAATTCAGATGGTGACTCATAATTCCCCAACATTTTTAAAAATTTCAAAAACTTATTTTTTTTTTTTGCCAACGTTCAAAAATTTTTTCACCAGACAATAATTTTTTGCAGAAACTGCTTAAGCTAAAAGTTAGGGTTACATTCCTAGTAACATAAACTATTATGAACTTTTAAAAAAAAATTGATTTTTGGGGCAGTCCCATACAGTACAAAAATATTTTTTTTTTTTTTTTTTTAACATTTGATAATAATTGTAAGCCACCCGGTTATTGGCACTCCTCCAATTATTGGCACTTTAGAGTTTAGTTTAAAAAAACAAGGAAACCATGGATTATTCAATTCGGTATGTAATTAAAAAGTAAAATAAAATTATTTGTCTGTCAAAAATTGGCAACACTGTTTCAATAAACAATATGGCGATTTAGAAACAACATCTTTTATTTTGTGCTCGTGATTAGGTGTTGTTATTTTGGGTTTTTTTCATAAGGTGAGTGCTTTTTTAAATTGTAATATTATGCAGACATCCGGCTAATTGAGACTTTCCAAATAATTGGACATACTTAATTACATATTTCTTTATTATATTTTATTAATAACGAGTGCCAAGATGTGGAACAATAATTCCACCATAGTCCCTTTATTACCATTCGTGCCAATAATAGGATTTTTCTTTAATTGCAATTTCCACATGTTAGCATACAGTGCCAAGAGCAAAACTTAATTATTGGCAGTAGTGCCAATAATAGAATATTAAGTGCTATAATGGGATTTTTTTATTTATTTAGGTTACGAAGATGAAGAAACGAAACGAAAAAGAAAACAATAAAAAGAAGTCAGGAAGAAAAATAGAGAAAAGCAAACGGAAATAATATAGTGAGGAAAATGTAAAAAAAGCTTTAGACGCCATTAAAAATGGTATGGCGAAAAAGCAAGTAGCCGAAGTCTTTCAGGTTCCTCGAGCAACATTACAATTCCGGATTAAGAACCCGGATCATAAACTTCGCCCTGGTCCGAGTCATGTACTTAACACAGACGAGGAGACTCAATTGAAAAATTGGTTAAATTTATGCCATGCAAAGCGTTTTCCAAAACGGAAAGAAGATCTTCTGAATAGCGTATAAGAGTTTATGAAAAAGAGCGCCCGATCTAACCCCTTCAAAGATAACATTCCCCGAGATAAATGGTTCAAACTCTTCTTAAAGCGTCACCCGGATATTGTTGTAAAAACTCCTGAAGCAGTAACAGCGGCAAGTGCTGCCGTATCAGAAAATGATATTAATGGATGGTTTCAAGCAATTGAAAGATATCTTAAAGCTCACGGTTTGTTTGAAATTCTATCTTACCCAAAGATTTTTTAATGGTGACGAAACCAATTTCGTTCTTTGCGCAAAGACAGGTGCGGTCTTGGCACCCAAGGGTGCAAAAAATATATACGAAATCGACCACGCCCCAGCTAAAAGTTCACTAACAGTGATGTTTACTTTTGCTGCCAATTGCCAAATAACCCCTCCTATGGTGATATTCCCTTACAAGCGCTTGCCAAGTGAAATAGCTTCAAAAGTACCATCAGATTGGGGCATAGGACTCAGTGATAATGGTTGGATGAAGACTGAGGTTTTTACTCAATACATAGAAAAGGTATTACATCCGCATCTCGTGCGAAATCAGGTCACATTCCCGGTCATTTTATTTGTAGACGGACACAAGACTCATCTCACTTATGCTGTCAGTGAACTTTGTTCCTCATTACATATTGTGCTTATAGCACTTTACCCTAATTGTACTCGACTGCTCCAGCCTGCAGATGTCTCAGCTTTTAGACCTCTAAAAGGTGGCTGGCAGAAAACGGTCTTAGAGTGGCTGGCAGAAAACGGTCTTAGAGTGGCGGCGTGACAATTCATCTCGAGCACTTACAAAAGTTGAATTTGTGCCACTGTTGCAAAAAACTATTGATAAGTGCGTAAAACCAGATACAATTATTAATGGTTTCCACGCTACCGGTCTTTGTCTATGGGACTCAAACGCTACAGACTACTCGTAATGCTTAGGGAAAAATTTTAAGAAAACGCCCGAATGTGTGTCAGTACCAGAAACTTCGAGAATGATGTCCAAAAAGGATTTTATCAGATTTGCAGGACAGTCTACAATAACAGATCTCATGAACAAACAAGATTTGACAGATGCTGAGAAAATTTAAAAAAACCTGTGGTATTTTTCAATAGAAACGAAAACTTTGAAGAAAAAGAAGAAAGAAAAGAGAACTCAGATATAGATGAAAAAAACAACAATAGAGAGACAAATATCCAATATGATAACCTTAAAGAACAGAACTTTTTGGATATTGACAATATGAGTGTTATAATGTGTGATGAATTTGACAGTACATTTAATATTCCTTCAGCTCAAGAAGTGATTGAAGAAATTGTGGTAAACGAAAGAGAAGACATCACATCTATAAATGATATTCGAACTGACACTTTAATGGAAAACACTAAATACATAGATAATATACCCAAAGAAGAAACTCAAATTACTGAATGCACAAATTGCACAAATTGAAACATATACAGGAAGAAATCACTGCTCAGATCAACAGGATTTTGACAAAATTGAAGTTTTGGAAACTGTAATAAATCCACCTTTCACTACCCCTATTAAGATAAGCCCACGAGAAATAAAACTAGATGACATATTGGTAAAACCTAAAACACCTCAAAGAAAGGGAGTGAGGCAAACTAAGAAGACACTTTATGTTATTACATCACAAGAATTCAAAGATGAAGAACACCAAAAAATTAAAACGAAGAAAGAAAAGGAAGAAGGCATACAAAAATGAAAGGAACAACGAGAACAAAAGAAAATAGCCAAAACCAAACAGATGCAGAAGAAGAAACAAGAAAAGTGTGTCAAGAAACGAGTTGATAAGAAACAAATTGAGGTAAAGAAAAGAGATAAGAATATAAAAAGTTATACAGAAAATAGTGCCAAACAAAATAGGAATTTGAACAGTGTTAAATTAAGAACAGAAGAATGTAAGACTAAGAATAAAATAATTAAAAAAGAGGCAAACAGACCAAAGAAAGAGGACACTAAACGTATTTTGAAAAATATTTTATATTCTAAAGGATCAGATCCGGATCAAGATGAGAAATCAAAAAGTTTAGCATAACTGAAATTGAGAAGATGCTGACCGATGATTAGGATTAGCTTAAATGTTCCAGTCTGATTGGTTCCAGTAAGACTGAACTACAAACATTACAATTAATCAGACTGATTTGATAATATAAATAAAACAGATATTTTCATACTTAAACTGTGTTTTAATTATATCCTAAGTACCTATGAAGGTTTTATTTTTTTATATTTGAATGATAAGTACAGCCCTATCTCCTACTTTAACTGCATGCCAATAATTAGACGAGTTGATGCCAATATTGAGAATTTCTATGCCAACAATAGGATTTTTTGTATTATTTCTGTTTTACGTACTTTTTTTTTAATTTAATACAATTCAATCATATAAAAATTGTTACAAAAACAAAGATTAATGCTCTTTCTTTAATAATGTAAATTTTTTTGTCAACTAGCTCATGTTTATAAAATCTTATGGCAATTTCAATTCAAACTGACACAAAGCCAACGATTGGGTGGTTTACACTAGTGTGTTTCAGTCTTTCATTTATTTAAACTTCTATTTAAATTACTGGATTTCTCGTATTTTTTTTGTAGTTGTTATTATGAACTTACTTTGGTAAGCTTGGAAATTGTTTCTATTCTGTATAATGTCCGTTTATTACTGTAATGCCTTTTGTTGACAGGTATATTATATTTATTCTATTAGCGATTATTTCTTTGCCAGAACCACTTATTTGTAGGAGCTATGGAAGATTGCTTCTCTGCGGTGCCTGTGTTGTTGATCCTCTGTTGGTGACCTTCAGTCGTAGTTCATAGGTAGAGCTGGATGAATACCAATACTAATAGTTTTTCGTCGAACCGGGTAAGAGTCTTACTAAATATTTTCTGCAAACAGTCGAATGGTCTTAACATTGTCAATTTGAATGCAAGGAGCTTGGAGGCCCAAACTAGATGAGATGCGCGATATATTTTCTGCCTCCGATATACATATTATCTTGGTGTGTGAGACTTGGCTGAAACCCCACATTCCGTCCAGTCTTATAGTATTACCTGGATATAGACTCCTCAGAAATGACAGGTCAGGACGAATCGGCGGCGGGGTGGCAATCTATGTTAGAGATTGTTTTCGGTCGCGAATTATCAGTGTTTCGCATTCTGCTTTTTTAGAATTTTTGTGTATTGAGGTTAAAGTTGGTGCTGAAAAATATTTACTATCTGCTGTGTACTGCCCGCGAAATAATTTTTCTCTTGAAAACGTAAGGGAGCTGAGAGACGCCTTTACACAACTTGTACATAGATACCCAAATGTTATCATTGGGGTGGACTTCAATGTAAACATGATCCAGTCTAATAGCACAACTGACATCTTTTCATTTATACTGCAATATCTTAATCTCAGTATTGTTAATGGTCTCGCTACTTACTTTAATGCGGTAAATCCATCAATGCATGACTTATTTCTTACTGCTGATAGAGGAGCTGTTTCTTTTAATAATCAAATTAGTCCTCCGGCTATTTTTGACCATGATTTTCTTTCCATGACGTACAAGATTGATATATATGGCTATCCAATGTTTAAAACAGTTGCATATAGAAATTATCAAAATTTAGACCTACATTCTCTGGAAAATGTAAAATGTACCATGCTGCCCTGGGATAGTATCATTTCATGTATTTCAATCGAAGATAAGGTGGACATTTTACAACAAATTGTACATTACATTCATGATGGGTATGCCCCTATTCAAACATGACGTTTTAGAGACAGCGGTTGTCCATGGCTCTCGGCTGAAATCAAAGAGACTTGTAGCTGAGCGTGACTACTTATATTACAGATGTCGTAGATTAAGATCTACTGATATCTACAATCAATATAAGATTGTACGTAATAGGGTCAATTTGAGGATACGTTCAGCTAAGAGGAAATATTATGAATCGAGATTAAATAATTCTTTACCTTTGAGAAAATTATGGGATAACCTGCGTAGGGCTGGTGCCTGTGGCAAAGACAAGTTCTATTCAAACATTGATCCCAATGTAATGAATATGCACTTCTCTAATATATATTCCTCCTTTGCCAGTGGTTCCCCACTTGAAGGGGCTGTGTCAGATACTAGTGCTACTAATGATCTGCCTACTTTCTGTTTTAGATGTGTTGATGCTGAGGAAGTTATTGCTGCGGTCACAGCTATTAAGTCAGAAGCAACCGGCCCTGATGGCATTCCTCCTAAATTTATAAAAATTCTTTTACTTTGGATACTCCACCCTATAATTAATATTATCAATACCTCCATCACTATTTCTCAGTTCCCTTCTAGCTGGAAGATCGCAACGATGGTACCGGTGGCTAAAACGAATAATGCTAAAGATCCTGGGGATTTCAGGCCAATCAACCTGTTATGCTTTCTAGCCAAAGTGATTGAAAAGCCATTGACCTGGCAAATCGTTCAATATCTTGAGACCAATAATATGCTAAAGTCATGCCAATCTGGTTTCCGAAAATCGCATAGTTGTGAAACAGCTCTATTAAGAGTTACAACCGATATACGCAGCTCGTTAGATAAGGATGAGCTATGTGTCCTAGCTCTACTTGATTTTTCTGAAACGTTCGACTCGGTAGGCTACTCTAAATTATTATCTAAGTTGTCCACAAACATTCAATTTCATTCAACTGCAGTTTCCCTTATCGGAATTTTTCTGTCTGGCAGGTTCCAGCATGTAAGAATAGGGAACAGTTTTTCTGATGCCTTGCCTCTTACTCGTGGTGTGCCTCAAGGATCTATTTTGGGCCCTTTGCTTTTCAGCATGTATATTAATGGATCTTCCTGAGGTTATTGAGGATTGTAGAATTCACATATATGCTGATGATGTGCAGTTATATATTGGTCGTCCTATTGGTCTAATGGAGAATTGCATCGACCGTTTAAATTCTGACTTGACGAATGTCTCGAGTTGGGCGACTAATAAAGGTTTACGACTGAACCCCCCAAAATGCCAATACATTCCATTTTATCAACGACCAATTGAAGTTTCTGATTTACCGCCAATATTTCTGGACAATCAAGTGTTAGAATTTGCTGATCGTGTGCGAAATCTAGGGGTTTTTCTCATCTCCCGGATGAAATGTTGTGATCAGATTAGTCATATTTTGGGAAAAGTTTATGGTAGTCTTCGACAGTTGTGGTTGTCTTCTGCAATTTTGCCTTTTAGCATTCGTTCAATGCTAGTTAAGTCCCTGCTTCTACCCTACCATACAGCCAGCTGTCTAACATTCCCGCACTTGGATTCTGTATGCTCAATGAAATTAACTGTTGCATTTAATGACTGTACGAGGTTTGTGTTTGGCCTAAGAAGATTTGATCATGTTTCACCACATAGTAGCCATCTGCTTGGTTGTACCTGGATGGAATATTTAAGACGTAGGCTTCTTACATCCCTTCACAAAATTATATACTCCAAAAAGCCTCAGTACCTTTTTGACCAACTCGAATTTCTAAACTCTGGCAGACATTTCAATTTATTGATACCTAGGTTTCAATATTTCATAATGGAGGACTCTTACTTTGTTCGAGCTATTTGTGCCTGGAATAATTTACCAACTGATGCTCAGCGTGTGAACTCGACTGATAGGTTCTGGAGGTTGATGGCACAGAGTTACACTGCCACCACTTAAAATGTTTCCGGTCTGAAGGAGGTGGTCCTGGCAATGATCGAGTATATAGTTTCTGTAATTTTAGTTTATTGTTTGTTAATATTATATCTTTTTGCATTATATAAACCTTTATTTTTATTTTTTATTTTTTTTTTTTTTACTTATGTCTTATTTTACATCTTATTGAAAGTATTTAGTTTAAGTTTTTAGTAAGCTAGTTAGTCCTACGTTCTTTGTACTAAAAAGATGTGTAACCTTAATAAATCTAATCTAATCTAGTCTAATCTAATCCCATTCTTGTCCCACAGATCCCATAGCTTTCCCGGAATAAATAATAAGTATTCAGTATGTACTTAGGACCTTATTTCTAAGAGTTATTAAAAATTTCTCTGGGATATCTCACAAGTAATCTCTATGGGAACAGTCTCAGTATTTTTGGGACAAATACATACGGGATGTGCAGGACAAACATGTGAAAGTATTTCCCCTTCCAGAATTTATTTCGGTATGTTCTCTGATTTTTCGCCTGGCTCTCTGATGAAAGCACTAATTTGTTGCTTGGTGTACAAAAATATAATAAAAAGTATGTATTGAAAGAAGCCATTTGGGAACTAAGTTGTTGAAGCCAGCTAGATGCGGGAAGCTATACTAGAAATCTATTCGCTTCTGAAAATTTCTTCTTGTTTTGGTAAAGTTCTTCAGTTGTACATTTCAGAACTTGATTTTTTTAGTAATTTTGTCATAGGAATTCACTTTGCCTCTGTTAACAATATTGGATTTATGTTTTGTGCAAGCATATCCACATCTGGCATATACTTTCCAGGCAGTATTTATTTTTATTTCTTGTAAAAATTGCTACCCATAAAAAAAAATATTTTTACAATCCCAGAAAATACTAAACAATATCATCAGATATTCCCCCGTACATCTTGCTAGCAAATTAGGATTTCCGTAAGACGTCCTAGGTACGCTTTTACATTATTGAATGTGTGAACTGTTCCTAAGTACAGCCACAGGAAATCCTGTGGGAAGGGCATGGGATCTACCAGGGACATCCCAACTCTGGACATTCGTCACTCCCAGGGATGTCCTAAGTTATTAACTGGATTTCCCACGGACAATTTATATATCTTAACAGGATTTCCCAGTAACATACCACGCACACATTTGTGCTGTGTGGGGTGTGACTCACAATATTCTACAATGTCCCTTACTTTTTACACAATACACTATCAGCAAAATTCACATAATAAGATATATTACAATTCACTTCAATGAATCCAGCCGATACTTACAAATATCATTGACATAACTTTCTAGTGTGAATAAATTTAGTAAAATTACATCAAAGTGTAAAATCTACAAAGCTATAAATTCTTTACTTCGTTGAAAGTCTTCTAAAATTTTAATTAACGGCTCATTTGCGTTTCACTCATAATTATTAACACAAACCAAGACAATTATTGCTCGGCATAAAAATAGCATGAGGTTAATTTCATAAAAACACATTCCACATGATTGTGATAATAGAGTCACAAAACCATTAGGAAAGACTTCCTAGATGCGGCGCGGCCAGATACCTACTTATACACATATAATAAAATCTTTTCGGTACAGAAGAGCTTTAGTCCGGGCGCATACTTATTACTTTATTACAACATCAAAATTAATGGTCTATATAAATTTTTACACAATATCGTGAAGAGGTTTATAGAATAAATTATGCAGTCAGGTAAATATCAAGTCAGTCCATCTCTAATTTTCTAACATAATTTAATCCTTCTTCTGAAGACACCTGATGACCGCAATAAAAAATATTTTTTGGCGCCACGTGCCCTATTTGCAGAGAACATTGAAAATCTGCTTGGGGTTATGGTACCGACAAAGGTAGCACAATTTTATTTAAGAATTGTTGACATAACCTGTGCATGCAGAGTGGTAGATACTCTTGCTTTGAATGCAACAGGTAAAGAATGATGCTGATGAAAAAAGAAGAAGAAAAAAATACTTTTTCTTATCTGCATGTGAACCTACCTGCGTAGCATATTTACCCAGTGTGGGATTTTAAGATTAAGTAGAGGAAAACCTTTTTTTTTTGTTTTTTTTTTTTTTATTTGTTTTAAGTGCACAAGTTTAGGAACTGAATTTTTCTTAAATCTTGATAAGATTTTTGTAAATCTAGATTTGGGATGCGACAGGTAAACAGATAAGTTTAGGGGAAAAAAAATTATTTTTTTTTTCTAAAGACTGAAAAATTCTTAAGCTGTCTGTAGGAAAACTGTACGAAATTAGGTAAAAATTGTCTTAAAAAAGAGTTACAAGTTCTTAAAATTTTTTAAATGTCCAGTTTTTCTGGTTTGTCTTTGAAAAAAAAAATAAATAAATAAATAAATAAAAGAAAAATAAATTACACGGCAAAAATGCTGTTGTTCCCCTAAGTTTTAACTGTCATTTCCTCATTGTGAATTTCGTCAATTATCTTTTTCCAACGAAGTAACACAGACAGAGTAAGGCACTCAGGCAGGCAAGAAAAAAAACAAATCCAAAGGGCATATGCTACGGGCGATAAATAAGCCAGTTCCTGTTTTGCACTTGTAGACAAGATAATTGCTTTCAAAGGAGACAGGGCTTCAGTTATCCAAAATAATAACTACTTTCTGAAAGGGTGAACTTGTACTAGGTATCTCTTAGGTTTGTCTTTTTCCCTAAAATTTTTACAGTTGACCCTCATGGCGGCACAAGGAGTACCTACTATATAGCGCATTTTGAAATGTGACTACAAAAGGGCATATAATCCTTTTTCAACGCTATCAGATCGCTAGGTCGTTTAAATATGCACGATGATGACCCAAAAATGGGTTACAATGTGGTTTTGCTCGAAATGTTTTGCGGTATATAAGTGCTAAGCGAATCTAATTTTAGTGTTTTTTATTTATTTTATTTTTCTCTTATTTCATTTATACTTTGTCGGTCAATTTATCGCTACAGCAGACCACAAAGTTTCACACCACGAAAATTGTTAAGAATAAAAGCAGACGACGAAAGAAGATCACCCGTTGATGGTTAATCGTAGATCAAAGTGGTCGGAAATCCTCCTGAGGTGTTGGATCCGATAACCATTTCACAGTAATAGGAAGACTTCTCAATGTGAAAGACAAAAGGCTTGAAAACCGCAGAAAACAAGAATTGTTATATGTAGGTAGATACCTACTAGCCGTGTATGTGTTATGGCGAATAAATTTCTGCACGTGTATATGTAACTATAAATATTCGCTTGAAGATGATCGGAAATTTTAGATAATTTGCCATTTGCCTGTATTTGTAGGGCATATAATTGCATGCAATTATCTTCAGGTGTAGCCTGAGAGGGCATCGATTTCAAGCGCTCCCTACTTGGAACAATTTAAATATGCGGTTGGTTGCCAGTTTCATGTTTTTATGGGTAACGTAAAAATTATGATATGACAAGCAACAGAAAATATTTGTTTTTTTTGCAAGTTGAATACAAACTGAATAACAGACGACGTGTATATGTAAGTAATAATTATGAAATTCTTAAGAGAAATGCATACCTGTATTATAAGAAACCTAATATAATGTGGAATAATGATATCTCGTAGGATATCGAAAGGGAGGCACGTGCTATTTGAAGTTTGATTTGTTTTTATTTTTTTATTTTTTTTTATCAAACCTCATAGGAGTCATATGAAATCTTAATGATCTCAGACTGCATATGTGCGAAGTATCATTACGAGAATGTATATAAAAATTAACAAATAAAGCTTGCTTATGTTCGTTGTATAAAGCCTGAAAAAGAAAGGACCTAATTGAGAGCCTTATGGTATTCCGTTGATCATAATTTCATATGGAAGTATTCGTGCTCTGAGCATGTTGCATACTTCAGAAAATGTTTAACACCCGCATATTAATGGAGGTAATTTAGTTAAAATTAGTCACAATTTTTCGTTTTCGTTGACTTGTGTACAAAACGTATATTAAGAGCCGAAATCGTTAGAAGTTTTTGTTCTTCTTCCGTGTAAGACATGATTTTTATAGAAGAAAATGCTAGGTTCATAATGGAATGGAGGACCAGAATAGATGAAGTCCTTGGATAAATAAACCAAAAAAAGAATGACGATTATTATATAACTTGAACGAAATCAACTAGTAGTTTCATTCCCACGTTTTAGACATAATCACAGCGTGAAATGTAACACTGAAGGAGCCATTAAAGGTAGTAATGACCGCTTTGATGTATGTACAATGGACCCATGCTTGGACTTATTTGAATTTGGGTCCGGTCCACTGTTCTATTAATATACAGGTTGTCTCGTATGTAGTCTTTCACCCGAATGCTATGGGTAGATCGTTCTTAGACAAGCAAAAAATTGTAAGGGCGGTGGGGGAAAAACTAACGGTTTCCGATATAACTGGACTTAAAAATATTTAAGTATGTTTTTGTAGATCACCCTGTAACTTCTGATGATGATTTAAAATTTGTTAAATAGATAATCGATGGACCCTTTAAAAAAAAAACAAAAAAAATGTGCATCGCTCCCGTTTCGAAGTTTAATAAATGCCAGAAAGTAGGTGTATGTCTTTTTGGAATGAGCTTCCTAAACAATTTTCGGATATGTTCAAGAAAAAGTGCAAAAAACTCGGAAAGGAATACATTTTGGGTAGAGAGTGTGATAAAGGAGAGCTTCTCTTAAATCCAATATGAAAAATTAGTATCGACAAAGGGGTTTTTGATAAAAATAGTTGTTAAATAAAACAAAAAGGAAATAAAATTTCTAATTTTCAACTTTGTTTAACTATAAATTCAAAACGGAGAGGAAAAGGGCGATTATCTTTCTAACAAATTTTGGATCGTCATCATAGCGTGTAAAACTAAGGGTGATCTATAAAAAACGTACATGAAACGGCTCTCCTAAAAGTGTCTTCCGATATTCGCTCTTCATTCGACAAGCGAGAGGTAGCTATATTGCTGCTTCTTGTTTTTTCTAAAGCATTCGATAGTGTTTGTCACAACAAGCTTCTGAATAAACTATCCAGCTATTATAATTTATTGTATAGTACTGTTAACTTAATGAAGAGTTTTCTTACACAGAGAGCTCAAAAAGTAATTCTCAACAATGGTAACCCTTCTGACCTCCTTTATCTCACCAGTGGAGTTCCACAGGGATCTATCCTAGGTCCACTGTATTTCAGTCTGTACATTAACGACTTACCTTCGGTGATCCGTGATGCAAACATACACATGTATGCAGATGATGTGCAAATTTATCTTTCTCGTCCTATCGGACTCATCAAAGACTGTGTGGCCCGCGTTAATGATCACATGAGTGAAATATGTAAATGAGCTATAAATAACAATCTCAATCTTAACCCTGCCAAGTCTCAGTGCCTTGCTTTCTCTCATGGTCCACTTGATACTTTGTCATTACCACATATCAAAATAAATGGCATCGCTATCCCATATGAATCCAGAATCCGTAACTTGGGCGTTATTTTAAATTCTACCATGAAATGTTGCGACCATGTCGATTTAACTCTATCTAAAATCTACTCCACCTTGGATCGTCTTTGGCTCTCTGCTAGAAATCTTTCTCCCAAGTAGCGTTGCCATCTAGTCAAATCGCTGATCTTGCCATATTCTAGTCAAGATTGATTCTCGATGCTTTAGAAAATTGAATGTATCACTTAATGACTGTATTAGGTTTATCTTTGGACCACGAAGGTATGATCATATCTCTCATCTTAGTTTTTCGTTGCTAGGGTGCTCCCTGAAGACTTACTTTGAGCGACGAATTTTAATGTTCTGTACAAACTAGCTTTTTCTACACAGCCTTCTTATTTGTGCAATATGATTCAGCCTTTAAATACAAGTAGGGGATATAAATTTCGACTGCCTAAATTTTACAGCACTGTGTTGGAAGGATTTTACATTGTTCAGGCCATTCGAGTCTGGAACGCTTTGCCCAATAGTCTGCAGAGGGCGGGATCGTTCGGCGCATTCTGGAGACTGCTTATTTCTTACCAGACTCACTTCACCTAGTCAATGTTGTAGATTTGATTTTTGATTTTATGTATGCGTATCTCATAGATCTAATTAATTTTCTTACTTTTCTTATCTACAATTTCTCTTTCTTTTTCAAATAATGGATCAAATATCTATGTTAATTTCTAGAAGTGACTTGTTATACTCGGGATCACGTACTTTGCTTTTTTATTATACCCTAGATAAAATCTAAAGGGTATACTAAGTTTGCCATTCCGTTTGTAACGCACAGAAATAATGATGGTAGAGCAAAATGGATTGAACACCCCGCATAAAATTAAAAGTTATTTTGATTTCTGCATGTCCGTCTGTACGTTCGTCCGACCGTCCGTCCGTGCGCACGATAACTCGAGAACGCGTTCACTTAGAAAGCTGAAATTTTGTACACGGAGATTAAAAAAAAAGTAAAATTAAGTTCGAAAATGAGACAAATCGGGCAACTCTGTCGTGGGGTTGCCATACAAAAATTTCGTTTTCCACGATATATTTGGACACTACCTGAGAACACGTCGACATAGAAAGCTGAAATTTGGTACGTTGTGTTTTCATACTAATAGCAAAGAAAATTTCAAAAATGAACTAAATCGGGCAACCCCTTCTTGGTTTTGCCATATCAAAATTTTGGTTTTTTACATATACTTTGAAAACGATCAGTCCTAGACATTTTTATTGTACTAAAAACTTCTTCAGAATAAGAAATCCTATAAAATTGGTTATAATCATTTTTTCTGTCCGACGAGCCGTTCTAGAAATATATGCGAGAAACCAATGCAAAAAATCAACATTGCTCAAATGGGTGACCATACGAAATTTCATACGTGCATTCATCTAGGGTATCATAAGAATTGGTCTTAGACCAATTCTAGCTTTTTCACTTGTTTTTAGTCTTCAGTTCTTAGATTAACTTGGATTTTTATGTGCCCAATTTTTTTCCCTATTACATAAATACTTGCTATAAGATTGTAAATCTTGAAGTGTTTCTTACATCTTAATAAATAATAATAATAATACCGAAATATCTAAGTCCCGTTATCTTGAAAACCGTTAAGAATCCCCCCCCCCCCAAACCTTCGGATGCAAGACCATATACGGGACATATACTAGACATATATGATTTTTAAATAACGTAAGAGGAGATGGAGACGTGGTATTTGTCGTATAAGCGAAAAGAGGAATAATACTAACCTTGCGATCCAAAGTGAATACTCTTTACCCTCGAGATATACGCCGCACTATTGCATGACGAAACCCTTGCCATACAACCACACCAATCAGGTATTATAATCCGATCTTAGATAAACAACAAGGCATTCCAGAAAAAACATAGCGACTGCCTTAGGAAAATTTTTGGAATACGAAGGGGGTCGATTAAAGACCGTTTAATCTAGCTCCCTAAAATTAAAACAACTCACTCGTCTAGGTGTACCTGGTGTCTATAACACCTGCTCGTCCGAAAGTAAACCTGGTAATTAGACAAATAATTGACTCTCCTCTAAGGCACTGATAGTTTCAGAAATTTGGGCATGGGAGTTTGTTTATTCAGAAGAAAATATGTGCATTGCAAAAATTTATTTAATATATAACGGACAGCGTGGGCTAACCCAGTTTTAAATCTCAGTTTGTCTGATTCAGTCTTACTGTTTTGAAAAATGTGGCGGTAGAAAACGGGTTTCTGGCGCGCAGGGCTGCCAAAGTGAAAGATATATTAAAATGAATGATGCATGTTTAAAGCGACAAAAATTGTGTTGATATGTGTTGAGATATGTTGTTACCGAAGATCGCTTTGGATCTCTCACTTCCACTGCAAAATGTAATATAAGATTTTTGATACTGTAGGTACTGTGGTAGGGTATGAACTTCACTGTGTCATTGTACAAAGAATTTATGCGCTCACGCGAGTCGAATATAAATAAATTCTCAAACACAGGTCTTTTGGCAGGGGGCAAGGGATGGGGAGCATTGGTTGACTGGAGAAGTTGATGCATGTATGATGGTAGTTCTTGTATGTCGATTATGCATAGTATGCTAGAAGATTACTGGCATGATTTCCGTAATATCTAGCCGCTCCAAACTTGAACCTGGCGTATCTTAGCCTTCTTGTGGTTCCCACTGACACTTTGTGTTCCAATAAAATCTTAAGCTCGAATGGAGTAACCCAGTCCCGATTAGAAAAGGATATCTACATGTAAAGATACCACTGGGAGTATCCATTCCTTATGGTCATGAACTACGAAGCCATACCAATTGGGTAGCCGATTGGTACCACGGGGTTGAGGATCCCTGGAGACTTGTACTATAGTAGAACTATTCACCTCAACACGAGCAAGTCCCGTTTATGGGAGCATCGTGATGGTTGTGGTAGCCCGTATGCGGGCAGAGAGAGAATGTTTGAGTCTCACATGACATAGACGGATATATATTTTTCTTTGTACAGAAGAGTACATATGTCCTTTGTATAATTGTATATTGCGTCTGAGGATCTGAAAGATGATCATTTTTGGTGGATGACGTGACCCAGAGATCGGCAGAGATTTTAGATAGGTCTTGCTTCGACCGGTTAAGTTCAATGTCAAGCATGCAATGGCATAAACTGATGAGTACCAGGCTATACTCTGTTTCATGAGGGTGTTGATTGTCGCATTGATATTAGTCCGTGCATTAAGACTGCCTTCGAATTAAAGATATCCTAGCTAGGTGCCTAGGTTAAAAAACAAGGACTTTCTGTCTTGAAGCAATTAGCAGACTGTTTTGTGTGCCATTATTATCCTTGCAAATCCAAGTTTTGTTATCTCTGATTTTTTGTCGATTATTAAAAACAAAAAAAAAAATGAAAAAAAATCCCTTATTACACAAGTCAGGTTTTACGAAGGCAAACTCAAAACTTTATTATTGTTTTTCATGTACTGTATGTGGGTAATTTATTTATTTATTTCGAAAAGCTAAGTAGATATTAGACAGACAAAATCCAATAACGCAATACCTTAGAATAGTTAATACACTAAATCATAATAATAAAAAAATAAAAATAAGAAAAATAGTAGAATAATGTAAGACTATAAAATGTGAACCAAAGCCAAAAAATATTATAAGAAACAAAAATTAAAATTATAGTGAAATAAAATAAACTAGAATTGTAAAAACTAAAAAGGAAAATACAAAAAATTACAAAAAATCATATAAAAATAAGCTATATACAAAAAGAGAAGGAAATCCATAAAAATAAAAAATAAATATAGAAAAAAAAGAAAAACAAAACAATGATAAACTAAAATTTTAAAACTATTAAGAATTCATATAATACAAATTATACAAGGAAATGAAATTAAAAGCAAAGCAAAGAAAGCCAGAGGAAACGACAAATATTATTTTGAAGAACCATTAATATGCTAAGAATCTGGAAATTGTTTTATCTACGTTATAATTGATCTTTTAAATGTCAGAAGGTCAAAACAAAAGACATCAGTGTTGCTAAAATTAGAATTAAAAATTTTCTGCATTCTTACCAAAGGTGACTTAACGCGGAGGTTGGTTCTACAGAAGGGGATTCTAAACGGGACATGGAGTCTTGAGTATCTCGTTGGGATATTTTTGCAGACCTTGAAAAGTAAAACGGGACAAAGCAAGTAGCCATTTAAAAGTTTATACAAAAATAAGCAGTCTAGATACATGCGACGGTGTTCTAAAGATGGGAGATTAAAAAGAGATAATCTCTGAGTATACTCCATCTCGTTGATGTTTAATTTAAACAACAGGATCCTGGTAAACTTTCTCTGGACAGATTCAACTTGACTATTTTAGCATGCATAGAAGGGGCTCCAAATTTGACAAGCATATTCAAGAGTGCTTCTCACCAATGAAGTAAAAAGACAGATGAAAGCAGCACTGCCTTTGAAGGATCTACACATGCGAAAAATGAAGCCCATCATGCGATAAGCTTTATTAGTAATAAGGTTTACATGGGAAGCGAAAAGTAGTTTGTGATCAAAGGTAACCCCTAAATCCTTTATTTCATTTACACGTGAACTCGAGATATTATTAATTTTGTAGTTGTATTAGATTGTATCACGCTTTCTAGAAAACGTTATAGTTTTACATTTATCGATATTGAGGTCAAGATAATTTTCTCTACACCAATCTTCAAGCTTAACAATATCATCTTGAAGGTATTTACAATCGTTTGCATCATAAATTACCCTAAACAATTTTGCGTCATCAGCATAACGCAAAGAAGGCGATGTAATATCTATTGGTAAGTCATTTATATAAATTAGGAATATGAAAGGTCCGAGTATTGTACCCTGAGGGACGCCCAATGTTTGTTCGAAAGGGGAGCCATTGAAAACCACTACACTGTTTCTCTCGTCTAGATAGGACAGAAACCAAAGAACAGTGTCGATGTTGAAAACAATTTTCAGCATCTTTAAAAGACATTGTTGGTGACGAATTCTATCAAACGCCTTCGAAAAATCAGTGTGAATGGAGTCCACTTGCTTGCTTTCATCAAGAGCAGAGGCGACGTTGTCGGTAAACAGGGTTAAGTTAGTAATTCAGGAAGGAAACCATGTTGCTGATCACATATATAAGGTAATGAAATAGTTGATTGTAGACAAGTCTTTCAAAGATTAAAGCCAATGCATTTGAAATAGATATAGGACGATAATTTGTAACTAATCTCGGATCACCTGACTTAAAAATTGGAGTAACAAATCCGCGTTTTAGCTCCAACGGAAGTATTTTATGTGTGATGGATAGATTAAATAGAGTACTTAGAGGGTTTGCTAAGCTATAAGAGCATCTCTTATATACAATTTTGTTCAAGAAAGAATTTTTGGGATTCTCCGGTATATAGCAAAAGCTAAAAAATGTTCTAATTTGTTATTTCATCACACAACTCATTAATTTTTGGTGACAAGTTTCAAGTCTTGGTTTGACTCATCAACAGGTCCCAAATAGCGAAATTGGGTGATTTGAAAAACAAATGAAAAAATGAAAAAAAGAAGAAAGAAATGAAGCTTGTCACCAAAAATAAATGAGTTGTGTGATGAAATAACAAATTAGAACATTTTTTAGCTTTTGCTATATACCGGAGAATCCCAAAATATTCTTTCTTGAACAAAATGAAGTTTAACCCGGTAAAAAGTCCAAAAGATTAATCTTTTTTTTTTTTTTCTTATATACAATATTTGGAATTCCATCAGGGCCTGGATTTTTATCACAATTTAGTTTATCTAGTACTTCATACGCCTCTTCAGATGAGATAAAGTTTACACTAATATTAGCTGAGTTATTGTACTTTTGAAGGGATACCAAATCGAAGTTAGATTCCCTCTCAGAAAAAACCGACATGAAGTATTCGGTAAACAAATTACTAATATGTTTAGGAGAAGATGAGGTGACATCGTTATATACCATCTCTTTTGAGACCGTATTCGAACTATTGTAAATTTTTGCTAAAGGCCCAGAAGGTTTTAGGGTTTTCTTGTAACGAAAATTCAGTCGAGTCCACATACCTATTGTAACATTCTGAGATTAATGTTTTAGATAATTTTCTAAGATAAGAAAAAGTTTTATAGATTTCCGGATGGCTATTAACTCTATATAACTGACGATATTTTACTTTCATATTTAAAACTTTAATAAGTTGATGACTATACCAGGATGGGAAACGTTTGTTTTTCTTATTTGTTACTGGTACATGATCACAAATACCTAAATTTAGTATTTCGTAAAATCTCTCGAAAGAAAGAGAAATATCAGATGTAAAGACTGAGTAGAAATCAATACCATTGAGGTAATTATTTAGACTAGTGTAATCCCCTAAAAAGAAATTTCTCTGCTTAGGAAATTCATTTCGAGCAGACTTAGATAATGATGATACACTTAAGATTATATCTAAAGGTGGATGATGAAGGTCAATTTTTGAAAGTGGACATTCAGATGTTACAACGCTAATATTACTCTGAGGAAGATCTGACCATACCAAATCAAGAATCTTATCGTTGAAATTTGTGACGTTATTGTATTGGTTAAAATTACTCAAGGTCATGTTGTTAATCACTGATTGAGCAGATTGACTAAAAGCACCGGAAGGCGTCATACAAGTATTGACTTGGTCGAAGCGCCATGAAATGTATGGTAGATTGAAGTCACCCACAAACAATATGTGAGGCTTCCCAGAAAATCTCAAAAATCTTTCGCTAATTCTTGAAAAAAGAGAATCGTAAGTTTCATAAGTGCTACTTGGAGGTATACATACACAGCACACATACAAAGTAAAAATTTTTTTTTTAATGGAAACCCACAGAATATCGTCCGAATTGTCATGAGAAACTAAACATGATGAGGTAAAAGACTTTTTGACTGGAATGTAATCGTGACAATAGACAAAAATACACCTCTTGCTCATCAAACCAGAATTCACTCCAATTGGGAGCACACAGCTTTTAGACAACCTCTCCAATCCAATGCACGGTTTCAGTTTCTCAAATCGTATTTTTTGTATCTTTTCGCTATTCAAAGTGATTAACCAGCAGAAGTTGTCCTATAGCAATGGGGCTCTCATCCATCATTGAACTATAAGGGCAATTTCACAATTTTGGGCAATCTTTTGTTTGCTTTTCGAGACTCCTGCTAATACGAAACGCTTTATTTATTGCTAGATTTTTCAGGTTCGCGTCTTTGCTTACAATGAATGGTTTCATGTGATGATATAAATCTTAACAAATATTTTCTACTCCAGTTGTTATTGCTATTGTTGGAGAGAGTGACAAATGGAGATAGGTAATGGGAAGTTTTAGAATAAGCCAAAATGAGGTTAGGTAGGAAAAAAAACACAACTGAAGTTCATATCCAAGATCCCTGAAATAGTAAACCAGCACGCACTTATCACTGGGTGACTGACTAAAGCTACGACATTACATTAGAATTTTTTACTGATAGTATAATTACTTCTAAGATATATTCCAAAGCTCTACACACACAAAATTTAGCACGGATAAAAGTTTCAGCATTAGTTAATTAAAGCATTTTCATGTTACTCCTATTAACCTTTCCCCAAATTTAACGATTATACAATTCATTAGTTGTGTTTTTAATTCTTTCAAAACATTAAGCATACTCCAAAAAAACATTATTTTTTTTTTTTAATAATTTTATCATTTTCATTTGCACTCCAAATCTCTGGAATTTGTATAACCAACTCTTCACTGCTATAGGGCGCAAGCAAACGAGTTAGGTTATTATAATAAACGATTCGGGCTACCAATTAATTTTAAAAACAAAAATTTTCAACATTCAAATATTTGGCTTATCCCGTCAATAAACATTATCTAAATATTTTCGATAACGTCACCTTTAATTAATTTATGAACAGAAGATTTAACTTGGGAGCCAGACACAAGTTCTGTCCAGTGGCTTATCCTGCGCGACTAATTTACATATTGATCTGAGAACGATCGATAAAAGTGAGTGTCGAACCCAGACATATGCGGTGATAGTAGGTACGTACTTATTACATTAGCCAAGGGTCAGCATAAAGGAGAGATCGGTAGATGTCTACCACTAGAAACAGAGAGATACAGAAGAAACCGATTTTGAATTAAGCAGCAGACAAAAGCAAGGTATAGAATCACTTTGAATGATTTGAAGGGAAATTCGTTGAACTTGAAAATATTTATACAAATAACCTCGTATAGGTAAACGAAAAGGTATATACATATATGGTATCTAGATGTATCTTCAAGAATCTGAGAGCCTGACCATGGATGGCATCATCATCATACAACTAGATCCCAGGCGAACGTTATTGCGTTTATTGCTACCAGTTAGACAGTAGTTTAGTCGACTATTTGCCATCATCGAACAGTGTGTTTTAAAGGTAAAGACAACTTGTTGGGATGATATTCTTCTCCTCATTCGGAATATTCAGATCGAAATGTAAGAAGACTTAGTATATTGTATGTATATGTAGAAGCATAGCATACTAGAGCGTAACATGGGGGAATCCATGAAGGAGCAAGTTTTACATGCATCAGCTTTATCCATATCTGTGCTAACCGGACAAGTAAGTTGAGCCCAGTACTGATAAATAACTAGACCAAAGCAATTTATTCTGCGGTTTCAGTTTCTGCACTGCACACAAAAACCTCTATAGATTCCAGTCCTCGAGCCCTTAAAGTTCAGACCCTGGCCTGTCCAATGAATGATTCTTTTATTTCTTCCTTTTATGGGTAATCAATTCTCTTTTCAAGATGTTTTTCCACTTTTTGTTTTTGTTTATCTTTTAATGTTTTTTTTTTCATCTTATTGCATTGCATACATCTATGTAGGTATTTTATGATATGGGTGCGAATAATATGTTGCGAACGAGTGGGCGCTAAGAAGTACCTACCTACCTTCCACAACCAAATGATAGGGGCATGTCCCAACATTATATTGTTATCTGCTGTATAGTAAGTATAAGAAGACGACTTTTAAGACTGGGACATTAGCCATCTAAGGAAGTTCCCTTAGAAGAACCACAGGCAAATTGAAAAATTAAACTGCGCTTGCAATTGAGCATTAAAAAGCCCATTGTATACCACCATCAGAACTTTAATGTTATGCACTTGAAAAGACTTTCAATTATTGCGCCATTGTTCTTATAGTTACTGCTCGGTATTTTATATTGTTTATTATTAGGTGGACTTTGACAAAGTTGTGAATCGTAATATACATTTTTTTTTTTATTTTAAGGGCTATGCAGGATTGCTTGGAAGTAATCTCTTCACGTAAAATGTACTTAATTGTTTCGTGAAATTGATTTTTTTTTTCCGGAAATCTGTTCCTTTTAGTGAGGAGAGATGAGTGCAATAATGGGTCACGTGGATGAAGTAAGATTTTCCCGCTCTAAGAATTATTCTTGTAAATGATTGGTCCATATAAATCATGGAGGGCGTCAGTTTTGAAAATAATAAAAATTAAAAAAAAAAACCGATGTCCAAAGCAGAAATGGGTTAAATTACATTTGGATAACCGAAAAGTGATTTGCTGCCAATGCGTTCAATCATGTCTAGTTTGGACAGAATTTAAAAGAAACAAGTCACTTTTGACAAATATCAAAAAACTACACACAAAATCTAACAGAAGTCAGCGAATTTGTCGCTCTACCTCTTATTTTTGACGGCGCCTCAGCCCTTGATTTCGATTTAAGGAACAGACTTAGCGGTTTTTCAATTTTACTATAAATGCCAACCTTGAAATGTTCTTCTAGGTTATTGCCCCTTTTAATTTTGCTTTATTTTCCGGCTGTCAATGCGATTCGATCTTCAGAGGCATTTATATACAGGATCTGTCCGGAAAATAAGTTGAATGACTTTTTGCTGCAAACCCGGAAGGCTGCAGTGTTGCGATTGCTGGGAGAAAAATTGGGAGGGGGTCTTGGGAAGGCAATGTGTTCCACGCCAGTTGCCTGCTGGCCGTTGTCAAATGCGGATTGCTCGTAGTGTAGTGTGTACCTATGTTTGAGTGACGCGTCGAGAGATCAAAATGCCACAATTCACTGAACACCAAACTGCCAACAGTCAATTTTATTTGAAAGCCCTTGAAAGGCTCCGAAACCGGGTGCTTCGCGTCAGGGAGGAGATTAGTGGAAACTACAGACTCCATGATAACAACGCCACATTTCGCAGCGCCTTCATTGTTAGCAAGTTCCTGTCCAGGCACGGTGTGACAACGCTGCCCCAGCCACCATACAATCCCGATCTGGCACCTGCGGACTTCTTTTTTTTTCTCCTCGAATAAAGAGAATCTTAAAGAGTCATCCTTATGGGACGGTAGAAGACGTGAATACCGCCGCGACGAGGTGTCTGAAGGAGGTTCCGCTCAACGTGCTCCAGGAAGCCTACCAGAGCTGCCCTGCCAGAATCGCTGGAAAAAGTTTATTGACGCCCAATTTCGAAAATATTTATTATATTTTCGTTACGGATTTATTCAACTTATTTTCCGGACACACCCTGTACGTGTATAGATTTATTTTTCTAATTACAAGGTGACTCGGTAAATGGTAGCTTTGGGGAGGTGGGCAGATGGGCGGATATACTTTTAGTTATGGTTTACACGTGGCGGAGTAATAAATTCACTTTAAAGGGGTTAATTTACATTATCGTGTTAACATCGGACTTTATGCAGGTACATATATGGTCTAAATCGCGGCATACAGTCTTTTAAGTCATGACGTCATTTCGGCACAAATTTTGTACTTAAATTGCTCCCCTGATGAATTTTTCATTCCGGGGAACTAAAAACAATAAGAGTCAGTTTTTTATTAACTGTGCAAGTCGCTTTCATAATCTGTCTGATATGAGTAGGCTTCGGGCTTGTCATCTCTTTAACCTTTTTCCCCTAATAGCCCTTTCGGATTTTTCCATGTCTATATTTTTCTTATTTTTGTTCAGAGCGGACGTTGAACTTTTCACTATATCTTCTCTACAGAATTACACCACACCACACACCACAGTTTAAAAGTGTCAATTTTCTAGAGTTTTCGGAACAATACGCATATTATGAGTAACTTTTTAAATAAGTTTTATCAACTCACAAACCCCTGACTAGAAAACTTTGTGTTTGAGCGCTGAGAGTAGGGTTCGCGACGAAAGAGTTTTAGTGTAGTAAAGGAAGGATTTACATGGGGATTTTTTATTTAGAATCATTGAGTGGAGAGCTTTCCAATGGGGGTAAAATTTAAGGTTTGGGGTGACTTGAGGTGGGGGTGGTAGCTACCACTCCCGGGTTGTCCAATTTGGGCCGTGTGTGCTATTAGTATAAATTCGAGAGTCGAAATTCATGACTCAGAACCGAGAGTCAAAAGTTTACGTTCGAAATTCGATAGTCGAGAGTGGAGAGAGTGTATAGAATTTATGATTAAAAAGTAAAAAATAATATTTTCTTTGTCTGTGTTATTCACAAGCAAAGTTTCGTTGCAAAATAAGAAATGCTACAACAACTCGACTAAAATTTAAAAGTTGGGCAAGAGTTGCAGTTAGACAATTGTGATTATTCCCAACTTTTGAGGGGGTCATCCCGTGTGACTGATTAAAAAAAACAATTTTTTTTTTTGCATAAATTGCATCCAAATATAGTGAAGAATATGTGGGTAAATTTTCCGATATTCGGAGTCCGTCGGGAGATACAGCGTTGAACAGGACAGGTGTTCGGAGTGTTTGGTAACCAAGATATCTCGAAATCTATCGAACGAATTCCATTGAAATTTTATTGACTTATTCAGTACGCATGTAGACACTTTGCAAACTAGGATAATTCGGATTCATCAAGTCGTTTTTTTTCACATGTTGAAGAAGTAGTTAAAAAAACACCAAAATTCACGAAAAAAATTCAAAAAGTTGTCAAAAATTTTCCTTTCAATATTTTTTAATAATCCTAATTCAGAAATTAGTTCATACTTCACAGATTAAAAAGCCGTTTAATTTTTTTATTTTGGATAAGCAGATACCCCGCAATCGTGGTTACCGAAAAATGTTTTTTTTTTTGAAGATGAATGACTAAGTTGCCGTGTACTGCAGCAATGAGCAACGATTCCGGGCTGAAAAAATTGTAGAGTATACACAAGGCATGAATAAATATGTGGTAAAAATTTCACAGTTGTATGTTTATTGAGTTTGTCAGAAAAAATTCCAAAAAAAAAAATAGTGCCTTCACACGGGATGATCATCCTCTTAAGATTTAATCCGAGTTTCTTATTTTGCAACGAAATTTTTCTCGTGTACATACATATCAGTGAGAAAGAAAAAAATATTTTTTACATTTTAGTGCATTTTATTTAGAAGAGTTGTTTATTTAAAAGTTTTGTTTATTGTATTTTATTTATTTATATTTACATTATAAAATTTGAAACTCAAGAAGGCTCAAAGCTTTTAAAACTAACTTCATTTCTTTTCTTATAGGTACATCTAGGATGAAAATAAACTTTTAAAATTTTATATAACAAAAATTCAAAATCACAAATGAGTTCTATCGTTTTTGGTTAGATTCGACTAAAAACTGTGGTGGAACGGACAATCCGACGGATGGACAGTTGGGACATAATTATTTCTCAGCATAACAAATTTTGAATTAAAAACATAAGCTCTACAGATTTTATCACGGTAATAATGTAAATGATATTTTTAAATTACATTATTAAATTATGAATATACATTATTGAATTTAAAAACAACAATTTAATTAATTTTCAAATAAATTTATCCATTAAACCATCGTAAACTACAAAATATTTCTTTGATTCAGTTTGTTTTAATATTTATGAATTCTGCTGGAACGTGCGCATAGAATGCTCCAAAAGTTGATATGGCGCCGAAAAAATAACTGCGCCATCAAATATTGCACATTCGAATCGATGTTTCAATGAGCATTGTACATAATTCAAAGGTGTCGACACCAAGTTTCGAATACTTTCAACCCTCAAAGCAAGCTGTTTCGAAGTCTATTTAGAACAATTTTTTTTAAAAATTCATATATGAAAAGTTTTTATATTTATTATTTTATCCTTTCTGGCTCTTAGAAATGTGTAAATCTTAAAAAAATTGACTTATCATCGGGACTATGTACATACGTAGATAAGTTTTAGTCGGTCCCATTACAGCATTTGACCTTAACTAAAATGTGAAGTTAATACTAAAATTTTTTTAATTTTGTCCAAACATCCATGATTCCCAACCCCAAATCCCCAAAATACCGAATTGGACCGTAAATAGCCAAATTTATTAGCCTTGTTGAATTTCTAAATTTTGACCAAAAATTTATAATTTGTAACCACGAATGACTAAATAACGATTTTGAATTGAATCGGACCATAAATGGAAAAACTTGTCCGCCATTTTCTTAATTTTGAGAAAAAATTCGTAATTCGCGACCTAGACGACCACCCCAGATATTGATTTTTGAGTCGGATGGGATCATTAATGGAAAAATTTTACCGTTATCTTATAGTCTGCATCCTGATTTTATATTATACAATAGAACGAAAATGTTTTGTAATGCAAGATCTATAAATGGGCCAAATTTTTGTTCAATAGCTCAGCATTAAAAATGTTGATCACCGATCAGATGGTAGCTCTGCAGCTTCGAAGTTCGTCTGTTTAAAGAATATTCTTCTGAAGTTTCGAAAACAAATCAAAACTTCGTAGTTACGAAAATATACAGGTTGACACCAAAAATACACTGTGACTGAGAGAATTCCAAATTTGACAGCTCTGAGCGGAAGTTCTGACATAGCACCAGGTGTCGAACTCAGTAACACGGAGAATTAAAGAATTTGGGAGATGAAAATTTTCATTTTCTCCACTTTAAAACCCCATAATTCCCCATTCGCAGTTCACTAATATGTTTGGAGAACTCGGGAAAACTTGAGAAGTATGAAGTCGCCAGGGACGATAAATGGTAATCAGTTTTTGGTAAAGATGGTTGATTATGTGTGTAGTACATCTCGACGTCGAGACAAATTGAAATTTTTTCTTAGTAGGATAGTTTTTGAGGGATGTAGGGGGTAAGTTTTTGTAGTTTTTCTGGAATAACTGGAGAATGGGGTCGAAGAGAGAAATGTATGTGGTATCAGAAAAAAATTAGAGTTCGGGACAAATATGATAGAGCAGGGAAGTTACGCGGGGAGGAAATTTTACCGCCCAAAAACGACTTTTTTACACGTGAGTCATATCCACCCCTGTTCTTGTATTTTGCATGTATTTATTCCGTTCTTTTTTTTCACATCCATGAGTACTCTGTTCTGAACGTTTTCCTCATAGGAAGTGTATTTCCACGACTTACCAGTTCTTCGCAATGATGAATTGAAAATATGTATGCCTATTTTTGTACTAAAAAACAGCCAGTTTTTAACCTTAAAATGAATTGATTCACTTCTTTTGCTGTTATCTCCGAAACCACTCAACGGACTCAAAAACTAATTACATATTTAATTAGGGGACAAAATGTAGATTTAATCCTACATACAATCCTTAATGTGCATATTTAAAAATTTTGTAGCATTCTTCTGTGCTGGAAGACGAACAAATTAACCAATTTCGCGTGATTTAAAATTTTTAGGGGGTGCCTTCAGACACCAAATCCATATTTCTCGTTAAGTATGTATTGCAAGGATTTCCATAATTTGTGTTTATAAATATGGCCAGGACAGGATATAGGGTGAATCCATAATTTAATTTGAAAATACCTAGGTACTTTCACAAAACCCAACAAAAACAGACAATACTGTCAGTTGAGAATTTTTCCTCTTACTTTTCCAGTTGCAAAAGACAGGAGAATTAAAAATTTCGACGTAAGCATCCAATTGGCAGATGAATCGACCATACCTTGTTAATTTTTGTATCATGATCATAAATGTATAGGTGGTCAGCATAGATAGAGAAAGTCATAGCGAACGCTCTACGACTTAGACGACCAATTTAGTTTTTGTGGATTAAGCGAAATATGGTCACATATCGATGTTAATGCAATCAAGTTTTTTTTTTACTTAATGACAGGATATAAAATTAAGACTAAACTTAGACCTAAATGAACAGTCCTAAGTGTCTCTTAAAATTTAGATTAAGAGAAGTTGACGAATGCGAGATATTTATTATTAGTAGTAATTTTCGGTAAAACTAGAATCATCATAAAATATTACTCATAAGAAATCTCAATGTTATCATCAAATTCAGAATATCTCGACTGTAGTGGTTTTAATCTTATACCGTAGACACACGGGACATATCAATGATCATTGACGGAGCAATGATCATTGCAAAGCTCGTGTGTCACTGCATCATTGGCGCAATGGTCATTCGTTTCGTCATTGCGCCAATTACGCCCCCCACAAGCTCATTCGTTTGCAATTATGCATTGCTTGTCATTTCTTTTAGCGATAAGCGTGCTTTCAGCGGTGAGGAACTGCAAATTATTGGAAAAATCAGCTGATTTTGCAGCCATCACTGTTAGATGTCATTTGTGAAATTAACATTATAAATAGAAAAAGAGACGAAGAAAAAAAGCAAGATTGTGGAAAACCGCTGAAAATTTAAGTTGTGCGAGCTGTGGCGCATTTATATAAAAGATCTGAGAAAGGCATGAAGAAATAGCCGCAGATATGGGAGTAATCGCCAGTATGCACAAGTGACACATTTAATGGGTCAAATCTAGTCTGTCAAATCTAATTACGTGGAGACCGTCATTGCCGTGTGCCACCCCAGAAACAGGAAACTATGATGGAAACTCCAAGTGAATCTTACATGGAAAATCTTTTAGTCAAAAAACTCCGTTACTTGGCCCCCAATTGGCATTGAAGGGAACTGTAATTAACATAAAATGTCCTTCACAATTTCTATAAACGGGTGATCATATTCCAAGCCTAGTTATAATTGGCTTAATATTAAAAAGATAAAATTAAGAAAAAATATCACATACCTTACATCAATACCACAAAAGAGCCTGTAAATGGAAAAAAATGAAATTTAGTAAACAATAGAACAATATAGGCCTTAAGATAATTTACAATTAGCTTGAAAAACTCAACAATGAAAAAATCAGTTAATTGCTCTGAAGGCGATATTTTTTTCGATGCCTTAAGGGGCCCATACACGGTCACGCATGTTGGCCAATTCGAGTAGGACAACAATGTTGTCAGGCAGATTTGACCGTGTGTGTGCCTGTTTGACGGTGTGACACGCAGTATGTCAAACGGTTGAACGAAAATCAAGTTAGTTTAATTTTTAAGGGCGGGGCCACCTCTTTGACAACATATTGTACCACGCATTCTTCATTTTTGAGTGAGCTTTATTGAAGAAAAGATAACAGTTAACCGTTCTAGAAGATCTTGATATGTATTCGTGTACTGATGTTGGACAACATGTTTGACAAGTGTGTGGAGAAAAAGCTGTTATTTGTGACACACCAAGTTGGACAGCATGTTTGCCGAGTATGGGCCGCTTTAGATGAGTATAAATAGCCACTTAGCCAAGTCGGGTTAGTATATGACCTTGAAAAAAATTTCGTCAGTAATTTTATTGATTTAACCTTTAGTGGGTGGGAGGTCACTGATAGTCTAAATTCAAAATGGCGGTGTGTTAGCCGCCATCTTGAATTTAAGATGGAATTGTTTTTGCTCAATATCACGGCCATTTTCATCTTTTCAACAAAAATGGGAAGAATTTAAGTTGATTCTTTACAACTTTAGTCTTGTCCTTACAATTTTTATCGTGAGATTGATATTTTTCGAATTAAGCGGAAAAAGTGGTAAAGTATTATTGTAGAATTATCCCGTTTATTATTAACTTTAGGACAAAATGTACAAGAACAAAGCTGTATAGAATTACATTTCCAACAATTTTGATCTCCGCGACTTTTTTCCTAGAATCAATATTTAAGGACCTACGCCTATGACAAAGCCTAACGGGACTTAAGCGTTCATGGTACCCTAGGCACTGACGTCACCGGCAGGTGGGCAACGAACAAGAATCAACCTGCAGCGTTCCTTCGACGTGAAAAAACTTAGTTTGTCAACCGACACTTTACGGAGTACACATATTGAAAACAAAATAGAGAGTTTTTATGTGTGTGGAGAAGCTACAAGCGAAAATATTACGTTGAAAAACACTTTTATCAGCAAGCATTATTCGCGGTGATGAAGAACGTCGATCAAGTGATGGAAAAAAGACGTTCCATAAGCCTGCGGCATCCCATTTCGATAGTTCGAAACCGTGACTTCCGAGATGCTATTGTAAACCATTTCAGCTAATTGCAGTGCATTTTCGATTATATTTATAACAACGGTGACGAATGTCAATTTAACCTGAAAGAGCGCAGGAGATTTTACTCCGGATCGAATGACAATAAAAAATGTTTACAATAGGAGTACGACGACTAATGTTTGAACCACCAGGATTGGCGACGATAATGTGTTTTCGTGACACTGAACACAAAATCCTCGCAGCTCATTTTCGATCTTTCATTTCTTCATTCCGTTCAAAAAAGTTGATAAAAGTTTTCTCGTCGTTGGGTTTTTGCTCATCATACGAAGAAATCTTGATGCTTGAAGCTGCTTGCATCATGCGTCCACAGCGCTGCCTTAAGTCCTTATGTTTTTAAGTCCATAGAGCATCAAATTTACAACAACTTAAGGCCTCCAATTTTTGTTGAAAAGTTGAAAATGGAAGAGATTTTGAGCAAAAACAATTCCCCTTTAAATTCAAGAAAGGTGCAACAATAAAATTGATGACATGAATTTTTCCATGGCAAAGCCTTTTTTTTACTAACTCGACTGGGCTTTCTACTCAAGATTGATGGTTTACAGCTGATTGGAGTTTTCCAGCTGGTTATGCTTTTGATCGGGTCTATGATGTAAGGTTTGGGATATTTTTTTAAGGAAACTCCTATCTTTGGATTATACTTTTTTTATTGTTCACTCGACGTTTCGGGTCTTGTTTAATACCCTTCTTCTATATGGTCTCCCAAAAATACACAAAGACGGCATACCCATGAGACCAATAATTACATACAACAATTAATAGCCCTAGTTACAATCTCTCAAAATATATATGCAATATACTGCAGCAAATAAATCACAGTACGCACAATATAAAAAATACATATGAAATGAAAATTTTCCTAGATGGTGTAACACTAAAACCGAATGATCATCTTATCTCATTAGACGTGTAATCTCTCTATACAAATGTTGACACAGAACTAATATTAAAGATAATTGACAATCAATGGCACCTAATAGAAGAAATTACACCAATAGACATAGTTCTTTTTAAAGAAATTATTAAATTTTGTGTTATAGACTACAATTACTTCAAATACAATAATAAAATGTACAGACAAAAATATGGACTTGCTATGGGAAACCCCCTATCTGGCATTCTAGCTGAAATGGCGATTGATTACGTGATGGAAGAAGCTTTAAAAAAATCCTACATAAAACCGACATTTATAAAAAAGTACGTAGATGACATTATCTGCGCTATACCAAAATGCTCCGAAATAGAATTCACACACACATTCAATAGCATCCACAATAGGTTAAAATTCACCATCGAAAAAGAGAATAATAAAACAATCCCATTCCTGGACATCCGCTTAATCAGAACAAACAACAATAAAATAATAACTGACTGGTACTATAAACCCTATTTCTCCAATCACCCACAAAAAACAAAAATTAACACAGCTCAATCATTCATAAATAAAATATTTAAAATAAGTAATCGGCAATTCACACAGAAAAAGAGGAAAAATTGCAACAGACATTCTCACGAAAAACAACTATCCACACCACACAATAGATACATTAATCAAGAAAGCAACAAGGAATACTCATTATTATAACACCCAACATAATAGAACGATTAGCAACATAATAATATTAGACAACACTACCCCAATATACAGATCCATCCCATATAAACATCCATTATCCCTTAAAATCGCCAGGATAATTCAAAATAACAATAATAAAATAAAAATGGCATTCAAACCTATAACGCAACTCAATAGATGCTACTCAAAATGAAAGGACCCTATACCCACACAAGAAGCCAATAATGTTGAATACAAAGTACCATGTGAAAACTGCACTACAGCATATATAGGACAAACATCAAAAAAACTCAGAACCAGACTATCACAGCACAAAACATACATAACCAAGAAAACACCACTATGAGCATTAGCATCCCATACAATAAAAACCGGACACGTATTCGCATTTGATAATGCAACAATTAAAGACATACAGAAAAACAAAGCAAAACGCGAATTCAAAGAAGCATGCCACATCTACATGGAAAAAAGGAATCTAACTAATTTTAGACAACACATAGATCTAATAAATAAAGATTACCAACACATACACAGAAAACTGAACTTGACATCACAACATGACAAATAACTCCGCACACCATTCATCTGTGATCCCTTAAATAAAATAGTCATTTAATTTTCACCTATTTATTTATTTGTTTAAATTATTTATTTATTTATATGTTTAGTTTACGTTTTTATCATATTTTTAATGTGTATTTTTCTGTGAAATATGTCTCAATAACATTTTTAAAACAATTTTTCATCATACGAAAAACAAAGGTGAGAACATCAAATATTTTAATTGTACGCAATACTATCTTGTACTCTAATTTAGCTAACTCCTGAAGAAGGGTACTAAACAAGACCCGAAACGTCGAGTGAACAATAAAAAAGTATAATCCAAAGATCGGAGTTTCCTTAAAAAAATATCCCAAACCCTACTCAAGATTATATATTAGTTAGATTTCTACTTTTGCTATATCAAAATTTTTTTGAAGACAGACAACTAAATTAAAATACATTACTTCCAAAAGATCGTTTGGGCTAAGGACCTATCCGATCTTAGCCATTTTCAAACTATATCTACAGTTTACATGTACAAAGAAAGTATGAGTTGCTGGTGAACGATTATACAACTATAGAGAGAGATAGAAATAGAGAGAGAGAGATAGAGAGAAAGAAAGAGAGAGAGAGACAGAGAGAGAGAGAGAGGCAAAGAATCGTAGATTCTAGCTTGAACCCCCATTTTGAATAACTTCTTTCAATTGTTGCAAATGTTTTTTCAATACGTCTCTTCCATTTTAAATATTTCCCTGTACAACTGTACAACATTCTGAAGTTTCCTTTTGATAACCTAAATAGCTATTTGTATGTATTTATGCAATATGATTTGGAATAAAGGTACTAAGCTATTTCACATAACTTCTCCAACAATTATTACTATAAAGAAATTTTATTGTAAGATAAAGTGCAACTAAATAATTAAAGAATTACTAATATCAATAGCAACTAAAGAAAGCACTTAACATTTAGGTATATAATATTGTTACAATAAATTCAATTAAGCAAACTACAAACACTTTGAAATAAGATTATCTTTAACTTTGACCGCTCAAGAGCTAAGTCGACTTCATTGTCATCAATTTCATTAAAGCGACGAGAGCAATTAGAAATCGGTTCATGTCGATCATGTTCGGTGTAAGAGACATCTAGTTTTTAGGTCAAAGTCTGGCATATAAATATTGAATAAAATTAGCAAATCAGGTGAGCACATTTTGTAGCATAGAATATCTCTCATAAACATTATAGATCAATTTTTTCTCCTAGTTTCCAAGAGCTGTAAACTCGAAAGCATACATCTCACTTTATAATTGTCTAAACCAAGCTCCCAATGTATCCTGAGTGAAATTTTTCTGTATTTCCTCAATTTTATCCATAAGTTGAATGGTGTAAGGACACCGTACCACAGACTAAATTATATATCTAACTAGAGCAATGTATAAAGTTTTTAAGGTGTGCGGATCACTGAAGTCATCAGTTTTATAAAGCCCTACAGCAAATATAATCAGTGTGCAAACCACTACCCAATTTCACGTAAAAAACGACACCAAGGCTCAAAATTTCATTACCAATAAAGTATTCAGTGAAAAGTGTAACACTTACACTTGCTTGGATTTAGAGCCATTCCATGTGAAAAACACCATTGTTGTATACGATCAAGATCGGACTGAAGAAGACAAATTTCAGATGAACTCTTAAATGGCAATAAAATCTTAAGATCGTCGGCATATAGCAACAGTTGTGCAGAGCGAAAAACATTTATCATATCATTAATAAAAACAATAAACAACAAATGACCTTTTTCGTATATCTTTCCCAATAAGCCTCACCCCTTTTATAAAAATATAATTTGCTAATACTATACTAAATTAAGTTGTATGTGAGAATTTAAAATGTTTTTGACATATTTATACGCTGCTCGTTCTTATTAATAATATTCTCTTTCTCTAAAATAAATACTACGAGCACTGCATGAGATATTAATAAATTTAGAAATGAAATATTTTAATAAATTCAAGAAATTCTGGGACTTAAAGTTGTTTTTATTTTAAAATATTCTCTTTTTTTATATACCACCTTATGAAAATATTTCAACACAGATTTATTACTCTAATTAATTCTAGATAAGTTTAGACACAAATATGCACCGTGTATATAACGCTGTTATTTATTTACATGTATTGAATTCGAACTTGTTTCAAGAAATAAATTGTATTGGAGGAGAGCCGGAATATGCACGGTGTGGGCGGTAGGGGGTTTTTGGGATGTACCCCTTTTCCGTCGGCAGTTAGAGGACATCCAAGTCAAAAAATTGGAAAATTTTGCAATTTCTTTTTCTATTTTAATGATTTTGCCGCTAAAAGGCAAGATAAGGATAGCACTTTCTTGCAAGATTTTGAAACTTCCGAATGTTATCTTTCATTTGATACTACACATGTACCTACCTAAATGCTACCGTTTTTGAGATATTCCCGTTGTTATGATGCATAATTTCATTAGTTTTGCTAATAACAATAGAAATCGCGCCTAATTTTATGCAATTCCACGCAAATTAACAAAAATTCATGAAATTATCAATATTTTCGCGAACAGATCAGTGCAACACACACACACATGTCCTGCATAAAACACATAGAGCCACACTCATATCGAGACATACACCCATACACACACTCTACGCAGTCACACGCACACTACCGGGGGGGGGGGCTGTATGTGTGTATGTCAATAATTTAAGATAACTTCAATAAAGAACTAACGTTGAAACAAACCACTTTTGTTATTATATTCATATAAAAACTGTATTTTAATCACAATAATTACACACACAACAATGAATTAAAATTTCGAATAGTTGTAATCGACTATGACAAAAACTTAATTACACGAGTAATTCTAATTGTAATTTTTTAAATAATAATTACTTGAGTCTTAAAAACACCCATAAGTACTTGCTTCTATTTACTTTTACTTAAGACTTGCTTTTGTACTTAAGTACCAAGATTTTTACTAAAATATTTCTGAGTCTATTCAGTAAAAAAAACAACATTTTAGTCTTCGTAAGAAAGCAAATACAATCTCTTTCGCAGCTCCTTTTTTGTTGAGTTTTAAAGCACACAAAGAACTGTCAAAGCATGTGCCGCACCCGAGCGTGGATGCCGAACCCTAGACAAACTAATGACATACAAACAAGACTAGGCACGTAGAACAAAAACCAGTAACGCCACGCTCGAATATAAAATCGACGATGCCTCGACTTGATGACGTAACCAAGGGTAAGCGCCAACAATGCCTCGCTCCAATTTGTGTTTTTTATATTATGTTCTACAGAAAATGAGAAGTGAAAGTTTTACTCTACGTTCATTGCCAGTTGCTATTGATAAATAAATACCTTTTGAAAACTATAATATAGTAACCACTGGTTCCTGTGTTATAATAGTTTTCAAAAGGTATATTTATTTATTAATATTTACTAAGTTATATAAACTTCATTATATTACTGCCAACATACATATTCTAAAAAAGTACTTTACAAAGTATTTTAGAAATTTCTCAGTACTTTTTATACACTTAGTGCTTAGTTACAAGTACTTTTCATACATGCGGTACTTGCAATTACGCTGAAATATTCAGACCCTCGGTACTAATACTTGTACTTAAGTGCTTTTTCTCTGGTATTTGCTCAGCTCTGTTACCAAAATCTACCCATCATAAGGGCTATCTTTTGGTATGGTCCTTTCTGAGGATGCATTTTGGCTACATTGAAGAATTTTCAATAGGTATACCACTTTTTTTCTAATTTGATTTGCAGTTATTCAATGTAGCCAAAATGCATCCTGAAAAAGGACGAAAAGGACCAAACCGAAGATATCCTTTTTTCGTGTGGCTTTTGTTTCTAAATGTTGACCATGATGGGTAGATTTTGGTACTAGCACTTCGATAATATCTGTGTGCATTTTCGAGAAATATTCAAAGGAACACGGTGAGGCCTTATGTCTCGATAATAAAAGGTTAAATTGGAATTTTCAATATAACACTTTCGAATTAGTTTTATTCGCGGAATTCAAAAATGTAATCTTAATGAAGACGAAAAGGACATTTTCTAAATCCTTCCTTTTCCAAGGACTTTAGCTATGCCAGAGGATACCTTGACTAAAGATGCGTAACTTTTATTATTAGGACTTTTTCGATATCTCCGCACATTTTCGAGAAAAATGCCCAGGGAGCACGTTACGTGGGACACCCTGTACAGTATCACCCCTGGATCTCCAAAGATTGATTGGTCATGAATATTTTCTTCAATGATTATTCATTGACGTTTTCGTCGAAGATTATTAACCGACGTTTTCTTCGATGATAATTCACCGACGTTTTCACCAACACTTACTCCTCCAGAAAGGCTGCTTAGGACATCGTGTCTTAAATTCATCGAAATTTTCGCGCAGATATGGATCGATGATGAATGACAAAGATGCAATACGACTTTGACGCGGTATTGCATCCATTTGCCGCTTGCAAGATTGAATTTTTCTCTTGATTTGTTTTTAAGCATTAACACCACAACACATTCACAATGCTTACATTGACGATTGCATCTTTTCGCCTCACTTTCTCATCGCATTCACTGATGCTTGTTTCTAGTTATTCATAATCCCTTGAAAAAGTTGATATATCTATGATTTTCAGGATTGCGTTGCTTGCTCTACTCAGTTCCTTGGTGGATAAAAAACCAGTGGCCGTAATTCGTATTAATTTTGTATATGATGAGTATCGTGTTAACAACTCATTCTCTGTTTGAACTAACAAAGTTGTTACAGTTGATCTTTTCGCCTCCAGATCGGTATGTTCTTTAGGGATTGAAGTTCGAGGTCAAGCGCCTTGGTCTTTTGTAAGCCATATGGGGTCATGCCATCACAAATTACATTCTAATACTTGACGAGTGGATGATGCCACGTCGGCCTGATTTTCTTTAGTTGGGACATAGTGCCAATAATCAGCTGCTAAAATCTCCTGAATCTCTGCTACTCTGTTCGCTACTTAGTAAGTCTTCCAACATCTGGAGTGTTCGCGTATCCATTGCAAAGTAATCGTGGAATCTGTCCACGCAAAGGCTGGCGTGTTTTCTGTAAATGCATGTTATAGATTGTAGTTTTATGAAGCCTGGCCAATAATAAGGGGCCATTTAACTCTAAACGTAGTACAGCTACTGATTTTACTGCAGCTACCTTACTTTTATATGTCAATGATATTGAAGTGGTGGCACCCCTATCATTTTGGATGCGTAAAGAAATCGCTGTATAATAGAGGCATCACAAAATCCATGAATTTGATGTACCTGGTTGTGAGTTGAGAAACCAACCTGCCGAGGAGTTTTTAACATTTTCAATTCACGCAGCTCTCGCTTAAAGGGCTAACCATTGCTCATAGATGGTGTCAGAAACCTTACTATTCCAGGAACAACCGGTGAACCATAACGATTGTATAAGAATTTTTGCTAGAATGTTAATAGATGAGATCCATCCTAATGGATCATACAGCAAAGCAATTTCCGAGAAAATAGTGCGTTTAGTACTGATCTAATGTTTTTGTTCGTGATTTGTTTTGAATGTGAAATAGTCCTTGCCAGGGTACCATTTGATTCCTGAGTCTTTATTTCTTCATTTTCTGTCAAATCTAGTGAGCCCCTTAATTCTGTATCTTTCATTAGTAAATGAGCAAGTAGCTTTGCACGCTTTTTACTTATCTATTTTTGCAATTTAAATCAACCTTGCTTGGGCATTTCGATGAGTTGACTTTGTAACACTTGACCTTCTTGAATATTCTCAGCTCCGGTCAATAGATCATCAACGTAAAATTCATTTAAGGCAGATCGTGATGCCAATGGCCAGCGTTTGGTTTCATCTCTGGCTAATTGTTGTAATGTTTGTATAGCCAAATACGATTCTGATGACGTGCTAAATGTCACCGTATTAAATTAATAATCTTGCGGTTCCTTAGTTGTTGGGTCTCTCCAGAGTATGCGTTGATATGTACGATTATCCAGATGCATCCAAATCATTCTATACATTTTTCGACGTCTGCAGTCATTGCGACCTTGTATTTTCTCCAGTTAAGTATGATAGAAAATAGTTTTGGTTGTAATGTTGGTCAAACTAGTAATTGTTCACTTAATGACTTTCCATTGGATGTCCTTGCATAGGTACGAATACGACATGAAAAGTCGAAAAAAAAATATTTTTACATAAATACAGGCCTCCAGGAAATATTAAAAAACCGGCTACCAATATATGTACATACATAGGCACAAATGTATAATCTTTGCAATCAAAAAGAGAATGGAAATGCAACAAGATATGAGAAAAGTGATATCCTGAAACATTAAATATCATCACAAAAATGCATTCTAATTGCATTAATTTCACGGGCAGACATTTTTCAAGCCACATGAGAGGAAATTCTTTGAAATGATCCGCTTAAACTGATAACTGCAGAAATTTTCATTCGGCTTTGATCACTCCAGACAAGTATCAAAACAACTCACATCTGTACGTGTGTAAAAGATGAATAAAAATCTTCTCGATACGAAAAGCGCGAACAGGATCAGTTGACCCTATGACCCCCGGAGTACGTGTGGAACATGTGATAATATTAGAAGAAAACAGTCGCAGCAATCGACGCAGTTCGCTCATTTATATACGAACGAACAGACAAGCAGACAGATACACGTACATACATACGAGTATTATAGTTGTTCGTTCACTTAACATAAGTCAGACATAATATTACTGTACCAGCCGAGGCCGGACTGCGCTGCGCCGTAAATGATCTCGATGAAAGTTTTCCATATGAGAGAGTGTATCATTCGCACCTAACTAACGGTCTCCAAGCATGGTGGCTGTTAGCGGGTATCAAATTATTACAATGGTGGCGTCGTAATAATATACGAGATCCAATCCACACCACATGAGAAGAGTGCTCACTATTCATTTCGAACATGACATGATCTACCAATTTCCATTTTGTTTTTATTTCGAAAACGACCATACGAAACGAACACCGGCCCTAGAGGCAGCAATTGTAGACCCCTCGAACTACCGGCCTAACTAATGGAATAATCACCATAGATGCAATACGATTTGAGTGGGACAGTTATGCGCACTTGTACATTTCCCAGTGGTGTCAGCAGACATAGAAAATTATAATCAACAAGATGGCGTGTTACCTATGTATACGCGATTGCCTAATGCGGAACTGATCACTTTTCGATCTTCTTTTTGCGGGAGATATAAAAAAATAAACAGAAGTGAGGTCCCCCCAGTATTCAAGCAGCAAAAATAAAAATAAAAGTTTGGTGAGCAACCAACTGTGGAGCTGTTTGGAGCTATAATTTTAGGATACCCCCTCGGATTTTATCTGAGATATCTTCCGATTTTATTGTTACCACAAATGAATATAGCCCCAAGGTAATTACGGCAGGAACGCGCAGTGCTAAATTGATTTGAAGCCGCTTCCATCATCAATGGTGACCGTTTTCTTTTCCGCATGTTTTTTTTTCTTTTTATTTTTTTGCAATTATATGGAGCGGTGAGCACAATCTTAATAGAATGTTCGGTCGAAATGAAAGGGAACGACGAACAAGTTAAGAATTGATATGTGCCGTAAAATTTAATCGAATTTATTCGTCAGCGTGGGACTCGTATTAATCGAAAAAAAAATTGATGGATTTTAATTAGTTTTTCGATTATTCGTAAGAATTTTTCCATTGTTAATGAATTTACATATATTCGGCATATTCTGTCCACTTAAACAGTCAAAATTCATGGTAATGACAGGGATATGCATCTGTAACCAGATGACTAATAAATAAATTTGTAAAAAATAAGGAAATTAATTAATTGATTGAAATTAATTTCACATTACGGTACCCTTTGACAAAGTATACTACAGTACAATATCACCGCCACGGCAATTGCACCGGCAATAACAGGTAGGAGGTACTAATTGATTCTACAGGAGAGCACAATCCTCGCTGGTTGCAGGTCAATGATACAGGTTCAAGGAACCATTTTCACAAATCCGAAGCGGATTCGAGTTGGATAAAGGGGAATACCCACTTTTCATACAACTTTAGGCCCGACATCAGCAAACATTAGAGATGTCTTAAACGATGCATGTTGATACTCTCAACATATTTTACAATTAAGGAGGGAAAACTTTGGCGATTGGGTGTAGCGTGAGTGACTTTCTTGGCTGAAAAGGGAACTTTTCTACTTCTTGTGATTGCGCGGAATTGGTGACATGTGAAAAGTGATGTCCAATGAAAAAAATGTTCACAACAGAGCACTAATGACCATGAGAGAAAGAACTCCATAAATATGTGCGAAATATAGTAATTGGGGTGTATGTGGCACAAGTGCAACAAACTGTGGTTTCCGGCGGCAACAGCGAAAGTTTTTTTTCACCTATCCCCCCCCCCCCCCTTCCCCTCTCAAAAAGTATGCAGAGAACAATTTTCTTCTACTAATTGTAGCTGGTAATGAGCTGAAGCGAACAGTGAAACCTGTTTACCGATCGAACATATCCCTACCGAGTTAGAGCCGATTTAAGGTTCGAAAAATCTAGTACTTCAGTTAAACTTTAAACTTAAAGAGTGAAATACTAAAAATGTGAGTATGGGGATCCATTTGCCTCCGAGTATAGGACTGTGGGTATTCAAGCTTCTTCTCAGGACTAAGGAATTCGATTCTGTACTAGATTTTCCAGAATGTACTAGATCAAACCTTGATACACCCGCCCTCAAGCCTTACTGAACTCGAATTTTTTCTCAATACAATAAGAAATCGCATCCGTTACTAGAACGATACCATGTTGATATGCATAGAAAACTTCCACCTCATTACGAAAATTAGTTGTGGCTTTGTTTCTTACAATCAGTAGGATACCCACAGGAGGAGCCTGTACAAAAACTTCAAAAGAGCAGCCTGAAGTCCACCTTTCCAGTAAGTTTTCGTGGCGAGCTGATGACCACCCAAACACAAGGAGACTAGACTACCGAGTTAAATGAAAATAGCAGCTTCAACATCAGCCAAAATAGAAGTAAACTATAATTGGAGTTTCATTCAAGAAGAATGAGAAGGTGTTGCAACAACATAATCGCAGCAAAACAAGTAGGATCCAGCAACCTACAGAATAAATGAAAAACTATTATTGATTAAATCTAACAGATTTTGACACAATAAAAATTATTTTACCGACGGGTGAGTGCCACATTTGCTCACAGTTGACCAAAAATGGAATCGCGCGTTCATTTCAAAGCAGTATTTGGACATGTTTAATCTATGCAAGTGTTTGCACTGTTATCTAACTATTCGCTATTTATCGATAACCTTCTACAAAAGCTGATCAGGTCCAGCTATGATAATGAGGGCTATACAGATGACCTGATCATTACAATCAAAAGCAAATATGATCGGATAATCTCTGATCTAATGCAGAATACCTTAAACATAGTTCGTAACTGGTGCCAAGCAATGGGACTTGGAGCCAATCCTGAAAAGACAATAATTGTTCCTTCACGAAAAAAAAGTTTTATTAACAACTGCTTAGGGAACAGTAGTGGAATTCTCAAAAGAGGTCAAGTATGTAGGCATTACCCTAGATAGCATAGACTAACCTAGTGCTACCACTTAAAAAGAGTACTGGAGCAGGTCTCAATGTGCAACATGGACATGCTGCAGTCTTTTTGCCAGAACTTGCGGGTCTTAAACAAAAAAATGACTCTTTGGTCATATACATCTATTATAACACATACGCTAGTTTGGAGGCCAAAAACAAAACTAAAGTCACTTCAAGCTAGTTTACAAAAACTACAACGGCTTGCATAGGTAGGAATAACTGGTGCCTTGCGTACCTGCTCAACTACAGCGTTAGAGGCTATGCTGGACCTACTCAATTTTACATTTCCATTTGCATGTTAGGCTATCCTCAGTACAATTAGACTGCAGAGGGTAAATCTCCTGAGGTTGGCCTCCAGAAAGTCCTCCAAAAATTCCTAGAGAACTCGAGGGCCAACTGAATTTCATACTTTATTTTTTAATGTGATCTTAGGGCACCGTCAACAATGGCACACTGCGGACCTGCCCGTTGAAAAACGAGCTCTAAGTGGTATACGAATGGGTCCAAAATGGAAGGAAGAGCAGGCGTGGGAATATATAGGCAGGCCCGGATCTATGGGGGGGTACTCGGGGGCACTTGCCCCGGGCGCAAGTTTTAAGGGGCGGCAATACGACAGACTTCTGAACCCACAACTAAACGAGAAAAAATCTAATTACAAGAATGGACAATTTTTTCAGACCATACTTAACTCTTCAGTCTTCTTTCCGGAATCTAAAAGCTCCCTTGCTGAAATCATACTTTTAATTGTGCTTATACTTATACAATCAAGCAGTTTACTGTCTATTAAATATAAGTGTGTAAGCCTCTGTAAGCTAATTAAACTAAAAATTCCGATAAATTCTCAAATTTTACCTTTGTATCATATGAAATGAATTCAAAAATTGTACAAAAGTGGCTGGCAACCCTATGTTCCACATCATCATCATATAAGACAGTAGGCACAAGCACAGAGTTTCCAGAAAATATTTTTATGCCAGCTAAATTTAGGCATTTTAGCCGGAGTTAAGGCCCTTGTATCTTAGTAAAAAATCGAATAAATCCCTTCAACCTGAACGGCACTTTGCCAGAATTTGTACCCAGCATTTTTTTTGAAACCGTCTCAAATTTTAGTAGTTTAAGACGAGAAGATACATATTGAAAAGCGGCAAAAATAAAAACTGAGCTCTAACATAATTTAAGTTTTTAATTGGTTATCCTTGTGTTAATAATACCGGAGATAGACTAGCAATTTTAATATTGTATTTTGCGCTCAACAGAAAGTCTGTCTCTATATACTGAAAAACAGCTCGGTATACGGTCGGTGTACACTCAGTATGTAGTACATTGGAGCTCAATAATGAAATCACCAAACGTACGCGGTATACGAGTTTATTGCAATATGACCATAGTTATAAACCATATAATACACGAACCTTTTAGAACCGAATTTAATACTGTAATGTTGGCTGCAACTTATTCTGACATTTAATATTTGACACTTGTCAAATTGAAGTGTCTATTTCGTTTTTATTTTTCATATAGTAATTTCACAATATCTGCTCGCGCTTTGTATGTGCGCGGAACTTTCTTAAGTCAAATAACAAATCAAGTGATAAATCAAATGTAAATTCTCTAATTAAATTTTTAGTATCGTAAACAGCAAGTGTGTCTCTGAAATTTTATATTGCAATTGCCATAATTGTATTATCAATATATCAATACTAAAATTGCAAGTCTGTCTCTGGTATAAAATAAACCGTATTTGTAATGATACGATTTTTTACTTTCCTTTTATTTTAAAACAGTTTGAGATTCAAACGATCGATCTTAATTTTTGTTTGAATTTCAAATTTTATATACAAATCATTTGTTTCAAATATGAATTCTGGTTCTAGTTCTAAGGTATGCAGTATAAATAAGTCATATATATATGATGCCTAGTATAACCTGGAACTGTAATAAAATTTGCCCCAAATAAAGATCATTTTTAGAGGGGGCGATAAATAACGTATTTGCCCCCCTTCAAAACTTTCCTAGATCCGGCACTGTATATAGGGGCCGAATATACGTGCCATCTCACAAAGGCACTGGTGGCCTTAACAACTATTTTCCAGTCCAAAATACACACCATAGAACTCTGCCCTCACGAAATAATTCACAAGAATATGCGAGGAGCTAAAATATACATAATATGAAACAGCCAAGCAGCACAAGAAGGATATTATGGCATGAATTGACCGCCACCTTACAAAGGAAGGTGTCATGTTTATTGGCGCGGAGCCCGCCTCTGGACACCTAAAAAATCACTTCTCAGCTCAGATCACGTTTGGGAGGACAGAATTAAGAAGACACACTGGGAAAATATCCCGAGGCGGAAACAAGCGAAGAAGTTTGTAAAGTATTCACAACAGAGGACAGAAGGATTCCGCATACTTAGCAGAAAAGAGTTAAAGTTCATAATTGACCTATTTACTGGGCGCACTGCCCACTTAGATATCACCTTAAAAAGACGGGTAAGGTCGATGATGAGATCTGTCGCTTCCCGGAAGACGATGAAATCGCTAAACATGTCCTGTGTGACTGTGAAGTTCTGTGCCACATAAGACTAAGACATCTAGGAAAGGTATTCCACTGTCAGATGATGTTGCATAACAAAAATGGGCCCCAAGTACGTCATAGGCTTTATAAAAGACCTTAAATTCGAATGGGCGGCCTAGAGCATTTTGGGATAATACAAAAGATTTTATAGGTAGTGATGAGAGGCGAGTGCATTTGTTCTGCCCTGTTCTATGGAGTGTGCGGAAAATTGCTCGGCCACAATTGCTCGCCAGGAAAGTTGCTCGCCACACAATTGCGCGCCAGGAAAGTTGCTCGCCAATAACAGATATCAATTTCAAATTTTATGGAATTTTATATTATAAATTGGAACATTACTGGGAACGCAGACTGCATTGTATAAATATAATTATTATACAGATACTAGAAGTACTTGTAGTTTTAAATCTTCATAATGTTGTACTTTAGATCAGGGAAACTCTTTTAAAATCAAACTCTTTAATGTATAAGAGAAAAACATGTTTATTGAATTAATGAAAAGTAAAATTTTATTTGACAACATAGAAAATATAAAATTCAAAGAAGTTTTTCCAAATGAGGAAATTTTTGTTAATTGTAAACAATTTTAAATTTAATATTTGTAATAATAAGAATAATAATGAAAGAGTGGTGAAACTAGATGGAGATGTACAGTCACCATATATTTGCAGGTTAAAGTCAAAGCAAAGGTCGGCAACCTTATTGCCACGGCTGGCGAAATACAAATTTATTGCCGACCTATAGTCAAAAGGGATCAGGGGATTAACTAACGATTTTCTAATGAAACGAAATCTACCCGGTGCGATAGTAATGGTCTATTTCTTTGTTTTCCAAGACTTTGCATCCGGCTTTGATGCAATATAAGTCAAAATATTTTGCATTTTATATTCATTTCAAATTCAGCCTGTTATTATTCAGATCGTGTTAGTGTTCAGTGTGCTATAAGTTTGTCTCTCTTCCTAAATAATAATGGCGTTAAAATTTGTGCAAAGCGAGAAGGGAAAACGGAAGTTGCTGGATAAAGGACATCTATACATCAAAGATAAAGAAAACAGTGAGAAAGTATTTTGGAAATGTGATCAGTCTAAAAAACTTAAGTGTCGTGCACGTGTCCACAGTGTCAATAATGAAATTGTCCGATATTTAAATGAACACAATCATGCTGGCGATGCTGCAAGGTGCGAAGTCGCGGCAGTCTATAGTGATGCTAAGTCTCGAGCAACAAATACCCAAGATGGGACACATCGCATTGTTGCTAATTCGTATATTAATTTGTCAACTGCTGCAGCCGGACAGATGCCACGTATGGATAGCATGAAAAGGACAATACGAAATGTAAGAAACGCGACAGACTGTCTACCAGCAACTTCAAATACACTTTCCGAATTACAAATACCGGAATTTTATCAAAAAACATTCGAAGGAGAACAGTTTTTATTGTTTGACAGTAACGATAGTAATAACAGAATATTAATTTTCTCTACAAAAGACAATTTAAATTACTTGTCACGAACAGAAAACTGGTACGCAGAGGGAACTTTTAAGACTGTGCCGTCTTTATTTCAACAATTATATACAATCCATGCAATTGTAAATAATAAATCTGTTCCAGCAGTATTTGCGCTTTTATCGAAAAAAAAACCGAAGAGGCATATACAAATTTTTTCGACGAGCTAAAACGTTTGGAACCTAATTTAGCACCAAAGTCAATTATGGTTGATTTTGAGCAAGCTGCGTTAAATGGTTTTAAGACTGTGTTTCCAGGAGCGTCCCGTCCCTTAGAGGGTGTTTTTTTTCATTTTACGCAGTGTTTTTATCGCTGCATTCAACAAAATGGTTTGCAAAAGCGATATCAAGAGGATAGTGACTTTGCGCTAAAAGTAAGAATGATACCCGCTTTAGCTTTCATTCCCGTTGCAAATGTAGAATGCAGTTTCGAAGAGTTACGCAAGAACGTTGAGTTTGAAGATAATTTGCAACCTGTATTGGATTATTTCGAGGACAGATGGATTGGTAGGCCAAATCGACGTTGTCGTCGCAATCCTCGATTTCCTCTGGACTTGTGGAACTGTCATAGTGCCGTTCAAAATAGCTTGCCAAAAACCAACAATTCTTGTGAAGGTTGGCGTTGTTCCTTCACTGAACTAATTGGTGCACAGCATGCAGGTATTTGGAAGTTTATTGCCGCATTAAAAACTGAACAAAGCATGAATTCCGGAAAAATAGAACAATATATAAGCGGCCTATGATCCTTATATGTCAAGAAAAATATATCGTGACTGTACGAAAAGGATAGAAAGAATTGTAGGCGATTATCCAAATAGAACATTGATCGAATTTCTGCGCGGCATAGCTCAAAATTATAATTTTTGAATATTTATATATATTTCGCTCATATATTGAATTATTGTCACTTAACGAAAATAATGCTTTGGTTATTTAATTTTCTTTATTAATATTGTTTTATTTTTATTTTTGCAATAAAATTATATAATTATATTATTAATAAAAATATTTGTTGTTTTGGCAACCGTAGGTTTAAATCATATTCTTAATCTTCTTTATAAATACTTTTAGTTGACGACAATTTTTTGTGAATAATAATTGAAAATATATGTTTATGTTATGTAATAAACGTGTTTCTTAATCTATATTATCTGTATTCATGTAAATGCAGATGTGTTAGTTATATGCGAGCTACTTTTCTGGCGAGCAATTGTGTGGCGAGCAATTGTGTGGCGAGCAACTTTCCTGGCGAGCAATTGTGGGCGAGCAATTTTCCGGTAATGGACACAAAAGAACACAGCTATAATTTTGCTATAATAACGGTTTGTAGTATAAGAATTTTCTATTACACAGGTTATGAGCGCTGTCTACCACTAATTAATTTCCATGAACCCATATAAACCTCTATTGGATTTTAGATGTCGTCCACTCCCTCGATATCAGTTTTCTTTTAAAAATAATCTCGAATGTGACTATTTTATGCATTACAATAGTCCACAAACTACCTTTCTTCGTTACATGTCTCGACATTCGTGATTAATTTATATGGATGAATGCCAACGTCCTAGACCATATATTTAACAGCTAAATTCCATTATTTAGCAGTAGGGGTAAAAATTGAAGCAACAAAAATGCATACAATAAAATTTCCGTGAAAATTCTACTGAATACTGATGAAATCTCATTTCTCAAGACTTTGACACTTTGACTTTACCACCGATTCCGATGCGTCGTCGTTGTTATCTAAGTATTTCTAGTCCTAGTGAGATACTTTATGCCGTCAAAGAATTTGAAGGGTTGAGAGAGTAATTTGTATTTTACCCTCGTGTGATCGTAATTAAACAGAACTTTTGAAATTTCTTCAACAATGAAGTAAAATTCAAGTTAAAATGGAGGTGAACGCCTGATTCCAGTGCACCTGAGAATGACTTGGTCTGCATATTAAATAGGAGGCTTTGTGTAGATATGTTCTTTATAGTTTCAATGCCCTGTGTGAGTCAAGTAAAACCAGACTTGAAGGCTGCGTAAATGTCATTCGCATTTACGATTTTGTTTTTTTTTTGTCCCTTTATAACTCTAACTCCTCTCCTATGTTTATCTGATGGTGCATGTCATTGTTCCACGTACTTTCCAAGAATTAGTAAGTGATAATAATTCTGAGTCGGCAAATTGTTGATTATAAGAACCATGGCTTTTATAGATATACGACGGCGAAGAGATTATAATAGAGAGCATGATACTGCTGCTGCTGCTGCTGTTGTTCGTGGTAGTTGCTGTTTTGCACTGCAAACGTGAATCGTGTCGTTCATGTGATTCAATGTGAAATTGAGTTTTCTTTATAACAGAGGGCAATCATTTTGACATCTACACTTGCTAGGGTATATTCACGTATATTTATAGAGATGGCTACAAAAGGAGGAGCAGGAGGAGAAGGAATATAAGTACTTAAAGAGACAAGTGAACGAGATTTAACATCACCTGGTTAGTATGAATATAGAGGTTCTAGTAGGTATATCTTCTTATCTGGAAGCTCTATATGTGGCATTGGCATCAAAATCAACTCAACTGTAATGTCTCCAACAGAAAAGATACTTTGAGTAGATTTATGGCGGTGATATGAAACCCCAACGACCTGTCTTTTTTATTAAGGCACTTTTTATACCCGCGCGTTCGCTTCATCCGTGTGGCTTGATTGTAGCTATCATTTACGATTTTTCAACCGTCATCTCCAACTCTGGGTTGAAATAAAAAAATGTTTTATTACGCTCCGTTTGTGCCTTTTACTCTTTAGCTTTACCGATATGATGGTGTGACTTGAGCCTCTACCGAAACTTTTCCTCGAGCGCTTTTTATGTAGTAAAAAAAAAAAAAAAACACATTCTCACTATTACTTGGATGCTGCTGGGATCTCATATATTGCCACATTCTGCATTGACTTTGTTATTCTTTGGCTTAAGTTAGCATAGGATAGGTATAATATGTAAGTATATACCCAGAATATACCTACATACCTACATAGTTCAAGTTCAGGTGTATCGCGACAGAATGAATAACAGATTTCAGTTCAGAATTGATGTAATACTGTACCACTCACTACACAACACCACCACCACCATCATCATCTATAAATATTCGTCTGACCTGACCATCCTATGGTCATCCATTCATGTGATTATGTAAAAAATGATTCTCACGTAGATGGACGTGACGTTGATTTGATTGAGCGTTAATTATTTTTCTTTTTCTTGAGATCTGGTTCTGTACTCTCACACCTCTGCGCCATCATCACGTTAGTTCTTTATCAGATTTGATTGGATTATTCTATAATGTTATATCGGTGGTGTAATTACTTCTGAAGAAAACTGGCGTTCGCCTTAAGGTGCGATGGAATTAAAAGGGCTCTCTCTAGCTATACATATATAATCGGAGATTCTTTGGTATTGTATTACGCGCAATGGTTGAGTGATCTATTATACAATTTTAAGCGATATAAAGTATATAGACGTATTATGTAGTAGAAATGTGTAGAAAATGAACATTATATACCTACCTAATATATATGTAATATGTATAAAAATCTGTTCTAGGCTGTGATGATTAAATCATCAGATTCCGTCGCGTCTTTGTACCTCTGAAGATGAAGCAATATATTTAGACTAGCTGTGCACCCATATCAAAAAAAAAAAAAGAGCTGTATATTCGCATATTATAGAGATACCAACCACCACCCTAAAGCAATTATGTTTTATTGATTTCCCCGACTATGGCTTTCATTTTTGAAATTTGTTGGAAAAACTATGATTTGCAACTGGTTTTTGTTGATTTAAGGTGAAGATAAGATTTTGTTGTACCTACTTGTCTTTTGAAATATATCATTTCTCTCAAGTAATAGGTACTTGTTGCACTGAGAGAAATAACTCGTTTGGTGCGTGTTTGCAACACATAAACCATATTTGTAACAATCACATATGTTTCATACAACTGTTGTATCAGGCGCGTATCCAGACCTTCAGCCTGGGGGGGTCACACCTAAAATGTTCTAGGGGAGAAAAAAGTCGGAAGTAGTCGCTTTTAATTTTTTTTTTTATCATATTTAAGTTATATATCACAAAACACAATTTTCGGTTTGATTTTGAAAACCTGTCGATAATATTATCCACATACATTAATGTCGATCACAGAGTGGACAGTCATTACGGACTCATATCCAGATTCTCTTTCTCGTGAAAAGATTGTAGAAATAGTTGTGACGCAACCAATTCTGTCACGGGTGAAGTAAATGACTGAGAGTTATTTCGTAGACACACGGGACATATCAATGATCATTGACGGAGCAATGATCATTGCATAGCTCGTGTGTCAGTGCATCATTGGCGCAATGATCATTCGTTTCGTCATTGCACAAATTACGCTTCCACAAGCTCATTCGTTTGAAATTATTCATTACTTGTCATTCCTTTTGTCGATAAGTGCACTTTCAGTGGTGAGAAACTGAAAGTTATTGGAAAATTAGCTGATTTTCCAGCCATCACTGTCAAATGTCATTTGTGAAATTTGCTGATACATTTTTCAAGGTAAATTTTGAATATTTTCCAAAATAAATACAAGGCTCGAATCAATTTTTCACAAATTACTTCACAATTCACAGCTTTTAATTTACAAAAGTGAGAACTGTCATCTGTCAAATAGAATTACCGTCAAGATATCGTGTGCTCGCCTTACCAAGCAATGATCATTCGATCAATTACGTAATTGGATCAATGATCATTCTAGCGCGTCGTGTGCCTAGGGTATTAGAAGCTTGCACCTTGAATTACATTCAAACGAATAGGAGTAGAAGTGTATGATATGTCACTGAATATATCTTTTGATGGGAACTTAATTGATCTTGCTTTCTTCTGAAAATAGTTATCAATGGTCTTATCAGTCTTCTGCTTGCCACATTCGCTACTTTTTCTACCTCCATCGCTACTGGTGTAGCAAGTTTATTCTTCTCCTATAAATTAAAAGTAAACGTGAAGTTAAATTAAACAGCACTATTTGAATTGAATACGAAAGTACAAGCAAAGCAACGGCAACTACCGCAGAGGAAAGCGAATGGTTTTTATTTTTATAGGCTTGCCGTAAAAATTGTAGAATCAATTTTAGTGGTATAAATCCAACTGATCGTTTTCAGCAACCAATAGTGTATAAAAATTCGAAAGAAAAATGTTTAAGTAATTTTCTAAGAACAAAATGTATGCTTGCCAACGCTTATAAATATCTTTAGCGACCCAGATCAGCCAAGGCACCTGAATCAACATAACTCTTTGGAATCATTGTCCGCTCCCAATAGTGCATGAAAAATCTAAAGAAAAATTTTCAGATCTTTCTAAAAAAACTGAATGCTTGTGCCCCTGTCCGAAAGAGTGAGCCACCAGAATCAATGCATCAATTCGTTTAGACCGTTGTCGGTGAATAATTATTCATTCAAATTCTTAAGAACTTTTTGCAAGTGTATTTCTAAGAAAAATTTAATGCTACGAACGTTAAAATTTTGAACAACTCTTGAATCAGAGTCGCTATGAAAAATCAACGGTTGGCTAGACGTTGATTGCATGGAACTAGGGTTGTTCAGTGTTCCCAGATCTGAGGAATTTTAAGGGTTTTTTCCTTGAAAGTTCGGTTGAAGGACAAAACTTTCAAATTGACTGAGTAAGCAAATTTAGAGTATTTTCTTTATTAGAGTCGCTATGAAAAATCAACGGTTGGCTAGACGTTGATTGCATGGAACTAGGGTTTTTCAGTGTTCCCAGATCTGAGGGATTTAAGTGTTTTTTCCTTGAAAGTTCGGTTGAAGGACAAAACTTTCAAATTGACTGAGTAAGCAAATTTAGAGTATTTTCTTTATTAGAGTCGCTATGAAAAATCAACGTTTGGCTAGACGTTGATTGCATGGAACTAGGGTTTTTCAGTGTTCCCAGATCTGAGGAATTTTAAGGGTTTTTTCCTTGAAAGTTCGGTTGAAGGACAAAACTTTCAAATTGACCGAGTAAGCAAATTTAGAGTATTTTCTTTATTAGAGTCGCTATGAAAAATCAACGGTTGGCTAGACGTTGATTGCATGGAACTAGGGTTTTTCAGTGTTCCCAGATCTGAGGGATTTTACGTGTTTTTTCCTTGAAAGTTCGGTTGAAGGACAAAACTTTCAAATTGACTGAGTAAGCAAATTTAGAGTATTTTCTTTATTAGAGTCGCTATGAAAAATCAACGTTTGGCTAGACGTTGATTGCATGGAACTAGGGTTTTTCAGTGTTCCCAGATCTGAGGAATTTTAAGGGTTTTTTCCTTGAAAGTTCGGTTGAAGGACAAAACTTTCAAATTGACCGAGTAAGCAAATTTAGAGTATTTTCTTTATTAGAGTCGCTATGAAAAATCAACGGTTGGCTAGACGTTGATTGCATGGAACTAGGGTTTTTCAGTGTTCCCAGATCTGAGGGATTTTAAGTGTTTTTTCCTTGAAAGTTCGGTTGAAGGACAAAACTTTCAAATTGACTGAGTAAGCAAATTTAGAGTATTTTCTTTATTAGAGTCGCTATGAAAAATCAACGGTTGGCTAGACGTTGATTGCATGGAACTAGGGTTGTTCAGTGTTCCCAGATCTGAGGAATTTTAAGGGTTTTTTCCTTGAAAGTTCGGTTGAAGGACAAAACTTTCAAATTGACTGAGTAAGCAAATTTAGAGTATTTTCTTTATTAGAGTCGCTATGAAAAATCAACGGTTGGCTAGACGTTGATTGCATGGAACTAGGGTTTTTCAGTGTTCCCAGATCTGAGGGATTTAAGTGTTTTTTCCTTGAAAGTTCGGTTGAAGGACAAAACTTTCAAATTGACTGAGTAAGCAAATTTAGAGTATTTTCTTTATTAGAGTCGCTATGAAAAATCAACGTTTGGCTAGACGTTGATTGCATGGAACTAGGGTTTTTCAGTGTTCCCAGATCTGAGGAATTTTAAGGGTTTTTTCCTTGAAAGTTCGGTTGAAGGACAAAACTTTCAAATTGACCGAGTAAGCAAATTTAGAGTATTTTCTTTATTAGAGTCGCTATGAAAAATCAACGGTTGGCTAGACGTTGATTGCATGGAACTAGGGTTTTTCAGTGTTCCCAGATCTGAGGGATTTTACGTGTTTTTTCCTTGAAAGTTCGGTTGAAGGACAAAACTTTCAAATTGACTGAGTAAGCAAATTTAGAGTATTTTCTTTATTAGAGTCGCTATGAAAAATCAACGTTTGGCTAGACGTTGATTGCATGGAACTAGGGTTTTTCAGTGTTCCCAGATCTGAGGAATTTTAAGGGTTTTTTCCTTGAAAGTTCGGTTGAAGGACAAAACTTTCAAATTGACCGAGTAAGCAAATTTAGAGTATTTTCTTTATTAGAGTCGCTATGAAAAATCAACGGTTGGCTAGACGTTGATTGCATGGAACTAGGGTTTTTCAGTGTTCCCAGATCTGAGGGATTTTAAGTGTTTTTTCCTTGAAAGTTCGGTTGAAGGACAAAACTTTCAAATTGACTGAGTAAGCAAATTTAGAGTATTTTCTTTATTAGAGTCGCTATGAAAAATCAACGTTTGGCTAGACGTTGATTGCATGGAACTAGGGTTTTTCAGTATTCCCAGATCTGAGGAATTTTAAGGGTTTTTTCCTTGAAAGTTCGGTTGAAGGACAAAACTTTCAAATTGACTGAGTAAGCAAATTTAGAGTATTTTCTTTATTAGAGTCGCTATGAAAAATCAACGGTTGGCTAGACGTTGATTGCATGGAACTAGGGTTTTTCAGTGTTCCCAGATCTGAGGGATTTTAAGTGTCTTTTCCTTGAAAGTTCGGTTGAAGGACAAAACTTTCAAATTGACTGAGTAAGCAAATTTAGAGTATTTTCTTTATTAATATCACATGTACAAAATATTTTCTGAGCCGAGTGACTGTTTCTACTTGATTGTGAGGGACTTGTGTACTGCCACCATGCTATACTATGTTATATTTATTACGTAATAATAAGCCTACGCCAATGCCCTATTTTGCTGAATATCTTGTATTGGAAATAAATTAGTAAAGTAGAAAGATAGTAAATCGTGGAAGAAACATTAGATATTAATATGACATATTTCTTCATTAAAGGAAATGGCGAATTCTAAATTTCAACTCCCAAAAAAAAAAACAATTTTTAAATAAGACAGTTTAAAAAAAGTTGAAAACAAAAAATATATCAAGAAATTTTCCGATTGCTGGTTGGAAAACGAAAGTAAATATAAAGCCTGGATTCGAAAGCACAATGACCGAAAAAAAGCTAAATACAAGGTTTGCAATTTTGAAATTTGTTTATCATTGAAATCTTCAAATAATTTATAGGCTTGCAATAAAATTCTTATTTGTGGAACATCTGAACTAGAAAGACATTCTACTAGAAAAATGCATAAAGAAAATTTTAAAATTATGAGTGTCCCAAAAAGTGAAGGCTTTTACTCAAATGCGAAAAATATTTATTTACTTATTCTTGTTACTTTTTTATTTACCATAGATTTATTCAATGTGATAATTTCGTTCTGAAATAAATGATTTTGTTCGAAATTGATTATGTCACTTTACAAACCCATTCTTAAGGTATTTTAAAAGATTTCTTTGAAATATGGTATTAAGCGATTTTAAGGGATTTTTATATCCAAAATGAGGAATTTTCGTTGGCAAGAATCTGGGAAGATGGAAGAATCGTAAAACAATTTTTTTTAAGTCAAGGCTTAAATACAATTGCGACGGGCAACGGCAAACGACGAAAAAATGCCGCTGTTAAAATTCTAAAAGCACAGCGTCTTATGCGAAGCCCAAATTTCGACAGGTGACGGTCAGTGGTGGACGAAGGTGCCGTCGGGATTGATCAATTTCAAATTTTGCCGTCGTCGCCACAAAATCAAACGAATGAAACTGTTGTGACATTTATTTTTGTCAAGGTCGTAAGACGCGCGTCAATTTCAAAACAATGAATTTTGATGAGAAAATTTATGAAGTGTCAAATCAGAAAATAATTTATGATATACAAGACACCCAGTATTTGACACAAAATACATGGTTTGGATGAATATTTCGAGGCGTTTAAATACAAATGGTAAAATTTTGATATTTTTGGCATTTAGTTTGATTTTAATTTAGTTAATTTCTTTATTTTAAATTTTTACTTTCCACACTTTGGTCCTTTGCAATTCTTTCAAAATAATATAAAATATTCTCGATAAAAATCTGTTTCAAAACGCTCAAAACATAATAACAAATGAAATGTCAGTATCTTCTTCTTTCACAATCGCAGCTTTTCGACTACCTGTTTTGACAGTGAATTTCCCGCTGCCATCCACCGTCGGAAAATCAGATAGGTAAAAAAAAAATTTATGATCGCTTACCAATTTCTTAGAAACAATAACCATTTTTAAACTCGAAATTGTGTTCTTTTTCATACATATATGAGTAATGGGCGCAACAAAAATATAGAAGCATCTTCATAACTTCGCTGCTAAGTATTACGGCCATTTTCTAAACAACTAAATACTAAAATAAATATTCATTCCAAAATTACTTACTATCCTGTGATAGGTATGATAGATGACTTTTCGACCAGTGTTGGGCAAAATGTAGTCTGATTAATGATTAAAAATTACAATTAACCATGTAATCTGTAATCAGATTACTTTGTAACAGATTACTAATGTAATCCATTTCCATAATTACATAATGTAATCGATTAACGTGTAATGTGATTACAAGTTAATCTGATTACACATTAATCGATTACAAGTTAATCCCACTACATGTTAATCTAATTAATGTGATTACATTTAAGACATTTAAGATATTTAAGATATTTGTATTCTAATTCTTCATAAAACTCCCTAAAACTAATTTCGTACGAGAACAATACCATTTTCTTTCGATTCATTTCATTATATTATTAATTACTTTTAAGTAATCTACAAAGTAATCTGTTACAATGTAATTAGATTACAAAATAATCTAATTATATTGTAATAAATTACACATTTGATAGATTACATATTCTCTCATACATAAGTAATCTGATTGATATGTAATCAAATACAATTTAATTAGATTACCTTGTAATTTGACTAAACTGTAATGGAATTATTAGTTAAATTACACTGCAATCATATTACGCCCAACATTGTTTTCGACACTATATAAAAACGCAAGAAAATTCTATAAAATTTGTACACGTTTAAAAGAAAAGGAAGAAAAGAACTAACTACGAGCGAATGACTATTATACCCAATCCACTATTACTACTCACATCACCGCCGAAGTTAGGTGGCTCGCTTTGCTTGGGGGGGGGGGGGGGGGGCACGACCCATGTGACCCCCCTCCCCCTGTATACGCGACTGTGTTGTATAGTTGTCAGGAAAAAAAGTAATTGCCACAATTGCTGCATATTTTTGCTCACAATAAAGTTTCATTTGGTATTAATTTTTCGTCCCACAAAAACAAAAGATATTTGGGAGTAATGTATAGTAAAAATAATTATTTTGCAGTAAAAGAAATTTCTTTGATAGAAAAAATTAAATTACGGGCTTATTTGCTGCAAGCAAAAACCGTTCTCTGCAAAAGAACCATAAATATTATTTTACAGTAAATTAATTAAATTTATCCCAAAATATGATTGCTTTTGCCTCAAGTAAATTTTTATCTCTACAAATGAAGCATATTATTCAGGGCGTATGATTCTCGCAAATAAAGTTCGTTTATGGTAACTAAACATTTTTGTGTGAAACGCGTAAATGAATTTGTATAGATTGCGATATTTAATAAGTCACTTAAATTTCGGTATTCGTGGACTAACCGTCGAAGTGAAGTGCTGTCTAAAAATAATAGTTAAAGTGAGTATATATCTAATAATTAGTGCTGTTGGTGGTAATTGCGTATGCATGGTTATGGTATTGGTAAATGCTGGGAATTATTTTTTTACCCATAAGCTATTGTTTTCCTTCTTTTTGACTAAAAAAATATCTAGCAGTACAGTAAATTATTCTCCCATCAACTAACAATGTTTTTAAAAGTGAGCTCAAATGGAAGAAGGCATTTACTCAGATTTAATAGTTTGACACTTACTGATTTATTAGCAGCTATTAATCAGGAATTAAATATTTCCGATATACAATTTTTCACAAGTGATAAAATGGAAGTAAGACATGATAGATTATATCTCGCAATATACTTCTGATAGTAATTTTGTGTTGTAGTTAAACGGTAAGATTTTGCTCAATTTTTCACTTGCATATAATACTTTTAGCTATGAACCTCTTTTTGTAGAAAATCAGGAGCAGCAAAATGTTATTAATGTTACACAATACGAACTTATTGATTTGAACTCAATTACAGCTTTTAGTCTGATTGAAAATTTTGAAAATAAGGAAGTAAGTACTTGAATTTAAGCGAAATATATACGGTAATTTCAAAATCACTTGCGAAATTTAAATAAAGCTCTTGATTAAAGCTAAATGGTTAATAAAAATATTAGAGATCATGAGCACACTCTATATCTACTAGTATACCTAATTTCTTAAAAACAAAAGCGTTCGTCCTGAGGCAGCTTCACACGTACAGATGGGTCCCATTTATGCATTTTCAAAATGAATGCAGATGTTTCTGAAACAATGTGTGGTCTCGAGAAGCCAATCTGTAGATTTTGCTATATCCACAAAGAGCCTTGTTCACATCACTAATGTCACGTTCATTCCTTCCGCGGATAGTTTTGAGTAGTAGAAGAAAAATAAAACATTTCTGTAATTGTATGTCGATTTGTAATTCCGCACGGTAACTTGAAAATGCTTTAACTTCGCTTTTTAAATTTCAAACAAACATTAAACTTACTTCCATTTTTCTTAGGACCTGCAACGTCTTTTGCAGAATAACAACAAAATTATCTTTCAAAATTTTAAGAAAACCAATAAACTAAATAACTCTGATCGAATTAAAATTAGTAAGTCGATAATAAAAGAACTGTTGAAGGAGCCTGCGCGAATGTAAGTGAATACTACAACACATTGCATTCATAATGTGATTTGATTTACTGTGTACCTTATATTGTCTTATTAAATTTGACTCCGATAGAACTTGAAAATATTAGTGCAGCAATCAGTCAGTATTTCCTGGAGAATTATCAACCACATTTTATAAAAGATACTGTCAAGGACACCATGCAGGTGGAAAATTGCACGACGCCTACAATAACTATAGACACAGTTTGGTTTCTGCTGGTCTAATTTTCAGACGTTCGAGATATAAATCTCAAACACCGAGAATTATTCCTTATTGTTGTTGCTATAAAATAATATGCTTTTCTGAGTAACCATTTTTTTTAGGCAAAAAATTTATGTTTTTGAGAAGAGTGAGACTTATACAATGCTGCTGCAAGTGTAATTTCTTTACAATAAATAGTCTCCGTTTGTATAGCATGAAGTTGCTGCAAGTATCTTTCATTTAAAAAAAAAAGTTCCCCAAACAAAGTTTAGTTGCTTAATTTTTCGTTTCTGATAAACGAATTTTTTCTCTCAGTGTATGCCTTCTTTTAAAGCGTAACGAAAGTGGTTTTTGTTTTTGCTTCCTATTCCAACTGAGCTAGATGAACGTTTGAGATGCAGTGAGTGACGTTTTTGTTTTGGTTAATAAAAGTGCAATATAAAAAGAAAATTTAATATCGCTAATAATCACAAGCAAGCGCAAGCACCTTACTATTGTTCTGAGGAAGCAGTCTTGAAGGCCTCTTATGAGATTAAGGAAGAATCAAAATCAAAATCAAAAATCTCATTATAGCTTTTGAAAAGACACCTTAAAAAACCATCATTTAGAATTCCTTCTAGAACGCTTCTTAAGAGCAGAATTGAAGCGCTTGCTTCTGGGGACTTGCCTATGTAAAATGCAATGAACTGGGATAGGGAAAAAAAGATCTGCGAACTTCCAGGGAAGCGCTTCAGGAGGTTTGTTAGAGCGCTCTTTTTCTCAATGGGAACAGACCCTAAATCACAAGAAAATTTAAGTCTTCCTAATACATATGAAGACTACAGGCAAAGAAGTAAGTCCATTTTTTTGAAAATTTGATTTTTGGGGTAATTAAAAAGCTTTAGTCGTCTCCCTTGTATAAAACCTATTAGTCCGGAAGGTAGTGTTACATTTAAGGTAGTGTTTTTACACGGATTGATTATTATCTTTTTCGATAGATGTGCTATGGCTAATAAGTGAATTAAGCGTCAGCTGACGGGTGGGTGCGAGTATAAGAGGCTGCTAAAGTGGTAAAAAAACATTGTTTTTTTAAGTAATAGTATGCCGGCATACTGACGACTGTCCTAGATGAAAAGTGGACGCAGAAAAAATTTAATAACTCTTGACTATTAAAATATTTTAGAAATTTGACAATATGACAATGTAGTCTAACTGTAGATCATTATTATCTCCTCAATTTTTAGTAACGGTGAAATTGACGTACTTTTTCTTAGGCCTGCCATCAAATTTGTTACATAAGTTGAATTCAGCTGCTGCATAACACGGATGTACCGTTTTCTGAAATCCTCGATGTTTCTGGTCTGTTTATTTGTTCTCTTCAATTTCTCTTTCATATGCGCCCAGTAATTTTCAATAGCACGTAGCTCCGGGCAATTAGGCGGGTTGGCGTATTTTGGAACAACATTGATTGAATTTGCCTCATAAAGTTCCAAGGCCCTTTTGCTGTAGTGGCACGTTGCCAAATCAGGCCAAAATAAAACGGGATCTGCATGTGACCTTATGAAAGGGAGAAGTCTTTTTTTCAAGCATTCCTCGATGTAGACATCGCTGTTAATACTCTCTTTTGTAATGAAAGGCTTTGATTACAAACCGCATGTGCAAACAGCCTGCCAAATTAGAAATTTTGAAGGAAACTTGGACATCCCTCGAACTTTAAACTGCTTAGGGACTACCCGTCGATGAGTGGAAACGTAAAAAGTTTGTCCAGGAAGTTGTTTGAAGTCTCCTTTGCAGTACGTTTCTTCGTCGAGAAAACAGGAAGAATACAGGAGAATACGTTTTACAGATTTTTTTTTTCTTCACTTCTGTCGGGCGCACATAAAACTTTAAATGATTTTAATTGTGTCCTTTTTTTCATCCTGTGTGCTGTTGACTTCGATATTCCCAGTTTTATGGTCACATCTCTGATGGAAAGGTTGCGGCTCCTCTTGTAGGTGTTCTTTACCTTTTTCTCTTTTCCTATGTCCTTCGAGCCTTTTTCGCACCAGTTCCATGTTTCCTCTGACTAGCCATCCTTTCAGCATAATTTTTTAAAACCTTGTGAATGGTACTTTTGGCAATTTTAAGCTTTTTAGGTACTTCCCAATGGACAATTCGGGATTTGCACTTCGTGTGGAAATAATTAAATTTCTTTGAATTTCTTGATTAGATGCCATTGTTCACGTTAAGCCTCGTTTCCACTAATACAAATTTTCTTACCTGGCAAGTTTTGAAACAAGTTGGCAGCATTCTGTATAAGTGGAAACGCTATATGAAATTCAGACACATGTTGGCAACTTGTTCGATGTATAGTACCAAAAAATAGTCATTATTATTCTTATATACCCTTTGGTTATATTGTGTTACCTTTGGCAAAGCTATATATCTTAAAGTAATAACAAAGGATGTGTCTAAGTTATTCTTAAAATAATTTTTATTGTGCGCACGCCTCGTGTAGTTTAGTGAATAATTTTAATTACAAAAAAAAAAAAATCGTGTAAAATCGGTGCAAACTGAGAGGCAGGTCAAGAAAGACTTAGTTTATGTATTGTCCCAACAACTTGGGAAAATAACGGCATATGGAAATGGCCAAATACAAAAAAAAATGGGTTGCTCAATAAAACATTGCACGATATGGATTCTGCTCCTGAAACTAATTGGATGAAGCAATCCTGTCCTGTATTAAAAAAAAAGATGCGATTTTCTTCTTATGAGGTCGCCACCACTAAAATTAACGCTATGGCAGAAACGAGTGACAGCGATGTCCTCTTATTGAGTTTAAGTAAAGCTTACAGAAAACACGCACTGCACCGATACATAAAATTCACGTTACCAAAAGTTTCAGATTTTTATAAATCACATTCGTAACGCGCTTTAGCGCCATAAATAATTGAAAACAGTTTTTATGGCGATCACCATAGTTACTAAAGGGCCACCTAAATATTTTACGATATTTTATAGTGGGTTCCTAATTTTGATTAAGGTCCTATACCTTTTAGGAATATAAGGGAGTTATTGTTTCGAAACTATCACGTAACAGGATAAAGAAACATTTACGTTAATATGCCCCTTGAATAACACTCATTCATAATTGGCATGTGTGTATTCGCATTACATTTTCTTTTATATATATAGGTATGTTGATCAAATACATACATATAATATTTAATATGTATATGAATCAAAAAATATAATATAATTGAGCGTGTGTGGATTTTATATGTTTTCGTTCGTAAGTAACTCAAAATGGAAATTATCATATTCTTTTATAATTATTTCATGGGACTTTCCCAAAAAAATAAAAAATTGTTTATTTCTTCAGATCAAAAATTTAAACGCAATATTCATATATTAGCACGTTAAAAAATGCTACTCCCTCTGAAAAATTAACTTTTAACAACATTAAAATTTATTTAATATTTATTTAAAAATAATTATTATTTTCCATATGACATGAAAAGTTCTCTTCGTATTTTTCCCGTAATTTGAAATGAAAGAAACCAATCTCCTTTTGGAGAATTTCCAGCTAATTTCATAGAAAATCAATTATTAACTCTTCAATATAAATCATTTTAGAGACACCGCCATGTTAGAAGAATCTTTCAGCCGGAAGTTTCAAAATGAGAATTTTTCTCCGTCTATTTCTTTGCAAAGAAATAGTGCCTAATATGGCACGATTCCCGTCTTGTGCTTACGAAAGTTCCTAAATAGAAACTTTTCTTTGTTTTTGTCTGCAATGGCCTTCGTATTTTCTTTGCAAGTGCCTAAATGACACTATTATAGCAGGAGTACTCAATAACGTTCTGCTATCTGTCGGTAAGAAACCCATTTTATTTAAGCGTAGCAACGACAGAAGATCATTTAAGGCCCGATGTGTTATTTTATGCGTAACACCCAAGATTTAAGTTCCTCAAGGAAAGTTAGCTTTTCTTCTGCTTGCTCTATATTTCCATTATAGTTTCCATCAAATCCAGTTTCATCATTATCATCACCACAATTTATAGAATATTGATCATAATCTTGATTTAGGTGATTTATATCACCGTCTTTTTAATACATTTAACTGTATTATTTTCAACGGATTGACTGTAATTGTGATCATTAAAGATGCTAATATCTTCCGAAAGCCACTGTGACTGGGAAGGGGCGGGGAGGGGGGCTGCTCTTGCATGTAGCTGCTTATTCCTTTAATTTTATTTAGTGGTTTTAATCTTCTATAAAAATTGGTTGTGGTTTTGAACTGTCTTTTCTTTAACCTAGCTTGCACTTTTTGATTAAACATTCTATAAACAACACATTTAATTTTCATTTGACGTTTAAATTTTCAAGAACGCAATTAATATTTGAGTATTGCCAAATAGAAACAGTTTTAGTAAGATCGTTCCTTTTGTTCCCAAAATGACTCCTATAATATTTGAAACATTTTAGTCACAGTTCCTTTAAGAGTACTAGTTGCAAACAAGAAACTATTCAGTCGATAAAGGGAAACATTTCCTATAATGGAACGTAATAATTACTACATATTAGGAATAGTTATTAAGTTAGGAATTGTTTCAATTTAGGTACGAGATAGGCATTTCTACTTAAATGCGCGTATGATATGCCCAATTGATAATTGTTATTTAAAAGGTATAGTTACCAAACTTTTCCACAGCAGCTTTAAATCCTCGACGTTATCATAACGTCATGGTGTGCAGAATGAAACATTAAGAAACAACTAGGCACAAAATGCTTCTTGGGTTATTACCAATTAGTTATATAACGTGGTGATGAAAGCAATCATAAAACTTTCTTGTATACCTTCTAGTAATGGTTACTCTATTTTATAATCACCAGTCTATTATTGAAACGTTTCCATCACCGACTTATAAAACCTTTAGTAACTGACTTCGACGATAACCATTAGTAACCTTAAAAACTCTAATGTAACTACGTCACCAATATATAACTCTTATATAACCATATAACCACTCAAATTCTTATAAAACTCAGTAACCATTATATACCCCTTATAAAACTACCCATCACCTTCAGTCACCAAAAATAAATTGGAAAATTTGTTACTTAAGTAGCCCCCCCCCAACTCCCTCAAACCGAGTCGTTGGAGCGCTACTGCATTTCTATATATTTATTCTGGCAGGCCTCTAGATATACGCTATTAATTTGACAAAGTCAATCTTCACATGATATTCTCTTATTTTTTGTTGACTAGCTATGGCGTTCCTTAAGGATCTATATTAGGAACTCTACTATTCTCCACCTTAATTAATCAATTATCTACCATTAAATAATTCTTCTAATATCACGATGCCTTCCGATATAGGAAGCAATTCCTTGAGATACGCTTATAGTTGACTCACTATCATCTTTTTATGAACTACTAATAAATAATAAGGGGCAGTAAAGATGTCAAAGATAGATTGACACATGTATTACAGCTTCCTTGCGCCTTTCATTTGAGACTTTACTAGTTGCAGACCGCTTAAAAACTAACCACATTCTTACAAAGAGAAAAAAAAACGCAAATCAAAATTTCTTTCATATTTAATAAAATATTAAAGCTGCGGTAAAAAAAAACAAAAATCACACTTTCATCATATATGCCAAAAGAATTTTCTCTACATTATCTCTAAAGACCCAATTAGACAGCTACAAATTTCATGCCAAGATGAACATTAATTTCATCTCTTTTACTAAAAATAAGAAAAAATAAATAACAAAAAAAAAAAGCAGAGGAGAATACACGCGCTAATTTCAAATCTCGCACATGTTATCCAATTTTATAATCATCCAAGCCAGAGCTACTACTAACCATGATTTCGTCTCTAAATTGGTGTTAAATTCAGTTAAAAAGAGAATCATCAAAAAAATTTCACACTTAAAATTAATTTTCTACACCTTCAGAGTGCGCAAAGGAATCATCCCGATTTGGTAAGAAATTATTGACTTCCTCTTCACGTTTCTCTTATTCTATTAGAGACGATGGTACCTACTGAATCTTCTGATATCTGAGTGTATGATGGTCCAGTGGGCGCAGATGGTACCTATTGCATGCAAGTTACCATATAGAAAAAGGTTAGGAGCGCATAATAGTCAAATCGAAAAGATACATTAGTGGGACTGATCCCGTAAGAAAGATTGATAGCTACACAAAGAATAATTTTCATATTTTTAATTCACCGTAAAATTACTTGCTCTATGCACTGACACTTTTTACTGTTAATTGTGTTGATTATACATAGGTATAGGTACATATTCCATTCGAACACAACACCGAGGAGATTGGAAAGAGAATTTTTATTCAAAAGTAAAGAATAAAATCCAATTACCGGGGACAGTTGCTGGAAGGCCCCCCTGCTATCCCCCTCATAAACTGTTTTATTATCGCATGCAATAATGGTAAAGTCCCATATGATGAGGTCTATAACGTTAAGCCTTAACAAGATTTAATTTCCATCGTTCGCTAAATGCGATATATAGCGATGTAAATATAATATGAGCATATATGAGAACATATTGATTTTCGCACGACTCAAATTTCGCCACGCCTAATAAGTGAACAGCAAAAAAAAAACATTGTTGTCCTGCACATAATCAGCCCCCTAGAACAAGAGACCCTACACCCATATTTAAAATTCGGTGAAAGCGAAATCTTTAGGGGAATTAAGAGCACATGCGTATGACGAATTGGATATAGAATGAAGATGAGGTCCACCAGGTTCACCGGTCCATTCGTATAATCTCAGTGAAGTGAAAGAGCGGGCGTGTTCTTTTGAAGCGCAATTCGTCCCCTATTCTGGCGGCCTGACATTGATGTCTGCTAATAGTGCGGTATTGGACGCGTCTTTAATGCTTCTGACACATGAATGTTGTCCCATTTTTTATGCGTAGTTACCATATCAGTTTCCAGGGGACATTTTTTTTATATGCACCTCTAAGCACTGCTGTTTGTCGTAGTCGTCGTCGTCGTCGTGGTCTTTTGTTGTCAACGTCGACCTCTTCATGCAGCGAGTGAGTTTACATTTACAATGGCGGTTATTGCTCAAAACGTCGCCACAGGCACTGTAAAAGATAATAGGAAAATTCTCTGTTAAGTAACTAAATAAGGGAAGAAGAAAATCCCCTGTTTCTGTTCATGATCTTATCATGCCTAAGGCGACACATTACGGATATTGGTTTCCCCTAAGTTTCGATACAGGGCTATGTTCTCATTGCTGTTTTCATTTTCTTTTTTAATACGTATGTGGTCATCATAATGTCAATTTAGGAAAATTTTGGAAACAATGCTGGATTAATTGTTGATGAGTTTAGCATGTAGTAAAGAGAAAGCATAAACTCAACCCTTAACATTATAAGTAAGGTGCTTCAAAAATAATCTACGTGAAAGCTTGTGGAAGGAGTAAAATTTAGTGCAAAAAGATGAAAAAGCTGAATAAGTTTTGATCCATTCCAGATTGATCCCGGAAGAAACTTACTGGAAGGTCCAGCGCAGGTGCAACGTATATTTTCAAGGTCGTTCTTGTTTCGTTTGACAAACCAAAAGTGCATGCAGTTGTGTTTTCGCTTACAGAAAGTTGTTGAGCGCGATCCGACCCACTTTACGTAGAATCGCGGATATCACACAAAATAGTTTTAAATTAAATAGATTTCACTACCTTTTAATGGTAATTAGTAATTTAATTGAAAATTGGTGGGAAAAAAAGTTAGTGCTCATTTAAAAAATATTTAATCTTGAGTAATATATTTTCTGTTATAAGACTATTTCGATACCATATTCTTTTTTACGGACGTTAAGTACACACATTAATACTAGCTCTCTCTTTCGAGCATGCGCCTCCACCCGCCCCCTGCGCAGTCCTTCGTCATCTGTCGTTGTGACCTGTGGGTTATCGTGTTTTCCAACTTGTAGCACGCCACTGTGTTGTTAAAAATAGCACGCCACTGTGTTGTTAAAAATAGCACGCCACTGTGCTATCAATAATAACGATCTTGACAATATTCTCGCTTGGGGCAAAGTGAATCGCGTCGAATTCAATGCATCTAAGACCCAAAGCTGTCTCATCTCATTAAAACAAGACCATCACTTAACCACTCCCGTTTCGTTTGATGGAGCATTAATTTCTGATTCACCGTCACTAAGAATTCTTGGCATTAATATTTCCAGTAAGTTAAGCTGGACAGATCACATCTTCTCGGTTGCCAAAGAAGCATCAAAATGTCTTGGTTTTTTGAAAAGGTGTAAGAAATATTTCAGCCCATCAAATATAGCGCTCCTCTACAAGTCCTACATCAGACCTAGAATGGAATACAATTCCCATATCTGGGCCGGGGCTGGTCGCACAGCCTTAGCTTCATTGGATATTGTTCAAAAGAGAGCCTTCAAGCTCTTTGGCGATTTGGCAATAACTTGTCATATCGACTCACTCGAGCACCGCTGCAATGTTGGATGCCTTTCGCTCCTTTATCGGTACATGTATGGTCAATGTTCTGATGAAATATCTAGTCTAATCCCTTGTAGAATGATTCCTGCACGCAATACTCGCGCTGCATCCCGCGCTCATCCTTTTACCCTTCAAATTACCTTCGGCCGTACACTTAAATTCCGTGATGCTTTCTTATCCCGAACTGTGCGAATGTGGAACAGTCTACCATCTTCTGTCTTTCCTCCGGCATACAACTGCGAAAGTTTAAGGGCGACATACATCGGCACCTCCGCCGCTCTCCTCATATCCCTTAATCCTTTCCCTATCTCCTTCCTGCCACGCTGTGCTTTGCATCATAGGGTATCCCCTGAGCTTGGCTGAATAATATAAAAAAAAAAAACCCCAATCATAGCAACCAGACTCCAGGCGAAAACCCTATAAATTAGCCAAAACGACTAAAATCACTCTCACAATTTTTGTAAGTTTCAGTAGTTAGGAATATTCAACCCTGATTCCTACAAGGTTTCTTTATCTATTATTCGACTCGTGTTTGTTTCCTGGACTCGTTATTTGCTTTTGGATTGGCTTTTTGTTGATATGGATGGACTAAATTCTTGTGCGTCATGTCCACGATCTGTGTTACGTAGCCGAAAACATAGCCTGACTCCAGTGTTTCTGGAGAGATACCGAAACCATGTAGAATTATTGTTACGAGAGATAATACCACGTGAGGTAAGCGTTTTCTTATTTACCTTTAGTTTGTATCTTTAAATCTCCGAAATCTGCGACGGCACAAGATCCATACGTCAATCTTGCTGACAAAGATTTGACGGTGCTGTGCGTTCCCAGGACTTACACGATATGCCACTTCAGGCTATACAAGATCATCCCCCTCAGCCGCAGCCCATACTAAAAACTCCCCCGCAGCTTGCATTAGAAAGGCGAATCAAGAATTAGACCAAGGGCATCATGGTTTTATTATCCTTCCTGGATATAGACATGTATCAAATAGAGCCAGACACTGTATATTTCAAAACTGCAGAAATATGGCTTCAGATCGTTTGCCAACTTTTACTAAGTTCCACCTTTTGCATAATAGGAATTTATATATACCAGAACGTGCTCGTGTTTGCCACCATCATTTAATGAGAAACGATTGGAATGATCTTGTTAATAACTTAACAACTCATGAAGACTTAAGCAATATTCAATTTAATCAACTTGTACAAATGGAGAGTAGAACGGAGGTCTGATATGGACTTTGAAAATATAGAAGAAATTGAAGATAACGAACTACATTTTTGGACAGGCGTATCTAAAAATCAGTTTGCGACTATTTTAGAACAGACACCGTCTCTAAGTAACAACCCGTCTGACCTACCTACTACCATTTTATAAATGTATTTGACAAAAGTAAGAACAGGGGAACCTGATGAGCGTCTAGAGAAACAATTCAAAATGTCCAGAAGAACATTGGAAAGAAAGTTTAAAAAAAAGCCAGATAATGCTTATCTGATGATTTTGTACCACGTCACCTCGGTTTGGACCATATAACTCCTGAAGAAGTGGTGGAAAGAAATCTGAGTATCCCTAATCATATATTCGGTGGCAATCAGAACGAAAGGGTTGCTATTTTTGTAATGGATGGAACATATATTTATTTACAAGAAAACTCCAACTTTCTTTTCCAAAGAAGAACTTACAGCTTCCGCAAGTTTAGGAATTTAGTTAAACCTTTTTTAATTGTGTATACAGATGGTTACATAATAGACGTTGTAGGACCATATGCGGTAACAATTTCTGATGCCACAATTATGAGAGCTCTGAAGCAAGAAAATTCTGCTTGGCTGTGGTAGGTCCTTAAGAACCAATGACGTTTTTATATTGGATCGCGGCTTCAGTCGGGAGCTGCACGCATATCGCCAGTATAGTATATTTTCTTTCTTGGGCCAGCCATCAAGAAACTATGAACGCGCCGGCAGCTTTCCTGAATCATGTAATAATTGATTTTGATCAAGCTGAAGCATTTTTTCACCACTTATTTAGATGAAAGTGAATACTGAACATTTGTATTGGAATTAGAATGAATAGTCGCAGCAATATCATAATTATAAACATAAAATAGTAACGGTTTCATAGATTTCGAAATTATATGGATTTTTATGCATTTCTAAGTATTTTTTATACATTTATATATTTTAATGATTTATCGAGATTCCCGTGTCTCACAATGATGCGAACCATATATCACTAATAACTAGAGGCAATCCAACCTATCAATTTCGTTCATGTCCGCGGTGGGTCAAACGTTTATAGTGCAACATTACACAAGAAATAAAATGAAATAAGAACTTTTTAAGTAACTCAAATATATGCAAAAATTGAACATCTTTTAAATATGAGTGTGTTTCTAATCCAATTTTTTTTTCCACACTCAAACTTGCAAGGACTTACATATAATATTCCTCTCTTCAATCTTCAAACGGTATTTCATACATTTAAAGTTATAAGTCAGAATATACGATAACGAATAAACGACACAATTATGAAACATTGTTTCTGTATTGTGTTAACATTACTCCTACTGTAAACCATTTGGTTTATTGGCAAAAATTTGTACTAATAAAGATCTGACACAACTTCGCCTTATTTTAGGCACTGATATGGAACAGTTTCGACAACAACAAAAACAAAAAAAAGAATTTAATGATTTTTATGTCGAATCCAAGATTTTTTCTACAGTAACCTGTAGGGCAAGTATGAAAATATTTTTAAAATATACACTTATATGTGAAAGCGGCAAAGAGGACGTAGATCTACAGTGCGGATACCAGAATTTAGTTGAAAAAATGTGTACACTCGATGATAACTCATTAGCCCCCCTGGATAATTTCGTGGAATACCGTTAAGAAAGAACACATATTTTCTCTACTTTTACGAGATAGTAGGTATCTCCTAACGGTACTTATCAATTTAATATTTTTCCATTTTGTGCACTTATAAAAGTATGACAACTCTGATTAGCCCCCTAGAAATTTAAGACCGTTTTATAAAATATACGTCTAGGCATACAAAATACTGATACAAAACATTGATAGTTCCCTTGGTACTTCACTCCAGGGCTCTTTTAACATCAGTACTAGTTCAGCTTTATTCTGGTGTTACCTTCCATTACAATACACTTGCTGGGATAACCAGCCCCACAAATTCTCAATAATATTGATTGAGATCAAGTGACAAAATGATGGCCATACACGAACTTCAACGTTCCGTCCTGAAACCACTGTGTAACAGATCTGGCGGTATGAATCGTAGCGTTATCATGCTTGAAGACCCATTGACGACCCCCATAACCCTTTTTTAGCCCTTTCCAATGTTTGTTTATATTTTTGGGAATTTTGTGTGCCCTCCAAAATTTGCAGGTCTATCATGCCGAAGTACGATATGGCCCTGCATATCATGACCCCTCTAAATCAGCTATGATGACGTGATACGTAAACTTCTACTTTACAAATGTCGTAAAAATAAGAATGTTTGCCATCTAAACATCTTTTCATCAGAAAGAACAATTTCTTGTCATTAATTTTACCAAACTATAGGGGTCATTTCAAACTCCAGCCTAGCTCTTGGTTACGCCGAGTTAACGGTGGCTTATTTTTTAAATGAAGAGGCTTCAAGGTTACACACTTTTTTTAATATCCTTTAAACGGTTGTCAGGCTTGCCGTTACCCCAACAGACGCTGCTAACTGTTTTGATGGCTGCAAGCTGTTGGATGCCAGGCGTAGCAAACTTCTTCTCTCGCGCTCAGTTGTGGCGTATTTTACTCCACCAGAATAATTTTGTCTATAATTCTTCAAAAATTATGACTCCTCTTTAACTTTCTCGCTATTCGCTTTATTGGCCTACTTTATAAACTTTAATATGGCCAATTTCCTCTGCTGACAGCTTCTTTCGTTTAACCGTTTTTAAATTAACTATCAATATAGTAAAATTAAACTTCTACAATAGTTTTCTATAAAAACAAACATATCACACACATTCAAGCTCTAATAACAAATGAGGGGCTTACCAGTTGATAAGTATCTTAAAAATCTACAGATGAAAACAAATCGATACTCAGGATATGGGAAAATATACAGTACTTCCCCAACCGCATTATTGGAACCCGGTCTAAATTGTGAAAGCAGATACTTTCATGAAATATACCATATACGGACCATATAAAATTTACATACCCGCACTAAATACTTTCCTTAGATTCGGAGCCGTACAATTAGCAGTAGTGAAATATAAGCGAAAATGTCCCCATATTGTTCCAGGGAACTGATTCTAATCTTTTATCGTACTTTTTGTCGTATATTTTTGTCCTATATTTATTCACATATCTTGACATTTCACCACAAATTATAGTTGTACATCGGTTTTCATCACAGTTAATTATGATTTATCCTATTCATCTACCGCAAAATGAATTAAAATGAATTTGCGGTGAATAAACATCAGAATTTATGTTAAAATGTACGACAAATTCGTCAACTCCTCACGAAGTTGTGACAAAATTTTTGAACAATGTGAACCATGAATATACAAAATCTATTTACAACAGCAAACCATGTCCTCAAAGTTAAAATAATATATTTCATTTTTTAATTTAAATTGTCATTTTTATTTCATTTTAAATTGTTGTGGCTTGACAGAGCCATCTACACTTCGAAAATGCCCTTGGGCAACCTTTACCTATTGAAGAGTATTTGTAAACCAAATTCGAAAACCACCTTCAGAATTGGAAAATGTTACGTATGTAAGCCACGATTTTGATGTCCGGAACAAAAAATTACTTGTCAACCAATGACTATTATACTCGTTTGTGTTTTATGACCATAATTTTTCAAAATATCTGTTCTTAAGCGGCCACCCCATACACGCTTCAATTAGTTTATCAACTTCAAATTGATCAATTAGTTGATCAACTTATCAACCAAAACATAAAAGCCTTAGAGAAAAAAACACTCGGAGGTACGTCTTAACCTCTTTCCATTTCGTAACAAAATGAAATTGCGTTGCACACAGGCAGTGTGTGATAAGTTGACACCAATCACAAGCTTTTGTGCGAATCCATCAACTTATCAATTAACAGTTCAACTTCCTCAACTGCCACATACACTTTTCAATTTATCGCGCCAACTTTAAATTGAAGCAAAGTTGGTCAACTATTTGAAGCATGTATGGTCCGCTTTAGTTTGAAGTAACGACAATCGATCCAACATCCGAATATTACGAAGATTCTCGCTAAGTAATAAGACCAAAAGAAGACCGAAGCATTGATGTGAACTAAAATCATATTACTTTTTTTTTCAGATCTCCTGTATTTGGTCGCACTTCCGGACTTTCTTCACTGCTAATAAGACTTAATTGCAGGTAAACCACCGCAGTTCAAAACTATTGTTATTATCGCCGCTTCGGCCTAATCGCTTGGCTAACCTTGGCTAGCCAATTAGTAACAAACATCCGTGTAATGACTCTTCAATCCACGACCTGAAGAGTGTATAAGTGCGACTGGATCTGGTAGTCGAGCAGGCTGTCACAACCGTAGTATGGATCTCTTGAATTCAGCTCATTCGGCGTTCAGAACAGATACCCAACCTTTAAGAAAACTTGGATTCAGCCAGATCCGAATACTCATCCAGGCTGTCATATGGACAGAAAGTTCCTTGTGGTTTTACGTGAGCATCTGCCACGTATGACTTAATCTCACGGCATTCTTCATGCTCGGATTGTTATCGACAATCAACGGCCTCATGTCGTAACAATGAGTACCAGTATGCCAAAAGAGCATGACCTTACATCAACTTACTGGTAGAAGCGAGACCTATCCAATCTCTGCCGATCTAGGGTCACGGCACCCTTCACCACAGCCACTACGATGCTCCCATAAACGGGCCATCCCAAGTTGAGGTGGATAAATCCTTGTTATCCAGGGTTCCTGTAACCCCGCCAATGTCGGGCCGCCCATTTGGTATAGCTTTCGTAAAGCATGATCAACGGACAATGAATACTCCCAGTTTCAATCTTTCATGCAAGATATTCTTTTTTAAACGGTACTGGTAACTCCGTTCGAGCCTAGATCTTACTAGCAACGTCTAATAGAATTGTACTTGGCCTATACAGGTAATACAACCCTTATGGGCGCTGTCAGAGGGGACCACGTCAAGGTTAAGATATGCCCAATTCAGTCTGGATAGGCTTCGAGATTCACCATTTGGATCTTATAGCTGATCTGATTTCCGTCATTTATCAATTTATTCATCAACTAAGACATCCTTTCGCCCCCTGCCCAAGTGGCTATGTCTGTGTTTCTCCTCTCACTCACTCACACTACTATGCATGTACCTATTTATAAATAGTATCCACGTTGTGGGCTGCATCCAACAATGCGTGCACATCATTCCAAATATAATGACTTCAACGTCATTCATACCTCTCCACCGGCTCAAACTATATGCCAAAGCGATCTTCTGTACAACTTAAACACCTAAACAACAAACCAACATATCTCTTCCATCAAGTATGCATGCTTTCCTCTTATACAGCTTTCACCTTGTTCAGCATTGCGCTTCACAGACTACTCCCCCCGCCCCCTCATAGGGACAGTCTGTACATGCAGAACTATCTATCTGACAATCCCAGTCTCCCATCAGGTAATCTGGTATTTGCTACACGTTTCAAGAACAGATGCTGACCATTCAATCGGCGTACTTCCTGGACATTAGATCACCCGCTACCAGGGGATCAAGACACCGACAGCTGATTCTCAGTTTCTCAAGACTACAGTTCTATAGTGAGAAACATACACTACGGCTGTCGCAGCTCCATGCTCCTTCAAAATAACGTAACTAGCCTGGTCACAAGACACTCGCCTCCATTGGCCCCTTACGTCAAAAAGTCATGCCAGACTTGCTGTGCTGAATAAAAAAAATCACAAAATGATATGATATGATTTTATCAAATATTTTGACATTTAATTATATACGACAAAAGATTAGAATCACCCCCCAGATCTGATGTTTGTAACTCAAATTTCCATATTCAATCGTAAACCTCAATCATTGCGCCATAGATATTCTGATGAAAGAATTGGGTGCATAAACATACGAACCACAAAAACAACAGCATGTTTCAAAAATCCCCTAGTGTTTATAAGACTCTCATTATTATGAACTTTATAATATTGAATGAAACATAATTTTTAATAAAACGCTCATAAAATTTCCATATTAGAAGACTGTGGTTTGAACCATCGACGCATATACCATCAACGGTCGACAAATTACCAATTAGACAACACCTAAGTCTAATTATTATTGTAATTATTTTTTTTTTTGTAAGTTTAATTATTACCATTTTCCATGTACATATATTATTTTAGCATCAATCATGCAATCGAAAAAAAACAACAGTACAAAACTAAATCACTTTTCATAACTCTGCAATGCATGAATTTCATTGTTTCCCAGAGTCACATTATTTCGTAACACCCCGTATTTGTCACCGATTTCGTATAGAGAAAATCTATTTCTTTCCGGTTGTTTGCATCAAAACATAATCCTGGTCAAATGTTGGTACCCGACAAGCTATAGGCCGTTTATATGAGCCCAGTATGACTTCCGGAAGAATCCTCTTCCTTCCCAGAAACATTGCCGTCCTCCGCGTTCTTACTTATCCTCCTCTGGTCCCCTCTCAGCATATTTGGAATCGATTTAATAAATCATATAAAAGAAGGGCTAGCAAAATCGAGTGTGGATGGCGTGACACATCAAAAACTTTTAGACAGGATCATAAAATAGAGAGAGAAGTCGTCGAGGGTGCAACTAGGCCAATTAACAACCTCACACGCTAGCCATCAACAGCTGGAGTTAGGGGTGGTATGGTATGCGACTGTCCAACTGAGACTGCAGCTATAAAATTGCATTTTCTGGGAATTATAAGTGGCACACAAAGTAGACACTTTCATGTTGATGTTCAAGAACATGAAGTCAGAATATACCTGCGACGCCACCACCTCACGGCTGGACGGCCGGCCAAATGGGTCTTTTACGGTTGTGTTACGTCAGTCTATTTGTATGTCAATTTGTCATAATTTTTCAGGGCCAGCCAGTATTTATTCAAGTCAACATAGTCAGATGATTAGCATATGACATGCAGTAATACTGCAGCCATGTCAGTATCTATTATTTAGAGATTGTAATTATGTAACGTAGGGCATCAGTCAAGCGAAGTAGAACTAGCTGAATTTATGGTAACATCATAACCATCTCGATGTGAATGTGGTATTCAGAACAACGAACGTTTTTCGGCGGCTAGAATGCTAGAAGATGACCATACCTACATATAACAACATAAGAAGGTGGAATTCGTTTGGGAGTTAACTTGCTTTTCTTTGTCAGTGCATGACCCAGCGGAATTATGATGAATATGTGGGTTCCGTCGTGGAAACCGCATTGAAAATGTAAGAAAGGAAGATGTAAAAAAAAAAAACAAAAAAATAAGCATTTTATCGTTCTTTCATCTCTGCTTTCTTTCACTGATTTAATCACAAGAAAAAAAATTCAGTTAATTGTTGATGTCTTCATTTTATTAAAATGAGAAAAATTTCTTGCTCAGTCCAGATTGATTGCACGCTTTGCTGAGCAGTGCGAGTAAGAATGACTGGGTTTAGATCAAAGTTATTGCTACAAGGCCAGTTAAGTATTATATGTATACTAGTCAAAGAAATAGACTACTACGGTAACTAAGTAATATGTAAAGTAAGCTTAAGGCAGGTTTGAGATCCTTGTTTTAGATGGAGTTTTATTTTAATTTTACTTAAGTATACTTTTACTGAGCGTACGGTCATTGAACGCAGAGTGGATCATCAATTGTTCAATCTATAGAGGCGTTCCTGGATATTGAGAGGTCTTAAGGTCTTACGCTGATCATCGACATGTAATTGATCGAACAGGTATGAGGTGAGTCAGACATACATATATGCAGTTAGAACACAATACCTTTAGAATCTGTACCAGGAAATTGTATAGAATGACAGAACTGATTGTTATGGTCGCAGCGTACACAGTGCAGTATGCCACCTGGTTTCATTTGATTGTGCAAGTGACATTGAGCTGACAGTCCTATGGTCGCAGCGAACACAGTGCAGTATGCTATGTTAACTGTGTGAGCGACATCTGACTGGCAGGTTTGAAAAGGAAAAAAAGTAAGAAGAAGAAGAAGAAGAAGCGACATATGACAGACCTTTTTTTCGTCGGTGTGTGCTAGAAGGGAGTGGAAGTTTTGTTGAGGCGCGGCGAAAAACAAAATTATAAAATTATAAAAAATTAAGAGAAGCGAAAAATAATCGCGATATCCGCAAGGAATTTTAAAAGAGATATACAGAAAGTATTAACGGATAAGTAAGCTCCAGCGTGATAGATGACAAATTTTTGAGGTTTTAGGTCATCGCGTGTCGAAAGTTTGGATAGTTGCAAAAATGTTTATCTAAAGTTCTTTAATAGCTGACAGGAAATTCGTTTGTAAGGATTATTTTGCTGACCAGTTGTTGGAATGACTGACTGGGACGAGTGACTAGGACTCATTCCCAGAGCTGTTGTACCAAATTTAAGTTGTAGCAGTCAAAATTTTGCCAGGACTGGCGGGGCGGCTGAAGGAATTTCGCAAGGATGTTTGTTCGAATGTTTGTGCTGCAAGAAAATGAAAGAAATTTTTCTAACAAGAATCGAGTCCGGAGGTAATTAGCTCATGTAAGAAGTGCCTAAAATAATGGCCTCTTAAAATTTATTAGCTTGAAGAAGTCGCTAACATTAGAATAATCTTTGCCAACCTTTGCTTGGTTTTAATTTCAAAGATAATTAAACAATTCATTAACATGATCTTGTTAAAGTTTTGTAAAAACCGTGGCTGTAGGAATTTGAGAATGAAATTTACCAAAATAGTTTTTTTTTTAAAAGCTTTTTAATTAATTTTCGCGTTGAAGATAATTTAGTAGAGCAAATCAACTGAAAAATGAATTTCAAAAGTGAAGAATCAACTACGAAGATATTGAGGCCCGCCACGAAAGTTTGCTTGGAAGTCCGAAAGACTTTCAATATTTGGTTGACATTCCCAACAAATCAGCTGTTCTATGACCTTTTTATAGCTAGGTATACATATCCGAATAATGCGTATATATTTAACCATTTCAAAAGCTTTCATAACGTAACATCCACGAAGGCGCCTCTACGATGGACCCCATCATTAAAAGAATGTAAGTGATAGTTTTAATTTTCTTTCTTACCTCTATAGATCTGTGACTTTATATACATGTTTACAATTTTTATATGGTATGTTTACAAAGAAATTTTTGTTGTACTTACGCGTTCAGTAAAGATAACGTCGCCGTACAGATATCCAATTACCTGGTAAACTCACGATTAAATAAACGAATTAATTAAACTAAATGAATTTGTATTAGGCAATAAAAGAAAAGAAAAGGGGAGAGCCCAAAGCTTTTAAATGCACAAAGTGGAATGCCCACTTTTCTTTCATACAACTTTATGCCCCACACCTCCAGACAAGAGAGATGTCTCAAACGATGCACTATGATACTCTGAACATATTCTTTAAATAATGTTTATTTTAATTAAGCGAGGAAAAAAAGCTTTAGCGATCGGATGTAGCTTGAGCGACTTTCTTAGGTGAAAAAGTGGAAATTACTTCCTATGAGAAAAATGTTCACAACAGAGCACTAAGGGACATGGAAGAAAGAACTGCAAAAATATATGCCTAATGTAGTAAGTAGCTGGGGTGCATGTGATGTAGTAATTCCATGAAAATGAGTTTTCCGGCGGCACAAATGTGCCAAGAAAGTTTTCTAATCGGGAAAAAATACAGCAACCGATAGTACTCGATGATACTTTTAATTCGATATCCAATATGCGGTATTGGCATCACTCCCCCCCCCCCCCCCTCCCCTCCTTGACGAAGGCTCCTACCACCTACCCTAAGAGAATTCAAAGAAAAATTTTCTTCTACGGCGAACAGTGAAACCCGTTTTCCGATCGGATATAACTCTACCGAATTACAGCCGATCTAAGGTACGAAAAATCTAGTACCTCAGTTCGAATAAAAAAGAGGGACATATTAAAAAGGTGAGTATTGGACTGACTATGAATAGCTATTTAAGCCTCCGAGTATAGGAGTGTGGGTACTCAAACTTCTTCTCAGGACGTTTGTAATTCAACTCTGTACTAGATTTTCCAAAATGTACTAGATTAAACTTTCACCCCACCCCCGGCTTTCCATGCTAGATAGAAATAAACATTGTTAATAAAACTGTTCAGAGTATCATAATGTATCGTTTAAGACTTCTCTCAGGTCTGGAGGTGTCGGACCTAAAATGGGCATTCCCCTTTTGTTAATTATCAAAACGTTTAGCCAAGAGGAGGTGCGAAAAAACTTTGAGCTTCAATAGAAACGTAACTTAAAGGGAAATTAACATTACCTCATCTTACAGTACATTACTTTAGAGTATTCCAGCCAATGTACGCGCTATGTATGTAGATAGCCTCCCAGTACATTATTTTATAGTATTTCCGCATTGTATGCAATTTATATGTAATTTTTATCGAAACTGAAGAAGTTGTATAACGTTATAGCGCTCTAAGTTGTGTGAGTTACCCCTCACTCTCCCGGAACTTCACTCCGATGAGAGGTTGATAAGGCCACTCCTCCACTCATTCCAGGCTTTTAGGGAAATTTCAATATCAGTGCAAGCAATGTCACAAAGAGGTCAGATAATGTCGCATGACGACTACTGATCAAGTTCTCACCAAGATCGACAGGTAAGTTGTGTAAAGGTCCCTTCTAGACCCGATGTGTGCCAAGTTCCTTGTGTCAGGCGCGAAATGTTTTTTTGTAAAATGATGCATGACAGGGGCAGATTCTTCGTGTGACCCACCCCACACTCCCCGCCCCAATATCCAAGGTGTGCTAGTGTGCCGCCCTGCATCCAATGCTGAACACGGAGTGAGCTATCAGCTTTTGCTGATAGTCTGGACTTAACGTCCAAACCACTCACTCATCTTGCTACCATAACATGATCTACACTTCATTGAGCGTACCTATGAGTTCGTATAGGTTCAACAACATTCTTTCTCGACAGATAAAATAGAAATGGCAATGTTATGGATTTTCTTTTTCTGGGACTCGTAAGGTGAAAACACAGACCTGCCCAAAAGAGAAAATAAATAGCAATATTAGAGAACAAAATAAACCACATACCTAACACTAATTAGTATAAAAAATATTGTAACGAACTACTAATACGAAAGTTGCGATTGCTACTAATCCTTCTGAGCTCAAGTGGTAGAGAATTCCAGAGTTTAATGGACTGGCCGAAAAATTGATACTCACTCGCGAAAGAAAAAAATCGTGGCATAATTAACGAATATGTTCAATTATATTGAGAAAAGATTAGTGTACAGTACAAGTAGTATGGTTCCTTACATATCATTAGATTCCTTTAAAAAATTGTTGTACGAAATTTAAAATAATTTGTCAAAAGTACATCCCAAAATCGTTTTAGAATACATTGAAATATGATCATATCTTCGCAAACAAAACGCATAACGAATTGCAGAAATGAAAGCAACATTGAGCTTACGTGAAGAAACGGAGTCTAATTTACAAAATACTTCACATCCGTACAATAACAAAGGAATAAGAAGTGTTTTTACAAGCATGATGCAAGTTTCGTGAAGTTTAAAGGGTGCAGTAAAGACAGTCTCCGTAAATTAGCATGCAATTTACCATCACGATTATTAACATGATTATACTAATTTAAAGTCTTATTAAATAACAAGCGCAGGTTTTTAACAGGATATTTAAAAGGTATGATGGCATGATCGAGCATCACATTTAGAAAATAAGACGTAACTAATTCATAGACCCGACTTACATCCGTCTTCTTTTCCAAATAATAATAATAGCATTTGTCCATTTTCTTGGGACCATTTAGATACGGGACGAAGTTCTTCATTCATTCGGCAGACAGCATCTTCAATAGGTCCCAGTTTTGACCGAGTTATTTATAAATGCACTAAGTAATAGGTGTCCCAATATAGAACCTTGTGGAACTCCATACAGGGCGGGAGGAAAGATAGAAATAACATTATTCACCGCAACTTGCTGACATTTGTCCCATAAAATCTATATATCAATTCAGTAGCTCAAGATGAAAAAAGTGAGCAGGTAGCTTAGAAAGCAGAATTTGATAATTTACACTGTCAAACGCCTTTCGAAAAGACACCAATAGAGGTTGTGGAGGGTACAAAGGTAGATCATACCCCATGAAGAAGATGTCATGATCGAGAAATCTTGGTGAACAAAGCTGATTATGATCCGCATCAGAAGTGAGAAACAAATCCAGGAATGAAGGGTTGGTTGAATTCATAAAAGTTCGAGTAGTGTTAACCACTTCCAGTTGTAATGATTGGATCATGAATAGAAAATTTCTAGCACGCAAATCGCTTCGGAGAATACCAAAATTGGAATCGCTCCCTACGATCATATTGCTGTAAATCTGTATGCCTCATGGTTCTCATATATCTCCGTCACTTTTATTGAATTTCATCAATTACTTGCTTTTGATAACTTTCAATTCCATTCATCATTTTGGCTGATGGCAGCCCTCGTAATTTTGCACACTCTATTAACATTCATGTTCAATTCAGAGGGAACGCTTTGAATATTAATTCTAAGACCCAAAACAATCTATTCTCTTTACGGATCAATATAGTAAAGCACTTCAGTCTCTTTCTGTCATTTATCATTTCTGGCAGTAATATTTCCAGTAAAATGCGATGATATAATCAAATTTTCTCTGTTATCGACAAGCTCCTCATACTCCTGCAGTCATTTCTGCATTATTGTGTTTGGTTTACAGGGTATTAAATAAGCTTAGCCTAATACTATTTAAAAAGGATTCGAAAACTCACAGCTATGCGAGACGATGAGTTAATGAGTTAAGATAAGTATTTAAAAATCCCACCGAGAGTGGGAGAAGTTTTAGAGAAAATAACCGTAATTTTCTATGTGAAAAAGTTGGATTAATTAGATAAAATAAACATCGACTAGACCATATCCATATTTTTATTGTAGTTTCCACGAAATTTTAAGTGTGTGTGGGAGGGGGGGGGGTGATAATTGTTGTCAAATAATTCTCGTCACCAAAATTAAAAATCCGTAAGGATAGCTACTTAAGGTATGACAGTGTCAATAAGTATAACGGCAGAATAAGTAAAGGTATCAAGTTTATTTGGATATATAGCTAAACAACATGATTTTCCAGGATTCAACATTAAACCATTGTCGACCGTCCTTCGATATATTGAATTTAGGTCGTCATTGATACAACTAATTCCAACTTCGAAAGTCTAGAGGGTCGTGATAGGAAAAGTTGAGCATCATCAACGTAGCGATGCATTTCGCTGTGTGCAAGATAGTCGAGCAAGTCATTAATAGGCATGCAAAAAACGACCGGGCCAAGAGCCGAGCCTTGCGGAATATCAGAATTAATTCTAATTTGAAAACAGTGTTTGAGAACGCTATGTTATATAACTAAATATGAGCATCGTTGAGCTTATGGAAAAATTAAATTTTGTAATGAGTTTTCTACACAGGATTTCGAGACCTATACTAGTGTCGAATGCTTTAGAGAAGTCATGGAGCACCAGTAGCATTAATTTATCCAAATCTATTGCTTCTCTTATTACATTGAATACCTTCAGTAAGACAGTGATGCAGCTATGCTTGGGACGAAAAACCAGATTGGGAATTATAAAAGAGCCTATTGATGCATTGATAATGAGAAATTTGCAAGAACATTAATTTTTCAAAGACTCTAGATACAAACGGTAAAATACGTCCAGGCCTTTTAGGCACAGGTATTACTTTTGAGTACTTGCAGCTTTGCGAGAATGTTGTGCGATGGTGAAACAGGTTTTAAAGATGTGAGCAATTGGCAAAACCAAAGAAGGTGAAGAATTTTAGCAAACCTTAAAGAAATCCGGTCCATGCCTAAAGAATTAGACTTGATACCACACAAAGCCGCATAAACTTCATCTGTAGAAACTATGACGAAATGGAAGGGAGGGAAAGTATACTTTTGTAGATTGTATTGAATTAAGAAAATCACTGCCGAGTTAAAGCGATGAGACAAAAATTCGAGATTTAGCACATACCGCCTTTTTGAGATTTCTCCAGAGGACCTTAGGTGGGGTAGCGCACTGTTCAGATACCCCTTGAAAAATTTCGTTTTTTTTTGCTTCCTGAATTGCATGAGTAGTACGGTTTCTAAGCATTCTGCATGCTTTTTTAAAACCGGTGGTTTTATATCACTTCCACCTTTAATATGCAATATTACTAGCTGATATCAGATCTTTAAAGTGTATATTAAACCATGTACAACTCTGATTAGGTAATCTTTTGTGAATGAAAGGAACCAAGTGGATTAAAACATTATTAAGACTTGGTCATCAATAAAACATTAACAAGCTCAATATACTTCGACCGTAAAGTAAAACCAGCTAAATAAATATTTCACAGATGAAATAGTAAGCAAAAAACAATATCGATAAGCGCCAAGCATATCACAAACCATCCCCATCCCCATTTACTATTAGTAAAACCCAAATTTTAAATATGACAAAAAAATAACCTAAATTCATGCTTCTCGTGTACCCAAACACGTTTTCCAATTTCCGCTCGAGGCGCCGGGGGGAACAGATCAAATCTCTATAGAAAATCCTCAAATCCCCAAAACATATTTAACATTTCCGTCGTTGTCGTTCGCGTCATCGTTTCCCCTTTTAAACGCACCTTTTTGAGCCTCTGTAATCAGACTTATGCACCAAATATCAGATTTTCGTATGCTAATTTACCAAAGAGAGCGATAAAATTAATGAGCAATACTTTGAGGATGATAATGTAAGCATCCCTTTGGAAAATTGTAGCGTCCCTTAAAATCCCATATCATCCCTACAATTATCAGTAGACGAAGAAATATTTGACAAAACTAGAGGACAACGGCATTACGGTCGAAAGGCACGTGACTGCTCAAAAGATTTTGTGTGACTTGTGTTTTATTTTTTTTTATTTTTTTTTTGTCACAAATTAATACCCACAAAATATATGCGGGATGAAAACAAATAGAGAAAGGGAATTATATTGGCCGCATGTGCGTTTTGCCAGCTGAAAGTAACCCTCTCTCTCTCACTGAGGGGGACGCGTAAGTCTATGGATAATCGATCAATTTTGAAAACAAAAAAGTGTGGGTGTCATCAATTATAGCTTAAGACTGAAAGAAATGTATTTTGTTTCATTTTTGTTTTTTGGGACTATTTTTTATTAGAACTAGGATTATTACAAATGTTGCAGAAAACAGGCTCACAATAACGTTGGATGGTTTGAATTTGTTTATACTCTATGAGAATTGACAATGAAAGTTCTCTGTAAGAAAAACCGTCAGTTGTTCAACTGTGTTTGAAAGAAAAATATTTTAGTTCAGGAAATTTTATAAACCTTACATGCATGAAATACACCCCCTGAAAGCCGCGCATATATTTTCACCCATCAAAATACTTTGGCTGTAGAGTAAAAAACCAAAGAACATCTAACAGTTAAGTTATATGTTCTTTGGTAAAACTCATCAGTGATGATTTTTATCCTGAACTATGCGAATGTGGAACAGTCGACTATCTTCTGTCTTTCTTCATAGGCATTCAAATCAATTGCGACACCACAATACAGATCTAAACAGAATTGTGGCTACGACTTCCGATTTCGACGGTAGTCCTATGGATATAAAACTAAGCGGATTGAAGTTCCATAAAATATTACAAGCGAAAATTAGAACTTAGAACAGCGTTAAAACTGTAAACTATACTAAAACGATATCCTCAAAACTGTCTCTAGAGCCTTTTGTATAATTTTACAACTTTTTGGAAGAGCTTAAAACTAGATAGCCCAATGAAGAATTACACTGGAGAACAAGAAAATAATTTTTTTTTCTGCGGCATTAGGTTTGGCATTTTAGTATACACTATCATTATCAATACCCGACGTGTAGTTAATTTATTTGGGTAGGCTCTGGTTCTCAAGAAATCCAACTTAGCACGATCGTTATGCGATCCTTCGATATCTTCAAGGTTTAAAAGCCTTCTTGATTGCTCGACGATACACCGACAATGTACGTAGCTATAGACAAGTATAGGTAAATGAAAATATCATTTACGATAGAATAATTAAAAATGATAGATAAACCGACAGTTCAAAATGGTCGCAATTCTCGAGAAAATGTATTAAGGGCAGAAATAGGAAAGAGTACAGACTAAATGACAGATATGCCGGCTCCAGGTTTAGCTACAGTATAATTAGAGTAAAATACAATAGCGTAAGGACAATTAGCAACGGACAGCAGCTTTAAGAAGACCTAGCTGAGAATAAATAAGGCGTCGAAAGGTAGAAGCAAGGAACGCAGTTTGATTTGGAATCTTGAGTTCACGATAGCTACGCGGTAGATCGGGGTGGGTCGTCAAATTAAAAAAAAATTGAATCATCTTACAATTATGGCTTCTGACTTTTGGAAAATATTAGGTTTTCACGCATAGGCAGTAGGTACTTTAATTTTTCTTCCATGTCCATAAATGCTCTGTTGTGAACATTTTTCTCATAGGAAATCATTTTCCACGACTCACCAATTACGCGCAATCACAAAAACTAGAAAAGTCCACTTTTTCACCCAAGAAATTCGCTCCAGCTACATCCAATCGCCAAATCATTCCTCCGCTTAATTGAAATAAGCATTGTTAATAAAATTTGTTCAGAATATCATAATTCATCATTTAAGTTTAAGACATCTCTCCTGTTTCTTGATGTCTAACCTAAAGTTGTATGAAATGTTCATTCCCTTTTGTCACGTCCTTAGAAAAAAAATCTCGATTTTTGCAACCTTCGCATTCGTTTTCGTTATTATTCGATTTTTGCAACAACAATTTTTTTATCTCGATTTTTACAACTATTTGCAAATTTCTTGTTAAATTTTAAAAAGAGCCCTTATGAATACAAATTGTATGGTACATATTCATACACAGAAGATCTACCCGCGAATTTCGTCCATGAAACTATCCAGTTCCAGTAACTCAATTGGAGCTGTTGTTCAAATTAGGCTGATGTACCTATGTAATATTTTCCATAATTTCAGTATAGAATGCCTGACACAGTTTTATTGAATCTCAAAACTGAATTTTAGATTGTCCAATGACGCAGAGGGAGAAGACCTACTTAGGGTTATTAATCGAAAAATTTAATATTTTCTTGTTAGTAAAAATGGACTTTAAATTTAAAAGATTAACAGACGCATATAATCTTGACATTTTACGTTTCACAAACACTCCTTTTTTTCTATACCCGAAATGAATTTTTCCGTCTAGAACATTTTCACAAAAATCTTCTGATTTCTGAAAATTCAACAAAAATCTTAAAAATCGAAAAAAATCTCATTAAACTGAAATACAGTAAATTGAAAAATTAGAAACGCTCTTTGATTTTTTTCAGCAAAACTGAATTCCAGAAAACTGTGACACGGCCCATTTATTGCGCGTATTTCGGTTTTCTTAAATTTATTAATCTGAATTTCTGAAATTCAGTAAACTGAAATGAAATTACGGAAATACGACATCACCCATACTCTAGATCTAGGCAGACGAACTAAATTTTTTAAAAATCTAGTTAACCAAGATTTTGTCAATTTTCAAAAATCACTTTTCCTTTGAATTTGAATTTCAATTATTAAAAATGTTCTGTCAATTACATATAAAAATAGACAGAACTTTCATTTAGATTCATAAAATTTTGGGTAACTAGATTTTTAAAAAATTTAATTACGAATGAATGATAATTGATTTTGTATGTCTGCCTAGGGTCGCATTCGCTATTACGTCGATGTACGTTAGATTTTAGTAAAAGTTTGTGAGAGTGAGCGCATTTTCTATAATTATTTAAGTGTTGTCAAAGTTAGTTTTAAAACTTTAAAATTGTTTTCGGTTTTGGTTAGTTGTCAAAAATTTCTTTTATTTGACTGATAAGATTGAAAGTTAATTAACTTACAATACCGAAAATCACGAATAAAACTCGACTTGTTCGTCAAAAGAGGTTCACTGTACTAGAAAAAAGTGGAATTCTGAAGAAGTTATCTTGTTAGATAAATTTCCCAAGAGTATTGTGTCAACAAATCAACTGTATGCAGGATCAAACAAATGGAAGGAATTTTGAAAAGTTTTGTTGGTCAATCCGAATCAGGACCTGGAAATAGAAAAAACATAAAACTTTCTGGATTTCCTCGAATGGAAAAGGCTGTGCATAAATGGTTTTTGAAGAAAAGAGCAGTTCACATTCCAATTTCGAGTCATATTTTGTGTGAAAAAGCAAAATATCTGCATAACAAAATTAAAGAAAGACCAGAACTATTCCGTGCAAGTACTGGTTGGCTCTCAAATTTCAAAAAGCGGTATGGAGTTCGATTTTTAAAGACATGCGGCGAGAAAGTCTCAAATACGTCTGAACTTGTTCAACCGCTTTTATTTGAGTTTGAGAAAAGGAGGGATGAAAAAGATTTTAGTCCTGATTACAATGCGGACAAATCCGGCCTTTTTTGGAAACTTTGCCCCGAAAAACTTTGGTACATTTTCGTGAAACTTCTGCACCAGGAAGAAAAACTTCAAAACAGAGAATAACATTTTTGGCATGTACAAATGCTAGCAGTGAGGACAAATTAAAGCCTTTTGTGATTGGGAAAGCAAAAAAACCAAGAGCCTTGAAAAATATGACTAATTTACCTGTTACGTACAACGGTAATAAAAATGCTTGGATGAGCTTAGTTCTTTTTAACGAATGGTTAAAGAATAATTTCGCAAAAGAGGTGAGTACGAATTTAATAATTTTCACTGAGGTTTTGTCATACTTCCAATCCAAAAGTTTGCCAAAAAAAAGTTTTGCTTTTACTTGACAATGCTCCTTGTCACCCAAAAAACTCGAAAATCGATGTAAATGGATTATGTATAGCAATAATGTGTTTTCCTCCGAATTGCACAGCGCTCTTGCAACAACCTATAGACCAGAATGTTATAAGGTTGACAAAACTTTCTTATAAAAAAAGCTTATGGAGTAATTTGAGAATTCCCTGAAAAATTTGAATTTAAAACATGCAATTTGTTTCCTCGCTAGCGTATGAAAAGATTTGAATCCGATCGTATTGGGCCAAATGTTGGAAAATGATTTTGAAAATCTCAAATGATAACTGGGACGAGGAAGACAACATACCACTAATTGAAATCCGCAATCAAATTCTTTCGGAAAGATCTGATACAACAACAATGTTAAACCAAATGTTTCCAAATGAGAGCCGTGGCAGAAATGATATCGCCGAATGGTTTTCAGAGAACTACCTCAAAACGAACTTCCTCAAAATGCTTTCGTTGAAAGTGGCGACAGAGACAACACAGATGAAGAACGTTTAGAAATTACACATCATACACCAAAAATAAAACTGGAAGGTGCAATTAAGTGCTTCACAACATGTTTGAAATGGGCGGAACAAAACGATTCTTCTGTTGAGGATATGATGCACCTTCAACAAATGCATGAAAGAGCTGTGTCACATCGACTGAATTAAGCCAAAAATATCTGAATACTTTTTTAAAAAATAAAATTTATTTCCATTTTCTTTTTTGGCTGCAGCTTGTTAATTTTTTATATTATTTTCTCATTTTTTCTTTTTTAAAAGTTTAAATAAATATTAATAGTAATATGGGAAGTTGTTTTTATGTGCATAAGATACATCTTTTGTAAAAAATAGTACATTATCCTTAAGTTCGATTCTTGTGATCTTTTCGATTTTTGCAACATACCATGTTTTTATTAGTTGCAAAAATCGAGCGTGCACTGTATATGCATGCTGAGTTCGTCAAATTAGAACAAACTAGCTAGAACTCAAGCAACGTGTATCATGGATTTTGTACTTTTGTTTTTGTCGTTAAGCTGTCGAGAAAACCAAACATTTGACGTACTAATTTTTATCAAAACAATTCTGTATGCGATGCTAAGTTGACGTCAAATTAACACCACTGAGACTTGCTAGAGTTCGAATAATATTTCGAAGATTACAAAATATTATATCCTGAGCAGAAAGACAAGGACAAATTTTTATGGTTTTCACGAAAAATTACCGACAATTAAACGATAAATATGGAAGTATAATAATTTGCAATTGTAGAAGTGTTGCCCTATCTTTAGAGAGTTTCTAATTTAACTTGATGTCAATATAACACCGCATACTGTTTTAAGAGGATGAGAATTTTCTGGGTTTTATGACAAATTAACGGCAAAAAAACGATAAATTTCGAGGTATTGTTTGTGTTTTACAATTAGAGTATCTGTAATAAATTTACATTAACTTAGCACCGCAACCAGGTCTTTACGTCAATTTAGCATCGTATCCCGTTTTTTTTTCTTTCTACTTTACACATTTTTGTTTTCACGACAGATTAACGGCAAGCAAACGACGAATTCTTAAAACTCCAAACTAAATCAAACAAAGTTGCAGTGCTAATATTACAAACGCCTCTATAATTATATCTGGAATTTAAGATTACCTATACATAGATGATGTCCCCACCGGAAGTGATGTTGTGTTTAGCTGGTCTCTAATATCATCATCTAACGCTGCAGTAGAAGTATTGCACTGAATGACTTTATTTTGCGGTGATTAACATTTATCAAGTATTCAAAATGTAAAAATATAGTCAAAATCAGGACGAAACAAACAGTTTCATTGTTTCATTTCAAGAATACTTGTTTTCTCTTCTAATCCAAATCACACGGAAATCCTATGTCACGGTGTGGGTAACACAAATCCAATTATGAAATATGAGTGTTCATAATATTTTAGACCGAGGGGAAGGCGAGGTTTTCAAATTCTAATTTGGTTCAAAATGCTAATGATAATAAAATGTATAAAAAAACCGTAAGGGTAAAAAGTCGGGAGAAAACTGGCAGGGAGCGCGACCGCTAACATACGTGCATCGCACTTCATCAAGCTAATGCTGTCGTTTTTCCTGTTCCCTTATATATTATATTAGGGCAAGGCGAATCCGACATGACGCCTTATGACGTTAAACCAGATTGGGATTATTTTTTTTTTCAAGAGATTTTTTTTTCTTCTTTTTGCATCCTTGACATCCAAGGGCCGAAATATAACTACTAAAAAGACGACGTGTTTTGATAAGGGAAACTAAATTACCCCCTTCGGATGAGACCTTCCGCTCGCCTTTTATAACCCAAGTGTTGGATTTATTAGAGAACTCCATTGTGAGGCATGTGTCTTGGGATGGGACTTTTGATTTATTCAAAGTTGGAGGGTTGTATACTGTTTGGTGTGAAACAGTTTCAAGAGGAGCCAGAAGTTGTCTCGTTGAATGGAAAATTTGTGGTTCTTTGAAAATTTTACCCCGGGGCATAGGTGTATTAAAGGAAAAGGTTCATTTGCTTGACGCTAATAACACACGCGGGTATTCCCTTGTGGTTTCAATTTCAATCGGTTTTTATAAGTACCGCACAAGTGACTTTTACGGGTTGAAATTTGTAGCTCTTTTAATAATTGTAATAAATTGTATGATGTCTAGTTGTATACATAATATGTAGTACATATAAAGTATATAAGATCAAAAGGACAAATAAATGACAGGAAATTCCTCTGTTTGAACTGAGTTAAAGATCGAGGCCTAATTTTCTACTTCCCTTGGGAAATTAGATCTGAAAGAGGTGAAAGCATCATTCGAAAAGTGCAGCTGTTGATCGTTAGAATTTTGTGTTCGTATTAACATTAACTGCAACTGTGACGGATACATTTGTCTTCAAATAAACTTTTAGAATGAAATTTAAATTTAACTTTGGCGGATATTCAATTAGGAATGTTCATGTTTTTCATTTGCTTTTAAATACACCCAACTTTATGGGGAGCAATTTAAATTTTAACTTAGATGCGTTTGGCTGCATAATCTTACTTGGACTTCATTGAGTATAAATAAGATCATTTTACGGTCTAATATTAATGTTAATTTTAAGAGTAGGAGCGACTAGGCCTCCAGGACCACGTGAACGCATTTTACGGCTTAAATGTGAGCTGAATGAAAATCGTTTCTGTGGTGTAACCTAACATAAATAAACTATACAACAAAAAAAAATCAAAGCCTAATGAAACTCTCGAAATTGAATTTAGGTAACTATTATTAGTATTAGATTCGGGCTCTAAGCACTGCGGTCTAACAAATCTTTTTTTGGTATGCCCCTGCCGTATTAAGTAAGTCTAGTCCACGGTTTGCCCTTTTTAGAAAAGTTATTACCTCATACGGTCAGTTCTCTGGACGGCTGATGTGCTTAAAAAACCTTCCCTATACACATTGGAGCCTTTGGCGAGCTAGTCCTGCGCATTAGCGGAGTACATGCTCTGCTGATTCAATCCCTACGTTGCAGAATCGTCAGTTGTTGTCTGTGGCTTGCCCTTGGCCGGACTGGGTCTTCGAGTCGGCACGGGCACATGACCCCCAGCCCGTTTGGGACTTCAAAAAGGACTCTTTCCTAAGGAAAACAAGCCAAGCATAATCAGGGCAAGAAAGTTTTCAATTCGCAAGACATTTTTAAAACTCAGTATATATGTATGTGTGACGCAAATCAAACCGTTCCCACTGTACCGAGCAAAACAAAATTGAAATGATAAATTAAAAAAAAAATCTTTTTTATATACTTGTTTCAATTGTTTTATTTATTTTTTCTTTTTTCTTTTTTCTTTTTTCTTTACCGATACGCGTATTTCGGCTTATGAGGCCATTTTCAAGGAGTTTCTAAATAAAACTAAAGTACAATATCAAATATTGCAGTCCAATACCATGAGACTAATAAAAGACCAGTGAGAGCATTTACATGTGGAGATTTTTAACAATAAAATAATTCAATGGTGAATGTAAAAAGTGTATGTGTTCATTTAAGAGACTGTAGTGCTCTTGTGAGACTTTTTTTATATAACATGATTCCAGAATATTAAGTCTTTTACTCTTTTCTTGTACATGTAAAACCTTTAAGCTATTGATATCGCAGTTATGTCCGGTGTCACTCATGTGTTTTGCTACCATTGAGTCCAATTTATTATATTTAAATGAATTTAGATGTTCTTTAAATCTAATTTTAAAATTACGTCCAGTTTGTCCCACGTAAATGCTATCACAGTCATTACAACTTATTTTGTATACTCCTGAGCTCTGTAGTTTATCTGGTTTATGATTACTTTTACGTACATGTGTCCTTAATATATTATTATTATAAAATCCTATATTAACATCTAAGTGCTTTTGAACAATCTTTTTGACTTTTTCACTTATTTTTCCAACATATTTTAACTTTATCCATCTCTTACAATTATCTTCTTTTTGTTTAGGGTATATAGAATTTAGGGCTAGTAGTTTACATTTTTTCCCTATCAATTTATCTATTAACTTCTCTTTATAACCATTATTTTTGGATATTAATTTAATTGTTTCACATTAATTTTTTGTGGCTTGTTCAGAGAGTGGAATTGTAAACAATCTATTTATAATAGCACGGAATGCTGATAATTTTACATTATATGAATGGGTAGAATTATTTGGAATAACTATGTCAGTATATGTAGGCTTTCTATAAATATCAAACATAAAACATTGATCTCCTTGAAAATTGCCTCATAAGCCGAAATACGCGTATCGGTAAAGAAAAAAGAAAAAATAAATAAAACAATTGAAAAAGTATATAAAAAAGATTTTTTTAATTTATAATTTTCTAAAATGTTTCATAAAAATATCACGGTTCAGTCAGTGAATAAAATTGAAATGCTTGCCAATTGAAGGAAAGTTGTCTTACAAAAGAATAATTCTAGATTCCATGATAAATACCGAACTAGTCATAACAAATAATATATAAATTTTTGTTCTTTTTTTTTTCTAGAGTCTGCAGGATTTAATAAAGAAGAGGACCCAAGAAATTTGTACAAGAAATATGTATATATGTATGCACAAAATATGCATAAAACCGGTTGACCCTTTCACCCGAAAAAATAAAAAATAAAACCGCGTTTCTTTATGTTTAAACAGTGTCCGAGAGACCAGTGATTTTACACGTGAAGGAACTGAGGAATAATTTTATTGTTAGCACCTTATCCCCTTCCTTTTTACTTACCTACTTATATGGCCCAATATAGAAACAAAAAACTATGCCGCTGCTTCATCAAATTTAGAAAATTTCAATCTTTTTATAATATTTGGGAACTTTCTTTATTTCTGCTCAACTTTCACCAAATCAAAAATTTTAATCAATTTGTTGTTAACAGTATACTGACAGACGGCGCGACCGACGTTGCCAATTTTAATGAACCAATCAAAACAATTTTGATTTGTGACAGTCAGAACTTTGCTTTTGTGACCAGTACAGACAGTAATACCATATTAGTATAACACTGGAAATTTGTAATGCTATCTTGAAACACTCACAAGCTACTGTGGTCAGTGTTTATAGGTTGTGGGACATTTCTGAGTATTTTGAACTCATAGATCTCCTCCCATCGCAGCTGAAGCACTTAACTCCTCCAAGTCCGGTTCTCTCTTGCTCATTTTCTTACACGTGGGCCAGTCATAATGCCAATAAATATATAGCCTGATCTGGTGCTTACCACAAATTTAGGTAACTAAAGATATGTTATTTTGTTTTTATAAGAGGCGAAACAAATCCCTGGGAAGAAAGCCAATTGACCCAAAATACTTCTCGATCTCGTTCAGTTATTCGAACCTTTCTTTTAACTACATATATAATTGGTGAATTCCGCCGAAACACACAGAAATAGTTCGGACATCTCAAATAGTCTTTTTAGCCAAAATTGATAAAAAAAAACGATTTTAAAAACAAGTAAAAATGCTGGAATTGGTCTAAAACCAATTCTTATGATATCCTAAATGAATACCCGTATGTATGGTCGTATGGTCACTCATCTGTGCAAGTTTGATTTTTGAAGTGGTTTTTTTTTCGTATTATATTTCTAGAACAGTAAAATGTGTTTGCCATTCAATTCATTTATAAGCGCCATATGCATGTTAAAAATTGCCTATTAGTGTCTTGCTAAGAATATTTATAATTATCTTGAAAATAACGCGAAAAGAACTCTCATCAATTTAACCAAATAGAATCTTTACTCAACTTTAACCCACATAAAATCACCCGTCTCAAATGCGATGATTTTCACGTGAAAATGTGGTTCATCTCTTATTAGACCGATACGACTGTTTGAAAATATATTTTGGGTTCATAGCTAAATATACAGGGTGTTGCAGTCTAAGTCGTCCCATAGATTAGGAGTTGATAATACTCACCCTAAACGAACAAAAAATGTCCTGGTTGAGTGGGGTGGTGGTAACATCAACCATGTGGAAGATACAGGGTGATAAAGAAATTATGCTAGTCTTTCACAAAACAGAGTGTTTCATAAAAAGGACAAAGTGTACGGTCACCGTCTGAAGCTGATTGTATGCGCAACTTGGCCTTGACAAGCTCAACCAATCACGTATTACTCTCGTCTCAGCAGTTATTGTGGTCTAAACTAAAAATATCAAAAAAGTCGTTAACATAACTTTTTTTACATAAACTGTGGACTTTCTTCTTTATTTTGACCTATTACTTCCTATGCGCTATCTGTATCCGTTAAAGAGTTAGCTCATAGCCTATTCAGGTCATACGGAAATTAGACGATTTTTTGTTTTCATTGCGATTTTCAGTCACTAAGAGAACAGTTTATATTTGAAAATAGGTTTGAGAATAGAATATGAGCTAATAACTCTTTAACGGATACAGATAGCGCATAGGATGTGATAAGGAGAGTCCAAAACTTACAGTTTTTTTTTAAAAAAAAAGGTTATGTTAACGACCTTTCTGCAAAAAACAAAAAATAGTAGTCGAAGTAAAAAAACAAAATTCTGCATGCAGTAGGCATTTACCTACGCTCTGTACTTTTTAAGGTACACGGTGTTTTGTGTAAAACTAGCTTTTTTTCATCACCCCTGCCATACAATTTTTTGTTGGTTTGGTGAGTACTATCAATTCGGAAACACCCCGTATATGTGCTTAAAAAAGCTCAGATTATTTTAAAAACCTTGGAGAATCCCTTCAACAAACTATGCTTACAGTTCCTTGTACTACCGTAAAACAGGGATACTTTAGTACAGTTTTAAAATTAAAAGTAAGTTGTTTGGCTATGGTGTTGAGATGCGGTGATATTTAGATTTTTTTAAAGTGCGGCCGAGCACTATTATTATATTGAGTAAGATCTTATTATTAAAAATATCAAAATAAGGATAGTGACATTTTTGAAAGGTGGCTGGTCAAAGAATACCACCTTAATGGGATATTTTGACCTGAGCTCAGTTTTCTTTATAAATTGTATGTATAAAGTTAGTTTGATCAATGAATCCCTGGCTAAACATGAAATTGAAGACTTTACAATTTTTTAAGATGAGAAAAATACTTTTCTCTCAATATTTTGGTATGAAATCGGCTTCCAGAAAAATACACAAGCAGATTTTATATGACGTTTTATTTCGTCAATTACGCATAGGTAGGTACTATTACAATAGAAAATAAATTAATCACAAGAATCGGAAATATTTAATTAAAAACATGAAATAATTTATTTTAATACTTCATTGAGTAGTTCCTGATCAGAGGACCTCCAATCGTCACCTGAACTTTCCATATAGGGAATATCAGCGGAGCACATCGATTGCTCGTCGGAGTCATCGGAATAAGTATCAACGATTCGAGTAGGACTTGGGATTAAAATAGAACTTGTCGATGGCTCGTTCTCAAAAATAGGAGTTTCTCTTGGCACCGAAGCGGTTTCCGTTGTTGTGTTTTTCAAGGATATATTTGCTTCCATTTCCTCTAAGGTTATGCCTTTACCAGCAGGAACTCGTACCATTTTCCTTTTGCGTACAGGGTTTTCGGAAGTGTTATTAGGACTTCTATCGAGCATTTCTAATACAGCTTGCGAAACAAGGTTTTGAACTTGTTCCGGATATTCATTACTCGGTAGACGACTAGTAACTGCTGCTGGGTCAAATGGTGAAATTCCGCATTTTTTTAAACCACTAATGAGGTTAACGGAAACGTTACTTTCATCCGATAACTTGTGCTCCAATGTATACAAGAGGTTTGGAAATGCCTCCTTGGTTAAAATCTGGGACTTTTTCTTGTGCTCTGATTTCCACTTATCCAAAATTTTTCGCCAATATTTTGGGTGGAATTTGAAGGAATACAAACAAACGCGATATTATTAGCTTGCGCCAATTCAATAACTCGTGGAGTAAAATGGCTGGATAGATTATCACCGATAACTACAATCTTCCCAGTAAATTTTCACGTTTCTGGTATGAATAGGTTTTCAAACCAATCATTGAATATAATGGAATGAAACCACCCACTTGTGCTCCTATTATACCTGGTTTTTGCCGGTCCTCCTTCCACCCATGTTGGCCAAAGATGAGTGGATTTGTAAACCACATGAGATGGCAATAACATTCCTGTAGCTGATCCATAGTACATAACCGATGCAGATGCCTTTGAAGAATCGCGAACTCGCTCTACATATTTTACACCGCGTTTGAAAATGCATACTTTGACACCAGGATCATCTGCCAAATTTGTCTCGTCGTAGTTAAATATACGCTCAGGAGGAACAGTTGATTCCCCAGTAACATTGATCTCCTTCAAAGTTTCTTGCAGATGGCCAAAATAGGTTCACATTTCTTTCGGTGTTACCGGTGCCTTTGACCGAATAATATTTTGGCACATTCGGTGTGATATCTCATTTTTAAACCTCTGCTAAAATCGCCAGGCCCATTCGACGCTGGGCAAGTTGTGGAGGCCGAATTGTGGAATACGTTTGCCGCTTTTGTCTAGGTACAATTTTGCTCGCTGACGAAGATCTCGTGAATCACAAGGTAATCCCCATTTGGCCCTGACTAGCATATGGTCCACAAAAGCTTTTTCCTCGCCAACTGTGAAAACTAAGGGACGGCCAACTTTGCCTGCGTGCTTCCCCTTCAACTTATTAATAAGTGTTCCCTTTGCTATTTTATGTTTATTGGCAGCCTTAATAATTGACAGCAGTCCTATGATGTTATCAAAATAGTAAGCTCCCAAGAAAATAGAATAAAATGTAACGAACCATTTTCAACGTCACTTATAGCTAATTTCAAATCTTCTTCAGAATACCCATATTTACGTGAACCGGCCTTTGGAACATACTTTCGCGGCATTATTAAAGTTTTGTCCTCTGTATTCTATAAATTACCAATATTAATGCGATTTGATTTTTGATGACTTCCAAGGGATACTTTGACCGAGCGTTCAAAGAATCCCAAATTAGCAGTCAAAGTGGTATACAAAATGTAACTTTATACAAAATTGTATAAAATTGAAAATTTTTACAAGAAAAATCATAAAACTCAAGCTAAGAATATAAGTTACTTGTCTGCACTATATTTGTTGGAATTATTTAGCCTGAAGCACCAGATTTTCACCAATAAAAAACTTCTACAATTTGAAAAGCAACCTGCTTTGTTTCCATTCACGGTACAATTGAGCAATATATAGCAGTTGCACTTTAAAATTATTATGAAATAATTTGAATTTGTTTGCATTGTGTTGTTTTGTTTTTTCAAAGAAGAGGAGGCCTTTGAATTTTTATTTTAGCTTACGGTCAATGTACAATGTCACTGTACAAAGTATCCCTGTTCTACGGTAGTTAACAAATTTAATAATGTTTTTCAAAGTGAATCCCCAAAAATATCCCGGCTCCATTTAGAAAAAAATGTTTAGCGGCAACTATACTGGATACTTATCTCCAAAGGAATTATTTATTTAGAAAAAATCCAAATAGAGGTCGTAGAAGTGCTTCTTACCAATGGATGATGACCTTTAGGACCTTCAGTAAATGCCTCGTTAAGTGAACTTAAAAATAATAATTCGGAAGATATTTTTGTACTTAAAAATCATTATGTAAAATTTTATACGGTTTAATTTTGAAAAATAAAATCTAGCAGAGCATCTACTTTATTGATCCTAAAGTTGTTGTTTCGAAAAAACAATATTTTGTAAGTTTTTACCAAATTTAATAAAAGCATGCTCGTTGCAAAATATTGTTTTTCAATGCTATCTTTAAACACACAAAATTCTCCCAAATTAACCAAAAAAAAAAACAAAGACAAGAAATCGGTCACAGTCAAATACATTTAGGGGTATACTTCTGTCTAAAGAGCATTTGAAACTGTTATTTGAAAAAGAAGAAGTATTTTATAAAATTCTTATTTTGGAGTTATATTTGAACCTTTTTTGTGTTTCTTCAGCAAAAGTGTTTTTGCTAAAATTAAAAATTTTCAGATTTCTCCAAATTTTTCGGGAAAAATGCATTTTTCTAGTAACGCTGATTGTGCACCACATTCATAACGGTCGACCTGCCATTAATATATTTTGAAAGGACAAATATATCCTCCTACTGTAGTAGGTACGTTTAGGAGATATTTTAGGCAGGAAGTTCCTGGCATACTCTGAGTTTAGAAGAGTTAGATGGAGCATAGAGACGAGAGGGTCATTACTACCGGACTTGCATGAAGCCCAAACTGAAATAGCCTTGGCTAAGAAATCTTACGGAAGGTTTTCCTTGCACCACCACCGGGTCGGTTGCCTATAGAATTTTCTTCCATTCCAACATTGGTAAAACCCTTCCGGGGTCGATTCTTATGGTTACGTGGTTAACGCTCAAATGCGAGCGAAGTGTGGGATAACTCTTGAAAATGAATGATCGTTAAAATCTTCTCACTGAGCTTGGGTGGAAGCTCAGCGTAGAGTTGCAAACAACCAGGTGCTAAGACCTATGTATATAGATGGCATAGATGTTAGATAGGTCTCGCTCCCATCAGTGAAAAACGTCAATTAAGTTGGGACCGCCATTTTATGGTAGAAAAGTTTTGAATACGTCCAAATTTAGGGCTCAATTAGGGCTAATTTAATGCCACACGAATTTAATGCTCTTGTATTTTTCAAAAAAATTCATGGATAATCCAACTTTATTAAAAGCTAGGACCACCACTACTGAGAATAGGTTAAATAGTATTGTCAAAATAGTGTGCACTGCATTGTTACGATCAAATGCGGTCAAATATTATAGCATGCGAGCTCGATTTACCTATGTTTGTTCGTCCTTAACTCTTTGCCGTGTAAAAGATTGATTCTGCAAAAGATTTTCTATATTTCAGACCAATTATAACTTTTATGCTCACCCGGGGTATCAGATTGGAGAATCACCGTAATAAAACGCAGGAAATACATTTATCTCGTATATTCGAGTGACTTCGTTATCGGAATCCTCACCGCCAGGGCTAAATAGAGATAGACTCCATATTACATCTATCTGACCATCATCCGCATTCCAGTGAAGCTGAGACCTGAAAGTAGGAATGAGTTAGCCAGTCTACTGTTCATTGTGCTGCTACAAAGTAAATACGCACGTAAGCAGGCAGCAACTGTTACAAAACACCATCGACGATTTCGTATACATATGGAGCAACCATCAGCTATAAAAAAAAATAATTAAAGTACATGTTATATTATTTTATCTATATTACACTATAGCAGTAGATAGTTGTAAGTGCATGGAGTATTGCGTTATTACTAATAACAATAGACTAGTGGATTAATAGGTCAAGGGCATTTGAATTAGTTAGAATGGAAATATTGTGAGTTAATGATTTGAATTCATTAAACATAGGGGAGTGTTGGGTAATAAGTAAGTAGAATAAATATTAGTGAATAATTAGAAATTAATCGTAAAGTTACCATTAGTTAGTATGTAGAAACGGCACGATGCGGCGCGCGAGGGTCCGATATACCTGAAAAGAAATGTTTTTATAATCGTAGAAAGCAGTACTCATTTTATTTTGCGATAAAGTAACGTAAATGTATATATAAACTGACTTCGTTAATGCTTCCCACAACTCTTCCCTGGAAAAAAAATAATAACAAAAGAAAAAAAAAACCAATTCACAATAACACCAATCATAACGTAACGAGACAAGTAACCATTTTTCAAAACAAGCTTCAAAATCCAAAAGAAAAAAAATGGAAAAAGAAAAAAAAAATCATAAATTCGGCCGAGCTGATCGTAGCCCAGAATTAAGCAAATTTTTAAAAATAATAATTGCCCGATGCAGATAATTGTCCCCGATTTTAAACACTGCTGGAAAAGGCCATGATAGGGGGCTGTCTGCGGGAGATGGAGAACCTCTGGTAGGGGAAGCGGTCAGTTCGAGTTGGGCACCGGTGAAAGAAGGAAAAGCTACCTAGCTAACAGCCTCGAGTTGTTTTTTTACGTTGGTGGAAAAGTAGTTGACGGTTTTAAATTAAAAAGAAGTAAAAAGTTAGCAATTAACAAAAAACAAAAAGCTGGAGAAAGAACAAAAAGAAGAAGAAAAAAAAGAAAAGTACAATCGAACCGGGGAAGAACGAGGTAGCGGAGACGAATAAAATGAAACATTTGACGGTCATCTGAAAGTCCTACGGAAAAATAAAATAAACAAATAAGTATAAAAGATAAGTACTGTTTTCCAATACCTTATATATTCGCTTGTGAGCTAATTCTGAGCGTAACTCTTATTTATATATTTATATTTTATATGTTTTTATAATATATCCTCGCGATATATAAGTGATTTAGGACTTCTCTTGTTTTATTTAAATCTTGGTTGCTCCAATTTCCCAAATCAGACTAGAGTTTGTGGACTCAAAAACCACGTGGCGACCTTGGGTGCTTTGGAGCCGATTTTTTTTTTTGTTTTTTTTATATTATTAAGCCAAGCTCAGGGGATACCCTATGATGCAAGGCACAGCGTGGCAGGAAGGAGATAGGGAAAGGATTAAGGGATATGAGGAGAGATACCTGTATATCCAAGTCACACCTCCACCTAGCCGGCATAATACACGCATAATATATAAGGGCTTAATTAGGGCTAATTTAATGCCACTTCCCCGAATTTAATGCTTTAGTACTTTTTGGAAAAACCTATGGATAATCCAACTTTATTAAAAGTGAGAACTACTACTACCTGAAATTAGGTTAAATAATATTGTCACAATAGCGTGCCCTGTATTTTGGGGCTCAATTAGGTCTAATTTATTACCTCAGTTTCGTCTAGTACGTGCTAATTGGGTTGGTGCGTTATATACCATCGCCCGATGTCTGAAATCAACCATTATACTTTTTCTTCGGATCTTCCATGGATTTTGTAACAATACTATTTAACCTATTATCAGTAGTGGTGGTCTTAACTTTTAATAAAGTTGGATTACCCATGGATTTTTTCTTTAAAGTACTAGAGCTCTAAAGTCGGGGATGTGGCATTAAATTAGCCCTAATTGAGCCCTAAATTTTGACGTATTCAAAACTTTTCTACCAAGAATTGGCGATCCCAACTTAAGTGACGTCAGTGAAGACGCCAAGCACTTGGCGTTGACTGATACTTTAGAACCAGAAATGTTTCTGGAAGGCGATAGTTGACGTCACAAAATTAATCCGAATATGAAGAGATTAAGCCATCCTTGGCAGGTGCCCACGTTAAGCCTTAAACGACTTATGTAATATGTACATAGGTACTTAACGAGTGCTCTGCTATATCTTCAAAAGCTCATTAAGTCTAAAATGGTAGGATTTACATATTTTTTCTATTCTTAAGCCAGAACGATTCAAATGAAAATTAATTCTAATGGCTGTGGTCCTTGTAGGTAAATGGATACATAAATAAATTGCTCTTTGTTTTTCTAAATGAAGATTGTGATTTATAAATAAAACAAATATGTATGAATTGCACAATAAGCCCCATGACAAATTAATTTCTTTAAAATTCAACTGTAAACAAATTCTAGTAAACCATTGGATTTATAGGGCATGTTTTATGGTCGTTCGCGAACTCGACTCCTCCACAATGTGTATACCACCATCAAGTGAAATTTATTTGAAAGTGCACCAGGAATTATCGGCTGTTCCAGGACTTCGTAGTATTCAAATGAAATGCAATGGAATGTGAGCGCCGAAGTATATTCACCCTCTCCGACAAATGTATTTTGACCACAACCATACCAGGCAGCTTGCATCGAGTGCAATTCCATAATTCACGTAATAAAATTTATCGATGAATTTTCCCATCATCAACAAAGTACTACCAAATGGGACACCTGCCGGTCTTAATACACATGGTATAGTCAGATATTTAACCGACTTCATATTAGTGTGTGTATATGTTTGTGTATGCGTTTGTATGTACATAAGTGTATATGTTTGTGCGAGGGAGTTGAAACAAATTTCTGGATTAAATTTCACAAATTGATTTATGACAAAAGAACGAAATTATTTAAAACAGCAACACTATCGCGATCTAGCCTTTCTCGTGCCCTCAATATTAAAACTTGAAAAGATATAGTCCTCCAGAGTATGTTAGGGGTGGTAATAGGATAGGAGCAGATTTCTTCCACACCCTTATTATAAAGGTTTTTTCGTACGTGTCAGGGGTGCCGAAATGAAATCCAAGACTGTGCCAATAACTGTTACAACAACAAGGGATACAACGCAAGGGTAACCAAATCCATTTAAAGTCTCAAAATTTATTCAATAGTAGTCCCGCCGCCCTCCCTATCTTTTTTGAAATTTCCAATTTTTTTTCATATTTACTAATATTGACAGTACGGAAGCACTTTCGGGGGCACTTTTATGCGTTGCGTTACTTAATAAAGTGGCGGCAGGCGATGTAATGCAATATTTTTTGATGTATTATTGGTAGGCAGGAGGCGGAGGAATTTCTTTATCGGCGGATCGAGTTATAGTTTGAAATTGGAAAATGACGTACTCCGGAGTCAATGGCAAATTCGATAATAAAAGTGAGTATATATGTAAATATGTAGGGATGTACGTTTTTTATGGGAAATTTATTCTATTTAGTTTTAAAATCAAAGAAGAATTATTATAGGAACAGAAAACCGGAACGATTGAGTTGGAATCGGTCTTCTTATTCAAATAATTGATAAAAACAAATTTATAAATGGTAGTGGTAAATAAATTAAAACGACACTTCAAATTGAAAAAGTGTATTAGAAGGGATACTTCATTCGACACAAACTAACAAGATCCGAAGTCTTCATATAATGCGCCATCATAAAATTTCTCAAAAAATAAAAGTCAAGCAGTACGTTTTTACATAAATACTCGAGTACTTGACTTGAAATACACTTGGAACTCAAGTAGGAGTTTTTGGTTGAATTAATTCCAATTACTTGACTTGAAATTTACTTGAAGTTTACTTGAAGTGACATTTTAGGTAACTTTGACAGATTCTGTACATAAGTACGGATTTTTAGATAAATATTTTGAGAAAGGTGCTAAAAATCACAATATGAATTGTTAACAAAAATCTTCTTCTTGTTCCTCTTTGCCATTTCATAACTCGCAGACATGAAAATGTTAAAGTACCTACTGAAGTTGCATTTACATGATATTTTTCAAGTAAATCAAACAAAATTTTGTGATTTAAATACTTGAGTCAAGTATACTTGAAGTCGATGCGCGTTTACATGATATTTTGATTACTTGATCTCTACTTGAATTATACTTCAAGTATTCATGAACATATTGATTGTATCTTTTGCAGTGTGACAGGTTGTGCTGTACTTCTGAAACCACATATTGGTCAAGTCTAAACCACTAACTTATCGAAAATAATTGAGAATAAATTAAAATAGTCCTTATAAAAACTCAATGCAAGTATATAGGGTAATGCAGTATACAGGGTAATGCAAACTATCATGTTTGCCTCTTTCTAGGTGATTCCTCTCTCATAAAATATTTAAAAAAAAATGAATTGCTGGAGTATGGGAGAGGGCATGATTGGAAAGACAGGAGGAAGTAAAGGTGCTTCCTACAGATATTATGAATCACCCTATGACAGAGTATGAGAGGGTGGAGTTAGAACGCATAATTTGGAAGTTATAGGAGAGATTAAAGATGTTTTCTTCATATTTTATGAATTACCCTATAGCACCTAAACACCCTGACGATGATGATATGGATATCCTTAAGAAAAAGTACAAAAAACTATGGACCGTTCACTGCAAAAAATAAGTAGGATCAAGTACCCAAATACGAGCCTTGCACCTGTTACGAGTCCCCAGTCCATTTTTCTCCAGTAAATAAGTATACTGGAGAAATTTTCTCTTTCTTTAGTTTTTGTTTGATAGCTAATTAAATTCTTGACAACTGTGCGATGAAATGCTTTTTATTCAGAGTACGAATTTTGTTTAGTGAGTACGTGTTTGAAGTGTGCCCCACATAAGTAGAATTTTTATTAAATTTCATAAGGTAAGTTACTCTTATAAAACACTTTTTGTTTCAAAATGTATAGTGGGTAATATTATGTAAAGTTAGTTAGTTAAAATTACGTTTGTAATTGCAAAAATTATAATTTTCAGTTGATAATTTTTCGTGGTTTTGTGAAAATTTCGGGGGCTCGGAACTAGATTGAAAAACGAGGAAATTCTAGTTTCGAGCCAGAGAGGCTCGCAATTGGAGCTTTGAAAAAAATTGCTTGCACCAATTCTGAGCCCTCAGTCAAGAGAATGTCGAACGATATAATTAATTCATTGCCGGACGGAATCGCGTAGCAAAAGTCGGATAGCGGACGGAAGACTTCTGAAGTTTTTTAAACTATATTCAGAACGTCTTTTATACTGATCTTGTCAAAAATAATATAAAATTTCCTGTAATAATGTTCGTAGATGCGGTGACCATGTATCGTATGAATTATCTAAACTATGTAACGAATTGGAAGTCATATTAATTTGTCTCTACCCCAATGCGACAAGAGTGTTGCAGCCAGCTGATGTATTTGTTTTTAAGCCTTTAAAAGTCGGGTGGTAAAAGGAAATTCAGACTTGGAGAAGAAACAATATTGACAAGAAGCTTTCAAAGAATAGTAGTTGACAGCTGCATAAAAAACAAGTAAAAAAGGTAATATTGGTCTAAGACCAATTCTTAAGATACCCTAGAAGATGAAAGTCCGTATGAAATTGCGTATGGGCACCCATTTGAGCAATTTTGATTTTTGCAGTGGTTTTTCGAATATAATTTTAGAACGGTTCGTCGGACAGAAAAAATGATTATAACCAATTTTATAGGATTTCATATTCTAAAGAAGTTTTTAGTACAATAAAAATGTCTTGACTGATCGTTTTCACAGTATACGTAAAAAACCTAAATTTTTATATGGCAACACCAAGAAGGAGTTGCCCGATTTAATCCATTTTTAAAATTTTATTTGCTAGTACAATGAAAATACTATGTACTAAATTTCAGCTCTCTACATCGACGCGTTCTCAGGCAGTGCTCAAATTTATAGCGGAAAACGAAATTTGTGTATGGCAACCCTCAAAGGAGTTGCCCGATTTGTCTCATTTTCGAACTAAATTTTACTTTTTTTTTTAAAGTCAGTCAGCTCTCTAAGTATATGTATTCTCGAGTTATCGTGCGCACAGACGGACGGACGGACATGCAAAAATCAAAATAACTTTTAATATTATGCGTGGGTGTCCAATCCATTTTGCTCTACGATCATTATTTCGAGGTGTTACAAACGGAATGACAATCTTAGTACAGTAAAACCTACCAATTGGGACACTGCCCAATCGGACCACTTGCACAATTAGACCACACTACTACACACAAAGAGTTTCCTGAACAAACTTCACTGTATAATTGGGGCACCTGTGTAATCGGACCGTGGACCACATATTTATCCATAATTTTGATCTTTTTGAACCTTACAAATTGAACCAGACGTAAAGAAAAATCGCAAAATAAAATAAATGTGCATGAGATTGACATTATGAAAAATTTCTTTCTGTATCTAATTACAATATGAAACAGAATGGCTGTTTTGTGTAAAATCCCTGTACATTTTTTAGAACAAGATGCATATATTAGAGGAAGGGAGACTGTATGACAAAGCAAAGTTTTACCTACATCGAAGCTGCGTATTTCTACTGCACACATATTTGCAGGACCACGAATCGTTCTCAAATATTTTTGTAGGTTTTTGTGTGATTCCCCGAAATTTAATTCCTATGAATATGAGTCATTTGATAAATAGATACGCATAACACTTTTCATGAGTTACGTGACTGTAAGTAAGGATCTCATTTTATGTGATCTTACTCAGGATTAAGCATACAATTTTTCATCACTGCAGTGGTATTAATAATTTGTGAAAATAAGTGTTTTTGAACAAAAATTAGCAAGCTACATACAAGGACCCTTTCATTAAAAAGGAATGTAAACCTGAGGATTCATTTTTAATTAGGTAGGTTTTTTCAAATGGGAACACAAAACGACTAAATGAAAAAATTTTAGGAAAAAAAAATCCCACTCTAACATCTTTTAAAAATGTAAAAAAAAAATACATGGAATCCGACGTTAGTAAAAAATTAGAAGTCATAAAAGCGTTTGAAAAAGATAGGCTTAGTAAGAGGAAGATTGCTGCAAAATTTGAAATTAGCAAAAGCCAAGTGCAGCGAATTTTAAAAAATAAAAATAAAATAAAAAAGTCGCTTGAGAGATTTGAACCAACTGGAAGAGAGCGCTTAAAATCAATCGTCCCGTATGCAAAACTGGATAGCACTTTATTTCAATGGGTTGTGAAAGCTCGTGGAAAAAATTTACCAATATCTGGACCACCTCTTCAAAAGAAGGCTTTAAAAATTGCAGAAATGTTAAGTTTGACTGAATTTAAGGCATCGAACGGATGGTTACAGTCATTCCGCAAGCGTTACAACATTACTTTCGGTGTGCTATCAGTAGAGGGAGCAGATGTTGATCTGAGTTCGGTTGAGGCATATCGCAGTACTATTCAAAGCCTTTGCGAGGAATGCGAACCTTCAAATATTTTTAATCTGGATGAAACAGGACTCTTCTTCCGAGCAACACCAACCAGGTCACTTCTTTTGAAGAATGAAAAATGCTCAGGTGGGAAGCTATGCAAGGAACGCTTAACGGTGGCTCTTCTCTGCAATTTAGCTGGTGAAAAAGAAGATCTTTTAGTAATTGGCAAGGCTAAAAGGCCGAGGTCTTTTGGCAGAATAAATATTCAACAGCATTTATCTATTACATGGAGAGCCAATTCAAAGGCGTGGATGAACTCTACTATTTTCAGTGAGTGGATGCATACACTAGATGCGAAAATACAAAGACAGAAAAGAAAAATTCTTATCTTCCTCGACAATGCTGCCTGTCATGTGGTCGATGAGCTTACTAATATAAAACTTCAATATCTACCACCAAATTGTACTTCACATTTACAACCATTGGACCAAGGTATCATCCAGAATTTAAAAGTAAACCATTTAATTTGTTATTTGGATGAGGTTGAAAATTCTTCAGAACTTGCAAAGATAATTTCTGAAAAGACACTAATTTACCAGTTTTTCAAAAAATTTATTCGAGTAAAAATTATTATGCAGCTCATTTCGCTCTACAACTTTGTTTTAGGTTGCAAAACGCTCAAACGCTTCCTTGGTCGGAAAAACTCCGGAAAAGCGTTTTACATGAATTTTCCTCGATTTTTGCTGCAAGTTTTCACCATTGCCGGAGAGAAAGTAATGATGCCAGTTGATAGGGAACTTGATCCTGCATAATTTAGTAAACTTTTTTACCGGAAAATTTTCCGGAAAAGTCAGAATATTCCGGAAAATTTTTCGGAAAAATCGGAAAACTCTGCATTTTTCCTGAAACGGATTTATCACTAATCAAATATGTACCAAATTTTCAAATGATTTTTCCCGATTTTCCGGGTTTTCCATGGAAATTTCCGGTTCAAATTTTGATAGATTCAATTGTCACGCGACATGAACCTGTGTGCCAAATTTCAGCTTGCTGTGATGACGAAAAGTGGGTCTACGAGAGTGTCGAAAATAGTAAAGAAATATATAGACAAATTCGTGTACGAGTTAAAGGGAATGGCTGGCCTCAAAAAGAAACAATATCGAACGGATTCTGAGCTTGTGGTGTTTATCCATTCGACCCTAACTTACTGGATTATTCAGAATGTTTAGGCAGGAAATCACAAACTTTGCAGAAAGTCTTAGATCTATCTGTAAAAGAGTTACACAATAATCTCACATGTGACGATTTTAAGAATATCATTGGAAACAATAAATTACAAAATCTCAAGGATTTTAACAATTCGACCTCTACATACTCAGAAGATTTTGTTTTATTACATACAATTTTCGAAAGGTTTACGAAAAGTAAGGACATCGCTGGTTTATTTTTTTATTTATTAAAATTTGATTGATGAAAATATCCCAAGAAAGCAGGACTTATATGCTCTGAACTTTCTTTTCGAATATGATATAGAAGAGAACGTTCAAGCAACGGAAAATGGCAAACAAAATATCCTTTCAGAATTACTCTCCAAAACGGATGGCAATGTTTATTTTTCGCGGAAGGTTAGTTGATAAAAATCGTTTCACTTTCGAATTTTAAAACGTGAAAGTGCTTTTTATAGGTCGATATTGAATTCGACATTAACGAAGTGCCTATAGCTATTGCTGAAGAAGCTCAGTTTATATTATGTTTACTCTTTTTTTTATTATGTTATATTTTCTATTTTCTTACTTTTTAATATATGTTTGAAACATCAAAAATATTTTATTTTCGAAGTTATGATGCCTATTTGAAGGGAGCTTGGATTTGAAAAATTATAAGGCTCGTAACTGGAGAAATGGGGTCTTGAAACTGGAACTTGGACCGCTACCGTAAATTTACTTGATAGTTTTCAACATATTTAGTTTTATGTCCTGATTTACTTTTAAAGTTGCTTAAAATAGTATTAAGAGAAACAAAAAATATTTGAAAGCTTTACAATGTAAAATTTGTTGATATCAAAATGGAAAATAAGTTCAAAAATTCCTTAAGGGGGGCTCGTAACTGGGACTTTACCCTATTTGGGAAGTGTTTCCACAAATTTATATAATGCTTATGCTTATAGCAAGAAATAGTTACTTTTAAAGAGCGATTATAATTTCCCACCACTAATAAGAGTTGACAGAATATACTTGTAGTGATAAAATGTTTCATCCAATTAAATAGTTTTTGTTGTAAATATTAATGTGTTTACATCACAGTGTTTCCATGCAACATTAAAAAGTTTGGTGATATCTTATGCGGCTCAAATACTTACGTTAATTGCTGGAAACACTCTCCTTATTTGAAGGAAATAATATTCAAGATCAAATAATGGAGTTATTAGTGGCAACTATCTCAAATATGTGGGACAAGTAGAATTTTTCATCTTGCTTGCCGCAAACACTTCAATTTGTAAATGCTTTAATAAATTACAAAAAGATTTAAACAGGCATGGATTATTTCACACAGATATTTATCACATGACAGAAAGTGGATTATTGCATAGTCTGGCACGTGCTTCTGTTTCGGTAATTTCGCAACTGGTAGTCAAAGTACATATTTGGACTTACATTAGTGCAGTGCGTATAAACAGCGAATTTTCTGATAAGATTATAGAAAAGCCTAAACAGATATTTGGTAAGTGAAAATATTTCATAATTAATAGTTCATATAGATTTAATATTGAAAACATATTTATTTGTAGTCAGAGCTGGCTAAGTACCAAAGAAAAAGTACTTAAGTACAAGTACAAGTACCGAAAGCCAGAGTACTTCAGCGTAAGTACAAGTACCGTAAGTATGAAAAGTACTTGTAAAACTACTAAGTCTATAAAAAGTACTGAGTACTTTTTGATGTACTTTTTAAAGTACTTTTTTTAGAATCTTTGTACGTTGGCAGTAATATAATGAAGTTTATCGAGTTCAGTTAATATATATTAATAAATTAATACCTTTTGGAAACTGTAATATGTATAGTAACCAGTGGCTAATATTTATAGTTTTTATACTTTTCGGCTGTGCAGATACACCTCCCATTGCTACACTCATAAAACTTACTAGAGGTCCGCCCAAGCACCTATTATCCTCCACTAATGCATAATAATTCTAAGGAAAAAATTTCCAGTAAATTTCTAAGAAAAAAATTGAGGCCTTGCCTACATCAGGTCGAGGCATCGTTGATTTTATATTGGAGCGAGGCAATGCTTGCTTACCCTTGGCTATATCCACTGACGAATATAATATGGAATGCATACTTTTCTATTTCACGTGGGCACAATTGCTTGTGTCAAAAAGTGTTCTTACGTCGTCGGTACCAACATTGAAAAAATCATTGGCGGAAAATTCAAAAAGTGAACGCACAGCTCGAAAAGTGATTTTAATAAAACATTTAAAATTTTTTCTGCGAATCTAATGAATATATTGTCTTTGGTAAAACAATTTTTTTTTTCGCAGTAATGTCCCTAAATGATTAATTTAAAATCATGTATTTCGATGAATCCACTAATTTTTTGTTTGTTTTCAGTTCTCTCTCAGTTGGTACTAGGTGCTCAGACCGAAAGTCAGCAATATAGAAGTGACCCCACTTTCTGTAGTGTATTTCAATGAACGCAGTCAGTCCTATTATACATGTCCGTGGTTATGTCATCAAGTCGAGGTATCGCCGATTTTATATTCGAGCGAGACGTTACCAGTTTTTGTTCTACTTGCCCAGTTTTATTTGTATGTTATTAGTTTGTCTAGGCTCTGCCTTGATGCGTGAGTGCGGCGCATGCTTTGAGAGTTCTTTGTGTGCTTTAATACTCAACAAAAAGCAGTTGCGCTAGAGATTGTGTTTTCTTTTCTCCGAAGACTTAGATATTTGTAGGAACTGAATAGACTCAGAAATACTTAAGTAAAAATCTTGGAACTTAAGTACAAAACTAAGTCTTAAGTACAAGTAAATAGACGCTAGTACTTATGTTCAAGTACTAAGTAGGGGCATTTCAAAAGTATTGAGTAATACTTAAAACGAAAATGTACTTTAAGTAGTACTTAAGTCTTTCTTTACTTAAGTATTGCCCAGCTCTGTTTGTAGTCCATAGTATTCGGTCGTGAAATATTATTTTTTAACGCGAATGTAAACATTATTTTATCGGAAAATTGTAAAATAATTTATTATTATTTAGGGTTCCGTACCCAAAGGGTAACAACGGGAACCCTATTACTAAGACTTCGCTATCCGTCCGTCACCAGGTTGTATTGCCGCTATAACAACAAATAATAAAAATAAAATAAAATAAAAAATTAAAGGGGGCTCCCATACAAGGAACGTGATTTTTTCGGCGTTTTTTTCTCACTCATTATTATTATCATAAGTATGCAGTTTTTTTTCAACTGACAGCATTATTATTATTTTTTCAAATGACAGAATTATTTTTTCACATGAAGCCTACTCTCATTTTCAAAAATAAATAAAAAGTAAATTGAGTTAAATTTTGTAAGATAGTACGGAAACCTTCGTGCGCGTAATTATACACCCGTTCTTTGATTTTACGCACAACTATTTACACCTATTACAACTTCTGCGTTATTTTACATTTTACAATCGTATAGTAAAATATTTTCTCTAAAATGTGTAAATTTCAATCAGGTGTTTACAAATATTTTGAGGTAGTAAAATCCCTACACTTAAGGCCAAAACACAGTGAGAGCGACACAACAATGTTGGCAACTTAGTTGGCAACAATATCGCATTTAAAACACAGTGTACGCGACTTGACAAATGTTTTTGACAGCAATCACTGTTTTATTTATTGTAAAAGAAATGGCAACAAGGAAAGAACTAAGAAAAATCTTTAGTATAGCTTATGGGGCTTTCCGAAAATTGTAAAAGCATAAAGAAAAAACTAAAAAAAAAGAAGATGAGATTGCCATACATGGGATGACGTTTATCGTACAGCAAACTTTTTCCCCCATTTTCTCTATAAATTCCTCCTCAAAACTCATAATTTCTCAAACTAATTAAAGAAATTAATTTTATTCAAGTTTTTAATAACTAGTTTATTTACTACTATCTTTTAATTTGCTATTCTTTATAAAAATAACCAAATCCACATAACATGAATGTCAATTATTCACTGTCCACACAGAAATGTCAATTATGTTGGCGACTAATTTAGAGATTTTCCCAAACTTTTTGTTGTCGAGTCGCTCTCATTGTGTTAAGTATATGGGACTTCCATATATTCGAATCTTTGACAGCAACCAATTTACGGCGACTTTGTTGTGTCGCTCTCACTGTGTTTTGGCCTTAAGAGTGGGCAAAAAAAAAAAAAAACAGGTATTGATGTTATTTTAAATAATTATATTCTAGGAATAAATGGTGGCAATTAAGATTTAAGTTAGTTACTTAACTAATTATTTAGATTAAATGGCCGGTGTTGTTGATCATTCCTATATTTGATACTTAAAACTACGAAAAGATTTGTTATAGTTACACTAATAATTAAATTCTAAAAGATTGGTGGCGACTAAGATTAAATTTAGATAAATTAATTGGCCGGTCTGGTGTTTAAAGCTTAGAAACTACGAAAACCTTTGTTAGTGATATACTATAATTAATTGCATATAATTATATTCTAAGAATAATATTACTATTAGTAATTAACACTAAACATTTAATAATGCTATCCTGTAGTGTAGTATAATTAGCTACAATAGTTATCCTCTACTAATGTAGGTGCAATTAGCCGTTGCACCGACGCGACGTGGATTACGATTTAGCTTAGTTAAGTTAATTGATCTGTGTTGTAGACCATTCTATTTCCTCTATACGATTTGTATGATAGTAAATTAGCTTGGAGTTGGTGTCGCATAGCAAGTTATTATCTTCTAACCATTTTATAATGTGGGGGGCTTTGTGCTTTCGCACTTCTCTGTTATTGTGTTCCAGTTCTGTCACGTATTGTTCTAGTATTCGGTTGTGTATTTCAGTTAGTCTGTTGAGAAATTTTAGCACATTAGTAGATAATGAGGTGAGTATCTATTCTTTTGTGGTTACAAAGTGAGTAGAGTTTTGCATTTTTAACCTTTTTGTAATTTATTTGATTTCTGCGGAGATTAATACAATAAGTTAAGCATTTCCTCTCGAACTTTCTGATTTTTTTTCCATATTGGAAAAGCGTAACATATGATTGGTTTTATCAGTTTCTTGTAACAGATTACCTGGATTCTGTTTTATATCGAATTTCTAGGTTTTAATATTTTGACTAATGATGATAAGGTATATATTGCTTTCTGTATCTTTTCCTTTATGTGTCGGTTAAACAGTAGACTCCCTGTTTATGACTTTCAACTTAAGATTTGAAGGTGATAGTAAACCCTCTACCGTTTCCAACAAATGCCCAACCACCTCTCTACTCCCTTTCCGTCGTCAGTTATAGGATGTGAAAGTCAAAAATTGGATAATTTTGCAATTTCTTTTTCACTTTTAACGATTTTCCCGCCAAAATGAATGATAACTATACAGTTTTATGACAAGATTTAAAGACTCCGGAATGTTACCTTTAATTTGACTATGCGCATGTACCTACCTAAATGCTACCGTTATTGAGATGTTCTCGTTTTTATGGTGCATAATTTCATGAATTTCTTTAATTTGCGTGGAATTGCATAAAATTAGGCGCGATTTCCATTATTATTAGCAAAATTAATGAAATTATGCACCATAAAAACCGGAACATCTCAATAACGGTAGCATTTAGGTAGGCACATGCGCCGCATGGTCAAAGTAAAGGTAACATTCTGGGGTCTTTGAAAAAGAAATTACAAAATTATCCAATTTTTGAATTTGACATCCTATAACTGCCGCCGGAAAGGAAGTAGAGAGGTGGTGGGGCATTTGTTGGAGACGGTAGAGGGTTTACTATCACCTGAGATGCAAATCACCTTCATAGAGTGTATAACAAGAAAGTTACATGGTATTAGGATAAAAAGCACCCAAAATTACAAAACCCCCCTACCGCCCACACCGTGCATTTTCCTGATCTCCTCCCATACAATTTATTTCTCGAAATTGAGTGAGGAATCCGTGGTATAAAGGAAATGCGGTATGTACGGGACACCCTGTATATTAATGATTTGGACGGTAAGGTCGAGCTTTTAACGAATATTTTTCTGAATCTCTATAATAAATATGTGCCTCTAAAAACATGTAGAGTCTGTGACAATCGTTGCCCTTGGATCACCCGTCATGGCTGAGTGTGATTTTCTGCTTAAGCAGTACAGAAGATCGCACTGTGTAGCGGCACATAACAGATACAAAACTATTCGTAATGGGATAACATCTATGATTCGTTCATCTAAGTGTGCATATCTTCGAAGTAAGCTGGATTTAAACCAGCCTTCTATAGGAGATTGTGAAAAAATATTCGCAGCTTGGGAATATATGGGCAACAATCCCCACAAGTCATCTGTCATCCCGATACACTGAACAAGTTTTTTACTAATTTCACTGGAACTACGGCTCAGCGTTCTCATAACTTAGACTATTCTAACTTCCTATCTATGATGGCTTTTCTTTTTACTGCGTTTAGGGATGTGAAACGCTCTCCGCGTACTCTATTAAATCAAACGCCACTGGACCTAATTTGCTAAATCACAAATTCCTTAAACTCATAATGCCATATATATCTTGTCCCCTAGTCCATATCTACAATTACTGTCTCACCAGATCTCAGTTTCCTACCCAATAGAAACAATCTACAGTTGTCCCTATTCCTAAGAAAGTGTCTCCGTCTCAACCTAGCGATTATCGTCCCATTAGTCTGCTTAATTTTCTGGTCAAGGGATTGGAAAAGATCTTATATAAGCAAATTATGGATTATGTAGAGGTGAATAAAATATTGTCAGTTTGGCAGTCTGCCTTTCGACTGGGACACAGCTGTGAGACTGCTCTCTTAAAAGTTGCCACAGATATTTATGATGCTCTTGATAGTGATCATTTGAAAATATTGGCTTTGCTTGACTATAGTAAAGCATTTGACTCTGTTAATCATTTAAAACTACTCTCTAAACTTTGTAATGGGCTTAACTTCTCATCTACAGGTGTTAAGCTGATTACCTGTTTCCTAACTAATCGCAGCCAAATGGTGAAGGTAGGATAAACTCTCTCTAATCTGGCGTATCTGTCCTCAGGTGTTCCTCAAGGATCAATCCTTGGGCCACTTTTATTTAGCCTGTACATAAACGACCTACCAAGTGCTATTAAAAATTGCTCTATTCATTTACACGCTGATGATGTACAGATGTACCTTAGTAGACATATAGGACTAATGGAGGATTGTGTCTATCGGATCAATGAGGATCTACAGTACCTATGTAAGTGGTCTGCAATTATTGAGCTGTCACTGAATCCGTCCAAATCAAACTGCTTAGCAATTTATAGGCGTGCATTAGAGAAATCCGAGCTTCCATCTGTAGTCTTGAACAACACAGTCTTGGAATATGTTAACTCAGTCAAAAATTTTGGAATCAAATTTAATTCCAAGTTCAGCTGCTGCACCTACATTGCGGAAACGATGAGAAAGGTATATGGTGCTCTGCGGCAATTGTGGATTAGCTCAAGCTCCATGTCAGTGGATTTTAAACTGAAGTTGGCTAAATCAGTAATTGCGCCACATTTTACATATTTAATATTCGGCAAACTTGATTCTGTTTGTCAAAGGAAATTGAAAGTTGCGTTCAATGATGTTACTCGATACATTTACAAGCTCTCTCGTAGCGCTCACATATCAGCGTATGTATCATCGATCCTGGGCACACCCTTTGAGACATATCTAGCTAGACGTCAACTTATTTTCTTACAAAAATTAATAATTCATAAAAGCCCAGCTTACTTATATGAGAAACTGCAGTTCTTGCATTCTACCAGAAATCCTCAGCTTCTTATCTCAAGGCACATCTCTCACAGCATGGTGAGCGTTCTTACTTTGTCCAGGCTGCTCGTAAGTGGGATTCTCTTCCAATTAATATTCAAAGTGAAGGCTCCAGCAAAGCAGCTTTTTCAAGGATAATTAATAATTTAATTTTCTGAGGGTGAATGGTGCACGCATCTACTAAATAAATTAATTGGACTACTATCCCCATTATTTTTTAGTACTTAGTTTGTATATTTTTAAGTTTTTAGTTTTGTTATTATTATTATATACTTTTAGCTTTTCCTTTCTCTTGTTCTCCTCCTCTAGCTAAATTTATCTTTAATTTAAGCCTAAGTGGCTTTATCTTATCTCATACAATTCCCGAGTTAATCCTTGGTCTAAATAGCGACAGTCGTCAAATCGTACTAACTACTAACAACACATAAAAAATTCTTACTTTTTTTTAGCAAATGAATGTGCACGATGATGAAGTTGGATAGAAATATTCTATTTTCCTCAAACTTTATACTAAATTCCACCTTCCTTCTCCAAGGACCAATTGCAAGGAATCATATGTACAATAGAAAATTCTTTGCAATTCGCTCTGATATTATGCTCCTAAAATCTCATATACATATACCTACTGAAAAGAGGTTATGTTATTGTCCCCAAAAATATATTTTATCTCACACCCAGAATTGTGGATTTTCAGGAAATGTTGAATCGGATTTGGCAAGGTAATTAGGTCAAGCCCTTCTCACCATAAGCTCTACTACTATATACTCTTCGGTGTTGGAAACGAAAGCATATTATTCAGGGGTAACAAGAATGAGTAATCCGAGGAAAACAATATTGCAAGCTGGCTTTCTGTTATACACATGCACCCCCCCCCCCCCCCCCCAAATACAAGGGTTGGAAATTTCTGGTGGTGCTTGGAGTTGTGCAAAAATCGATAATGGTTGAAATTCCATATGAAATCCCTATACCAAGTCCTTTTGTTATAAAAGTTGGGAGAAATACTTTGAATAATTAATGACCGAAGGATAGGATTTACCACAAACGTTTTTGAGTTCAGTCAACGGAACAATGCATTGCGATTGCATTCATACATTTGAACAGAAAAAGCAAGTCCTCCGGAATTCCGGAATCTACTAGAATAGCTGCAAGTGAATTTGATTTGTAATTTTTTTTCTTCTGTTGTATAACTATTGAATAAATAGAGAATTTTATATAATGTATATGATCAGTTTGTAATCATAAATAAATAATATAAAAATTTATTATCATCCTTTGAGATAAGATAGCTGTAGCCTTAATGAATTAACTTATTTCCTGACGACATTATCAAAAAGTTTTTAATTCAAAAGAAAACTGACTTCTCTGTGGCCCTGCTGTTTCTCAATCAGAAAGTTCTACAAGAAGTTTTCTCCCGGGGAGTTTTCTTTTTACTACCATAAACTAGACACACACACACACACACAAGTACATAGTTAATAAGATATTTTTACTTATTGCATAAAACTAGCAGGTATTCCGTATGTATATTAACCATGGGAATCATTTTCACAGTACTTAAAGGAATATAAATCCAGCATAAGTTGCCTGGCATGGCATCATCATTTCAGACACAAAATTCATAAAGTTTGGAAAATTGCAATCTCACGCGTGTCACATTCTGTCAAGTGATACACACTAGTAGAAGTCTCACCGAGTCTTAAGACTCTAATAAATTCAGAATTTTGACAATTTCGTAATTTATGAAGTCAGCCGTTATGCATGAGAAGTCTTCCTCCTCTGCAGTAAAAGAAAGACCTTGGCTCATGGAGTGAGGCGCGCAAAGAGTAGCTCAAGAAACCCAAACCAGTCCAAGAAAATATATATTCTGTCGCACCAGCCGGTGAATTAAATTCTGGAATAATTTATGGACGCTAACAGGTGTGCTATCTGAAGCTCCTTTCTTTCCTGTATATTTGTATACACATATAAAGCTAGTAGAGGGTTATGCACATAAAAATAGCATCCTTGGGGTAATTTTGGAGAAGGAAAAATGAAGAAGGAAAAATAAAAGGTTTTTTTTTTTGTTTTTGCCATTCTTGTGGACGCCTGGGGCATTGAATTTGTCGCGTTGACTTGCTGACATAAAGCAATGAACTGTGAGGATGTTAAGGCTAGAGAAATTATTTTCAGGAAAGGTATAGGAATCTTCTTTAATCTTTTGGGTTGGGAGAGTAAGCAATTATTCTTGTTGACTTGGAATTATATTGGTAATAGGGCCATTTTTTTTGTTTTTGTTTTTGTTTTTAACTCGCTTTGATTTAGTTTACCGTTAAACTCATTCAGAAATTGATTTAATAGATTTGCAACATCTAATATTTGGTCGGTTTGTTTGTATACACCAAAGACATGAGGAGGAGGAGGAGGAGGAGGAGGGAAAGTGGAGGAGAGGGGAGGATGATGATGGGGGAGGAGGAGGAAGAGGGAGCGGTGGAGGAGGAGAAGGAAGATGAGGAGGAGGGATAGGGGAGGGATAGGGGAGGGGTAGGGGAGGGGAGGGGAGGTGGAATAGCAGGAGCATGAGGAAGAGGAGTAGGAGGAAGAGGAGTAGGAGGAAGAGGAGTAGGAGGAAGAGGAGTCGGAGGAAGAGAAGTAGGAGGAAGAGGAGTAGGAGGAAGAGGAGTAGGAGGAAGAGGAGTAGGAGGAAAAGAAGGAGAAGGCGGATGAGTAAAAGAAGGAGGAGGAGAATTAAGATGAATAGAAGTAGGAGGAAATTATATATATGAGGGCAAGTATAGGAAGGAAAATAGGGTGAAGGGGATAGGAGGAGGAAGGAGGCAGTTACATCAGTTACATCATTTGGTAGTTTTTTACACATAGATAATCTCTCTCCGGGAGATATTAATTATGGTCTGAAAAGAGCGACTGGAGAGTAGCTAGCGGAACTGTCAATCAAAAATCGAATCCATATATTTTCTTTTATTAACACAAAGTGAAACGGTTCTCTAAAATAACAAAAAATTTGTGTGTGCGGTGTAGAAATGATGGTACGGGGGGGGGGGCGGGGGCTAAGCCTGCTTCTTCATTTTTAGGTATCACCCTATAAATCCTATCCTGGTGATTATGAAGTCTATAATTTTTGCGCCCTTCCCATGAATTTCCACACTGCTTATGAAGTCTATAATTTTTGCGCCCTCCCATGAATTCCCACATACAGCCCAGACTAAGTTAACGAAAACGACACTTAGTTACCTAAAAAAAACGGCCTTAAAGACCCCCTAGTAGAACAGAAACTTCCGTCACCATGCTAGAAAAAGAAGAATGTGTTTATTCATGTCAGAGCAATATACCTATAGGTGAATTTCGTCTGTCGTCTAGGACGGCCAAACGCCGATTTTTTTAATTTTGACTACTACCGCCACCAATATGTGAGCGCGGCAAAGCTTCTCTCAGCGACAGCGAACTTTTCGTGACAGACATTATTGGATTTGGTGCGTGAACGATAAGTACAGTGGTGGAAATTTACGTAAAAACAACATGTGTCGTAAATAATTTGAAATTGCATTATTGTTGGCAACACCTTAAGTTTTTTTTTCTTATTTAGATCATCCATCAGACTCTTACCAAGAATTCCGTTATGACTTTTTCTCTCTCTCATATCATTGTTCATCTCCACATTTACTATTTGAACGCGCTAATGAATATTTGTACAATTTTGGTGGAAATTTATATAAAAACAGTTGTAGTTTAGTGTTTTCTTGGTTTTTAGTATCGAAAAATTTCCTGGAATTACTTTTAAAAGGTAGTAATATTATCTCTGATTATATATAGATTCAAATATATAAAACAAGATCTAATTTTATTGAAGATTAGTTGAAAAAATCAAAAAAACATTAGTGTTTTTATGTAAATTTCCACCACTGTATGTGCTGTGCACTCAGTGATTTGAAATTCTAAGAAATTTTTTTTTTAGCAGTAGTGAATAGGATCAGAAAGGTAAGTAAAACATGCAATCGTCAAGGTAGGCGCACTGTGAATGTGTTTTATGGTTAAGCTTGAAAACAAACCAAGAGGAATATTCAATCCTGTAACATGTTTGGTTGTGGAGTGACGCCGTGCGGCAATGGCGCTTGTAGTCAAGGTTGGCCCATTTGTGCAGTCAGGATTGGCCCGCACTGTGATTGTCTGCTTGGAAGACGCCCAAAAAACGTCCAGCACCAATCCCAACTAAGTTCGCAAATAAAACACTAGCTAAGGGAATATGCCCGCCCAAAAAAAAAAATGCAGAAGAAGCCCTCTTCGGACAATGCCAGAGAGAAGTGGCCTTGAAGTGCGCCAATATAATGACGAGCTATTAAATTTTCCATTCAAATTTAGCTAAGCTAAAAAACAACAGAAAAATACAACAAATTCGGCTTTTTATTGAGGCCAGCCAGAAATTTGGCACACAAGTTCATGTCGCGAGACAATTGAATCTATCAAAATTTGAACCGGAATTTTCCATGGAAAACCCGGAAAATCGGGAAAAATAATTTGAAAATTTGGTACAAATTTTATTGGTGATAAATCCGTTTCAGGAAAAATGCAGAGTTTTCCGATTTTTCCGAAAAAAGTTTCTGTAATTTTCCGGTGAAAAAGTTTTCTAAATTATGCAGGATCAACTGGCATCATCCGACAATGGTGAAACCTTGCAGAAAAAATCGAGGAAAATTCATGTAAAACGCTTTTCCGGAGTTTTTTCGACCAACTAAGCGTTTGAGCGTTTTGCAACCTAAGACAAAGTCGTAGAGCGAAATGAGTTGCATAATAATTTTTACTCGAATAAATTTTTTGAAAAACTGGTAAATCAGTGTCTTTTCAGCCGTCATAAAATTGTTTAAAATATCTCCATGCAGCACGTAATAACAATTTAGTTAATGTGAAAAAGGCAGAAAATAAAATAAGTAAAAAACGAGTTTTCAAACAAAACTGAGGCCAAGCCGCATGAAAAAGTAGAAAATAAACTTTTCTTCACACACAGAGGTGGACTCAGATTTTATTCGCTGACAATCACCGATATATTTCAGTATGATCAATCAGAGGTAATAAGTGATTTGATTCATGAAGAGAAAGAATATTCAAGAGAAATGTCCCAATCAAAAAATCTGAGTCCACCTCTGTGTGTAAAGAAAAGTTTATTTTCTACTTTTTCATGCGGCTTGGCCTCAGTTTTGTTTGAAAACTCGTTTTTTACTTATTTTATTTCATTCAATTCATTTTTCCAGGTCATTTTCAATCGTTTCAACACATTTTTCGTTGACTTGCCTACCCACACAGCATTAGCCGGCCTTGACAGCATTTCACTGTTTTTAAATACCTATATTTTTTCATTTTTTACTCGATTACTTGAATTGACAAAGTGCTTCCTTAAATGGAAGTTATGGGTGGGCATCATAAGTCCAAAGATGGGCCAACTCTGACGACATTTCCCTATACATTTGACTTTTTGAAAATAACTGAGTGTAAGAAATTTACCTCTCTCAAGATTCTGTATGATTCAAAAGAACGGAATTTTTAATTTTAAGGCTGAGCAGAGTCCCGAAAACATTTTCTTTACTTTTTCGTGAGAAACGGTTTCAAAGACCCAGAAGAACTGAAATTGCTACCCCCACTACTGCGTACGATCGTACATTAACTCGAAAGACAGACCAAAATGTCCACTTTTAGACCAGAGCATACTCCCGAAGACGACTTTTTTATTTTTTTATTTTCGAAAAAAAAACCATTTCAAAAACCCTAGGAGCAGAATGAACCCCACGACTCAAGCTAGAGAGAAAAAAAACTCCGAAAGCAAGATTTTTATATGTTTTCGAGAAAACGGACTCAAAGATCAAGAAGGAGCCAAATTAATCACACGATCCTAAATTCAGGACAGAGCAAAGCTCTGAAAACAATTTTATTTTTCTACCATTTCAAGAAAAATTGCCACAAAGAGTGAGAAGTACGAAAATTTTCCCCGATCATTAAGTTCATTCGAAAAACAGGAATTACTACTTTCAAGCTGGGGTAAAATCCTGAAAACTAAATATTTTTTGACTTTTCAAGAAAAGCTGATTGAAAGATCCAGAAAGACCAGAATTTCACCCTTGATCCCAGATTCATTCGAAAAAGTGCAATTTGTACTTTGAGAATATAGCAAGACAGCAAAAAACCAATTTTTTCCCTTTGGTCGTGTCTTTCTGCTCTTGATCCACTCTTGTTTGAGGACTTACTATCTGTAGTTCAAACTATTTCTTATCCTGGTTTTTAGTGCCCCTATATAGTAACCTCTCCTTTTGTATGATCCATATTCTGAGTTTCCCATGACAAAATCCAAATTCAAATCGAATTTAAGCATGAATCACAAAATAAATGGTTACAACTCATCAAAACAGAAGACCCCCACGATTAGTCTATCTAAAAGTAAAGCAGAAATTCTTGCTTTTCGGTTGAGAGAATGGAACTTGGTTGATGAAAGTGTTCACAGTAACATGAAGCACTTGCTCTTCTTTTTCATTAAGAACGACGCGAACTGGTTCAATCGAGTAAATTGTAAGTTCTCTAAAATTCTAACAAGCGAGTTCCCCATAATTCTAAAAGTGGTGCTATTTTTTGACAGTTCACTGAAAATTCTAAAAACTTCTCCACCTCTTCCAATTGATCTCCTCATACAATATATCAAGGAAAACTATGACAATATTAAAATGTTACGCGAGGCCATTAAATGAAATAAGCTGGAAAGTGACAGGAAACTTTAAGAATCTGATATGAATGTATGAGATGGGTTCATTAAGTATCTCTGCTATTTTTGCCTGTGGAATAGCATTGATACAAAGAGGCATTACCTACCGAACGACCGAACACCATGTCGGAAGCTGAGAGCCATACTCATCGATTCCATAAACGTCCATTGGAAACTAAACTTAGTCTGATGAATCCGTTTAAACGCTTAACAGAAACACTGTTTTAAGACGCTGATTTACGGCATCCTCGGAAATAACAGTGTCGATATGATCACAAGCTTACAAATCATGGCTTCTGGGATATCTCTCATGCTACACTCTCATCTAGAAAAGTTTAGAGATAACATGGAAGCATACCTGGAAGACCAATGCAAGCATTTCTATCAGGATTAATACACTTTGACACTTTTCAGTGACAATACATTATGGTGGAGACTATGTTAGGGAGTTGATTCGGAAGAATGATCTTGTCGATTTCGTTCCAATTTTGTAAGTAAATGAGAAGAAAAGGTCCTTCAAAAAACATTAACAAAGTTTCGGAAAACAGAAACAAATATTTTGTGTATTTAAAATCCGAAAAATCGTAATAATTACGACATAAATTCACCTGAGTAATTCGTAGTTACCTATACGTGCAGGTACATTTAATAAAAATTTAATGCAGAACCCTATTTGCTTACTGGTTTCGGCTACGTTTATCAGCTAAAAGGCATACATATATATCCATACACGCACACACATCCAGAGATCCAGACATTGCTTTCTGCAATGTAAAAGGACCACCTGTTGAGGCATATATAAACAACCTGTACGCTCTGCACCAAAAGCTCCCAGTGCTCCTGTTAGCTTCCTTCTATTGTACGTTGTAGGCACTTACATCCATACATATATACGTAGATTTGTGACTACATCTCCTTTACTTTGCGAAAGAAGGCAATTTAGGTTGTAGATAAGTCGTTACGTGTGTAATTGTGGTTTAATTAAGAAAATTGATAATTAGATCAGATGGGAAATGGTAGGGCGGTTGTCCTTTACTAAAGGATTTCTGAAGTCTGCATGTAAGGAAGAAACATGTTTCAGTTCATTTTAGTGACGTCGTATAATCGTAAGACGAACAAAATTCTCTTTACGCTCCCAGACATGTAATTTCAATATACATGTACAAGAAAATAACGGTATAACCACTTGGAATATTCGGTAGTTTTGTTTAAACAATGGCTCGCAGTTTCTGCTGTTACGACTTCGTTTAGTCGTGTTTCATATTACCCCGGGGCACTGAGACTTTGTGCTTTGTACACACGGGCAAAATTTCATTAGCGTTAAGTAAATTAAGAAAACTTCCCGAGTATACATACACAAGAATTTAAGGATCTTTCAAGATTTCATTTAAAAAGAAAAAATAAAGATTAGTTGATTACAAAATTTAATTGTTATTGGAGAGTTAATTAAGATAATTGGATGAATATAAAATTGTATGCCAGTGTAAAATTTTAAGGTTTCTTCAAAAGTGGTGGCTTTTCAAACAGTGGTTTTTTGTGTTTTGACGACAGCTGACAGATAAAAAAAATTGTTGTCTTTGTTTTGAAAGTTACGAGGTCATAAAAAGTCATTTCATTAAAGATAATCTAAAATTGTATATCCATAAAGGCATAAACACATTCAAGCAAGTCTTAAGTTCTGGGCTCCCTCATGGCTTGCTTCAGAGAATTGAAAACAACATGATAACATCGTGTCAGTACTATCATCGCCATTTTTACATTAAAAAAAATATCTATTGACAGTTGTAGGCTTGGGAGATTAAAATTTCCATCATTGGACAAAACAAGACTTGCCAGGTAGCTTTAAGGCTTGGTTTTCTGATGCCTCATTTCTGAACGTTTGTCCAACCACCTGTGCAACCCGGCTAACACTCGTTTCAAAATTCACAGCTGATATTACTTTGTTGAACGTATAAGGCCGTAGTTAGGTAGGCGTTGAAAATGTAAAAAAAAATGTAAAATGACTTCTGTTCTTATGTAAAGCCTAGTACTAAGGTCCGCGCTAAACTAAATTTTAGCAGGTCTCCAATATCGAGCCGTTCTTTAAGACTAGTATCGAGTTCGGGCAAAGTAAAATTTTGACGACTGTTATTTTGGAGAAAACAAAGTGACAGATATCCAAATTGCCAGTTTTTCACGGACCAAACCTCCAAGCTGTAATTGCGTACATTTTTCCCCTTTATTGGGCCGGTTTCAACCTCTTTTTGGCGGCTGAGGGAATAGAATTCGTTTTTAAGGTCTTTTGATAATTTTAGACTACCAACTTTTTACACTGCTACAACGCAATATTAAGCCAAGCTCAGGGGATACCCTATGATGCAAAGCACAGCGTGGCAGGAAGGCGATAGGGAAAGGATTAAGGGATATGAGGAGAGCGGCGGAGGTGCCGATGTATGTCGCCCTTAAACTTTCGCAGGTTGTATGCCGGAGGAAAGACAAAAGATGGTAGACTGTTCCACATTCGCACAGTTCGGGATAAGAAAGCATCACGGAATTTTACTGTACGGCCGAAGGTAATTTGAAAAGTAAAAGGATGAGCGCGGGATGCAGCGCGAGTATTGCGTGCAGGCACTATTCTACAAGGGATCAGACTAGATATTTCATCAGAACATTGACCATGCATATAGCGATAAAGGAGCGAAAGGCATCCAACATTGCGACGGTGCTCGAGCGAGTCGATATGACGAGTAATTGCCACATCGCCAATGAGCTTGCAGGTTCTCTTTTGGACAATATCCAATGAAGCTAAGGCTGTGCGACCAGCCCCGCCCCAGATATGGGAATTGTATTCCATTCTGGTCTGATGTAGGACTTGTAGAGGAGCGCTATATTTGATGAGCTGAAATATTTCTTACACCTTTTCAAAAAACCAAGACATTTTGATGCTTCTTTGGCAACTGAGAAGATATGATCTGTCCAGCTTAACTTACTGGAAATATTAATGCCAAGAATGCTTAGTGACGGTGAATCAGAAATTAATGCACCATCAAACGAAACGGAAGTGGTTAAGTGATGGTCTTGTTTTAATGAGATGAGACAGCTTTGGGTCTTAGATGCATTGAATTCGACGCGATTCACTTTGCCCCAAGGGAGAATATTGTCAAGATCGTTATTCAATGATATAATCATGCAGTCTCGTTTAACACATATGACGTTCCCTCTGGAATCCGCAAGGGTGTCAAAGGAGTATGCGAAATCAAGGGTACTGTCATCAGCAAAGCTATGGATAGGATTGAAAGTAAGGGAAAGCAGATCATTAATGAAGATTAGAAAGAGAGTCGGAGAAATAACAGAACCCTGGGGGACACCGGCATTAATAGGATGAGGTTCAGATATAACGCCATCTAATACAACACGTATTTGGCGACTAGATAAAAAGATTTCAATCCATAATAGAAGAGGAGGGGAAAGACCAAGTGCTTTGAGTTTGGCTAAAAGGGCTGGATGCCAGACTCTATCAAAGGCCTTTGAAATATCTAGAGCAACGATTTTGGACTCACCAAAATTGTGAAGACTACGATTCCAACGTTCCGTAAGAAAAGTCACCAAGTCTCCAGATGAGCGTCCGTGCCGGAAGCCGTATTGGCGATCGTTGATGAGCTGATTGGTTTCCAGATACTTCATTAATTTGGAGTTAATGATAGATTCAAAAACCTTTGAAAGAATCGAAGTGATTGCAATTGGTCGATAATTTGAGGGATCGCTACCCTCTCCTTTCTTGGGAATAGGCTGAACGTGAGCTAGTTTCCAAGCAGTTGGAAATTTTCCTGCCGAATAGGACAGGTAGAATAGTTTGCGCAGAGGTTTAGCCAAGGATGAGGCACAGCTTTTAATTAATAGGGGCGAGAAACCATCAGGGCCTGCGGCTTTAGAGACGTTGATACCATTAAGGACCTTGAACACATCTCTCGTACGGATGTGTATTGACTCTTGTACACATCCGCACGGGAGATTCACGACAGGTGCCTGTGAAGTGGGTGGAAGAAAAGAATTTGATGCGAATCTAGCAGCCAAAATATTAGCTTTATCCAGGGAGTCAACAACCACTTCACCATTATTAAGTAGTGAAGGTATAGAGGAACTGCTGAAGTTGTTCCTGATGGTTTTGACCAGGGACCAGAAACCTTTACTACCTTTGCGGCTTGCCAAGATTCTTTGTCTAACATTCTGGTCAAAAAGAAATTTTTCTCTCTGGATAATGGACTTGCAGGTGTTCCGTGCAGTCTTGTAGATTTCTTTCAGTTCTGGACAAGGATGCACTTGATAGGCGCGAAAAGCAGACTCTTTCGCTTTTATAGCTTGGTTGCACTTATCGTTAAACCAAGAGCGATTTTGCTGTTGTTGACATCTGCTGTAAGAATACGGAATATATTTACGCATGCCTAGACTTAGTATGTTACTAAGTTCTAATGTGCATTCATCAGCATCCCTCGAAGCAAAACAGACCGACCAATCTATATCTCTAAGATAATGATTGAGACTTTCCCAACCAGCGTTCTTATAGTGCCAGAGAAGCCTACTTGTAGGTGGAGAAGTAGGGCGGCGCAGAGTTGAGGTGATAAATTGAGCCGTGATTAGACAGTGGTCTGAATTACCAAGAGGGGAGCCGACTGAGATGGAATATTTGTCAGGGTGAGATGACAGAAAGAAATCTAGTAAATTGGCCCTATCTCCAGCTGCATCAGGGATTCTCGTCGGTGAATCCACTAGCTGATGTAAATTGAAAGATTCACAAAATAGTTCAACGAATCGGCCCGCAGGACTTGTGGTAGAAGAATGTCTGAGCCACGGTATGTTATGGACATTAAAATCGCCTGCCAGGACGATTTCGGAAGAGGGGGAGACAGAAAGCAAATGATCAATATTGTTGGAGATACTGTCAAATGCGGATACCGTGTCGACATCAGACATATTTGGGCTGCGATAAAGGAAGCAAAAGTAGATGATGTGCCTGTGAAGTTTGAACCTAATCCAGATGTAATTAAACTCAGCAGTGGAAGAAGGTGGAAAATCTTTTAGAATGGTAAAGGCCACATCAATCCGAATATATATTGCGATCCCCCTATGTGGAGAAAAAAGAGGCACTAAGCTATAACCAGGGACGTGATATTGATTAGAATCAGCATCAGAAACGACCTTGGTTTCACTTAGCGCAAGAATTGCCGGATTTTTTTTATTGAAGGTGGCAGTACACCGAAAAACGATTTGCCCCCATCCGCGAATGTTGCAAAATTCTAAAATAAAATTCTGCATGTTCCAAAGCAAAACAAAAAAAAAAGCAGAGGAAAGAGCGACACACAACAACACAAATATTTATTTAGGGGCAACCAGCTGCAGTCAACGACACAGCGAGGTAAAAAAAAACAGCAATAGGGTTATGCCTATTTGCTGCTTTCAGTACCTCAGACCGTGCAGTTCAATGACCACAGCTGGGGACACCCGTATTGATGATCAGTGACAAGGGCTAATGACCTTGCACTGATCACTGATGTACATGGGAGATTCGATAAACACTACCGTACTGTGCTGCATAGAAAAGCCCTTAAATAGTCTTAAATTTGAAACTTTGTAAATGTTCAATGAATCCGTTCTTAGACGTAAAAAATGAGTGAATTTTACATCAAAAAAGAGATTACACGTTAGTAATAGATGTTTAGATAAGTAAGCCAATAAATAAGTCAAGGAATAATGGATTGATTGAATGAATAAAAAATTTTAATCCTTTAATCAATTAAACAATCCGAAATATGTCAATATGAAAACAATCTGAGAATTGTCATAGAAACAGGCAATAATTTTACCAGATTTACAAAGCGCTATCTATCTGAAAATAGTAAATTTCACTTTTTATTAGTGAACTACGTACTTCGCTAGTAAAATCATCAGTAAAATTTAGGGACCGAACCAGTTATGACTTTTTACGAAAAAAGCCAACTTTAACTGTTATTCCTGACCGATAATAATTTGAAGCTAAAAAAACCAAGCTGGAAAAGCTTTTTTTTTTTATCTGGAAAAAAAAATAAAGCCAACTTGGCTTTTTATTTTATCTGGCAAAAACATTTTATCTGGCAAAAAACATTTTTTCGAGCTGGAAGTAACAGGGTTTGAAGCTGGTTATTTTTTTGAGGAAATAGAAAAAGTCAAGCTGGTTTCTTACTTTTTCTAGCCGAGTATCATTTTTGGCTAGAACAAAATAAATTTCCTTTCCATTAAAAATAATTCGGATATGGGAACCCTAATCGCTTTTCAAATAATTTGTCGGCACTACAGCCGACAACGATAAGACGCGCTCGTGCAGTTGTTAAAGTTTTCAGAACGCCGGCTTTTCGGTAAGTTAATGACGACATCCTAAAATAAGTCAGAAGTAGAGCAAATCGTAAATCATACCTTCCTTTAGTTATTATTATTGATAATACTTGACTATACATTTATTACCGGATACCGGATAAGAAAAAAAAATTGATAACTGGTTCGGACCCTGAAAATAAGAAATCAGCTTGGCTTTTTATACTTCCAGCCCGAAAAAATAAAAAGCCAAGCTGGCTTTTCTCTTTTGCCAGAAAAAATAGCAAGCCCAGATGGCTTTATATTTTTGCCAGATAAAATAAAAAGCATTTCCAGCTTGATTTTTAAGCTTTTTTTAATAAAAAGTTAAGTTTTCAAAACCTTTGCAGGAACCGAAACGGGTTTCACGAGACATCTTTTGGTATATTCCACAAAATTCCACGATCATGATTTATCTCAGCTTTCTTTTTTCAAAGTTTTCAAAATACCAGTTAATTTCGGTCCCTAAAATTGTTGCTTGCGATTTTACCAGCACTTAAATTTGTATGGAAATGTCACATTTTACTCGAACTCGATACTAGGCTTTAGCAGTGAAAATATGACAGCGGAGACTCAAGGAAAATATATATTAAAAACAAGAAGAAGAATTTTGCAATTTTTTTACGGAAATACAACGCGCGGATATAATATTTTTAAAAACAGATAGTTAAAATTATTTGGAAATATTAAAAATATTAAAATAATATGCATAATGATACAATAAAAAAAAATTAGCTATGATATTGAAAATACGGCCACAAAAAGAAATCCAATTGATCCGTACTTACAGCAAAGACGTACAAAACTACGTTTACTACAAAAATCCGGTCAATAAATTTATCAAATCTCAGAACTCTGACAATAAATATTTTAGCGCGCCCGGCGGATAAATGCAAGCTAAATTTTTTGGACTCTTACTGGTAGTGCCATCTCTAATCAAAACCCAAAGGCAAATTTAGCGCGTTTACTTTAGTACTGCTGTGGCTAAAATTCAGGATAAATTTTCGCCAATATCTTTTAGCTTGCTACATTTGCATACAAAATTTAGCTTAGCGCGAACCTTTGTACTAGGCTCAAGTCAGAAAACAACTTTTCAAGATAATCCTGTGTAAAAAATAATACTAGTGTTCAGGGACGCGTTCATAAAGTAGGCTGCAGCCGGCTATGGTAACTGTAGATGTGGCTATCGTCGTTCGGGAATGCAATAGCCAGATTTTTGACTTGGCTAAATGACTGTGAGATCTAGTCTCGAACGTAAGGGAGGATGTCGGTTTAGAAACGGATAACTCAGCTTTAAATTCAATTCAAATATAAATTTTATTAAAGTAACTAACCTAAATATCACAATTCAATTTCAACTTGAAATCTATTATTACTATTACTACGATTAAAATTCAGTAAAAAATTCAACAACAAAAAACATAACGACAGTTTAAAAATTCAAATAAAAATTCAATATTTAACAAATTCTAGTGGTAATACTCCAAATTGAGTTCTCTCCCCAAAACGTTCTCCTTATTCCTGAAATGAACGAGAACAGAATAATTTTTAATTTATTGGAATTAAACTTCCACAAATCAAATATAGAGTAAAATTCTCTGAGAGCGAGAGCAACGATGTGGCAGAATTAAACTTCGGCTGCAACGTGCCGAAGCGTGTAAGCAGAATTATACTTCTGTTACAGCGAGTATTGAAACGCGTAGGCAGAATTATACTCCTGCTACAACGTGCTGAGGCGTGTAAGCAGAATTAAACTTGTTACAGCGAATGTCAAAACGTATGCGCAGAACCATGCTTCAATCGCAACGTCCTGGAGCGTGTAAGCAGAATTAAACTTCTGTCACACGATTGGGGATTAAGTGTCAGATTTTGGGAGTGTGTATTTTAATATAATTAAACTTTTATATGAAGGAAAAAACAAAATTATACTTCTGTTCAAAGGATAGGAAACAGATTAAGCTCTGGTGGAGTATGCTTTCAGATTAGACTCTGAAAACCGAATGGTGATTTTGCTGCGGCTCGCCGCCTTTTTATAACCGCCGTGAACAGCTCTGTCCCAGCTCCATAATGTGTTGCCCTGGCAACGCTTGGTTCGATTTGGTCCAATTTTGATTGTGACGACACCAGCTGTTTGACGTAATGTCACTAGATGACATTACGAAAGTTGTAAATATACTGGAGATGTATATGTATAATTAATTAATAATTATATGTAATTAATGTATTTTCTATTTAATTTCAGCTCAAATAATATGTAGGACAACTGTAGGCAGGATTGGGATGGATTATATTTGTTCAGGACGTTGAGGAATCAGATAAGTTTTATATATAGAACATTGATACTTTGTGTTGTTTCCTTTTTTTGTATTTTTTAGGACAAGGTGATTTCATCGAGGGATATAATTTGATGGTGCGATTTCAACGAAGGATCTACAAATATTTATGTGGACTGAACAATGACAGTTCGTCACGTTCGGAAAATCATAGTACCCGGTGTCGTAGTCGACTGCAGCCGGTACAGACTTGAGTGAATGATGCTTTCATTTCGAGTTACTAACATTTCGATATCATCAAAGGAATCCGTTGATAGAGTAATAAATTTCGGTACTGGCAAATCTTCACTGTGTGGTATTGGTGCTTTAGCCGATTGTGCTATTTGTACCGGTTCATACATTTCACACGTACTGAATAAAAGTAGCAATCATCAAGATGATTTCTTGGCTCATTTCACGTCATCGGCACTCCAAATTTAAGTACTTTGCGTCCTCCATGCATCGAGTATCGGAGAGATTCCACATAAGCTTTACATTCTTTATGTGGCACCAAATTTTTATCCTACTGTCTAAGCTGTTTCCCAAGATATGTTTGGTGTAAGCTTGTTTTACGAAATTGTTAATACTTCTTCGATGTATTTGTTGACAATGTTTACCACGTATGTATGTAGAAAAAGTTTGGAATAACTCATGTTTTCCAAAATCAAGGAAAAACACAATTGTTAGATGATTTAAAAAATTGTCGTTGATTGCGCGAACCGCCTAGCTATCGTGAACTCAAGATTCCAAATCAGACTGCCTTGCTGCTCAAGTCAAGTCAAGTCAAGTGCTTTTGCGCTTTCAAATATTCTTCATTGACTTCCTTCTTCCGATTTTATTAGATGATTTTTCACATCCTTGTTTAGGACGTTGGGGCTAATCTTTGGCCCCCTCAGTTCGACTATGTCTTCTCTTCTTTTTGATCCTTGGTTTGGTTTTTGATCACCTTTCGTGTTGTTGTTTGTTCTTTTTCTTACAGCTGCTGCGCCACATCAGCTGTAGTTAATAAATTTCTCGCAGGAGTTTGTTATTAAATTTGGGAGGATAGTAAGCATTGGATATCTTTTGGGATCTTTAGGAAGTTAAGGACTGGGAAGTTCCTATACTGGCAGGTTTTATCAGAGACATTCCTGTGTTCGTGAGTGGGTTATTTTGGATTACCCCCTGTAGTAATCTCCTTTAGTATCATAGAAATTTATTCTACCTTCGTGGAGGTAGATGATTCTAGCATCCGGTTGAGCCAAAAGCAAGGGTGACAGGTATTTGAAATTTGCCGATATTAGAAGATCCGGGAAGTTGTTTATGAGTGGGTTTGAATGGATAGGGATTTTCTCGACTTGTTTTTCGGTTTAACCGGACAGATACTCTTTGATAGGAGTTATATTGGCTGCCTCGTACAATACTTCGTTCCGATAGTATTTTCCGTTGACTCTTCTATGGAGTCCTGTGCAAACTCTAAGAATCTTGCTTTCGAGCTTGCTAAGGGGGTCCATATAAGTGGAGGAAATTGTGTGCCATATGGGAAAGCAATAATTGATGACAGGCCTTATTAGTTGCTTGTACATGAGTAGTTTTGTCCGAGTTGTGAGTTCGTCCCTGACATTGGTTGTAGGGCTTATAGGAGTAGGAGTTCATGGAAATTTACTCCTAGATATTTCGCTGTTTGTGTGGGCTTTATTATTCCGCCATGCCTTACTTCTGCCTTTCGACTCGTAATTTATTCTCGTATAGATCTTAAAACTGCTGTCCTTACCCTATTGTATTCTTCATCTAACTATACTGCAGCTAAACCTGGAGTCGGTAAATCTGTCATCTAATCTGTAATCTAACCTACATCTCCCCATAATTCTTTTTCTCGACAATTGCGGCCATTTTGAACTGTCGGTTTATCATCATTTCTAATTATTCTATCGTAAATGATATTTCCATTTACCCTATACTTGGCTGTAGTTACCTACAGTATCGGTTTACCGCTAAGTACTCAAAAAGGCTTCTCAACCTTGAAGATATCGAAGGGTTCCATTATGATCGTGCCCGGTGGAATTTCTTGCTAACCGGAGCCAACCCAGAGTTTAATTACATCTGGATTAGGTTCAAATTCCACAGGCACATCATCTACTTCCGTTTCCTTTATCGCAGCCCAAATATGTCTGATGACGACACGGAATCCGCATTTGACAATACCTCCAACAATATGGATCACTTGCTCTATCTCTCCCCCTCTTCCAAAATGACCACAGTGTCAGACAAAGAATCTTTGCAAGCCACAAAGGAAGCAAAGGTTTCTGGTCCCTGGTAAAAACCATCAGAAACAACTTCAGCAATTCCTCTAAACCTTCTCTTCTTAATAATGGTGAGGTGGATGTGTACAAGAGCCAATACACAACGAGAGATTTGTTCAAGGTCCAACTGCTTTGAAACTAGCTCACGTTTAGCATATTCCCAAGAAAGCTGAGGGTAGCGATCCATAAAATTATCGACCAATTGCAATTACTTCGATTCTTTCAAAGGTTTTTGAATCAATCATTAACTCCAAATTAATGAAGTATCTAGAAACTAATCATCTCATCAACGATCGCCAATACGGCTTCCGAGCTGGACGCTCATCCAAAGACATGCTGACTTTTCTCACGGAACGTTAGAACTGTAGTCTTCACAATTTGCGTGCGTCCAAAATCGTTGCCTTAGATATTTCAAAGGTCTTTGTTAGAGTCTGGCATCCAGCCCTTTTAGCCAATTAGCATTTGGTCTCTCCCCTCCTCTTCTATTATGGATTAAAAGTTTCTTATCCGGTCGCCTAATACGAGTTCTACTAGATGGCGTTTCATCTGAACCTCACCCTCTAAATGCCGGTGTGCTCCATGTTCCGTTATCCCTCAATCTATCTTCTGAATTTTCATTACTGATCTGCTTTCCCTTACTTTCAATCCCAGCCATAGTTTCGCTGACGACAGTACCCTTGATTTCGCTTTCTTCGTTGACACTCTTGCAGACTCCAGAGGGAATACCGCATGTGTTAAACGAGATTGCATGAGTAGATCATTGGGTCACGATCTTGCCAATATCCTCGCTTGGGGCAAGCCGAATTGGGTAGAATTTAATGCATCTAAGTCTCAAAACTGTCTCATCTCATTAGAACAAGATCATAATTTATCCACTCCCGTTTCTTTTTATGGAGCACTGATCTACGATACACCATCTTTATGCATTCTTGACATTAACATTTCCAGTAAGTTAAGCTGGACAGATCACATCTTCTCAGTTACCAAAGAAGCATCGAAATGTCTCGGATTTCTGAAAGGGTGTAAGAATTATTTCAGACCGTCAAATCTAGCGCTCCTCTGCAAGTCTTATATCACACCTAGAATGAAATACAATTCCCATATCTGGGCTGGGGCTGGCCACATTGTCCTAGCTTCATTGCATATTGTCTAGAAGAGTGCATTCAAGTTCATTGCCGATGTTACAATAACTTTCCATATCGACTCGCTCAAGCACCGCCGCAATGTTGGATGCCCTTTCGCTCCTTTATCGGTACATGTATGGTCAATGTTCCTGTGAGATCTAGTCTCAAACAATAAGGGAGAGGTGCCGGTTGTTGAAAGAATAACTCAGCGTTTTCAACTTCAAATATAAAATTTTATTAACAATTCATTTACTTAACCTAATATCACAAAATTCAAATTAAACAAATGAGCTTAAATCTAGAAATTCAAATAACAATTCAATATAAATTAAAAATGGTCCAAATGACGTGGTCTGTTTCTTTATTTCTGAAAAGAAGAAGAAGACCGGAATTAATTTTTCAGTCACCATATAAACTACTGTAATAAAAATGGTACTGCTGCTACTGCGTATGGGCAGTAGGGCAGTAAAGTGACGCACAAAAGAACTCTGCGAAACTATTTGATGGTAGCGGCCCCGTCAGACAGGAAGGCTGAATAAGCAAAAAAAGGGGGTGCAGCAGCGTGCTGCAACGTGTGGTGCTGAACAGATGTAGCACAATAAAAGTTTGGCAGAATTATTCTCCTGCTTAGGTGTGGGAATGTGGATGATAGGAATTTTCAGATTAGACTACTATAACAAGGAAATTGGGAACACGATTCTTTCTTCACATTATATTCTGAACCAGATGAACTCTGAGACAAGAATGGTGCCATCTATTGCGACTCGTCGGCTTTATATAGCCGTGGTCACCAGTTATGTTCATCTCGTCTCTTGGTGTTGCCCTACGAACGGTTATTGCAATTGCTTGTATTCTGACTGAAGCGAAGGCGAACTCGGCTGCCTGCAGAAATGTCATTTGATGACCTAAAAGAATGTAAATATACACAGGTATGTAAGTATGCTTTATGGTATTTTGGTTTTAAATAATTGATTTCATAATTGTTTTCTCTGTTGTTTTTTATAAATTTAGATAAAATAAGCTGTCAAGGACTGCGGACTTGAGAAGTTATAACAATATAACCTAGTGTGGGAATTTCATTATAGTCCAGCTGAAATTGCATTTGGTGGAGATGTGCAGCATTTAATTAGATAAGTACTCTGAGATGTTTGAAATTAGTCTTAATATTTTGTGATCTTTTTTTTTCTTTCATTTTATGAGTGACGTCTCCAGGAAGCTTCCAGTTAAATAATGCTTTTGCCTTTCTAATGCTGTCCCACGGTATACATGTGTTTTTGAGAAGTTCGTTGATTATGGGAGTAGCGTCCTTTGGGATCCCTGGAGTTGGTTTAGCCGATTCGACGCTAGTTGCTTTATACTTTCGAAATCTCTTGGGGGACTGAAGGGCATATCCGCATACTGGATTGGTGGATTTATATTAGAGTCTTGAGGTACTACGTTGCTGAATTTCGTAGTTGTGCTTGAACGTGTTGTGCCTTTGGAAGGAATCATCATGCTATCTGATTCCATTTTTTTTTATGGACGTTGTTGTGCTTACATCGGGCATACTAGATAGTAATTTATTTGTGTCTGCAAGTTTGTGTTTAGGAACTGGTGGCATCGTTGGGATACGAATACCTGCCGTTTACTTGGTTCCAGTTTAGTATCATCGGGGAGGCTTGGTAGCACTGTACTTTGTTTACTAAGGGGCTGTCTTGGCTTTGTTTACTTTCGAATCACGGGGTGATTCGGGATCGGCTCTGACCCGAACTTCAAGACTTTGTTTGGCATGGGTATTCCACTTAAAGCTCTCACCGAAGTAGATATTCCTTGTGCCTCAAATGGTCTTGCATTTCGCGTGATCGTCGAGGAGTGTACAGGTGTTGGGCGTATGACGACACATTACATGTTTCTTCCCTTCGTATGTGTGGGCTGATAGGCCTGATAGGTTTAGAAGCCGCCAAAAGTTCCGTAGGAGTAGATGCAAGGCTTACATCCATAGAATCCAGTGATTCTGAATTGCAAATCTCTAACAATTCTTCCATTGCACTTAATAAAGAAAAAGAATAGAATTTAACCAAAACTGAAAAAATTAACGAGTTTTAAAAACCACTTTTCACTTGCCACTTTTGAAACTGAAGTGATTTTTGGTGAGTTCTGAATTCGTTTATATTCAAATGTAACGGGTGTTTTGGAACTTGGTACTGCCAGAGAGCAATTGACTTTGGTGGGGATAATTGATGATTGTCAGGAGATGTTGGTGGATGGGAGAGGACAAATTTTTGAGATCGGACGGGTGAGAATAATTTTGGGGTTTTAATAGTAACTGCTCGAACTAAGTTATTATGTCCAGTGTGAACTTTAATTATTCGTCCCTTTCCTTTTCAGTCTACCATTTATGTCGTTGGTGCAATGTATGCAAATAGTCTCTTGACCATTGCTTCCAAAAATTGTCGGAGAGGGATTGGATGTGCTGGAATCTTTTGAGAGGATGTTGTTGTAGATTAAGTGGGGGAGGTTCTGTTATGGTGAGATTATATCGAGCAGTAAGGAAGTGTCCGGGAGTGAGAATATTGTAGTCTGTTGGGTCATTTGAAAGAGGAGAGAGAGGTCTGCCATTAAAACATGCCTCTATTTGAACTAAAATTGTATATAGTTCTTCGTAGGTGAGTTTTGCATTCTTGATTGTTTTATAGAGATGACGTTTGGTGGATTTTACACCAGATTCCCATAAGCCTCCAAAGTGAGGTGCTGCAGGAGGGTTGAGTGCCAAGTTATACCTTGGTTGGAAAATTCTTTGGCCAAATTGACTTCGATTGCTCTAATTGATTAATTTAAATTTGATTGTAAAATTCGATTCGCTCCTACAAAATTTGCTGTTTTGTATTGTCTTTGTACAACGTTTCACACAGTTGATCTTCGTGTGACAATGTTGGTCGGATGGTGCATTCTTCAATCTCGGAAAATTTGCTCAACTGATTATCCCACTCAGTATTTATTGTAGTGTGGGTGGATAACACGGCTCTGAGATAGTCTTAATACTTTGTGTCCTTTTTTTTCTTTCTTTTTAGGAGGTGTTGTTTCGTCGATGAAATAGCAAGTTTGATCGCTTGTAGAATCATTCCTGCATGTAACACTCGCGCTGCAAACCGCGCACATTCTTTTACCCTTAAAATTACATTCGGCCGTATAGTAAAATTACGTGATGCTTTTTATCCCGAATTGTGCGAATATGGAACAGTCTACCATCTTCTGTCTTTCCTCTGCGAAAGCTTAGGAGTGACATACATCAGCACCCTCGCCGCTCTCCTCACATTCCCTAATTCCTTTCCCTATCTCCTTCCTGTCATGCTGTGCTTTGCATCATAAGGTATCCCCTGAGCTTGACTTAATAATATGTAAAAAAAAATAGTTACATATTACAAGTATGTAAACATTTTGGTGAACTTTAAGTAAACCATTTAAAATTTTGCTAACCTCTTCAAAGTGACCAGGGTTTTATTTTTTTTAAGAAGAAAACAGAAAAACAGAACTATTCCGAGATGCCATTTAGAAAACGCGCTTCTTTACTGCCAATACATCTCCATTTCTAACATAATCTGAATATGAATGAAGTACACCAACATCGTGAACTATAATTAAACAATTTTTTCTTCTTTACTTTTAAAATATTTTCTTTTTATATTTTCTTTTTTGAATATAGTTTTTACTTTAAAGCAGATATTTTCATATTTTAAATAATATTTAAATTTCTAACCAATAGTTTGTGGCATGTAGGGGCAAAAAAAACAGAAAAGCAAACTTCACAGAGGTTGCTGATGTGGAGGTGAACGCTAACAAAAACCGCCAAAGTACACAAAATCCATGCTAACGTAGGTATATGGTATATAATCTACTTTTCAACATCATAACACGAAACATATATATTATAAAGGATTAAAGAATTAAAACCACAAATACCATGCATATGAACTTAATTCACAAAACGTCATATACCTTATTCACAGGAACTAGTTCTTTTCATAAAGAGTCAAGAAAAAACTCATTCAGAAGGCGAAATTCGCGAATTTTTTTTTTCTTTTTTTTACTTTATACCAAAACATTAATTAAAATATTTTCATTTGAAATATCAAACAAATATATATATTTGTAGTAAGTAAGGGGTAAGTTGTCTAGAGTAATATAAGAGAGGGAGACGAGAAAAAAAAATTATGTTCAATAGAACAGACGTTCATTTGACCGTGAATAGACGTTCCGAATTGAATAGGCTTTTACGAATTTATCATTAGACTGAAATGAAGCCGAATAGAATGCGTATATTCAGTGGCACTTCCATTTAATAAATTAAGGAAATGCCTTTGAGGCCCACCCACATACATCTCACTCGACCAGCTCAGTTCACAGGAGCATGAAATTCACTTTTCTCTCTGAAGAAACTTGAATAGAAACCCCGCCCGTATATACGAGTATATATGCCCCCAAATAGGTGGCGGCATGGCAATGGCAACTAAAGGAGAACGCTCACTCCAAAAAGGCATTTCTTTCATCTTATACTAAAAGAAGAAGAAGTCCTTTAAAGGATTTTACACATCAATCATTCTGTACAACTGTGAACTTTGATATCGGTGATAAAAAAAAATTCCATCTTTGCACGCCTAGTAAATTCATCTTATCGGCTATACTGATAGGTCCTGGATAGTGTGAAACAACCCCTTACAATTGGCGAGTGCTTGCTTACAATATACTTAATATCGATTGCAAATTCGAGAAGCAATCACACGAGTCACTAGAACTTCAAAACCATCAGGATCAGGATCTCCATTACGTTCGTATATAATTCTTAGAGCCTAGTCAGTTGAAAAAAGAAATGAATCGGGCGGGAGCGTTTGGTTTTTTAATAAATGGAAACATGTTTCCTACTTGTTTTTTCCCTCTCTCCAGTTTTTTTTTTATATAATATGTGTCGTCTCTGTGACCAAGCCAAGTATGGAATTTTAAGGGGTTGTCCCTGTTTTCGTGTCGATATCGTATATTCTTATAGGGTGGAAAGTGCTTGGACACGTTTTATTAATTTACAGAAACACATATACCTACCTAACAACAACAACAAAAAATGCCCGTTGATAATTGAAAATACTCACATCCCTTTTGTATAGCTGACTGGTGTTAATTACAGATTTAAGGTCTTTTCCATCAAATTGATAATTTTAATCACGTACTTATATATGACTGCCCTGGGGAAAGTCATCAAACATCTCGCCTGTACGTACTTATATAGGTATGTACCCCTACGTTTCTCTCTTAATGATGTCCTCAAGTTTAGTGCAAATAATTAAACAAATTCATATTTTTATGGGTTTATTTCTATATTTTCTAGCTAGCAGAAGGAGTACTTATTTGGTTTTCATTACTCTTACAAGACTTAGGGACTCCATCCGTGCTAAGCATATACATAAGTATAAATGAAATTTCTGTTTTTTACCCTTTTTTACATTTCAATTCTATATACCTACTAAGATTTTGTATAATACTCTTACGGCTCAAAGCACAAAATTTCTAGGGTAAATATTTAGGGCTGTAGAGTAGAACGTGTCAACGTGACGACGACTCGACTCGACTTGACGATGAAAAATATTGCAAATATCCTTCAAATGGCACGTGAACGCACTTCGGAACCGAAGCCGCATTTCTCCCTTTTAGTGCGGATATCCCACAGAACAGAAAAAGGGTTTCAATCGTCCCACCTTTAACTTCTTTTGTATTATTTCCTCCATCTCATATCGTCCTACACTTGTTAAATATCCTTTGTAGTCGGTTTTTCGCATCATCACACATATGTAGTGATGTTGAATGCATATTCTTACAGATTTTTATATATATATATTTTTTTCCTACTTAATAAGGAAAGGGTAATAATGGATTCGAAATTGTGTGATTATTATTATTCCACCGAGAGTTTCCAATTCGTTCCTCAAGGAGCCATATATATGTATGTATAGTAGAATGGGTGACACTGACATGCGTCTGACATTGACTGATGGGTGACTGTGTCGTCCTTTATATTCATCCCTATGGATGAAGAATAGAATTTCTATTTTTTATTTATTTTTTTTTTATTTTTTATTTAGGAAAGTATTTAGGTAATGGATGAAGAAAACTCCCTCTTATATATTTATATAGTACGTACATGCCAACGTATGTAGAATCCCTTAATTTTCTATTGAAAATATGCAAACGTAAATACACTAAGGAGTTCTCCCATAAATTTGTCTGATCAGAGGACTTCTAAAGTGATTCGTATTGTATACACTTGACTGCATCTATTCTTCTCGGGTGTCGACAAAAATTTGTTGGCTTACAAAAGATTATAGTATACCTATGTGGATGGCATTGCTACATAAGCAAGTGGTATTAAGTAATTATTTCACACTATTGCATGTTTGGATGAAAACGTTGAATTGAAATTAACTTATGCACTTAAAAGAAAAACAGGACTTCCTAATTAATCAAATACAATTGTATGCAATCTACGTAATTACGAATATGGTAGTCACCTCTTACTAGTAGATGTTCGAAGCTACGGAGCTATTCTATAGCTAAATCTTGTGCCCAGACGTATGAAAAAATTTAATGTCTAATGTAAGGAGACCCTTTTTGTGGGCTTGACTGATGATGGGGTACCAGAATTTATATAAGGATGTCACTTAAAATATTAATTGAAAAATTGATTGTAAATGATTCAACGTGCAGGTCTAGCCACCACCTTAATATGGATTAGAATTGTAGCTTTTACAGAAAAAAAAAGTCTTCTGAATGTGTAGGTAGACAGACTGTTAGTAGAATTTAACATTCCATTTATTATTTTTTTTTTCACTTCAACGCATTTTGCAAATATATTGAAATTATTTTTAGTAAATTTCTGTCTTATAGACTAGAAAAAAAATCCACATATACATACATACATATCAATCCTTACATTCTACCGCACAGGAATTAGAATCTGTTGCTTCATCTCGGACTTTGGTTGCGGATAGTGCCCCCACCAACGATACCTCGCCTGCAGTTGGAGATGGTGTTATGTTGCGGCCAGCCAGGCTTCCCAAATATGTTTTCGTCTCTAGAGTACATCCTAATACCACTGAAAACGAAATTATGAAACACATTTAAACACGTGTCGGCACTCCGAGCTCTTTGATTGCCTGGAAAAAGTTATATACTCGACATGCTCTCGAGAAACGCTCATTTTCTGCGTCCTTTAGGATTTTAGTTCCGGAAAATCTGTTTCAGGCGGTGCTTTCTCCTGATATATGGCCCTGCAATTCCATTGTACGTGAATTTATTCCTAAATAACGTTCCGGATCTTCTATTATGGAAAAAAAAACTTGTTAGCGAAATCTCCGTCTATTACGCCAACGTAATAGGTCTTCACTCTAAGACGACTCGCCTTTTTACAAGTTCGTCGAGTTCCTGTTTCGACGTGGTCTGCTTGACCGAGACATGGCTGTGTGGGAAGATCGCTGATGAAGAGCTTTTTGGGCCCGAGTTCTTGCTGTTTCGCCGTGACCGCCATCGTCTGTCTCTGGATGCTTCTCTTGGAGGTGGAGTACTTTGTGCTGTTCGTTGCGACCTTCCTTGTTTCTTGGTTGACTTTGTTGATTCCGGTGATCTTGAGTTTATTTGTGTGGCTCTCAGGCTTTCACACAAAACCGTATATATTGCTACAGATTATATCCCTCCATGCCCATCTGCTGAGATATTTGATTTGTTGGCTTCATGTATAGATAGGCTTACTGAAGTTCTGGTGCCTGCCGATGAGTTGTTGCTTTTCGGTGATTTTAACCTGCCTAATGTGAGTTGGTTACACTCTCTGGACGATGAGGTCTTGCTGCCCTCTTTTTTAGCGACTCCTCAACATGCCATATCTTTTATTGACAACATTATTTCTTTGCAGTCTAGCGGTGTGACTAAAAATCTCTTGACCTGGTATTTTCGTCCGATCCCAATGGTACTCTCGTTAAGCGTTGTTGTTTAACTCCTATGGTTCCTGAAACAAGTCATCATCCGGCACTACATATAGTTTTGTTTTTTGATCCTGTAACTTCATCATCTAATGCTTCTAGTAACTACGAGTATTGTTATAACTTTAAAAAAGCTGATTTTAATAAAATGAATGAATATACGTTTGCGACTGGATTAGTGTTCTGGGGGAACGTGACATTGATAAAGCTATGAACTCGTTTTATGACATTCTATTTCTTTGTTTTACTCACTGTGTACCACTTGTTAGTTCGAATTGTACTTGGCATTGTCAACCGTGGATCAATGGCTCTTTGAAGCATCTTAAAAATTTGAGGAATAAAGCTTGGAGGAGGTTCTGTTCCTCAAGGAGCGATACTGATTACGTAACTTATTTTAATTTACGCACTCAATACATATCGTACCTGACTGATTCTTATAATGATTATATAAATAGAATGAGGTCGGCCTTGCGTAAGGAACCTAAGCAATTTTGGAAGTTTGTGAACTCTAAGTGCAACTGTGATGGATACCCTTCATCGTTGCGTTTTAGAAACATAGGTAGTGTTGATCCCTTGGAGACTGATAATCTTTTTGGTGACTTCTTTAAAACTGCCTTCTGTGATAACCACTGTGATATTATTTATAACGATTTTACCCATTTGACGAAGCTTCCGATGACTTCTCTTCAACCTATAGACCTGTTGTTCGATGAAGTGTCTGTCTTAAAGTACATTTCAAGGATAGCTCTTAAAACATTGTGCTACTTCTATCGTTTCTATTTTGTGTTATTTATTTAATTTATCTTTAACTTGTGGTGTATTTTTTAAACAGTGGAAGCTTTCTTTGATTATTCCTTTTCACAAGAAGGGTAATAAGTGCGAGATTTCTAACTACAGGCCCGTCGCTAAGTTATGTTATATTGGTAAGATATTTGAAGTCATGGTTTGCGATGTTTTGTCGTTCCGCTGCAAGCCTTTCCTGCGCTCTTTTCAGTATGGCTTTATGAAGGGTAAATCTACTACGACTAATTTGTTAGAGTTTACTAATTTCTGCATTTCTGCAATTGAAATCGGAAAGCTAGTTGATTGCGTGTTCACGGATTTTAGTAAAGCTTTTGACCGAATCAATCATAAAATCATGATTCATAAGCTGACTCTTGGTTTTCGTTCTGTCTTTGTCAATTGGCTTCATTCTTATTTATCGGATCGTACGCAGCGAGTTATATTTCGCGAAGCTCTTTCTGACTTAATAGATAATACTTCTGGTGTTCCTCAAGGCAGCCATCTCGGACCACTCCTTTTTATTATTTTTATTTATGACGTATCTCTAATTTTGACTAATTCAAGAATACTTTGCTATGCTGACGATGCCAAAATCTTCCGCATTGTTTCTAATGAAAACGAGTGTGGAATTCTAAATTTGGTGTTCCTGTCAACATCAACAAATGTACTGCTATGTCCTTTTCTCGTAAAAGGAGGCCATTGAACTTCAGTTATAATTTAGATGGATGCTTATTATCTAGACTTGACAAAACCAAGGACTTGGGTGTCTTCCTTAACACACGTCTTTCCTTCGAGGATCATATTAATACAATCGTTGCCAGTGCTAATGCTACTCTGGGGTTTGTAAAGAGATGGTCAAAGGAGCTTAATGATCCATTCATAACGAAGGTCCTTTACTGCAGATTCGTTAGACCTATTTTGGAGTATGCCATCCCGGTCTGGTCTCCATTTTATGCTGATTCGTTCGTTTTGCTCTGCTTAAAGGGTTTCCATTGGATTCTTTTGAAGATAGGCGAAAAGCTTCCAGAGTTGTTTTTGCGTTTCAGTGTATACAGGGAGCGACAAATTCTCCTGAGCTCTTAACTACTTTCAATATATCTACTCCTGCGCGCTCCTTGAGGAACCACGACTTCCTCGTCGTTCCTCATCAAAGAACGAACTATGGTTTTCACGAGCCGATTTCATCAATGTCTCGTTTCTTTAACAAGCAGTTTGATTGCATTGACTTTCATCTTTCAAAAAGTCAATTAAGAGATCAGCTTAGTTAAAATAACTTTTCATTTTATTATTATTGTTATGTACACTTTTGGTCATTATCATTATTTACATATGTATAATTTTTTGTAAGGTTAGTAATCAGATCTTTGATGAAGTTCTAAATAAATAAATAAATATGACGACATGGTAAAGTCAAATAAAAGTAAAAAGTTCTCAATGTTTTTAAAATTTATAAAGTGTGGGCAAAAATACTTACCATTCCTTCGTATTTTATGTGTTGAAACCAATATTAAAAAGCCACCTGAAAGTAAAATCGTTCAAAAGATTCTAATCCCAAGTATTTCTAATTATTGAAACTACACCTACCTACAAGAACATCGATAAGGCAGTTATTAGTGGAGACAACAATCGACGCATTATGGCTACATTCCACATAAACAAAACCGGGACAGAATCCAATGAGAGGAAATTAACTTGTCATCGATGAACAGTACGGAAATCAAATGTAATTAGATTAAGTCATCTGTTCAGTCAAATGTATCGTTTGAAAGGTAGCAAATTAAACAATATTGCAATAGTCATAATAGGTTTACCTAGGCGAAATCAGGAACGGCAACACAAATACTCAGGATTCAGTTGCTATGCACAGCTGCTAGGGTCAATGTATACCCTTCTGACCTACGCACAGCTGCTAATGTCAAAGTACTTTGGTTGCTAGGCGCAATGTAAAATAACTTATTGGTTCCGTGCGCATTTTGTAATAATTTGTTGGTGCTGGGCGCAATTCAGAGGCAATATAAGTCGCAGGCCAACTTTAATCTCTCTCTTCTTGCATCCAGCACGTGTAGTGAGCATACATCGGAATCGACTTGGCTAATGGTAACAACATAGAATTATTAACGAATTTACTTTATTCTGGGTAACGACTAGAATAAATGAATAAATTTTACTAACTGAATAACTTTATCTTGGGTGTCGGCTGAGATAAAGATATTTATTCTGGGGTCTCGAGTAGAATAAATACTACTAATACAATTTTGCTTTGGGTCTCGACTGAAGTGAAGTATATTGTTCCGGGTAACGACTAGAACAAGATCAGTACTAACCCATAAAATTTGTTTTGGGTCTCGACTGAAACAAAGTATTTCCGGGGCACGACTAGAACAAGATAATCACTAACTTTCTATTTACCAACGCCATAAAGTCGATTCCACATTTTAGATTGGTGAGTACATATTGATTAATCAAAGACACCTTGATTTCACAACCAAGTTAGTGAGACCTAATTCACCTATCTTAACTGGCAGACAGAGCGTGCTTTCAGCAACCCATCGTCTTCCGCACCAAAAGGCGTCTATCGCTTTTGCTTGAAGAAGACCTACAAAGCCTTCATCAAACGTCCAAGACTTTAGGAGATGAACGATGGGCAAGGTAATCAAATAGTTTATCACGACTGACCTTCTCATTAAGGATAATGGAAATAGTCGACTACGCCATGAGTTCACAGCTCTAGAGAGTTTCTCAAGAGCGATGCGGCTATTATTTGATTTACTCTCGCGTCCGATATACACACCTAAATACTCCAGGCAAGTTTTAGTCCATTGGATGTTCAGTGGATTATCTGTACGATCTCTCCACCTTCCACACCACAAGCCTTGACTCTTACTAAGGTTAATTCTAGCACCCGCTATACGTTCGTACTGTTCGGAAACAGCACGTGCGACCGGAAAAGCTTCATCTCTTATCACGAAAATAGAAAGGTCATCCGCGTGCGCCAACATAAGAGGCCTCACATTGGTATATGGTAGATGAACTGAATATTGTCCGAGCATTCGAAGAAGTTTCACCTGTAGCGGCTCCAACGAAATATCATAAAGCATACCTGACATTGGACAGCCCTGTCTGATACCTCGATGACACGAGTTAGGAGCCAGAACTTGTCCTTGATGCTTAATCAAATTCGCTGAATCTCTATACATATATAATCATATTTAGTAGTTATATTTATACATACATATATATTGTATATATAGGGTTTTCCAATAGGGACTTGACAATTTTGAATTTAGTTTGTGAACGCACTTAACATCGAACTGTCACTGTCAGTTTATTCAGTAGACATAACCTTTTCATCATGGTGAAGTACACGAACGAACAACGTCTTAAAAATTTACTACAGAAATTCGGAGTCGGTGGCCACTACTTTAAGAGCGTTAACTCCGATTTTCGGTCGTAATTCTCGCCCTAGTAGGCAGGCAGTAACAAGTTTAGTGAAAAAGTTTGAGTCTACATATTCGTTGTGTTATGTTGCCGTGCCAGTGAGACTACGGGTTGGTCGAAAATATCGCTGCCGTTGAAACGTCCGTAGCAAATGATCCCAATCAGTCAATTCCACGGCGTTCTCAAGAGTTGGGCATCGCCAAGACCACTTTATGGCGAATTTTGCGTAAGGATCTTACTTTACACCCATACAAGATCAGGCTCACTCAAGAATTGAAGCCGATGGACCATTCGAAGGGACGTACGTTCTCCGATTGGGCTCTGGAAAAAAAGTTGTCAAGTCCTTATTGGAAAACCCATTATATGGGTGCATTTCGGAAAAGTGAATTCCTTTTCAAGTTGTCATAATTTGTTTTATTTCAGTTGATACATAGTGAACTTTTTAGTTCTTAAGTGGCATAGTCGACATTATAAGTATCTTAAGTTTATGTTCGTGATTGTGTAATCTCTGAAATATATTTCCCTTTGAATTTGGAATAGTGTATTAACTTTGGTGTGTATTGTGAAATAAACCACTAACTTTAAATATTCATTAGCGTTATTATTTACAGTCCCCATCCTTACTTATATTTTTCTTGAGTGTTCTCATTGGCCAGAACACTATGAATTTTTGCACAATTTATAAGCATTGGCGTAACTACGTAGGGGCCCGGATGATGGACCTGACCCATCCCCCAGAATGTGGACTAGATCCCCCCCCCCCCACCCCGGCCCTCGGAACTTATAAAAATTCGTAAAAAACTTTAGTCAATTCGTACAATCTTAGGCCTAATTAAATTCAATCCGTTCGGTTCAGAATCGAAAACATTCTAAAGAAAGACACTTTAAGGGGTAACGCCACTGTAAATTTTTTGAAAACTCGTTTTTTTTTATTGGCTTAAAAAATAGTTTAAACGCTCTATACTAAGAAGAAGAAAAAGTCCCGTGCGAGAAAATTTTTTTTTCCTTTGAAAATGGAGGTCGCCACCCAGCGCGTCAAACTTGTTCCAACTTGTTCCGAAACGACTACCTGAAGCCTGAAACACAATTGGAGCTTTTCAGCCAGCTTTCTTCTAAAGCTGACAGAAAAAGCCGAATTGAACACAACTGACCTTTTTAACATTTGCAACTGGGATTGCAGACTAACGGTAAAAAAATTCTTACCTTAATTTTTTTATTTTTGCCAATAAACAACTATTCTCAAAATTTTAAACGCGTTTTTCCCGAAACACGGTTTTTCAAAATGGCACGCAGCATAACTCGAACAATTTTCATATTTTCGACTTGTAATTTTGACCAGATGTGAACATTAACATTATCTAGAGAAAGGCGTACGGGATTTTTAATAACTTTATTTGTTGATTTTTTATTAACAAAAAACCTGCCGTTTTTTACGTCAAAAATCAAACTTTTTTTTCAAACGCGCGCCAAATCTACAAAAATTAATATTTTTAAAAATCTGTGCAGGATTCTCTAGCCATAAGCCACTAGATTAATGTTTTTTTTTTGTTTTGGTCAAGATTCAAATGTGCACCAGTGGTGCTGCGTGCCACGGAGCCCTGCAAGAAAACATGTCCCGGAAGATGGCTGTGGAGCCGCCATTTTGTTTTTTTTTTCGCTGTCAAAAATTTATCAATAAAGTTCAACCTTTTTGTTAGCCGTTACAGTGGCGTTACCGCTTAAGAAAATCTAATGAAATCTTTTTAAAATTTTTAAAAACTGTTCTAAGACTGCTCTGATTCTACTGACTTTTGATAAAGGAGTATGAAGATATATTCCATACACAGGCATATATAAAATGGACTGCTGACACTACTGAAATTGCTTACATTATTTGACATTTATTATATGATCACTTTTCTATAGTTGTCTCTCTTTGGTTTAACTACTTTTTTCCGCTGAACTACAAATAATAAGTTCTATACAAAACACACCATAGTCCAGTTTCAATTCAGTGGTTTTCCAAATGAATATACATATAGAATAGAAATAGATGGCAATGTAATATTTGTAATCCTTTCTCTGTCCCCCATACCTACTTTTAGGGGCAGGTAGACAAAAATTGCTTAATTTTATTTATTTAAAAATCATGTTTAAAAAATATTTGATGTTGTAGGAAATAAACTTTCAAGAACGGAAATAATTTCGAGTGCTTCTTTAATTTGTTGAACTTTTAATATGAATATTAAAGCAAAAGTAACACTTGAAATTAAAAATGACCCATATGAAATAGAAAATCAGGCAGTCCATGTTATATATGTCTGTGATTCCGTAGGAGTAGAAGAAATTATGCTGAACTATTTTGACTGTTTGTGCGGAAATTTCAATTGATAATTTTTGATATCAACGAAGTTTTGAAATTTTCGTATAAAACTTAGTTTAGTTTTCTGGAAGAAAGGCTTTTTTAAGCTATTCCGATTCCGATCCCAACGGATTCATTATATTATTCTTATTACGTTACATTATGAAATAAAACTATTATTAGCAACTCTAGACAATTGATACTTCGGGAAGTCGAGAAACTCGCTGAAAAACATGAAATTTGGCTAGAGCCTAAAGAATAAAGGAGGAGATTTTGTTACTCAAGGAGTGATGCTGATTACGTAATTTATTCTAATTCACGTGCTCAGTACATTTCGTGTTTGACGGACTCGTATACGATTATGTATATAGAATGAGATCGGCTTTGCGTGCTGAACCAAAGCAATTTTGGAATTTTTTTTAACTCTAAGCGCAACTATGACAGATTCGTTTCATCGTTGCGACTCGGTAACATAGACAGTCTGGATCCCTTAGAGCATGGGTTCCCAACCTATGGGTCGCGACCCCGAATTGGGTCGCGACCCCGAATTGGGTCGCGACGGGTTTTCTGTGGAGTAAAACTGACGAAGAAAAATAAATCTTGGAAACATTGCCATATTTGAGAAACCTTGCAGTATGATACATGAATCTGAAGTTGAAATAAATCAAAATTTAAAGGAGGAGATCACTGGGTATCTCGAATCCCTTGAAAACCAACTCCAGCGTTACTTTCCTGAAAGAAGAAGAAACTCCATTGAACTACAAGATGAATTCTTGGATTTGCGGAATGATTCCTCGGCACGTAACTTGTTTAATGAAGAAATGCTCACATAATTCCTATGAAACGAAAATTAGCAATGCATGTGTAATATAGGATATAGAGGAGCATAACAGTGGAGGCAACTCACAGGCGCTTACCGAGTTAATGTATAGAATAGGAAGGCGCCTGAGAGGCGCCGTTAGTTTGCAAAGGGTTAGAAGTGAGCGCGGTAGGGAGTAGGTATTTTTTTTCGCTTTTTTTCTTCAAACTGGTGTACAAGAATCTTAACATCTGTTTAATCGATTTTGATAAAATTCAAACCACATATTCTTTATAATATTATCTCAGATGGACATAGCATCGGTTTTTTTTATTTATTTTTTTTTTTTTTTGCAAATTATTTATAAAACTACTAAGTATACGTGTAAAATAAAAACTGTTTTATATATTTAATAGATGCAAGCTGTGTAAAAAAAAAAAATTGATGTTTATTCCCATTTTCCCAGTACCAAGGTGGTGTTATGGGGTATGGTGATTACACCACTTATTAGTTGGTCGTGGATGACGAGTAAGTAAAGGAATCAGATTGGGAAACAAATCGCCCCAGTCCTGCCTGGTGTCAGGAGTGTGACACCAATAGGTAGTCCCTCGTAACATCGACGATATCTACCTGATGTTATGGAAGAAAGAAAAAGAAATGATATGCTAGTATATATGAGCCTGCTGATGCTCGGAACAGCAAACTCTACTGTGTGGTAGCCTCTAGTTATAGCGGTAATAATCTCTTGCTTCAACTTCGAACTGGCCCTATGATAGTCGAAGTTGGATTGTATATTATGATGGTGTTGGCACTATCTTAAAGACGGGTACGATACACCGTGTTCCACTGTTGGGTTTATAATGAAAGGCCAATACACTACAGCACTGATTCTAAACCGTGTAGCATAAACCTCTGTAACAGCACAGCTCTGTGAAGTTCCTCGATAATCTGTAATATCTGTAATCCGTTACTTCTGAATAAGTCAGACTGGGAAAGTCTGCGGCGAACTAAATACGTAGACTCTAAGGAAAGAAAAATTTGAACTAAAATTTATTCGTGAAATTAGCCGTCTAGTGAAAGACTATGTATCCTGTAGAATCCTCTTTATTATGTAGAACGTCTTATGATAATATTTCAGTCGATTCTTCTTTACGTTCCTTTTTAAATCAATTACGTTATAATGATAATAATATTTAACAGCGTAACAATATCCAAAAAATCCTTTTTCAATCGCTCTCGTTCAATTCTGACTTAAAAACTCAATTTTTTATTTTTTTATTTTTTTACATATTAAATTCGCGGCCTACTATATATATATATATATATATATACCTTTCCAGTTCATAAAGTATATTTTCGCTGAACTTAGCGTAAACCCTACAATTGTGATGTGTCCGTACAAGGTGTTTCGCCACGCGTCGCCAATCCGCCACAGTGTAACCCTTAGATTATAGAGAGAACAGGAAGTGTTGATACCTCTTCTTTGAGTTCTTTGAGTAGGGTAAATTGGGGAAATGCATGTTAAGCTTCTTACATTTGAAACAGCTGAGAAAGTCCCTGGGTATTCTGGCGCAGTGATAGCGAGAGCAGGACTAAGAGCATTATCGGTGGGAGCAAACGCTGTATTTTCAACCATATATATGTTGTTGCCGCTCTCTTTGTTTTTTATTTTTTATTTTATTGATTCTACTACACGCCTGTACTGACCTCTCACTACACCGGCAACAGATTCTCACACAACCAGAATTTTACTACTCTAAATTTTGCTTATCACATTTCCTATACTCTCTATATTCTAAGGTGTAACCCCATAAATTAAAATGAAAAGACCAAAAATTAAGAAAAATAATTAATAATAAGTTGTACTTACATCGATATCTAACAGCGCTCTATAAAAAAAATATAACAAGTCAGAATTATTTTATACAACTAAATTTTAAAAAATTGTTTATAACTAGGTGAAAATCCTCTCCTTTTATTGCTGGTTTTATACTAAGTAGGTATAAAGAATTAGAAGAGAAAATTCCAACCAAATATATTGCCTGCGGTATATTTTTTAAAATTTAATTATGATCGTTGCAGAAAATAATTCATAAAGCGGTTTAAAAAAAAATTCTCCTTAAATTAAATCTCATTAGAGCTGTATTTTCGGTAACCTTTAATAAAAAAAAACCCACCAAACACTTTCCTATAATTCTCTGACTTCTGTTGGGGTAAACAGGGAACAACAACCTATAATAAGGAAATAATTACAGAATTCAAGGCGCACTCTTAAGTCATTTTCCTATCATAAAATACAACTGAAAATGCCTTTTAATTAAAATTGAAAAAATACTGCCCCCTCGCAGAATGAATAAAGTTCTTTTTAAATCTCCTGTGGTGTGGCCCCGTATTTGTAGGCAAATAAGTCTGCATAGACTTTTCGTTAGAGTCCGAATGAAACTCACTCAGGGGACATGAATTAAATACCGGCAACGTCGGCAAGAATTCTGCAGTGTATGTGTGTGTGTGTCTCTGAACTTAACTTATACAATGAAAGAAAATTACACTCATACTCCAATGAAAATTTTCCCTTCATAAATGCAGAATAGGAAAGTAAAAAATAAAAATTGCTCAAGGGTTCAATTCAATTGCATATAGTCTTACTTACGTTACGCCAAGAAGTTGAATGCTTGCTTGCATTTTTTTTCCTCTTTCCGAAACGAGTTCGAGTTCGCTCGTTGTAAATGGTGGTAGAAGAATTTATTCGTTGCAATTTTATCCCCTCCGTCCAGAAAGTTCCTTTCTTTTGCCCTCATTACTAACGCTTTATAATATAGGTAAGAGTGGGGGGAATCCGCTTGAGCTTGCAAACTTTAAACTTTTTACCTTCCGCGTTCTCTTTCCTATAGTTCAACACTTTGCTGTAGTTTTTCAGTACTTGTTTAAACATCAAAATTTCAATTTCTTTAAAGCTTTAAGCTTTTCTAAATACATACAATTACAAAAAAAAAAAAAAATTTGTGGTTGGTCTGCTAAATTTGATATGAAAGCGTTAATTTTTCTGTGATTGGTATGCAGCAGAAAGCGATGATGTAAGGTAAGAAAATTTCGAAATTTCATAATTGAGAAAATATACTTTTCGGAAATTTCAGATATATTTTTTTTTTTTTATATTATTAAGCCAAGCTCAGGGGATACCCTATGATGCAAAGCACAGCATGGCAGGAAGGAGATAGGGAAAGGATTACGGGATATGAGGAGAGTGGCGGAGGTGCCGATGTATGTCGCCCTTAAACTTCCGCAGATTGTATGCCGGGGGAAAAACAAAAGATGGTAAGCTGTTCCACATTCGCACTGTTCGGGATAAAAAAGCATCACGGAATTTTACTATACAGCCGAAAGTAATTTGAAGGGTTAAAGGATGTGCGCGGTTTGCAGCGCGAGTATTGCGTGCAGGAATCATTCTACAAGGGATTAGACTAGATATTTCATCAGAACATTGATCATGCATATAGCGATAAAGGAGCGAAAGGCATCCAACATTGCGGCGGTGCTCGAGTGAGTCGATATGACAAGTTATTGCCAAATCGCCAATGAGCTTGAAGGCTCTCTTTTGGACAATATCAAATGAAGCTAAGGCTGTGCGACCAGCCCCGGCCCATATATGGGAGTTGTATTCCATTCTAGGTCTAATGTAGGACTTGTAGAGGAGCGCTAGATTTGACGGGCTGAAATATTTCTTACACCTTTTCAGAAATCCAAGACATTTCGATGCTTCTTTGGCAACAGAGAAGATCTGAGTTTTGACAATAGGAAATAAACAACAAAATTGCCCTTGGATCACTCCTCAGATTACTAAATTAAGAACACCGTCTGCTTGCAGTATAGACAGATTTATTGCCGATGTCACAATTTCTGGTGGTGTCTCGTTAATTAGAGCTGAAATGGATGATAATATTATTTTTTGTCTAAGGCGCTGGAGAAGCTTATGCATGAACAGATCTTGCTTTATTTGGAATCAAATCAATTGCTCACCCCGTGGCAGTCAGGATTTAGAACTGGGCACAGCTGTGATGCTGCCGACATTCGTAGAGCTCTTGATAAGAATCACCTGACTGTCCTGGCACTCCTGGATTTTTCAAAAGCCTTCGACAGCGTCAACCATTCCAACCTCCTTACCGTCTTATTAAACAAATTTGGATTTTCTTCATCTGCGGCATCATTTATCGGTAGCTTTCTTATTGGACGATCTCAGCAAGTCAAAGTCCATGATTTACTTTCGAGAAGCTTGCCTCTCACGTGTGGTGTACCTCAGGGTTCAACCTTAGGTCCTTTATTGTTCAGTAATGTACATAAATGATCGTAATAAGAGACTCCAAAATACACTTGTATGCGGATGACGTCCAGATATACCTGGATAGGCCGGTTGGCCTGATAGAGGATTGTGTCGAGAGAATTAACACAGATCTGAACAGAATTTCTGAGTGGTCCAAGAGGCACGACTTACTTTTAAATCCTAATAAATCAAATTACATGATTTTGAATCGTGAGAGGCTTGATGTATCACAATTTCCAACTGTAACTCTGAATGGCACAGCTTTACCTTACGTTACCTCTGTTCGAAATCTGGGAATTATCCTCAACTCATCTATGAATTGCTGCGACCACATTAAAAATACATTGGGTAAAATTTATGCCATACTTCTCAGGTTGTGGTTGTCTGCAAGGATTCTGTCTCCTGCTCTTCGCTGTAGGCTGGTGAAGAAGACACTTCTCTTGCCCAATTTCACAAGTGGATCCATTGTCTTCCCTCACTTGGATTCGATATGTAGGAGAAAGCCCGATGTCGCTTTCAATGACTACATTCGTTTTATTCATGGATTGAGAAGATATGATCACATTTCCCTCTTTCGTAACTCTCTATTGGGTATGTCATTAGAGGTTTATCTGGTATTGATAAATTTGATTTTTTTTCATAAGGTGATCTACACCAGGCGTCCTGGATATCTATTTTCCGACCTCAGTTTTTTCAACTCTGATAGGCACTTAATGCTGCGTGTTTCCCGCTATCAACATAGAATTTTAGAACGCTCTCACCTTGTTCATGTTGCTCGCCTTTAGAACAGTCTACCGGCGGCATTGCAGCTTACTAGCTCGGCCAGTTCGTTCAGGGTACTGCTAACTCGTCATCTGGCTTCATATGAGAGTCATGTGGGCTGACATTGCCCTCACACTCCGATATAACTATGCGATCTTATTGTTGTTTTTATTATTATTTCCACGTCATTTTTTTTTCTATTTTCAGTTTTCTTTTCCATTACCTATGGCTTCCTGTTTTGTTTTGAATGCTTTCCCATTCCCTGCACTGCTGTTAGTTCTTGCTAGTGCTTACTTTCAAGTTTCAAGTTTTTTTTTGTTTATTATCAGTTTTATGTTCCATTGCTTATATTTCAATTTCTTTTCTTTTCTTTTCTTATCTTCTATCTTTTCTTTTTCCATTTATTGTTAGTTTAGTTAGTTTAGTTAGTTAGTTGGCCAACAACTACAATTTTTCATTCTCTGAGTGCAAACTTGTGGTATCGTATCTCTGTAACAAAATGCAATTGGTCGAATGCAATGGTTTATCCTCTGCGCTCTTGCTAACGAATTGTGGTGTACCTCAAAGTTCTATTTAGGGACCTCTGCTTTTTTTCGTTTTCATAAATGATCTGTCGAATATGTTAAGGCAATCTGCAACGATTTGCAACTTGATATCTCCACGACTTTGGGGTTAGTTAATGATAATGTGTGGATAAATTAAATGAGGATCTCTTGGCAGTCTTGAATGGTCCAAGCAAAATAACAAAGTCATCAAACCCAACAAAAGTAAGTAAGTAGACACTTCATGTTTTCCATCAATTTTACTCAATGAATGCCCTATCACGTACTGCGATAATGTTAGAAATCTCGGTATTACATTTAACAAAACCTTGACTTGGAATAATCACGTTAACAGCATCACTGCTAAGATTTATGGAACTCTTTGTATGCTTTCCCTATCGCTGGCCTGTACTCCTCTATCCAGTAGACGTATGCTTATTCGTAAGCTCATTATTCCTATCATTATGCATGGTTGCGAAATTTTGCTGGTAAAATGGACTCCATATCAATGCATAAGCTCAATACTGCCTTCAACTCAGCTGTTCGTTACATTTACGGACTTCGAAGATTTGACCATATCAGTGCACATGTTATTTCAGTTATTGGATGGCCTTTAGTGTCCTATCAAAGAATATTAATCTTTTTATACAATACCCGTAAATATAGAAAACCAGACTATCTGTAGAATATTTTTAATTTTTCTCATTCTAACCGAACTCTACGTTAATTAGACCAATATATACTTGTGTGATATCAGAGCGTCAGTTCCTTGTCCAGGCTACCAGGTTGTAGTATCATCTTTCGCCTGCGTACAGAGGAGCACGCAGCAGAGATAAATTTGAATTTGAACGCTTGACTGTTTCACAGTGGTATATGTACTTGAAAAATTTGCAAATTTACGAATTTGTGCAGGGCAGGAGGTGATAGTACTCACCTAGGCAAAAACAAATTGTATGGCAGGGCGGTGTGGTACATCAACCGTTTAGGAGTTACAGGGTGATAAAGAAAATATATTTGGTTTTCATAAAACAGCTTGTATCTTAAAAAGTACAGGGTGTACCTGTTTAACGGCTCCAGATAACACGTAGGTGCCATAGGTCCAAGTAAAGAGAATCCACAATTTACAGCTTTTGTAAGAAACAAAAGAGGTCAAAGTAAAATAAAAAAAAAAAGGTAAAGGATAGGAGAGGAATATGGGGTTAGTTGAACAGTTGTTAGAAAGACCATGAAGTTCGGCATACAATGAGCTAATGACGATGATCGAACACCCTGTCATTTTTAACTTACAGATAGTTTTGATCATATTTTCTTAATCAGCCTGTAACTTCTAAACGGTTGAAATGCCCCCGCCCCGGATATTCAATTTCTGATTGCCTAGGTGAGTACTACCACCCCCTCTATGGAGGAGGGTGTATATAGCAAGAAATTGTGTAATTATAGGTGCGGTAATAATAGATTTAATAAAAAAAATAGTGAATCTGTCGTTTTCTTGGAGCGTGAGTGAAAGTAACTGAACTAGATCTTGACTTTGGAAGAACTCATTTAGGAGGTATTAAAGTAGTAAATGGGAGTAATTAGGAGGTATTAAAGATATAATACTATTAAACGAGTTACTATATATATATATATATATATATTTCTATCTACCATTTTCAGGTATGAAAGTGAAATTTAAATAAGTCTGGACTTGGAAAAACCTTCTTTATAACCACCTAAAGATGTATTTAACCGAACTACATAATAAACCATTAATAATAAAATAAATTTGAATTACAACTCGAAAAAGAATCTTAGTCTTTTTTTTTAACAATAATACACGAGTGAATCTATGTTTAGTCGCTTGACACCCCTCCAATTTTTTCCAATTTTAAACAACTAAGTAAATCACTTAAGCTCCAACAAAGATAATCCCCTGTCAACGCTTATAGAGAAACATAGCAGCTACATTAGGTTATGTTAAGAGGGCGACAAGGGCACTGGAACCCTGCGGATATCGCGACCACAGTTAATCTATTGTGTCCTCCGCTAGGATAGCTAGGCTACATCTAGCCCCTTTTTTAGAGCTCGATTATTGTCATTAGCTTGCAAATCTTAATTGGAGCGATAACTGCTTCTTCAACGATTTGCAACAATGAAACTGCAAACGCGAGACACTCACAGATGATATAATTCGTGGTTTCATCTTCCTATTCGCACAGTCAACACAGTTCGCTGTTGGAATTACTAATATTCTTAAAAAAAAAATGGAAGTAGCCATGTTCAGTTACTATCTCAGGATGAGCGATTGTCTTCTAAGATCAAATAGTTTGCGCATTTGGAGAAGATAGGGTTGAAAAGTTCCTTTACTTACCTGAGATCGGGTCCGCTACGCCAGAGGATAACAAGTTGCATATCTTCCCGCTTTTGTAGATCGCACGTAAAGTGTCTTTTGGAGAAGCCAAAGATTGTATATAAACCGGTATATGAACTGTCAGCTCTAGTTTCATTCAGATCGTCCGCTTTTTCATTTCCGTCCACTCCATCTTGTCCAGCAAACTAAAGCAAGGTTACTTTATTGTCCCTAGGTAGGAAGTGGTGCTTCGTTTAGCAGCTCTTGACTAATTTCGATTCAAAGACTTGAGAGGACAGAATCAGTAAAGCAGCGTAGCAGTCTGAGCAAATGACAATAGTGGAGCTCTTTGAGCTGCTATTTAGACTTTAAGTGATCACCAAGCAGAATGGAGAGTTCCACTTCTGAACCCACCACCTCTTCGCCTGTTTAATTATCCTTCCTAGATCCATGACTATACCAGACATTGGTCCGTCGCGGGAATTGGAGCTATCTAATATCTGGGGTCTTTCGTTAATGGTTACCTGGTAATCTCTTTTGAAGGAAAATCTTTCGAACATAATACAATGATACCAGGGCTTTGTTATGGGCGTCGCTTCTCTGTAGATTTTTCTGAAAGGGAATCGCGAATTTAGGGAAGTGCCTTATCGAGCCTTCCGTGGTCCGGTCTAAAAATTTGCACCGTTGGCTCCATCACTAATGAGGGAGCCGGTTCTGGTGTTTACTCTCTTGAACTTGACATTGGGTTGGAGCACTCACTTGGAAGGCACACCACTCTCTTCCAAGTCTTCGCAATCGCAATCGCAGCGAAGATAACCCTTGATATGAAGATCAAGGGAAAGTCCATTGCTAACATTTCGGATAATCAGGCAGCCTTGATGACTCTGAATGGCTCTCGGAAGACCTCTAAGCTACTGAGGGACTGGAGATAATCCGAATATAAGCTGTGTATCCACAAAAAGGTGTCCCTTCAATGGGTTTCTGGTTACATCGGGATTATGGAACATGAAAATGCTGACATTCCAGGTCGGTCAGCTCTAGCTTTTGTATATCCGTTCCTTGGACCGGAACCCGCGAAGGCGTTGCCGAGTCGGTTATCGGGTCTTTCACCAAAGCGGATGTTCGTATGAAGCATCAGCAGAGATGGGCGCACCTGAGCACTTACAGACAGCTGCATAAAACTTTTCTTTGTGGCCTCAATAGGAGTTTCTCTGATTTACTCGGGGGGGGGGGGGGGGCAAATTAGAACTGTGGTCGACATCATCACCGGCCACAGCTCGCTTCACGCTCACCTAACAAATATGGGAGTTGTGACAGCCTTGAGTGTCTCTCCTGCCTGGAAGGAGAGCCTGACAACCGAATACTTTCTATGTGCTTGTCTGGCCTTTGACCGGAGCAGGCTGGTTATACTTGGGTCTGCAGTCCTATCAGTTGATGAACTGAAAAGCTGACCTCACCAAGACGAAATGCGTTTCATTAGGAGGGGAGGAAGATGTCGGTGAAAGGGTTTCTAGCATGTTTAGTCCAATGGGCCACCCTGTTCTCCGTGCTTGGGTTCTCTCGTCCCCCTGACTTAAAAACAAAAAAAAACCATCCATTGCTCTTTTGAAATTCGAACCGAATCTCCTGACCAATCCAATCAATCATTCAACATAAATTTTTAAAAAATCATGGGCATATTTTTTACTAGAGGTAAGTAGAATCAGTGTAGTATGTGCTTCGTGAATGTGCAAGACTTTCTCGTCAAAGACATACAGCAATGATTGGGTGAAAAAGAAAGCATACCACGGTCAAACAATAAATTTAGTTAAATTTGGTAGATGTAGACTGAACCAGAGCAGATGTATATGCACACCATGTTCCGCAAGGATCAGTACTAACACCTTTAATTTTTAATTTTGTTCGTGTTAATATTTTTCATAAATTTTTTGTACATTTCTATGAATTCATTGATTCTCTATCTATAATTTGATGGGACTGTTGCTGTTTTAATATGACGATGTGGCTGTTTGTGGCCCTTTTGATTTACGTGAAGGACTACCTTAAAGCGAAGCTTGTTGATTCATCAAAGAATTTATTAGTATAGAGGTTAAATCACGAAGCGAAAAATGTGTATTGTGCGCAGTATACTGCCCACCTTGATGCTTTGATGTCAATAACGCTACGGATCACGACATTCTCTTCCTAAGCTATGATATCCCAGTTAATCAAGAACCATCTTCTCTCGTGTACTCATACCGTGATTTTAACAGCATTGATGAAAGTTCTTTATTTGAGGAATTTTCTGACCTACCTTGGGATAACATATTTTTGTGTAATTCAGTAAACACTCAAGTTGAGATCCTCTCCTCCCTTATTGAGTACCTCTATGCAAAATATGTACCTATTAAAAGGAAATGCAAGCCTGTTTGCAGGTGTTGTCCGTGGTTTTCACCTCATATTCGATCTCTCATTTCTGAGCGTAAATACCTGTACCAACGGTGGAGGCGTACTCCGACCGATGAGACACTTCAGAAATTAGGCGAACAAAACGACAATATTTTAGCCCCAAATTTTACCAGAATCTCAGGCCTAAAGTTTTGGCGAAATTTACGCCATGCAGGTGTCTGTGGAGGTAAAAGGAACAAAACTACTTGTGAATTAAGTCCCGAAGATTTAAACATATTTTTCACGTCTATCAGCTCTGCCCACAGTGGCAATCAGTTGGCTGCTTCTCATATATCACCTGTTAATCCCAATACCAACTTCTTCTACTTTCGTGGAGTCGACTACAATGAGGTTGTGGATGCTGTGAATTCAATTAAGTCTGAGGCAGCTGGGCTTGATAATCTTCCACCTAGGTTCATTAAGCTTTTATTTCCCCTTATTGGTAAATTCGTTTTGCATATAGTGAACTCATGCTTTACATCATCCTGTTTTCGAGTTGCCTGGAAGATGGCAACAGTCCTTCCTATTGCAAATTCTTCTCCCGAAACACCAGCTGACTTCCGCTCAATAAGTTTATTGTGCTTCATATCCAAAGTCTTAGAAAAGCTATTATATAAGCAGATAGTCGAATTCGTCGAGGGCAGCAATTTTCTTGCAGGTTGTCAATCGGGTTTCCGACGCTTGAACAGGTGTGAGACTGCAATTCTGTAGTTGACCTCTGATTTGAGGAAGTCCATGGATCAGGACAAGTTCAGTGTTTTGGTACTTCTGGACTTCTCGAAAGCTTTCGACAGTGTGGACCATCGTATCCTTCTCCAGAAACTTGATGCTTCTTTTAATTTTATTAGTTCTGCCATCGCTCTGGTAAAGGATTTCTTGGCAGACGGCAGCTAACGAGTGCATATTGATAATAATTTATCTTCTGCACTGCCTTTACTTTGCGGGATGCGTCAAGGTTCAATTCTGGGACCTTTGTTATTTAGCTTATTTGTCAATGATCTGCCAGATGCTAAACTACAGATTCACTTATATGCCGATGATGTACAACTCTACTTAAGCCGACCGATCGGTCTTCTTGAAGCCTGTATTGAACGTATAAATTGTGATTTGGAAAGAATTAACACTTGGGCCAAATGTAATCGCTTGATACTGAATCCTGAAAAGTCTCATTGTATTAAATTCTACAATAACGGTTTAATTGAAATCCCACCAGTGACTTTAAATAATGTTTCGCTGACTATTGTAAATAAAGTTAAGACGCTTGGAGTTGTCTTGAATCAACACATGAAATATTGTGATTACATTAAAGCCATGGTCAGCAAAGTTTATGCAGGGCTCCGATGACTATGGCTTTCATCGGATCTTCTGTCTATTAGCATGCGCTTACAATTAATTAAAGCTTTAATCTTGCCCCACTTCACCTATGGCAGAAATGTGTTTCCCAAGCTGGATAGCATCTGTGCCAGGAAAGTCACAGTGGCATTCAACGACTGTATTCGCTTTGTTTTTGGGCTGCAAAGATTTGATCACGTTTCGCCTTTCCTTTCGCGTTTGCTCGGATGTTCCTTGGCCACGTATTTGAAAAGGCGAGCTTTAGTTTTCTTATATTCTCTTCTTAGCTCGAACAAACCAGGATACTTACGCGAATTATTTCAATTTACAACGTCACAACGTAACAGGAACATATTGATTCCACAATTTCATAAGTCCTGCATGGAAGGTTCTTATCTTGTTCCAGCAGCTCGTTTATGGAATAATCTTCCGTTAAATATTCAGAGTGTTGGCACTGTTGGCGTTTAAGAGATGCATTGATACACACATAATTTAACACTATTATTTTCTTTATTTTCTAGTAGTTTCGTAGTACAATTTTTTTAACAGAATTTAACTTCCTCTTTGATTAATAAGAATTTGCTTGAACTTCCTTCAAATTTTTAATTCTTATTTTAAGTAGTTACTTTTCTAGCACCACTTTATATAACGTACAAGAAAAGATGTGAACTCTTGTGTACAATAACCGCAAATAAATATATTATTATTATTATTAATTAAAATTTTTTCCTAAACCACCTGTAAATCGCATTTAATGATTGTATATGATTTAGTTTCATCACGCTGAACTTACCCTCCATTAAATATCGCGTATACATGTCCAAGTTTCAGTTTAGCTTGTTTAGTGGCTTATTTCTATTAATCGATACGATTATTATTATTATTTTTTTCTTTTTTTAACGTTAACATACTTTCTGAAATAATTTTTTTATATAATTGTATTTAATTGCTTGTACCAGCAGAAATAACACTTGACTGATGGAGGCAGAAAGGAGTGGCTTAGCATATTTCTTACCTTGCAAGTCTTGTCTTTGTGTAAATCTCACTTCACACGCAATAATCAATCGTTTATAATTTAATCAATTTGTAAATTGCAAATTACAGGAAAAATTCTGTTAAAATTACTGCAATCTTTCAAAGACTACAATATGCAGCAGTCCGGAGCTGTAGAAAAAAGAGCTTAAAATCGAGATTGTTGTGGAAGTATACTATGGAATTTTTTAAAAAGCTAATATACATTAATGGCAAGAATCAAACGGAACAAAGGATAAAATTTAATATAATTAATGGGATTTCACGCAAAACGATTGAATCTCTTCTGCTTATGGTATATACCGACATATGTAAGAAATTATCGTGTAAACTTCACGATTATTCAGCCTAATTACCCCGCAATCTTCTCACATGTTACGCCTTATCGACTCAAGAAAAGTACAAAATTTCACTGTGAATATTTTGGATATGCGCACAGAAAGTTCAGAAATTTTAACATGTGTGAGAATCAAGCTCAGGGCTACATATTTACTATATACATATATGTACCAATGTACATACATATTTATGTATATATTTCGTATCGAAATCGCATCCCTATAACCAAGAAGAAATTGCTTCGACTTATTTCAATCCTTTATCTCCCATTCCAACCAAGTTGGTACGAAATTGCACAAAATTAACACTTACCGCGAAATATATCACGTGTGTGCATCCAATCAGATCATTCAACCGTCGGCAGTAACTCATCAGAGGCGCATAACGAGCATAAATCATGCATAAATTTCCTTTCCACTTAAGATACTTAGCTTTGATGCTGGCCTTTAGTTCCGCATTGTTTTGATGGATTAACACTGTGCCAAGGTATAAAGCCAAACTATATACATATGTGAGTAGTATGTACGGTTCGAAACATGTGAGAAAGACAATGAGAAGGCAATGGAAAGCTGCTATATGGACATGAAATTCACATGCCCCGGTCGGGTTTGCCTCGAGTTCTTTCAAGTGCATTTCTCTGCCTACCTACGTACATATAGTCATATCAGAAATTAAAATCACAAGTACCTCTACCTACCTACCCAACCTTTAGCTACAATGTATGCTATCACTAGCTTGTTTCTCCAATTTCTAAAAATGGCGATGACTTGAGTCGATTTTGGACAGAAACGTTACTTGAACACCTAACTACAGCTTAAGGGAGATTGGGTATATACCTATAAAGAAATGGGAAAACATTTCCTTGACTTTGGTCTCAAATGTCAGTGTCGGATCCAAAATTGGTTTATCTAGATCTTGAGATAGAATTCCCCACAGCATACAAATGAAGCCTGCATAGCCATAATTATTTCTAACAAGATTATGATGGACTGCCGACTGGTATATGTACTTATGTATGGTTGCTGATGGTTTTTATGCATTAAGTATTATGCTGGCAGAGAGAGCTCAAATCAACATACTAGGAGCTCATCGAGTCCAGTTAGTTTATGGTTTTAAGAAATTGACAGCTGCCTTAATTTAGTGCGAAATAATTTCTACTAGTTAACTTATAGTGGAAATAATTAACGGCTAGATGAACATAAAGATTACTGTGTACATTATGATGAGGGTTTTAGTAATGTAAAGAATACGTAGCTATGTAAAATAACTAATTTACGTATAGCTGGATGGAATAATATTAAATTAACAGTTTTGTGTCTGAGACTATTTAGACGAATTAATTTGACAAGGATTGTCGAATTGCAGTTGCAGAAGACAAAGGAATTGGAAATGATAATGAAATGAATATAATACTCGCATCTGTCAAAGAGATCGAATTCTAGGAGTTTGTTCCATGCAGCCTAAATGTAAGACATAGATAGATAGACTTAACTGATTTACCAAATTTGAAAATCAGAACGAACATCAAGTCAAAAGAGCATTAGACAAGAGTGGTGATCTCGGCATAAGTTGACAAGATCCTTAATTTATGATCCACTTACTGAAGCTTGAAACTTACTACAAAGAATTGTGAGAGCCTCTAGAATGTCCTATATTTATAGACTGATACTAGTCATATGGAACTGGACTCTCTGGACATTTAGTTTAGTTTGAAAGTGGGGCAAGTCCGTTTTTGAAAAAAAAGCTGTGAAAATGATAACAATAGAAAATACTTATGGCTGGAACAGAATGAACGGATCAATGCCGGAGTAAACACGCAGCTAACTGTCAAACAACGGAGAAACTAAAGTGCTTCCCAGAACGAAATTGCCGCGACTGCGTTTAATGACAATTCAATGCAGTTTTCATATTTTCAATATTCTGCTTGTGGATATTTTTATATTGTTAAAACTTGTGCGAATAATAAAAGTAACATTTGAAACATTCCGCAGCTCAATAATTAATTTTACATTACAAATTTCATTCAAAACAAACGTTTCCTTCAGCTGTCAAAAATTTTTAATCCGACAGTTGCGTAAAAGTTGAAAGTTGACCAACTTTCTTGCAGCAAATCCGGCAACTCCGTTCACTGTGTGCGCACTAATGTATTTCAAATGCATTCAACTTTTGCGTGACATTTTCATCCCGCATTGATCCGTTCATTCTGTTCCAGCGGTTAACTCTTTGCACTCCGTTGTCGCCGCAGCGGCGACATCTAAAAGAAACATTGTTTTTTTTTATTTAAATATATATATTTTTTTATCATTTTTTGTGGTTTTGTTCGTCTCGATGTCGCACATCTTTTAATGGTGTTGATTTTTAGGAGAAAGGCTCGCATCCGGCGGGGCAGGAGGGCAAAGTTTCAATTTTTTTTGCTTATAACTCCTTATCGAAAACACGCACAGAACTCATTAAGAACTTAAATGAAAGCTACCATCGGGGGCTACAGGTGGTCGCTAAGAGGTGGTTAGGGTGGGGTCGCTGGTAGGCGAGGTAGCGGAATGGAGGGAGCCTAATCTCAATTTTTCGTCCTATACATGTTTCAAAAAAGTATGCAGGTGTAATTTCCGAAGACACCCATCTGATTTACTTGATTTTAAAACAGTTTTTAGACAATCAGCTAGAAGGACAAGTAGGGTACTACTTTTTTGATTTTTTTGGAGGGGGAGGGGAAACGGTGGAGGTATTTAGTTTTACGCTAATAACTCAGCCATGTCACCTCTCAAAATCGATATAAAAACATATTATAAATTGTACTAGATTTTCCGAAAACGTACTAGAATAACTATTTACCCCTCTGCATGGAGCACAGTATACTTTCTAAACATTTTCTAAAACCGCTATAATTTTTTGTTTTCACTTCTCTTTCGATCTCCATACCCACTTAATTTTAGTACGTTACTTTTTTTTCTAAATTAGGTACTAGATTTTGTCACGGTATATCACCTATAACTTGGTAGGGTTAAGTCCGATTAGAAAATCGATTCTACTGTTCATCTCAACTTCGTGCCAGCTACAATTCGTTGAAGATTTTTTTTACAGGGGGTACTTTCAAGATGCGCGGTAGGTATCACCGGAGGGGTTCTTCCAACTTGGCATATCGCATATCAAATGAAAGCTGTCACTGAGTACTGTCGAGTGGGTTTATTTTTTTCCAATTAAGAAAACTTCATTGAGACGTTTTTCCGCCTAAGAACCCATTTTCATACAACTGGGTCCCCTCTTCCCCCAAGTTCCTACATTTCGCATATATTTCATCAGTTTTTTCTTTTAACGGCATTAGTGCACTGCTGTGAACAAATTTTTCATGGGATTTTTTTTCCCCGACGCACGCATCAATTCTTCAAAATCACGAATGGAAAAAAACTCAACTTTTTCACTCAAAAGACGACCATTTTTCTCCTTCAAAACGACGCATTTTTTTTCTTTTTCGATTATCTCAAAAACTATTTATCCCACGCACAAACTAAGTACATACACACTTTGAGCCCAGTAAATTAGCCAGGAAAAACTTGAAATCAGGTCGAGGCATCGTTGATTTTATATTGGATCGAGGCATTGCTGTCTGCCTCGAATATGCATAAAAATTATAAAGAGAAAATTTCCAGCAAATTTTTCACTCAAAAAATAATCAAAAGGTATTTTGGAAAGCTTAGTACACTTAAATAGAATAGAATAGAGTTTTTTAGGGTCTAAAAAATTTTTAGATGTTTACTGGGCCGGAATGGAGGGGGGACTAAATTTGACTAATCCAAGTCATTTTCAAATATGCGGCGAGGTGAAATGGCTTAGTTAAAGCGACCAGAGTAAAATGGCCGTTATTTCGTCCACCCGTCGATCCAAAAACATAGTATGTAATCGACGCAGGATGTAAAATTAGGAGAACCGTTTTCAGTAAAGTTAAATCGGTTTCTTTTTGTGGGAGTTTCAGGGTTTTCCATTTTTGCATATGTATGGTGGAAAAAATCGTGATTCCGACACCACCGTAGACTCCGCCCCTTCCCACCGAGGACTTGAAATTCATACCAATGATAGCCCCTGCTGGGAGCTTTCATTTAAAAACTTCGAGCTACGCCACTTCCTTCATGAACTATAAGCATTTGAAGTTTAAACTTTGCCGCCACGCCCCCTCCGAGAGCTTACGCCTCCCGATAAAATGGATAGGGGGAAAGAAGCGCGCAAACAAGAAGTATGTAAATACCAAGTTTGGTAAAAAAGTGTTTTTTCGAAATTACCTCCTCCATTTTCGAAATCGAAAGTACCCTATGGAACAATAAATTAAGTTGTGAATCCAATCACATAAGAATCATAGTTTGTTGGTTAAAAAGCATAGGAGCAGATAAATTTCTACTAAAAGACGAAGTGAGTTGTGGTGAAAAAATAGCTTTATTTTAATCTCGTGTTTACGAAGAACCGTTACGTCGACGAGATTTTCCACCCAAACAAAAAACGTTCACAAGAGACCGCTAATGCATTCGCAAGAAAGAAAATATACATATACACATATGTATGTAAAATGAAGGAAGGGGGTGTAAATGACCCAAGTCCCACAAAATCCTTTTTAACACACACGCCCTATTTCGGACAACCCCTCGGGGGTACATGCCAGCCCCCCTCCCCCGCAACAAGACAAATTTCTCTTCATCTATCTTCTACCGAATATCACAAATTCAACTAAAAAACCGCATTCCTCTATGGCCTTTATGAATTTTTAAATTACTGTATACCGTAAAATCCCGAAGTACTATTATTAACAATATTTATTTTCGTTCGGCAATTATATCAGAAAAGCCAAGCATTCTTCCAGTCTTGCCCTGTAGCTGTTGAACACCTTCTCTAACATTGCAGGAAACGATTTCTTTGCTTGGGGCCTCTTTCAGTTCGTCCAGTGTGCGGGGTTTGCTTTAAGGAACCCCCAAAAACGCAATATTCTTCTTACCGAGCGGTCAGACATGTGTAAAGCAGCAGCTTGTTACGGGCCAGCCGCCGAGGAGTGGCCTCCACAGCTTCTCTCAATCGATCGATATTCTCTGCCGTCCGGGGTGACCTTGGACAGCCTGTCGACTTCCGTTTTAAGGTTGAACCGGTAGCTATGAAGTTACTCACCCATAGCAGAGTTGGAACTCTTCCTCTTAGACCCACATTAAAACGCGTACGGAACGCCGCTGAACAGCAACGCAGGAAACGTCACTTTTAAAAAACGCCTCGACAACAAACGCACTGTGCTCACCCAACCACAGATCCATGGCTCTGGAACTCGCTTATCCCTACCACCCCCACCATCTACTTGCTCAACAGTACGGCCGCGAAAATAGTCAGATCTTTTTGCCCCTCTCTGTATTACCTATTTGAGGCATGCGGCATCATAAGTCTTAAGTTCAATACCGGTTTTTTTTTTTATATGAGAAGGAGGCAAAATTAAAATACATTATAACTGATATTGGCAGCTACTCATAGCTAGTTTACGGCCGATTTCAGTAAAAATAACCCCCTTCCATGTAATTTTTTTTTGGACTAGGTGAGTATTGTCACCTCCTTCAGTATTAACCTCTTTATGCCAAACATCCTGTATTGTACGACTGCTTAATTTACTGTTAACATTCCAAATATATACCTGATGCTCAGATTTCTCCTTAAGTATTGGAACTTTTTTAGTTTTAGACAGAGACCGAAAATAACTGGTATTTTGAAAATTTTAAACAAAAAAAAGTGGGATATATCATTATCGTAGAATTTAGTGGATTATACCAAAAGATGTCTCGTGAAACCCGCATCGATTCCTGTAAAGCTCTTGAAAACTTAACTTTTTATTAAAAAAAAAAAGCTAATAAAACTAAGCAGGAAAGACTTTTTATTTCTTCTGGCAAAAATTAAAAGCCAGCTTGACTTTTTATTTTTTCGAACTGGAAGTAACAGGTTTGCAAGCCGGAAGTAGCTTCTTATTTTCAGGGATCGAATCAGTTATGAATTTTTACGAAAAAAGTTTAATTTACTTGTTACTCCTGGCCGGTAATAGATTTGAAGCTAGAAAAACAAGCGCAACGGCTTGATATTTATTTTCGGTAAAAGCTGGCTTTTTATTTTTGCCAGATAAAATAAAAAGTCTTTCCAGCTTGGTTCTTTTAGCTTCAAATTATTATCGGTCAGGAATAACAGGTAAAGTTGGCTTTTTCGTAAAAAGTCATAACGGATTCGGTCCCTGGTTTTAGATATTATTTGAGTAAAAATCGTGGAGATATTTTAGTGTGTAAAACTTTATATTTGTACACTTTTAATTTATCTAAAGGATGGACCATGCTCTGAAAGCAAGAGTTGTGGGAAAGGATTTGAGTGGATCTTCGCGAAAACCAGTGAAAATGATGTAAAAAATGTGAAGGAACACAAGTTTTTCTTAGTTTCAAAGCCATTATACACGAAATCACAACCCAGGGAGAAAACAGTTAAGTCCTGAACTAATAAAAAACAAGTAAAAAAGCTAATATTGGTATAAAACCAATTCTTATGATACCCTAGATGAATGTCCGTATGAAATTTCGTATGGGTACCCATTTGAACAATTTTGATTTTTGCAGTGGTTTTTCGCATATATTTCTAGAACGGTTCGTCGGACAGAAAAAATGATTATAATCAATTTTATAGGATTTTATATTCTGAAAAAGGTTTTAGTACAATAAAAATGTCTTCGACTGATCGTTTTCACAGTATACATAAAAAACCTAAATTTTTCTATGGCAAAACCAAGAATGGGTTGCCCGATTTAGTCCATTTTTAAAATTTTATTTGCTAGTATAATGAAAACACCACGTACCAAATTTCAGCCCGCTATGTCGACGCGTTCTCAGGCAGTGTCCAAATATATAGTGAAAACGAAAGTTTTGTATGGCAACCCCACGAAGGAGTTGCCCGATTTGTCTCATTTTCGAACTTAGTTTTACTTTTTTTTTAAAGTCCGTGTACAAAATTTCAGCTCTGTAACTATACGCGTTCTCGAGTTATCGTGCGCACAGACGGACGGACGGACATGCAAAAATCAAAATAACTTTTAATATTATCCGTGGGTGTCCAATTCATTTTGCTCTACCATCATTATTTCGAGGTGTTACAAACGGAATGACAAACTTAGTATACCCCTATAGATTTCATCTAGGGTATAAAAATTATAATTAATATGTGGATCAATGTGGATTTACAGGAATATTTTTAAAACACAAATAAATTTTCATTTCCACCATCCACGTAAACACACCTGCCAAAAATGTGATATCCTTTATAAGAAAATTAAGACTTGTAATGTCCAAGAGAAACACAACCTGGCAGAACAATAGGAAATTCACTTGTTAAATACCGAACTGGCTAGGAAATCCTTGCAGGAAGACAGAGGTAATCCGGAAAAATATCTTGCATTATCCTTTAATTAACAAAAGCACTACCTGATCCTATAAGCTAACAGTTTCTACTGCATATTATAAGCGGAATATGTATCTATTGAATCAAGGCTTCCACAATTTTCATATTCGGAAAGTTAATATGCACATGTGGGAAGAAACTATGGCATCCTGCGATAACATGAAGTAGAATCTTGTTGCTCGAAGCACTTACAGAATGTGACAATCCAAAAGCATATTATAGCTTATAGTGATATGTGCACAATAGAGACATAAAATTGGCCTTAATGTGGATGAAAATTGTCCAGTCCAGTGACAATGAAATACATATAATTGATCATATATTTTTACTGTCAGGACATTAATTCTTACCAAACGATTTTGGAGTGGTAGAAATGGCAATCCAGAAAACAAATTCCTTGTATATTCCCAGGATTAGTATAAAGTAATACGAAATTTTCGAAAACATAAACAATTTTTAGTATAAGAAATGAAACGCGGAAGTTTTTTTCTACCGAACCTTTGGAGGAGGTTGAAGAAACTGTGAATTGGCTAAGTATATACTGGATGAGATTTACAAGGAATGCAACATGTAAAATGTTGTACAAAACTTCGATGTAACAACATCCTGAATTTAAAATTCTCGATAACCACAATGAGGAAGACCATGTAATTTCGGAAATAAAAAAATTACCTTCTTTGTATGAAAAAACTGGGTCAATTACATTAGACAAATATAAGGATTTTACCATATAAACCTCCCGTACATCATGAATATTTTAAAATGTTAAATCTTCAGTAAAATTCAAAATATCAATATAAAGTAATGAAAATTATTAAAAATTAATTGTATTTGTATTTTGTTTTTATTATTAAAAAAAATGGCAAATACCACTGAAATATTGTCCGTTTAACGGGTAACGCCACTGTAACGGCTAAAAAAAAAAGGTTTTTTCATGATTTTTTTTCTCGCGAAATGAAAGGTGTTTGAAAAACACCTTTTAAGGATATTATCGGGCATACATTGAACTTTATTGATAAATTTTTTGACAGCGAAAGAAAGCAAAATGGCGACTCCACAGCCATTTTCCCGGGACATGTTTTGCTTTCTGGGCTCCGCTCACAGCTAGAGAATGACGTACGGATTTTTAAAAATATTAACTTTTGTAGATTTGGCGCGCGTTTGAAAAAAAAGTTTGATTTTTGACGAAAAAAACGGCAGGTTTTTTGTTAAAACAAAATCAACAAATAAAGTTATTGAAAATTCCGTACGGCATTCTCTAGATAATGTTAATGTTCACATCTGGTCAAATTTTCAAGTCGAAAATATGAAAATTGTTCGAGTTATGCTGCGTGCCATTTTGAAAAACCGTGTTTCGAGAAAAACTCGTTTAAAGTTTTGAGAATAGAAGAAATCGTCCCTTACTGTGCGCTTGCTGTCGCTAAACTAACGGATAAACAAGTTAAAGTTGCAAATGTCAAAAAGGTCAGTTGTGTTCAATTCGGCTTTTTCTGTCAGCTTTAGAAGAAAGCTGGCGATAAAGCTGACTGAAAAGAAGCAAGTTTGACGCGCTTGGTGGCGACCTCCATTTTCAAAGGAAAAAAGTTTTTTTCTCGTACGGGACGTTTTTTTCTTATTCTAGAGGGTTTAAACTATTTTTTAAGCCAATAAAAAAAAAAAACGAATTTTCAAAAAATTTACAGTGGCGTTAAACCACTTGCATTATCTGATACCACAAAATATCAAATATCTTGCAACAACAAAAAAGGGACTTTCCCCACTTTCAAAATAAACGGCTCATATTATCGAGTACACGTTTATTGCATCAATAGTATCAGGTATAAGTGTTGACAATAATCCATCTACTTTTGTTCTTTCGTGGAGTTCCGCAAGGGTCAATGCTTGGACAAGTGCTGTTCAATATATTTATTAATAATCTCCTGCATATAGGTAGTATTCAATATTCACACATATATACATGTAGGTACAGGAAGCTCCGATCCATAAAGAAGGGGGTAATAGTACTCACTCAAAAAAACAAAAACAAAACAACCAATTGTACGGTGAAGGTAGCGGTAGGGGAGTTTAAGATTCTTAGTACTGTTTCCACTTTACACCCTGTAAATTTCTTGATACATATATACCCTATCGAGGCGAGATTCATCTCAGATGATAGCAAACCGTCTAAGCTTTCCAATGCCCAACCAGCCTTACATCGTAAGTTGTAGCACGTCAAATTTGAAAAAAATATATATATATATATTTTTTTTTTCAAATTTTAACGATTTTTCCGGCCAAAATGCATGATAACTATGCAGTTTTATTACAAGATTTAGAGACCCCGGAATGTTACCTTTAATTTGACTAAGCACATATACTACCTGCCTAAATGCAACCGTTTTTGGATACTCCCGTTTATATGATTCATAATTTCATTAATTATGTTTCTGACGATGGTAATCGCGCCTACTATTATGCAATTCCATGCAGCTATTATGGAATCTATTGCTGCGTTCCTTTTCTCAAACCTATTTTCAAACCTATTCTCAACGATAATTTGTTCCCTTAGCACGTCATTTTAAAAAATATCGTCTTTTTTCGGTGTGACCTGAATAGGTTATGAGTTAATTACTGTTTAACGGCTACAGTTAACACATAGGATGTAATAGGTCAACTTAAAGAGGAGAGTCTGCAGTTTACAGTTTTTATAAAAAAAGTTATGTTAACGACCTTTTTGCAAAAATAATAGAGGTCAAAGTAAAAAAAAAGGAAAGAAAATCCGAAATTTTTAGTTTAGACCATCATAACTTCTGTGGGGAGAGGGGTACGGGGCTGGTTGAGCTGTCGTTGGAAAGGCCATGAAGTTCTGCATACAGTGAGTCGTTAACTGTGACCATACGCCCTGTAGTTTTTAATATACAGGGTGTTTTGAGAAAACCTAGCTTCTTTTATGAATCACCCTGTACCTGTAACTCCTAAACGGTTGATATTGCCCCCCCCCCTGCCATACAATTTTTGATTCGTCTAGGTGAGTACTATCACCTCCCGCTCTATGGACCTCCTAAGGGGAAACACCCTGTATATGTAAAATGTCGTTCTAATACATTCCGTACGTGGTTTAAGTTATTTATTTAATGTGTATAAATTTGTGTAATGAACATTCAAGATTGGTAAAATTTCGTTCAACATAAAATTGAAATTTCTGAAGCAAATCCAAAAATGTAAGAAATATGATGAATTTAGCAAAGTATGAATGGAGCAAAGTAGAAAAACCTATTGATTTAATTAAATCGGAAAAATCGCAAACATGCTACGATTGTAGCCAAGTGACAGCACTGAGCGTATACGCTAATATATGTAGACTATGGTCAGGCCTTCGCTACGAAAGTTTTCACATTGAAGAGCGTGGAGCTTCGTCACCAAATGGTATTTTCACAGCTCAGTTTAATTTGAATATGAATGGTAGCTGTGCGCGTTGCCCATTAATTGTGGTGTAATTTTTCTAAAGTTGTTATGGTCGCATCCTTAGAATTCTGGCCCAGCTGCAGACATCCCTCTAACTATCCCATGAAAATGTCAAAGTCCAGACAACGATGCCGTGCAGAGAGGTGGAAACAAAAAATAAATAAAAAGTGGGACGACGAAAAAAAAATGGAGGGAAGTGACTGTCAAATTAGAGCGCGGAAGTGACTGTCACATAAGAGCGCGATACAAGAAAGGTAACAAAGTAAAAAGTCAGAACAAAAAAAAACAAAAAAAAAACAAAAAAGCAAACGAATCGGTGAGCTTGGAGTTGAGCCCAAAACTAAAGATAGAATTCCGTAATTTTGGAAAAGTGTAGCTGAACTGGCCCCATAAATAAGGTCCAAAGTGGAATGCCACTTTTCGAACAACTTTGGGCCCGACGCCTCCAGACATGATGCATTATGATACTCTGAACATAGCTTGAGCGACTTTCTTAGGTGAAAGAGTGGAATTTTCTACTTCTCGTGATTGTGAGGAATTGAAAATGACTTCCTATGAGAAAAATATTCACAACAGAGCATTAATGACCATGGAAGAGTGCACTACGAAAATATATGCGAAATGTAGTAACTGGGGTCTTTGTGACCCCAGTGCATTAAAATGGGTTTTCTGGCAGCCAAAAGTTTTGTCAATCAGGAAAAAGCAAACCGTCCGATAGTATTCGACGGGGCCTTTCATTTAATATACAACATGCCGTATTGAAACCAACCCCCCCCCCCCGAGTGGGTTCCTACATAAAAATATGCAAAGGAAAATGTTTCTCTACGAATTGTAGCTGGTAATGAGCTGAGGTGAACAGTGAAACCCGTTATCTGATCGGACATAACCCTACCGAGTCAGAACCGATCTAAAGTGCGAAAAATCTAGTACCGATAATCGAATAAAAAAGAGAGAAATACTAAAAGTTAGTATGGGACGACCTCCGAGAATAGGGGTGTGGGTACTCAAACTTCTTCTCAGGACCTAGAGAATTCGATTCTGTACTAGATCAAACTTTGACAACCCCCCTCCCCCAGCCATCCACCACTAAATGGAAATAACCATTGTTAATAAAATATGTTCAGAGTATTATAATGCATCGTTTAAGACATCTCTCATGTCTGGGGGTGTCGGGCCTAAAATAGGCATTCCCCTTTCTGTAAAAGAGAGAAAGAAGTACTTCTGTGTGCTGAATGAGCTGGCATTAGGGCATCTTTGAACCTTCTTTGGGCATAAATTAAGAATTTCTCGTCCAACGTAAGCGAAACTCAGCTCCACTCGGATAGTTAAGTAGAATTGAGATATGTTGAATATTGTTGGTTATATTCCTTTTATGACTTTGTTAAAAATGTATATATAGGTAATAGACCATTAAATAATATCAGTTAAAATCTAACTGAATTTTATCGAGCACCACCCAACGCTCACAGCAAATCGCTTCATTGCTCGTCAATTGCGAACAAATGGCTTAAGGCAAGTGACGAAGTTGGAGGTAAGAGTACGTATAGCGAAGACTCACGAGTAAAAATATATGCCAACCTTGACGATATTGTTTTCCAGACACAAATCTACGGTATTAAGCTTTGTATTAGAGAGTATATCAGAATAAGCTACAGAAATCATAAATCTACATGACTCTCTAAAAGCAGAGCCCCCTTACTGCATATCAGATTAAATTGATTTTAATCCAAGCTCGCATCGAATTGTCTGCAAGAGCTCCATATGTATATAAACTACTGCACTCAAATTTCATCTCATAAACAAAGCAAGAGAACTGACCAGAATATAATCAAAAATTAAATTGATGAATCCAATATGTACCTTTCAGCAGGATCCCAACTACAGTAACAAAAAAAAGGATATCGGAATTACTAATAATCCAAGGAAGAACAGTCGAATTTCTGCAACTTCAGCTCGTCGTATAACCGGACTTCTGAGAGTACATTATCAGCTGCATAAGCAGCATCTGCACATACTTGAAACGTATAGAAATAATATGTGCGAATTATGTGAAGAAGAAGAAACTTCAAATCAATTTCTATGAAATTATACGTATAGTGTTGCCACATTAAGAATTATGGGACCTCACACCAAAAACACTGTGCAGTCTGTCTAAATTACTTCATTAAGTAGGTAAACTTTAAAAGAAAAAAAGAAAAATACAACATCCTCTCAGTGGTCGTAATAATTGGACTCTAAACATATAATCTAATAAAAATTAGAAATTGGTCTAAAAACAAATTACACAATGGTAGAATTCAGGTCTAATTAATAGTATAATCATTTGCGCCCCTAAGGAGAAATGTTTCAAAAGTTTTCAATCTTACTAATGACACATATACAAATATACTTACAACACAGAAATAATTAGCACCTTAAGAAAATCATTAACAATGTCTGTATATATGTACATGTCTGATAGTCTGAATGGTAACCATATCGTATTCAAAATAGTCAGGGACATATTATTGTGTTGTAGATAGTACCTACATGAAAATTTCAACCTCATCGTAAATCCAATTTTCCAATGATTGACCTTACTCGACCACACATCAAGCTGGTGGCTTTTTCGGTGAATGATAGGTAGTGCGAGTATCATGCATGGTAGACACGTTTAATTGGCTCCAGAGGGAACCAGAAATGTACAGAGACTATACCTTCCAGACAGCCTTTTGCATTCACTCACTTATATACATATCTATATAACTACTATATACATGCTAAACATACATACATATATTTGTGTATAGATATATCTCATTGGAGGAGTTCCAGTTCCGAATTGAATCCATATAGCTGAGAACTCACCCTGTCCATTAGCTACTAGTTCCCGTTTGGTGTACCCAGAAGGTACTTCCATTCTAAAACATCAGTTAATTACATTTGGGAATAAGAATTTGACAGCTGAAAAATTAACTGAAGTATTCGTTTTCATATATGCAATGATGACATTTGGTACAAATTATTAGCTTTGGTGGAATTTTTAATTATACCAGCGAATGCAGTTGTCTATGATATATTTTCCACGTAACTTGATTAATTATATGGTTTCCCTATGGATGGGTATCAGGATACCCGTTACTATTATCAAATCAATGTAATATGTCATTGGACATGCCTGTCATAATCTGTATATGTAAAATTAACCCCTCTTGTGTTTTGTTTTAGTTGGGGAGGATTTCATCTAAATTCAACGGAAAACGTCAATACAATCGGAAGGATAGGAAATTTTTTCTCCCTTTTGAGAGGGGCATTTTTGTGAGAAAAAGGGGCAAATAACTAAACCTAACCTGTACTTATTTCGGAAATTCCCAGTTTTCATACAAAACTTTACATTACCGACGAAAAAAGAAGTAAAAAGTAAAAAAAGTAAAAGTTAATTTAAAAATTTCATGATGGATTTTATCTGACAAAAAATAAATAAAAATAAAAATCAATTGCCGCATGTATGTTACCTCATCACGTGAGAGCTACGGTTCGACCGATTTAGATCAATGCTTTTTTTTTTTTTTTTTTTTAGTAATTATCAGGAAAGGTTTTTAGAAAACGTAAAATTGTAATCGGCAACCCTTTCTTGTTGTTGCCATACAAAACTTTAGTTTTTCGCTATATATTTAGAAACTGGCTAAGAACACGTTGACGTTGAGAGCTCAAATTCTGTACATGACGTTTTTAAAAAAAATGTATATTTAAGTTCAAAAATGGGACCAATATGGGCAACTTCGTCGTAGTGTTGTCATACAAAAGCTTCATTTCTAACGGCACTGCCTGAGAACGCGTCGACATAAACATCTAAAATTTAGTGCATGATGTTTTCATAGCAATAGTAAATACGAGTTCAAAATTAGACTCAATTTGGCAACCCGTTCTTGGTGTTGTAATATAAAAATTTGCACTCAGAAAAATTCATATAATAAGAACAAAGAAAATTTATATTTAATTTGATGAAATGTAGTTTTTCCAATTTTTAATCAAAATTTTCTTTAAGTGGATGAAATTTTACAAAATGCAAAGGAAAATGAACTCATTCTGAATCATAGAACCTTCTTCAATACAATGGGAATGGTGTTGAAGATAAGACGAAAATTTAATACCTCCGAAGAAAGTAATAGACTTAAAATATTATAATGGTTCATAGTAACAAGTTATATTTTCTTAAGAAGAAATGAATGAAGATTTTTATTAAGACCACTTTCTCTTGAAACTATTGCCTTCATTTGCCTTGAATTAAAGGTAAAATCCTCAGAAGCAAGTGATTTGTTCCTTTTAAAATAAAGCCAAAAATTTGAAATAAAGACAGAATTCATTGCAGCAAGTAATACTTCATCATTTCACAGAAATCTTCCTTTGTTTGCTAAACCATACGAAAGTAGCACGGTCGGATATTAGATTAATGATCATGGTATAAAAACTAGGACACGGCTTAGTTGTGACGATATTTCATCAAAACAAAGAAATTGGCCTTTATTTTGGCTAACGTTTTTCTTAAAATCGGTTTTTATTCTAATAAACCTTTTCCTTAAAACAAATAAATCGGTCTTTAATCTAATAACGCTCGACAATAAATAATTAGTCAGTTTAGTTATGCGGAAAGTAGGTACTACATTCAGCATTATTCAGCCCATCGTTGAGTCCAGATAACAGTGTAAATTTATTTATTAAAAATTTAGATCATGAATGATTCCAGTCTAAATATTAGTGGACTTTGTGAGTTAATATGTATAGAAAACGACAATAGTGCAGAAAATAATGGTGAAATTCAAAATAATTTTCCTTCAGAAATAATAAAAACCCATAAGCAGTGTAAAGTAAACTTTGTAAAGTGTTAACAGACCTTAAGGGAGCTGTATTTCTTAGAGAATTCATTAGTAAGTTTTTCTCAATAATTCTTTGTGTAGCTTTGTGTTTCTGTATAAACAAGCGAAGTTTTTTTTTATGTTACAAAAAACAATAAGGTTTCTACTTTCGATCGACAGGAGCACTCTATTCAGACTAGCAACAAATTTGAGCAAATAATGGGAGTGTGTACATCAAAAGGACAGCTTATTATAAAATTATGTGAAAAGGATGGTAAATTGAGCAGAAAGTATCGTCGCATTTTAGGAGACATAATTATTCAGGAAATTCAACAAAAAAACATTAATGCTACACCGAAATATTTTAGCCGGATATCGGATGAAATTGTAAAATTGTTTCCCAAAGAAGATAAGGTTAAATATAATATCATTTTTGTATAAAACATTATATATTTTGAAGTAAATGTATCGAAATATATTTCAGGGTATTTTTTCCCTTATGTTCCAAGAAAAAACCTAAAGAGATTCTATATGCAAAGTACCATAATTATCTTACGAAATTAAGAGAAGAAGGTTTATTACCCAAAAAGCTCCATTTAAATCCGCTACCATCAACATCAAGAGAATCCAAGTAATTTTAAATATATTGATTATAAAGTTGATTGTAAGTATAAAATTTTCTAGGTGAAGATATCGTAAATGATACAAAATGGTTGCAGTATAAAACAGCTCCTGAGCACGAAATACATTGCAAATGGCAAAATACAGTTCATTATCGCCTAAACACATTCAAGAACAAAGAAGTCACATTAGTTAACATTTCCTTTTGGCCTTTATATGAACAGCATTTCGAATATAGTTTGGTAGGATTTATATGAAACTAAACTAATTTGTATTTAATTCCTTTTTTTTTTCAATTTTTTGATTTTGTTGACCGCATCCTGCCACTTATGCATAGAGATATAAGGACGGAAACAGTAGAAAAATACGTCAGCGTCTTCAGAGTTTGGAAGGCCTGTCAAAAGGTATCTTGGGTTAAATAAAAAAAGTCATATTATGATCTAAAATGTAAAATATTTTTTTAATTGCAGATACAAACAGTTTGGTTGTTTTTATGCTCCTTCATTCCGTACTTATGCCAACACTACGAGTATACAGGTACAATGAGGAAAGAACAAAAATCTCGGCTTACCAAAACGACGATCTGTGACTCAAAGAACGCATTTTTGTGTCATGTGAGAACTTCTACCGACTACAACAATAAGGCTGACCAATTACGGAACGATCGCTTCAAAAACAAGGACACATTGCATGCAGCCTATTATTATCGCCATAGGAGAGGATTATTTTAATTTGACTGATTTCTTTGTTTTTATTTACAATGTACAATGTCGAGGCGGTAGATGTATGATTTAAATCGTTCCAAGTTTTCGATTTTCAATATCCGAAACAGGCCCAACTAGAAAGGACTTTTATCAAAAAATAGAGTTATTCAAATCTCCGGTCGTTTGAAATATTTATGGACATTCAAGTTCGAATCGAAACATAGATTATATAAGACCTATATGAGAAGCATAAATTCTAGAGTTAATATACCGCTTTCATTAGCGATTAAGTCAAGTGTTAATTTTGCTGAGCAAATTCTTTCTTTTAAAGAAACAAAATGGTTCCCAATGGTGTTGGAATTAACATTTTGACTTCTAAATACTATATTCAAATTAAAAACGAATTTCAATACTAAGATTTATCCGTTGGACTATATTAAAATTGCATTAATTACTGTGGAACAAAATATAGGGCATTTGGTATACGACAATTTAACTGAAATGAAAGTTTTCAAGATATTAGAGATTCTACCGTATACAAATAATAATGAAATATCTTTATTTTATCAAGAAAATGAAGTTTTTAAATTTGACAACCATTTGGCAAGTTACATCTTGGGGGATATAAAAGAAAATATTGTAGTCAAATTATTAAAAACTCTTAAAAATCCTCCTGGTTCTAACTATCTCACACCATCAGGTGAAAGTGTATTAAGAATCAAATCGTATTACTAATAAAGTCTTGCAGATAGTTTTTCGCACTACTATGTATTATGTTTAGGTTAATATTACAATATATTATAATATTTAAAAGAAAAATTTATAAAAAGTTTAATGTTTTATTTATTTTGAAATTCCTTATTTTCAATATAGAAAAAATGCCAGGAATTGAATTAAATTGGGTATTATTTTTAGAAAAATTAACGTCTTCAAATTAAAGAAAAGCAATAGGGTAAATTGCTTTAAATCAATGCAAGGTTTAACTATACCCAAAAAATGAAATCTTTCCGTCAATGGAGTGCATATCTTCAAATTAAAGGCCCTAAACAACACATAATTAATTAAAAATTTCCTTATTCGAGTCATTAGTTCAAAACGAAGAAGAGGAGGGGAGATATTTATAGACCATTGGAAAGGTCCAAACGATTATCTATTATCTACCAAAGTTTAAATCATCATCATAAGTGTGTAACGTTCAGAAGTTACAAGGTGCTCTATAAAAACATAACCATACTAATTAAAGTCCCGTTATCTCGGGAATCGTTACGAGCCCCCCCCCATATATCCGGAGCCTTCGGGTGCCACACCATATACAGGAAACCCTGCGTACTTGAGAGTTGCCTGAGAAGTCGTCGAGGTGAAGAGCTCATATTTTGAATAAGGCGTTTTCTTAAAAATTGCAAATACGTGTCCAAAATTGGAGCGAATCGGGCAGCCCTTTGTTGGTGTTGCCATACACAACTTCAATTTTTCACTATATATTTAGACCTTGCCTCATGCGTCAACGTAGAGAGCTGACATTTTTTTTTTAAGAAAAGAGTCATTTAAGGGGGTATTCTAGTCTAGAGGCCCGAATTTTAGGTGATTTTTGAAGTGCCGTAAAAAAAAGGCAATCAATATTTTTCTATCCATTTTTTCATGAGTTATTTATTAACATTGCAAGAATACAGAAAAAATTAAAAAAGTTAAAAATTCAAAAAATTAGCAGCTGATAAAGTGGGGGGCCTCAAAAAATTGGCGCGTGATCATGCCCACGATTCCAACCCGCCTAGCAATCCAAAAAAAAAAGATTATTAGTCTAGAGTAATGTCGCTATGTCCGGAACTAGGGAAAAGTTGAAAAAAAAATTTTTCACAAAATGGCCGCTGCCTAAAAAAAAATAATTTTTGTACCACTTTTTTGACTTTTACGAATTTTTTAAAATAGTAAAAATTTAAATATGGGGATGCGGCTAGTTCCGGACATAGACAAGTCTATAAAGAAGACTCTCAAAAAAATTTCAAGTAAATCGGTCCAGTAGAACTTGAGAAATCGTGGGCATCGTCTTGAAAAAGGCAGTTTCGAGAAAAACGCGTTTAAGGTGTAACACCACTGTAAATTTTTTGAAAAATGGTTTTTTTTTTATTGGCTTAAAAAATAGTTTAAACCCTCTAGAATAAGAAAAAAAAAGGTCCCGTGCGAGAAATTTTTTTTTTCTTTTGAAAATGGAGGTCGCCACCAAGCGCGTCAAACTTGCTCCGAAACATGTCCCGGGAAGATGGCTGTGGAGCCGCCATTTTGCTTTTTTTTTCGCTGTCAAAACGTCCATACGTCCACGTGGTTTGGAAGTTTTCAACTGAATTCAACTGTTAGCAGCTGGATGCAAGTGAACACTAAATATAAAGATACAAATTTGAAAAATCCTCTTGTAGGCATATTCTTGAATAGTTAAACTTTGAAAATATGAAAAAAAATCAATTTTTTAGAATTTCTAGACTAGAATACCCCCTTAAGTTTAAAATAAGTAATATAGGCAATGCCTTAGAACGTATGCACGCACCCACAAACAGACACACACGCTCAAACAAACAAAGAGTGACAGCTTAGATATTACGCATCTTTAACCACCCCACCCAATTCAACTCCCAACCTTACCCATTTAGGCATCTATATTATTGCCGGGCAACGCAGGCGAGCTCCCCAAGCTTTTAATAAAAAAAGAACAAAAATAAAAGAAAGACATATTTTAAAGATTGAACCAATTTGAAAATCGTTAAAAGGAAGTAACCCGATTGGAAATTATTAGTTGAAATAAATTTTTCTCATTTTTCATTTTATTTTTATATTTTACAAATGGAATAACAAATTTAGTATACGCCCTATGAGATTTCTTTTAGGCTATAAAAAAGAAATTATTTTGAAGAAAAGCCCATTTTGAAAATGTCCTGTATAAGCTGAACATCAAGTCGCACGCAACCAATTAAGCCGATAAACGACGGCTATAAATATTCAATTACGACAATTTATTTTACAATAAAGCACACAATAGTCTATTATTTCCCACCACCCCCCCCCCTCTCATTCTCATCCATTATTAACTTCCTGTAGAAAATAAATGCTTTTTAACCACCATCACAAAAATGCTATTCAAGGAAGGACAAAAGCCAGGGAAATACGTCCAATTGAGACCGCGTATAGCTCCATATCTAAATATCCTACAATCACCATAAATCTTGATGTAGTCTCGCCACAATAAAAAAAAAAAAAAACCCTGGCTATGTTGTCGACAACGCACATTCAGTACATACTCGTTCATACACACTACACTGGCATAGGTAGTAAGTATACTATATATAGTACCTACAGCGAGAGATTCAACCCATTAAAGTCAAATAGACGAGGCAGTAAAAGGACTCACACAACAAAAAAAAAACGTCCTATCCTAGATAAAGTGCACGTAAATGAAAGAATCGTCTACGTCCTTATAACCTGCGACTACAAGCCAATTCAAGAACAATTTACTGAGCGCTGGACAGAATTGATGTAATTGATGTAATTGATGTAAAAAAGCACACAACTCTGCTGACCTAAATCTGAAATCCAGACGACATGACCGAAAGACTCTAATTAACAAGAGTTACAAATGATGAAGATTTTCCACAATTACTTGTTGCAGTAGCAGCAAACAGCATCTCCCATACAAGATTTTTTTGCGAACGTTAAAGGACCCTGACTGCACAAAATAGCAATGATCCTCGAAAAGGATGGATGAAATGAAATAAGATGAATGAGACTAACAGGATTCAGTTTTTTTTATTTTTTTTTTTTCCTGTTCGATTCAAGATGTCTAGGTTCGCCAACAAAGTGTTTATTATCTATCTGAGGCAATGTATTCTGTGAACCATACAACATGCATATATTCACTTTTCTTGATGTCAGAGGATGAACTTCCTTTTACTAGAAATTAAAAAGCCATAAAAGTGTCCTTCGTCGGGTGAATTATTACCATGCACTTCTCGTTTGGAATACTGTCGCCATTGTAATTCAGTCCAAATGTATTCCTCCGTATATCCGTACTGTTTCGGTTGACCTGAAATTGTATAGCTGTGTATCGTGTTGGTGGAAACATGCAGTCGACTTCCTTTTGTGAGTGATATTTGTGCCCATAAATGCGCGTTTATATACAATACATAGTTCCGGGGAATATTGGAAGTTATATCTTCTGGGATTTTGTGGTATGTTTTTGATTAAATATGGAACGACATTAATTTCTAACGAAGGCTCTTACAGATTTATGATGATCTTTTTCATTGTGGTTTTGAATATAGTGACTATAAGTTCATAAAATCCATCCAGTATTATGTAATGTTCATATATGTATACATATATGTCTATGTATAATATCCTTGATTTGAACATCTGGCTAATTTCATAATTCAATCAAATATAGACAGAAATTCGACAAGTTTTATTGAATTATTTAAAAAAAAAAATATATAGAACTTCTCTCTCCTGACATCAATATAAATCCCCCTTGGAATTATGTTAATCGCAAAATGTTACTCACAAACCAACTGCTGCTTAGCTTCGATTCGTAATAAATACGACATGTTTTCGTAAAAGCGAAAAAATGTTCATTATTTAAAGTAAAAGGCAAACGCTATAATCTTCATCATATTTCTCTTCCAACCCTTGTGTATTGTAGTTTAAGTATTGCACGGAATCCAGTTTGAAAATGTGTCACCCACCCATCAGGGTAAATTTTAATCCTGTGTAGACTTTTCCTAATAGTTCATTAAAATCCTTTAATACTGAACATTTATAACAAGGGTTGGGTTGGTACTTTCCAAATGGCCTTTAAAAAAAACAAAAAGCAAAAACATAAAAGTTGTCACATGTGCCCAAAATAATATTCGCTATCCTATATATATAATAGGACACCCTGGATTCCCTGTTTTCGTGTGTTTATCTACTTAATGTCTCATCGTTCGTTTTGGATTGATGGAAGGGTGATCGAAATGGTAGCCCTTCTCTTTACCGAAATACCAAACCACAAAGGTTTACTCTCAATAAATTATTTCACCAGTCAGTGGCCGGGAAAAAAGCAAAACATTGTGAAAACCACAGTTAAATTTATTGACATCATTGCAACTGTTTTTTTTTTTCATTTTCCTCCCCGAAAAGATGGAATTGTGAACGCAACTGTAAATTTCATTTTTTCTTCTTCATTTATCAAAAATTGGGGGACAGTCAATAAGACTTGCGTGACAAAGTGACTTTTTAAGTGTATTGGACATTCTGCTGTTTTTTTTCCAGTCATGAACAAGAAATTACAAAAAAGGATTTACTAAGTGTTTAAATTACAGTTTGAAATCCATGTTTGGAAAACATAAATAATAATTAAGGAGGAGACTTTGGATGCATTTACATTAAAGGTGTTAACATAAATGTCGTCAATTGTTTGTAACGGTTGGACGTAAATATTGAATTTGAGGTATTGTAAACAGGTTAATATGCCGGCAAAAATTATATCTCCCTTTAGTAGATAGTGGAGTGTTCGCAATCGTTCCACCCTACATATTGATAGAGAAGTGTTGACAATGATTCCACTTCACTTCGGCAGTAAGCTTGACATAAAAACGTAAAGAAAAGTCTCATCACATTACCTTTAAAGCGGTTGGGGTGCAATTGAAGAAGGGCTTCCTCTGTTTGTTGAAAATTGGCACACACTACACTCGGGGAAATTTTTAATCTTATCTCAATCATTATGCGTAAAATAATACCATTTTTTTGTACTTGACAGAGCAAAGTGAATTCATGAGTTCGAAAAAAGATTACCAAGTACAAGCCATCATCTCACAGAGGTTTGAACTCGAAACTTTTTATTGATAACCATGATGGCTATAACAACTGACGCATCTCAATTGATCGAGCATCATCTATAAAAAAGCCGTCGATAAGTATGCGCAGTTTTTCGTAAAAACAGCATTACATAGAATTCTTGAGTATATTACGGATGTAAATTATAAACAGTAGTGGTCCTATATGGATGCCTTGAGGTTTGCTGGAAACGTTATTAATCATGTATGAACGAATTCCACAAAAAAAATAATTTAAGTACGGTTAGATAACCGGGAAAGGCTCCAATTTACAAAGAGAGTGGGAAACTCTAGAATGAATGAGCTTGTAAAAAAAGTTAATATCAAGCAAACTATAACTTTATTGAGAGAAATTTATGGATTTAGTGAGAAATCTATACTCGTATAATGTAAAGGAAGATCTGAAAACTGTTTTATCTCGTGTACAAATGAGGCGCTCAGCGCTAAAACAGCCTAAGCCACAAATTTCCCTAAACACAGCTGAAACATATAAAAAACCGCATTTTTGAAATTTATAAATGACAAAAATGGTCTAAGCTGTAGTATGAGCCGTCTTTAATAATGTTGAAAAGTTTATTTTACACTGGCAAAAAAATCTAAAAACCTATATGCTAAAACGGTCAAAGTAACTTAGGCCATAATTCATTTCGTCGGATTATCGAAATACCAGGAATATCTTGTGGAGTAGGCCATTACTGCAATTTAACATGATAGAACAAGTCGAAACAGAAATGCTTTTTCTGCCATTCAACTGCCTTTGAAAGAAGTCTGAATGCAATCGCCGAGTCAGATTTTGTATGAATGTGCTCATGGCCTCACGCATCTTGTGCAATTTGTGAAAAATATCATTTTCTGTTAAGCTTTTGGGCAGTGATAATTGAGAGTACTATTTCATTTTTAAAATTCAAATTATTACTCATGTTATTATATACATAGTGAATTCAAAAAATTACAATATTCCCAAGTAACAATTTTTCCAATTTTTGGTGACTGAAGGTGATAGGTAGTTTTATAAGTGGTATATAATGGTTACTCGGTTATATAAGAATTTCAGTGGTTATATAAGAGTTTTATAAGATTACCAATTGGTGACGTAGTTATATTAGAGTTTTTTAAGGTTACTAATGGTTATCGTGGCAGTAAGTTACTTAAGGTTTTATAAGTTGGTGATGAAAACGTTTCCATCACCGGTCTATATAACTTAGAGTAACCATTACTAGAAGATATATAAGAAAGTTTTATAATTGTTTTGATCACCACGTTATAAACTTATTGGTAATAAGTGTTTATTGCGGTATCCGTGGTTACCCTTATAAAACTCGACAACTTTCAGTAATTTAGGTGACTTTAATAAAAATTGGGAACTTTCGGTAGTACATATACCCACTATAAAATATCGTAAAATTGTTGGTGGCCCTTTAGTAACTACGGTGATCGTTATAAAAACAAATTACTTTTAGTGTCGAATGGAGCCATTATAAAACTGTTTTTATTTATGTAACATAATATAACCAAAGGGTATATAAGAAAACTAACGTCTGTTTTTTGTGACTATAATTAAGATATATAACATTACCAAAGGTTACATATTATGACTAAAGGGTATATAAGGACCATTTTCGAAGCATGTTAGTGCCTTTAGTTTATATAATATTTCTAAAAGTTTTATAAGGGTCATTCAGTTTATATAAAACTACTTCAAGTTTTATAATGGTAATTTGTTCATTTAAGTACAAACCGCCATTTTTTCATCCGTCCATTGCAGATAAAAAAGAAAATGTCGGTTAAGCCAATTTTTTAAATTGCAGATATATGGTTTCCGTTTTATTTTTATATGAAGAAAATAGATATTTTTAGGTACATAACATTTCTAAATTATGTAATATTACCTTTATCAATTAATATCACCTAAGTGAAAATTTTAAATTTGTAAATATTTAATAAAAATTATTAAATATTGCTTATTTTTGGAGCGGTCTGTATTTTTTAGAAGAATCTATGATGATATTCACAGTAGAATTTCACCACATATATGCCGAAAAAATGTACTTCTAAAATGTAAAAATATTAAACCCTTACATTATAAAAATGCAATACAAAAAAAAATCGAAATTCTATGTCAAGATAGGTTTCGTAAATACTTGCATATTATTGTTTTATAAAGGTAACGAAAAATAATTTACCTAACATTTCTATCACTGAAAGTAATCAGTCTGAGAATTCCGAGCGTTGTGGAAACGTTACCATCACCATTATAAACAAAGTTTATAAAGGTAACCGAAACATTACCGCAACCACTGCTATGACCAAAATAAATTAATCGAGAGCACCTTGGGTTATATTACGGTTACTACTATATAAAAAAAATTGTTTCTTGGGTTATTAATTTAACAAGGTAAGTTATTATCATAAAAAATTTTATTATTATAAAAAACTGATGTTCAGTTTTGTTTAATAAATTAAAGGTGATAGGATTAAGAATGTCCGAAAATCAGTACGAAGAGCCATTTGAAGATTCAGGATCAGAATATGAGCCATTATTGTCCTCATCTGACGATTCAACTCATACAGAACTTCAGTTCAGAGCAACACGTTCATCAATAGAATCGCAGTTTCGGTCATCGAGTTCTGGACAAGAACGGCAAGCTGGGCCATCAGGTCTTCAAAGTCAACCTTCTAGCACAGCATCTGAAGAAAATCTAAAAAACGAATTCGTAACGAAGCCAACTGGAAAAGAAATGTAAGAAAAATTAAACGAGCAAGAGGTGAAACCTATTTAAACACCAAAGGCATTATTGTTCCTGAAAAAGTGCATAAAATGGTACAATGTACGTGTTCCAAAAAGTGTCACAGTTTTCTCGATGAAAATAAACTTTAAAGTATTTTCCGAAACTTTTATAATCTTAGTAACCACGACTTGCAGTCATCGTACATATCTGCACTAATAGCGGTAAATGAAAAGAAAAGGACATATTGTAAAACCTCAGTGGGTGACAGTAGAAGAAATAAAACCATAATAAATAATAAATAATAATAAAGAAAATAATGTGCACCAAGTTGTATACAAACAATTTTTTAAATAAATTTGGAAATTTCTGATGGTCGCATAACACATGCATTAAAACACAAAAGCAAAGAAAGCTCTTCAGCAACACCGAAATTACATAGATCAAAGAGGAAGAGAAGACATGAAACGCATAATAACACTAGCCATGAGACAATAGAGCTGATAATGTTATTTATTGAAAAGCTTCCCAAATATAATTCTCATTATTCAAGAAACAAAAATATTAACAGGCAGTATCTTGCACCTGACCTAAATATAACATTATTATACAATCTATATATTCAGTCTTCCTCAAATCCTGCATCAAAACACGTCTGCACAAAGATATTTACAGAAAATTTTAATTTACATTTTCGTTCACCGATTTCTGACTGTTGCAAAAAGTGCGATATACTAAAGATAAAAATTGAGGCTGAAGAAAATTCTGTTAAAAACCAAATATTAGAAAATGAAAAGGAACTACATCTCCGTAAAACTGAGTCTGCATTATGTGAAAAATTTTGTTAAATGTGAAAAACTAATAATATATAGTGATCAATGTGATGGTCAAAACAGGAACATTCGGATGAGCATAATATTCAATTATATTGTCAATTGTCCACCATTTACAGTAGGTCTCATAGATCAAAAAATTTTAGTGTCCGGTCATTCCTTTCTACCCTGCGATCAAGACTTTGGAATAATAGAAAAAAACACGCGATTTTGTAAAGACATTTTTACTCCTGCTGACTGGGAACGTGTCATTTTAACTGCAAAGAAGAAAAAAACATTTAATATAATTAAAATGTCATCAGAAGACATTAAAAATATCAGTCCTTTGGAAAATTTTGTTACAAATAGAAAAATTTCAACAAATAAATCAAAAGTACAATGGCTGAAAATCCAGTAGCTTCGTTATGAGAATAAAAGTCCTTTTATTATAAAGTACAAATACTCAAAGAACGAAGAAGTACTGTTTGAAGAATTTAATATTGGTAGAAGGAACATATCACATAAATCACTAACATTGGATTTAGAACCACTCTATCCAGGAGGAAGAGAAATTGAAAAGGCAAAATATAAAAATTTACAAGAACTGAAACAATTTAGTCGGCCAATTCATCACAAATTTTATGACGATTTAAACAATAATGCAAAAGCTGCCGATAATGATATTTCAGAGAATGAAGAGGACGAATAATTTTGATCAATACAGTTCAATTTACCAATGACGAATAATAAAATCATATTTTTATGTACAAAATTATGTTTATCTTTCCAGACATAGCAGCCTAACCCTAATTATTTAAAGTCTTTTTATATTTTTGTGGATGAAAGTACGACCTAACCAACTTTTTTTTAATTTAAATTGTTTTTTTTTTCGTTATTTAGTAAAAAAAATGTATTCTAAATCAATATAAACTGAATTTAAAAGTATTGTTTGTAAATTTGGATAAAAAAAATAAAAAAAAAATTATTTTGAAATTTCTTGTTTTTTTTTTTCGAACGTATTTATCTTTATTTAAAAGATTTGGGCTTAGGCCGTTTTAGCGCTTAGCGCCTCAAATATCATCCAAATATTTTTTTTTGCAGCGCGAAGTTTTTACATTCATTACAGTTTTCCATTAACCCAATTTCGCTACTTTCATAAATTTGAAAAAAAAAAAAACAAAAAACCATCCAAGGAAGTGGGGGAATGTCATCAGGATATAGGACACCCTTTTGATTTTTGCCCATAACTTCCATTTAAGAAAGAATTTGATCAATCCAAGCACATATTTGAGAGGGTCTGGGAAAATGGAACGCTTTTCCTGATCATTGGAAAGGAGAATGCCTATTTGAGGCGCGACACCTACAAACATGAGAGATGTTCTAAATGATACTCTAAACAAATTTTATTAACAATGTTTATTTAAATTAAGTGGGGTCAGGCTAGGTGGGTGGATGGGTGGGTGGGTGGGTGGATGTCAAAGTTCGATCTAGTACATTTTGGAAAAGCTAGTACAGAATTGAATTCCTTATGTCCTAAGAAGAAGTATGAATACCCACACTCCCATATTCGGAGGCTTAAATAGCTATTTATAGCCATCCCAATACTCACTTTTTTAGTATTTCACTCATTTTTATTCGAACTGAAGTATTCGATTTTTCGCCTATAACTCGGTAGGGTTATGTCCAATCGGAAACTGTCTTTTACTGTTCTCCTCATCTCATTACCACCAACAATTCGAAAAAGAAAATTTTTCTCTGTATACTTTTAAGGTTAAGTACCCCCGGCGGGGGAGGATGGCTCCAATACTTCATATTTCATATGAAATTAAAGGTCTCGACGAGTACTATCGGATAGTGTACTTTTTTGCCGATTCAGAAAACTTTCTCGGGTAGTTTTGGCTGCCGGAAAACCAATTTTCATGCACTGGGTCACATACACCCCAGTTACTACATTTTGCTTATATTTTCGCAGTTATTTCTTCCATGCACAATAGTGCTCTGTTGTTCATAAATTTTTTTCTCATTAAAAGTCATTTTCAATTCCGCACAATCACGAGAAATAGAAAAGTCCATTTTTTCATTCCAGAAAGTCGCTCAAGCCACATCCGATCGCCAAAGCTTTCCCTCGCTAGATAGAAGTAACCATTGCTATGTTCAGAGTATCATAATAAATCGTTTAAGACATCTGTCATTTCTGTTGATGTCGGACCTAAAGCTGTATGAAAAGTGGGCATTCCCCTTTATTTGGTAAAAAAATTAAACAATAAAAAAGATGCATTTAAAAAAAAAGTGAAATGCTGTCAAGGTTGATCCATTCTACACTAAAAATCGACGTTTTATTTATTTTTTTATATTATTACGGCAAGCTCAGGGGATACCATATGATGCAAAGCAGCATGGCAGGAAGGAAATAAGGAAAGCATTAGAGGGACACGAGGAAATTGCCGGAGGTGCTAATGTATATCACTCTTGAACCTTCGCAAATTGTAAGCATAGTTCTGGATAAGAAAGCATCACGAAATTTTACTGTACGGCCGAAAGTATTTTGAAGGGTGAAAGGATGTGCACAGCTTGCCGTGCGAGTATTGCGTACAGGAATTAATCTACAAGGGTCGGAAGAATTATTTCATCGGAACATTGACCATGCATATAGCGATAAAGGAGCGTAAGGCATCCTACATTACGGCAATATCTAGCTAAGTCTGTACGGCCAGTCCCGGCCAAGTTGTGAGAAATTTAATAGCTCTTCGTTATATTGGCGCACTTCAAATGCACTTCTCTCTTGCATTGCCCGGAAAGGGCTTTTTTTGCGCTTTTTTGGACGGACCTCTTCCTTTAGTTGGTATTTAATTGGCGGACTTAATTGGGATTGATTTTAGACGTTTTTGAGCGTCTTTGAAGCACACAACACGGTAAGCCAAAACCGACTAAACAAATGATCCAATTTTGACAAGCGCTATAGCCGCATCGCATAACTCGACAACCAAATATGTTACAGGATTGAATTTTTATATTGGTTTTTTTTCAAGCATAAACCACACAACACATTCACAATGCTTACCTAGAGGATTTCATGTTTTTGCTAAAAAAAAAACTTTTTGAAATTTGAAAGTCACTGTGTGAACAACATATGCTTTGCTTTCACACTCCAAATCCGTAATAATACGAAAAATTCGCTGTCACTGAGAGAAGTTTTGCCGCGCTGCCATATTGGTGGATCTAGTGAAGTCAAAACAAAACCAAATCGCAGTGGGCCGATCTGATGACATTCCCCTACATGTGCTTGCATGTACATAAATGATATAATACCAACAAAATTTCTTGAAAGAGGAAGTTTATGGTAAATACGCAAAAGAAAAGAGGACCAGATATTGACCCCTGTGGTACTCCTGGGCAAAAAAGAGTAATGATGAAAATGTTCTTATCAGCTTGGATTGAAAATTTTAAGAATAATTAAAATTAGTCATCAGAAGTCATGAGAGAAGTATTAGAACGCCAAATATTACATTCTCAGTAAACGAAATCACCGGCTTCCAAAAATCTTTTCGAGCGTCTTTACAATGCATAGTTAATTCCTCCATTACCTACTATGTAAAAGCTGACATTTTCATCTCACATACAATTTTCGATTAGGAAAACTAAACCTAATATGTATGAACATTGTTTGTATTCCCCTCATACTCTACAGTTACATTCAGTGCCACCATTTTTGTGTGTTACACGTACAATATGTATCTCCATCTACTTAGACCACCCGTGAATGGAACAGAGCATATTCAACGACTTCGTATTGAATAAACAATTGCACAAGTACCAGAATTCAAATGGAAAATTACGGCATGAGAAAAAAAAACAAAGTTCAAGAAGAAATTGGAAAAAAACCCCCTTCGAACAGTTTCCTCCAAATTGCAATGCCTCTTTCGTCTGCTTATAAGTGAGAGCGCACAAACCCAATAATGGAAGCACGAAATTGAAACTGAATTATTTATTCCTGATTCGATTACGAATGCACACGTTCTTAAACTGGCAAGATATCGCGAAATTCTCTCGTTATGAAAACGAAGCGAAATCTCTGGGATGCACTTTCACTTTGTTCTTAATTAACATCATCCCCAAGGAATTGTAACCCACACCCATATATTGTGTACACATACATACGAGTATATACCTACCTATACTATTGTACAAAACAATCAGACGTAATCTAAGTAGAATTATTGAATTGAATAAATATTTCATGCATCCCCCATATATTCCCAATTCACCACCATTGATTGGCACCAAAAGTGGAAAGTTCATTTAGCACAAGGCCAAAGCGAACTCCATCATCAGTTAACCACTTGTTCCCGATTCCCACGCCTCCCACATGACCATGGCCACTTCACAGACATTTTGATAGCACTCAATTGGAGTACGTGGGTGGAGAAGGCCGATAACGATAAACCTCGCCAAATGTTCTCTTTGCAAAAAAAAAAAAATTTTTTTTTTGTTTTCACATTGAATTGTTGTTGCTGCATTCTTCGAGCAGTGATTGGAAAACAGCGAAAAGAACGAAAATTTAATATTGAAGGGGGGTCAGTTTTTCAATAGGACTCCTACCCTGGTGGTGGGTAGCCAGTTTGTGTTGTTCACTCTTCTCCCGGCATCCTCGTGGCCAAGCTGCTTCTGAATGGCCGTCAGTCTGGATAATATGTTGTTTGGAAACCGATAAAGAGACCTTTTTCCAATTATTTCAGATGAATGAATTTTGTTTCAAATTTCCAATAATTTTTCTCGTTTTTTGTGCGATGGAACCTAACTTTTCCGCAATACGAGCACACTCAAGCGAGAGTTAAAAGGAATTTTCGGCTGCTCATTTTGGTATTTCGGTTCGTTTGACTAAGTGCCCTGATGTCGAATGCTTACGTATGTATATACGATGAGAGTTAAGAGCCACAAAGAGTGCCTATATATGCGAATTTAAATTATGGAAAGAAGTAGTTACCGCAATACTCTAAGAAGTATGGAAATATTATGCCATTAGTGGATGGATTATTCCGCCATTTTAAAGAGCTATTAGCATGGAAATTTGGTTCCGAAAAATTCCGTAAGGAGTACTTTGTACCTACCTACTCTAAAAAATATATTACAGAAATATATCTGAATAAATTCAATAAAACGAGTTTTAAAATAAAACTGAGGCCAAGTCGCATGAAAAGTAGAAAATAAACTTTTCACAGAGGTGGACTCAGATTTTTTGATTGGGACATCTCTCTTGAATATTCTTTCTCTTCATGAATCTAATCACTTATTACCTCTGATTGATCATACTGAAATATATCGGTGATTGTCAGCGAATAAAATCTGAGTCCACCTCTGTGTGTGAAGAAAAGTTTATTTTCTACTTTTTCATGCGGCTTGGCGTCAGCTTTGTTTGAAAACTCGTTTTTTACTTATTTTATTTCCTACCTTTTTCACGTTAACTAAATTGTTATTGCATGCTGCATGGAGATATTTTAAAACAATTTTTAAGTCATGTTTGGTGCCGAACCGAAAACAAAAATTTCTCGAGTATCAAATCGTTGAAGTAGGTACTGCAACGGTTTTCTGAAATTCAAATTATATTTTAAACAGCTCTTCTTAGCTGCATTCCAACTTGATCCCATATAACATGAATTTTCCCGATTTTCCATGTTTTCCACAGACTTTTCCTATTACTATGAAATTTTTTTACAAATTTACATGAATTGTCCTCGATTTTCAATGCAAGTCTTCATGATTGTTGAAGAGAAAGTATTGATGCCAGTAGGACGGAAAAAATGATTCCGCATAGCTTATAAAACTCTTTTTTCGGAAAATTTTCAGGAAAATTCGGAAAATTCCGGAAATTTTCGGAAAATTTTCCAGAAAAATTGGAAAATTCTGCATTTTTCTTGAAACATATTTACCACTAATCATATCGATGAAAATTTGTCCGATGATTTTGCCGCTTTTCCGAGTTTTCCACGGAGTTTTCCACAAAAGCAACTTTATGCCATTCACCATTGTCGGAGAGAAACTAATGATGCCAGTTGATAGGGAACTTGATCCTGCATAATTTAGAAAACTTTTTTACCGGAAAATTTTCCTGAAAAGTCAGAAAATGCCGGAAATTTTTTTCGGAAAAATCGGAAACTCTGCATTTTTCCTGAAACGGATTATCACTAATCAAATTTGTACCACATTTTCAAATGATTTTTCCCGATTTTCCAGGTTTTGCATGGAAATTTCCGGTTCAAATTTTGATAGATTTAATTGTCACACGACATGAACCTGTGTGCCAAATTTCAGCTCGCTGTGATGATGAAAAGTGGGTCTACGAGTGTCGAATATAGTAAAAAAAAAATTCGAGTACGAGTTAAAGGGAATGGCCTCAAAAACATTTACGTGCATTAGGTAAATGTACTTTTTTCAGTTTTTCTGGTGGAAATTCTGCTTTTCTACCCAAAATAACTATAAAGACATTACATATTTTCTAGAATATCTCTAAACTGAAAAAGAAAAATTACTTTTCGGTTTGCATTTTTGTAAACCTAAATCCGATATGTAAAAATAAACTATGTACTTCTATCATAAGCTCTGCAAAGGGCATATACATAGTTCTATCATGTCTTTTTGTTTTTTTTTCCTCGTTCAATTCCATTGGGAGCATAGCTTCTCTATGCAACCCTGTATAACCTTTTATTATTGTCAACTGATCAAGTTTTCCCATTCATACCTATACCTGAGACAACTTACAATTACATAACAAAATCTCCATTTAAACCCGGATCCCTTTTTTGAAAGCTCTTTAACGTTTTATTTAACCAAAGCTTTCATTGCGAAGAATTTATGTGGCATAATACAGCAAAAGGGAGAGAGAATGTATAGCGCTTTCTATTAGAGGGCCATTAGCTCGTTTTATTTGGGAGTTTTTCACACCTAGATGTAAGTTGTCTCAGCCTATACTATACATACTCGTACACACATGTCTATATTTATTTTCAATTATACAACCGGACTAATCGAGTTGGTGAGAGAATAAATCTCCAAAAGGACACAATCATCAGAGCGCAACATGGACCCTGATCAACTAAGGTAAATTAAATCACGAATGATAGCATCGATGAGGAAATCAAAAGAAATAAATGAAATTCAATTCAATTCAATTCAATTTTTATTTACTCAATTTAAGGGTACATTAAGATGCTTAATCCGATCTTATAAAACTGTACCACTAGATAATCAGGATTTTAGATTAAAAACTAGGAAATACACTAACACTACAAATAAGCTATAATAAGAGAAAAATAAAGTAGAAAACTATATTAGCTTACATTACAAATGAAGAAGAAAAATAAAAATAAAAAACAAATATATATATATAACTTACATATATAATTACAGTTGCATTGTATAAAAGAAAAAGATGTTATATATATAAAAAAAAAGACGTTAAGCGCAAAACATTCCGAAGCAGTACACACCATATCCATTCAACCTTATACTAGGTGTTGAATAAGTAGCCTCTTAAAAGCTCCAAAAGAACCCTCCCGCTGAATGCGAGCCGGAAGGGCGTTCCACAATCTTATAGCTAGAACGAAGTAAGAACGCTCAAAAACAAGTGTACGAAAACGCGGCAACAATATTTTCAGACCTCTATCAGAATTAAAAAATGTGACATGTTCATACAGATAAGTCGGCTGAGTTGTATGAAGAACTTTAAAAAGAAATAGAAGCAATCTACGTTTCAAGAAGACTTCAAGAGAGCAGCTGAGAAGCGAATCCTGTAAATGGGAGACATGGTCATACTTTCTGAGACCGAAGACAAATCTGAGACAGTCATTAAAAGCTATATTTATTTTCCGCCTACAGCAGGAGTCGAGTGACCCAAAGACCAGGCTGCCATTAGTAAAGTACGGAAGTAATAGAGTTTTCACAAGTCTCAGACGTAAACTAGTCGGAAGAATACTAGAAGATAGCCACAGTCGCCGAAGTCCAGCATATATTTTAGATATGTTGGTACTAATATTGTCACAGCATTTCGTCCTTGAACTGAGAAGTATACCTAAATCACGTACCCTGTCCATATACATACCATTCAACGTAATATTGGGGAATGAGGTAAAGTCATTAATACGAGAATGGAACGCTATGACTTGAGACTTCCCTGCATTTAGGCAAAGACAATTCTTAAGAGACCAATCATGGATTCTCTTTAGGTCACAGTTGATTCGTTCAATGCAGTCTTCAATTAGACCGATTGGACGGCTCAGGTAGATTTGAACGTCATCCGCGTACAGATGAATGCTGACATCTTTTACAACGAGTGGTAAGTCATTGATGAACAGACTGAACAATAAGGGACCCAGTATCGATCCTTGAGGAACACCCGACATGAGATGTAGAACATTCGAAGATACCTGCTGATTTATTGTGACCGTTTGGGATCTTCCAACAAGAAAGTTTTGGATTAAAAGAAGAGCTGATTTAGAGAATCTAAAGTGAGACGAAAGCTTCTGTAATAACATAGTATGGTTTACACTGTCAAACGCCTTTGAGAAATCTAAAAGAGTTAATACACTGACTTCGTCAATATCCATTGCGTGGCGGATATCGGTGGTCACCTTAAGAAGTGCAGTCTCACAGCTATGGCCAGCCCGAAAACCAGATTGCCAAGCACTCAACAAATTAAACGCAGTCAGATATTCATTTATTTGATTATAGATTAATTTTTCAAATACTTTTGAAAGGAAGCACAACAAACTAATGGGCCGAAAGTCTGACAAGTCTTTGGGAGAAGGTATTTTTGGAATTGGTACTACATTAGCAATCTTCCAAGAAACTGGAAAAATAGACATTGTGAGGCACATATTGAATATGTGCTGCATTGGCCAAATGATCCAGGGCAAGATGAGTTTGAGAAATTTCGGCGAGATATTATCAGCACCAGAGGCCACAGATTTGATGGATAGAAAAGCCTTAAAAACTTCATCATCATCCACGCAGCGAAAACTGAACCCATCGATTGAATTATCAGAGGAAGATAGCAGTGCATCTACTCTTAAACAAGGGTCCGGTAATCGAGTAAGCGCAAAGTGCTTATTGAGATCGTCAGGATGAAAATCGCATATAGGTTGTACAGAACCATATACTCCCGCTTTGCGTAGGTTAAACCATAATTGGAATGGCTCAATATACGGCTTGAAGGAAACCATATTGACACACAATTCCTAGATTGGAATCCCAAAGAAAAGAGCGGTATAATCGGAAACTACCACTATTAGGAGGTCCTGAAGTGAACTGAAAGCTCTTGCACAGAGCGGCATCTGATTTATGTCCCTCATGATATAATGCCAAGAATAAAATATTTTAAAAACACCATGAAGCTTAAGTGTTGCATCATCTGTAATCCTAAGTATTCATTGTCGAAATACTTGATCAAGTTTCAAGCCCTATACATAGTTTCCTTTCAACATTTTATAGATTACGCTCTCCCATTTTTTCTCCAATTTTACCTACTACCTACAATTAATTACAAATTCCGTTTTCACTCTCTTCCAGCAGCACTCCAGAGGAGCGAAAAAATAGTCTTGTGAAGTTTTACTAAAAATACTTATTTTCACAATGACAGCATACGGAGTACTTTTCCTAGTAAGCGACAGATGGCAGCCACATCATTGGGGATAGCGATTGTCGACTAATTAACTAAAATAGCAAAGTACAAACGATTCAAGAAACTGAAATAGAACGTACGATAGGAAATGATAAACTTATAGTCGGGTGGAAGAAAAAAATAGTACACCCTCAAACCTATTGACAAATGTAAATGTTTTCCATATCCGATGTACATTTCAAGAGAGCTGTCTCATGCATTACTATAAGTGGAAAGCAGACTGCAGAAATGTTAGCAGGCTTAGTGTATAACAGCTTCAATTCTTTATCTTTACTGAGGGACAGGGCTTGAATGAAAATTCGCTCCGCTTCTATTTTAAATAAGGATTTAATAAGAATAAAATTACACACCTGCTAACCGTAGCCAGCCGAATAGGGCGCAGCAGTTCAAATTAGATTTAGAGCGGGGGGAGGGGGTTAAATATAGCAAGAAGGGGTTAAATATAGCAAGAAAAGGAGCGTGATAGACAGATAGATGTACTTATGTTCTAGAGAGGGAGGGACATAGAGACAGTTAGAGAAAGATAGAGAGAGAGCCAAATAAAGAGACAAAAGAGACACTTATACAGCGACAGTGGGAAGAGGAAGACAGAGAAAATATCTACAACAGGTCTATATAACCCAAGAAAAAATAACTTTAACCCAAAGGCAAATAAGTTTATTGCAAGAGCAAATGAGTTTAACCTTAGAATGATAACATTACAAGAAGCTACATTTTCGTACACACCCTTGGCACCCAGTTGAAAAATATTAAAGCTGTATCTTATCAAAGCTGAAAACCCGAAAACCTGAAACAAACTTTTTTATTCGGACGTGATGGTGTATGACTTTGAGAGCAGTAGAGACGTATATGGGTTTGGTAATGTTCTGCATTCATTTCATGCATATGTTCATCTAGCGATTGGTACTTGTTTTCTGAGACATTGCACATTATGTGTTCGTCTTGTCGCTTTTTGTAATTCTATTATCCTAAGGTTTAATCCAAGAACAAATAAACTTAGACCTAAATATTCCGTAAGACATTTTGAATTGAAAGCTTTTGTATTAGCTTTCAATTCAATTCAAATCAAACATCTTATTATTTCATTTTGTCATTACTATTGTCGTTACATTGATGAGCAATATTCAAAATTTCGCGATAAATGGTCAATGCAAATGCTACCAATCTATTGCCTTAGGGATGAGTAAAGCCATATCCATAACGTAATTGACACAGTCGGTGATATTTGAATTCAAATTCATATTTATTACAGGCTTAACTTACAGTAAGATTACACATCTTTTTTAGTAGAAAGAACGCAGGACAACTAGCTTACTAAAAACTTAAATAAAACTTCAAATAAAATGTAAAATGTATATATGAAATATAAAAAAAGACAAAAATTAAGAAACAAAATAAAGATTTATATAACACACAAGGAAATGCAAAATATAATATTAACAAATATAACAACAAACTAAAATTACAGAAACGATTTACCAGATCTTTGCCCGGATAGTGTAACTCTGTGCCATCAACCTCCAGAACCTATCAGTCGACCCCACACGCTGAGCATCAATCAGTAAATTATTCCAGGCACGAATAACTCGAACAAAGTAAGAGTCCTCCATTATAGAATGTTGAAACCTAGGTGTCAATAAGTTGAAATGTCTGCCAGAGCTTAGAAATTCAAGTTGGTTAAAAAGGTACCGAGGCTTTTTGGAGTGTATAATTTTGTAAAGGGATGCAAGAAGCCTACGCCTTAAATATTCCATCAGAGGACAACCAAGCAGATAGCTACCATGTGGTGAAACATGATCAAATCTTCTTAGGCCGAACACAAACCTCGTACAGTCATTGAATGCAACTGTTAATTTCATCGAGTATACAAACAGAATCCAAGTGCGGGTATATTAGACAGCTAACTGTAAGGTAGGGTAGAAGCAGGGACTTAACTAGCATTGAACCAATACTAAAAGGTAATATTGCAAAAGACAACCACACCCGCCGGAGACAACCATAAACTTTTCCCAACATATCACTAATCTGATCTCAACATTTCATCCGGGAGTTGAGAAAAACCATTAGATTTCGCACACGAACAGTAAATACCAGTACTTGATTGGGGGTTCCGTTGTATACCATTATTAGCCGCCCAACTCGAGACGTTCGTCAAGTCAGAATTTAAACGTTCAATGCAATCCTCCCTTAGACCAATGAGACGACTAATATATAACTGCACATCATCAGCATATATGTGAATTTTACAATCCTTAATAACTTCAGGAAGATCATTAATATACATGCTGAAAAGCAAGGCACCCAAAATAGATCCTTGAGGCACACCACGAGTAAGAGGCAAGGCATCAGAAAAACTGTTCCCTATTCTTATAAGCTGAAACCTGCCAGACAAAAAACTGCCGATAAGGGAAACTGCATTTGAGTGGAATTGAAAGTTAGTGCACAAACTTAGATTATAGTTTAGAGTACCCTACCGAGTCGAACGCTTTTGAAAAATCAAGTAGAACTTGGACACATAACTCATACCTATCTAACGAGTTGTGTATATCGGTTGTAACTCTTAAAAGAGCCGTTTCGCAACTATGCGATTTGCGGAAATCAAATTGGCAGGACTTTAGCATATTATTGGTTTCAAGATATTGAACGATTTGCCAGTTGAACAACTTTTCCATCACTTTAGCTAGAAAGCATTTCTGTCGGTGTACTTTACTGCAGGCTATCTTCAATAACTGCAAGAATTTAATGCTCGCTACTTACATCACCTAAAACTAATCGTGCACCGCATTTTATAGTACAATTGTTCTGGTGACCGGAAAATATTACCACACCCCTTAAATACCATCCATACCAAAAGTCCGATTTTCCAGTTATTTTTAGCAGTTTTATCTTAATATTGACATCAGAAATAATCGATTCTACTGAGCTATTAGAAGAATCTACAAATGATCTTAGGCAGTCACTTTAAATGTTATAAGAACAACAGAAAAAACTTTTGGGAGCATTCCAAATACATAGGTATACGTGCTCAATACCAAAAAAAAGTGGCACCTGCGAAAACACAGCTCTAGAAATTTAACCTCTGGTTGTTATAAGTGAAAACTTTCAAACAGTCATAAATTAACGTGAAAAAATTTTGTTATTTTTTTTTTAAATATCTTTCACAAAGATTTTATTGATTGATTTTTACTTACCCATTTTAAATGATTGTTTTTCGTCCAATGAGGCATGAAATCGAAATACGAAAACCAACCGGGAGAGTGTGAAAACTTCCTCTGTACATTGCTGAACATGAAAATCTGCGAAAAAAGCAAACAAAATTGGTGGGTAATTAAGCAATTTCTGATGAGGTGAAAAAAATTTATGGTTTATGAACATAAACAAGTCAAAAATGTTTTTTAGCTTTCAATATTTAAGCAAAACTCTCTAATTATAAATCACTTTCAAAAATCTGCTCGAATTGAATCTATATCAAATGAAAATTTTCAGCCTATTAAATGAAAGTTGAATACTGACATGATTGGATCTATGTGTGTAGTTCCATTTCAATATTGAACTCTATTCCTGTGTAAAAACTTTTCGAACTATCAAATTTTATGTAATACGGGATAGAGGAAGAAATTTCTAGAATGGATACTACCGTACCGCAACAAAAAAAAACAAAAAAAATAGGATAGAGGAGTTCCCGACCAAATTATAGTTCCCTAAGGAAATGGGATGGTGCCGAACACATACTATACAAAACTACATACATACATACATATATACATACCTACATCCCTAAATAAAAGCCAAACCCAATGAAATGTTCATTTTCAAAAAATTTATTTTACAACATTCGGTTGATGCTGACACATCAAGAGGTGCCATAGAATCGAAGTAGACGATTGTGGATATCCTCTATAGCTGGCTGCTCCTGTTATCCTTCTATGGATATAGGAACCATAGTTTAAGAGAAAATATCCAGGAATGGTGGTGGTATCATAAAATGAACGCCTGTAATCGAACGGGATTCGTGTGCACGGATATCGAGTAATTTTATTTATGGGTGATTACATGCCAGAATAGATCTGTAAAAGTATTTTCAATTTGGTTAATAGAAATCCTGCCTGAAAAAGGAAGGACTGACTACCTATGAATGGAATTTCGATGCGGTACAGTATTCCTTTGATCCTTTTAACATCATCATATAGAGGCAAGTTTAGAGAACATTTCTGAAGCCATTCAGAGCTGTAATGCAATAAAATGCAATTTTCAATTGTAATTCTCTATCTCTCCTCGGTTCACTAACACTGAACCACCAAAAAAATAAATTAAATTGAAGAGTGAATTTTCTGTTTATTTTACGCGCGTTATTTGTTTGTTTGTTTATTTGTTTATAAATTAAGAGAGAGAGAGAGAGTTGCTTTTGGGAAAGTTTTTTTTTCGGAAAATAACTTTTACAAGACTTTGAAAGAAGCAGAACCTTTAAACTAAGGTTTAAATTGAATAAAAAAAAAATTACAATTTCACCGTCACTGCCCGTCGCCGTAAAATCCTTGAATATTTTTTTTTTTACCAGCTTTGTCGAGTGATAAGAATAATGATTCGAAATTTTATAGATTTGTCCAAAAACTTTTCGGTACAAAAAACAAATCTCGGACTTATCTTTTTCCAATAGTAGATAACGTTAAGTATCGTAATTTGCATATTAAAGTCCTTATAAAAGTGCTACAACTTCTTTTCTAAATTCGAAAACTAGAATTAGTTTTTTACATATGTAGTCGCATTAGGATTTGAAGATGATGTCTCTTAAATGGTGACCTCCAGAGTTGATGCACATTTCAGCCCTATTTATGCAATTTTCCATAGCTTGCCGTAACAGTTTTATTTCTTGATGAATGTTTTCTTTTAGATGAATTTACAGCTGATAGGTTTCCAGCTGGCCTTATGTTTTTGATCGGGTTACTTAAAATGACGGATTTTTTGGGAAGGTTATTTTCAGGAAATACACCGATCGTTTTGTTGAAACGTATATAATTTATTAAACCATTGCTCGACGTTTCGGGTCCAAGTGCGGCCCTTCTTCAGGAGCTCTATATACATATAATAGTAATACATGAGTTCAAGTTTTTTTTAAAAAATTCTAAATATAAATATTATAAATACCTTATGTCTGTCTACGGCGCGTATAAATATTTCTTAAAGATAATAATAAATAACACATAAGCAACATGGAAAATAAATTAAAGTAAACAAAGAAATATACATTATTAATAAATTAAAATACTCTTTAGAACAGAAAAGACAATTACTGGCTACGAAGACAAATATGTAACTGAGGGGTCGTTGAGAAAATGTTAAAAAATTGTATGACTAATACTATGGTTTTAGTTTGTTTAGTATGTATTTGTAGTCTTTATTTATTAATTCTGTGTCCTGCCTTAAGTTTATAACTTTGTTTTTGTTAAGATATATGTGGCATGCTTCTTTAAGTTCCCGTTTTTTTCTATTATTTTCTATGTCGATTATTTTTGTATTATCGAAGGAAAATACGTGTCCTGTGTCTATTGCGTGGGATGCTAGTGCGGATCGTGGTGCTTGTTTATTAACATATGCTTTATGTTGTGATAGTCTGGTTGTAAGCTTTTTTGATGTTTGTCCAATGTATGCCGTGTTGCAGTTTTCACATTTGACCTTGTATACAACGCTGTTTTTTTCTTGTGTGGGTATCGGATCCTTGGTTTTTGTGTAATTGTTGTTTAGCTTAGTTATTGGCTTGAATGCTATTTTTATGTGATTATTCTCCTTTTTAATGATTTTCGCGATTTTTAGGGATAAAGGATATATGAACGGGATTGATGTGTAAATAGGATTGGTGTTATCTAGTCTTATTGTGTTGTTCGGGGTGTGTGTTAAATTGTTGAAAAGGTTGTTTCTTTGCGCTCTTTTTATTATTTTGTGGATTAAATGTAATGGATAGTTATTTTTTATTAATATATCTGTAACGATTGTGGCGTTTTTTTGTGTAAATTTGTTGTGACTGATTTTAAAGATTTTATTTGCGAGGGTTTGGGCTGTATTTATTTTAGTATTATGTGGGTGATTTGAATAATAATTTAAAATTCTATTAGAGCTGACGATACCACATATACGTCCATAGAAAATGATCCGACCTTGAAACTTCAGAGAAAAAACAATAGACTCGTTCTCAATATGGAAAAGAAACACTATATAAACAAACTAAAACGAAAGCAGCTGTCTACCGATATAAGTACATGCCCCCGTCTGTACGGACTCCCAAAAATTCATAAACCACACATACCCATGAGACCTGTAATAACAACAATCAATAGCCCAAGCTACAATCTCTCCAAGTACATTTGCAATATCTTGCAGAAAACGATCTCTGACAGTACACGCAATATAAAAAATACAGATGACTTAAAGAAATTTATAGACAATATATCACTTAAGCCAAACGATATTCTTATCTCATTAGATGTAGAATCATTGTACACAAATGTCAACATAGAACTAGCGCTAAAAACCATCGAAATGAAATGGTCAACTATAGAAACCTTGACACCAATAGACAAAGATCTATTTAAAGAATTAGTCATCTTTTGTGTATCGGAATGTAATTACTTCTCCTACAATAACAAGATCTACAAACAAAAATACGGTCTAGCGATGGGTAACCCGCTCTCAGGCATCTTAGCAGAAATGGTGTTAGATCATATAATTGAGGAAGCCTTAAAGAAATCCGAAATAGTACCAACATTTCTAAGAAAATATGTGGACGACATCATCTGCGCTATACCCAAAGACCAAGATGCTATATTTACCAATACCTTCAATAATATACACCATCGATTCAAATTTACAGTGGAAAAAGAAATCAATAATAGCATCCCGTTCCTTGACATGCGACTACATAGAACAAGAAATCAGAGCATTATAACAGACTGGTACTGCAAACCTTGTAGCTCTAATAGAATTTTAAATTATTATTCAAATCACCCACATAATACTAAAATAAATACAGCCCAAACCCTCGCAAATAAAATCTTTAAAATCAGTCACAACAAATTTACACAAAAAAACGCCACAATCGTTACAGATATATTAATAAAAAATAACTATCCATTACATTTAATCCACAAAATAATAAAAAGAGCGCAAAGAAACAACCTTTTCAACAATTTAACACACACCCCGAACAACACAATAAGACTAGATAACACCAATCCTATTTACACATCAATCCCGTTCATATATCCTTTATCCCTAAAAATCGCGAAAATCATTAAAAAGGAGAATAATCACATAAAAATAGCATTCAAGCCAATAACTAAGCTAAACAACAATTACACAAAAACCAAGGATCCGATACCCACACAAGAAAAAAACAGCGTTGTATACAAGGTCAAATGTGAAAACTGCAACACGGCATACATTGGACAAACATCAAAAAAGCTTACAACCAGACTATCACAACATAAAGCATATGTTAATAAACAAGCACCACGATCCGCACTAGCATCCCACGCAATAGACACAGGACACGTATTTTCCTTCGATAATACAAAAATAATCGACATAGAAAATAATAGAAAAAAACGGGAACTTAAAGAAGCATGCCACATATATCTTAACAAAAACAAAGTTATAAACTTAAGGCAGGACACAGAATTAATAAATAAAGACTACAAATACATACTAAACAAACTAAAACCATAGTATTAGTCATACAATTTTTTAACATTTTCTCAACGACCCCTCAGTTACATATTTGTCTTCGTAGCCAGTAATTGTCTTTTCTGTTCTAAAGAGTATTTTAATTTATTAATAATGTATATTTCTTTGTTTACTTTAATTTATTTTCCATGTTGCTTATGTGTTATTTATTATTATCTTTAAGAAATATTTATACGCGCCGTAGACAGACATAAGGTATTTATAATATTTATATTTAGAATTTTTTAAAAAAAACTTGAACTCATGTATTACTATTATATGTATATAGAGCTCCTGAAGAAGGGCCGCACTTGGACCCGAAACGTCGAGCAATGGTTTAATAAATTATATACGTTTCAACAAAACGATCGGTGTATTTCCTGAAAATAACCTTCCCAAAAAATCCGTTTTCTTTTAGGGCTGCGAGAGTCTGTGGCTAATTCACATATGTACATCAGTGATTTCAAATAACCCCAAAGAAAGAAGTCTGGACAGGTCAGATCGGGTGATCTTGCAGGCCAAGGCAAATCGCCAAAACGAGAGATAACACGGCCTGGAAAAGCGTCCCTCACTAAATCCATAGTGTCACGCGCTGTGTGTGTGCCGTGGCACCGTCTTGTTGGAACCAGATGTGCTCCAGTCCCAATTCATCCAAACTGGGTATCAAGAACTCACGTAACATGGTTCTGTAACGCTCACCAGTGACAGTTATCGCATTGCCTGCAGCGTCTTCGAAAAAATAGGGTCCGATCACTCTTTCAGCACAGACCCCACACCATAAAGTAACTTTTAGTGGGTGTTAAGGTGTTTCTTGAATAATTCGCGAATTTTCAGTGCCCTAGAAGCGAGTATTCTGCATATTGGCATGCCCCAAGACATGGAAATACGCTTCGTCACTTATAACCAATTTTGAAAAACAAATCATCCTCTTCAAGGTTGAGGTTTATGACGCGCTGGCTTTACTCTAGACGAATTCGGTGGTCAGTAGGCAGCAGCACGATGAAAATATTTTTATAATAAATTAAACTATAGAAAATTTCCTATAATTTTTGTACTAACTTTTTTTTTTTTTTGTAAAATTAATAGTTTAATCGTACAAGCACCGCAAATATTTTACTACGCGTTTAAAAGCCGGCCTTCTACTACTAAACTGATGGAAATAAATTTAAATAGCCTGATCGTTATTTTTTAGAATAAAACGGAAACATAGAATGAAGGATTTCTACTTATTTATACCCTAGACAGACTGTGTCCATAATGGCTTAATTTGAAATTCAGTCATTTCAAGGAAATGAAGAGGTGACAGACTATAAACGAAAATTATTTCATTTGGAATGTCATTGACAGTAACTCGATGTCAGTAAAGATCATGGCAGAGTTCAATAATTTAGTTAAATGCTATCAAGAAAATGTACGAGTATTTACTGTAGTTGCATTTAGTAGAAGACAATTTTTTGTTGCTGACCAAAAAGAGAAGAAAGCGGCAAAGAAATTTCTTTCGTGATCAGCTGATGGCTGTCACTGCTAACGTTATTGGAAAAACTTTCCAATAAATTCAGCTCATTTTAATAACGGTAAGTGGCACTTTTACTGCAATTTCACTAAATGGAATAAAATTAGATTCAATTGAAAATGTAGCGAATGTTACAAATGGGTCCTTGATGGACTTCATTTGTGTGGCACACTTCACATTTCACACCATTTAATTAAAAATTAAGTCATTATGCAGACAGTATGTCTAGGGTATTACACTGTTTATATCTAACTATAAGAATAACATAAACTTTACATCATTTTAATATTATTTTAATAAGAAAAATTAAAAACACGTTAAAATTAAATGGAAATTCAAATACCCTCGCTTGGACAAAACATACATAAAATTACATGAAACAATAAATCTTTTCAACTTAATATCTGGTATTTCCCCCATTATTTCTGACGACCTCAAATAATCTGTTGGGCATCGAGTCAACTAAAGTTTTTAAAGTTTCTGGTGTGAATTCCATCCATACATGCTTAATTCTGTTTTCTAGTTCAGAAATTGATTCGAACTAGTTCCCATTTTCGTACACTTTGCGGGAAATAGTTCTTCAGAGATTTTCAATGGGGGTTGAAGTCTGGGCTACAGGCTGGTCAATCAAAAACTTGGATATTTCTCTCTCTTAGCCACTGTTTTGTCTGGTTGGCATGGTGTATCGACGCAAAGTGTAGTTTTCTCCCATTCAAGTTTCTCCATGTTCAAATAAACTAATCTCCAGCATTTCAACATAATCCGTAGATGACATTTTTGTAGAAATACAGGCTAGCAGCACTTTCCAGCGATAGAAGAATGTGCCCCAAACCATAAGAGTACCGCCACCAAAGTTACGCTTTGAAAATATCTCTGGATCAAAGCTATGATCGTGCCAATAAGATTCCCAACCATCTGCCCCATCTAAATTAAACTTCTTTTCATAGCTGAAAAGAACATTTTGTCATTCTTTTGCCCAGGAAAAGTATTTACGGTCAAAAGACAAACGAGCTTCTTTATGCTGGGCGGTTAACTTTGGCTTAGCTACCCTCTTTTTGTCCATTTAAGCGACGGTTAACTTTTTAAAATGTGCCTCACACGTAGATCAGTTACGGGTAATTCCAAATCAGCCCGAATTTTAGAAGCACACATTTTTTTCTGAACTGCACAACGAAAAATGGTACGCTTAACCCGTTTCGTAATCTTCCCATTATACTGTGTTACAAAAAAAGATAAACCCGATATAGTCGTACTTTTGACGAGACATAGTGTAGGTTGTAGGTCCAGTGGAACTAAAAGTAGTGGCATACTAGAAATATCTCATACACCCTCAAAATCTCACTTTAGACCAAAAAAAAAACCGTTATTCGGTAGGTCCTTGTATATAATAATTTATAACCCCGACATTTTTTAGTCTATGTCGAATTTTTTTTTTTGGTATATGAAAGAAGAGAGATATGTCTTTCTAACCATATGTTCCTTATTTCGTTGCGATGAAAAATATTTCGAAATTTACCAGTTTTTACTCATTTTTTCAACTTTGACAACAATTTGATGACTTATTTTGTTCTACAATATTTTTTTTCTGTTTACATCACTAATAGCGAATTCGATTCCGCGTCGAATGAGCATTTGTTAACTAAAATCGATTAAAATGTGACTGAGTTATCGAATTTTTTCTCATTAAGCAGCTATATTTCCGTATAATATTGAACTACAGAGAAAGTTGAAGAAGCACTGGAATTTAACCTCCAAAACTGTGAAAACGTGATAAAATGCAACAAAATAACAACAACTATAATAACAACAACTGCAATAAATACAACAACAAAAAATTCAAAAGCCGTTGTCAACAACACCAACATAGAATTAAATTTCATGACATATGCCCAAACCTGTGGTGCAGTTATTTGAATGACAATTTTGTTTGGAATGTAAGGCGGTAGTACCAAGTATCTTTGTTACTTTTATGAGTGGGATATTCGTGTGCGAAATATATAGGTATAAACGAACTGACTGAGTGGCCACCACGTACATCGTTTCAAATGGAATGTAAAATGTTTTGAACATTCCATTGGTGCGGCTTGAAGATGTCACCTTACCGCCACTAAATTTGAAGATCGGCTACATGAAGCAACTCAGACCAACTTGGATTTATGGAATCTTAAATCAAAGATAGTATCCTATGTCTTCATTGGTTGGCAATAAGTACTTAAATATTTCAATTGATTTCGGCTAATTTTCAGGGATATTCGTTGGGTCACAATTTCATAAAAATATGCGGGGCAACGATTTTGCTACCAAACTGAATACTGTGGAAATATGAGTCTGGATTTCTGGAATAGTTCTGTTTTATTGTGCAATAATTTCCATAATTTCCATGCCAACAAGAAAGTTCCGACTACGTAAACGTTGTACAGCAATTTTTCAGTGTCTACGGTGAAATGGGCTACAACATGTCCATTGAACATCAACCTCATTTTTTGCATTCACACTTAAATTCAGAAGACTATCCCACTCACAATGGTAACAAGGATACTTGGTATTAGCGTCTTACATTCCAAACAAAATTGTCATTACAACTACTGCACCACAGGTTTGGGCATGTGTCATGAAATTTGTTAGTGTTGCTGACAACGGCTTTGGAATTTTTTGTTGTTGTATTTATTGCAGTAGTTGTTGTTATAGTTGTTGTTATTTGTTGCATTTTATCACGTTTTCACAGTTTTGGAGGTAAATTCCAGTGCTTCTTCAACTTTCTCTGTAGTTCAATATTATACGGAAATATAGCTGCTTAATGAGAAAAAATTCGATAACTCAGTCAACAAATTTCATTCGACGCGGAATCGAATTTGCTATTAGTGATGTAAACAGAAAATAATATTGTAGAACAAAATGAGCCATAAAATTGTAGTCAAAGTTGAAAAATGTGTAAAAAATGGTAAATCTCGTTTTTGACTGTAACTTGGTGACTTTTCATCGCAAAGAAATAAGGAACATATGGTTAGAAAGGCCTATCTCTCTTCTTTAAAATACCACAAAAAAATACACAGTGTTATCAGTGTTATTGTAATTTTGCCCGTAGTTGTCCTTCAATTTAAAGTAGTTATTAATTACTTTCGGTGATCTATTCAATTTTTTAGCAATAGCGCGACTTGAAAGTCCGCAGTCTTTGTATTCTAAAATTACGCTTATCTCATCTTTCCTTAACTTCCTGCCACGGCCAATTTTTTAGCAACTATTCAAATATAAAAAAGTATTAAATTATTTGTTCCATTAAGCTAAGATGTACTCACTGATAAATTAATCACAAGATAGAATGTGAACAGTGCAACCAAAACTCACTAACTATCACTGAGGCTATTTATGTTTCCCCTTCACAAACGCACAACTGACTAAAATCGCTTAAAATGAAGAATTTTATTCAAACCGCAGCAAACCCGTATATGCAGATCATTCGTCATTCATTTCATAGAAATACAAAAATCTGTACCGTTATTGGCTCCTAAGAACTCATTGTTGGAAAAATTCTCATAAGGCTATTTGAACTTCCCTCAGTGTATACGAAATACGCGTGTTGGAGTAGCCAATTTTCTCTAGTTTAATTTATTATAGAAATATATTCATCGTAAAATGAGTCGGAAAGGAGATATTGCAAAAAAACAGTTTTTGAGCTTAATTTTTTCATTAGAGCTGTAAGGCTGAAGGCTAGGGTAATATAATGATTAATAATTTTTACACTGTAACGTGTGCTGAATGAAGTATAAAAAAGGAAAGATTCTTCATTACGTTCAATAATTTCATTTTATTTTACAAATGCCAGATTGGTCTCTTTTACAGGCGTTTTAATTCTCCTTACGGATACCTATCACCGCCGTCCTAATAATACAATTTTATATATAACTAGAGGTTAGTAATAAGTGATAAGTTAAATTTTCTTTGATATTTTTCTTTTAATATTTTGTACGTTAGTTTTAGGATGTAGTAATTTAGTGTATCTAATTAGGATTATTTATTATTACTTATCGGTTTTTGTTTGACGTATGTCTATTTTTGATCTGATTGTCCACGTGCTCCAGTTTAATCCGGCTAATCCTGTGGCTGCAATCAGAAGCCCTTTGGCTACGATTCTTTCGAGGTTGTCTTCGTGCTCTTTGACGGCTTTTCTCCTGATGATGTTTCTTTCTGGTTTTAATTTAACTGCTGATCATTTTGATTTTATTTTTTACTGCTGATGATTTTGATTTTATTCGATATACTTATATATGTATATATATTTTTTTTAAACTTGCTTGGTGACTTCATGCTGCTTACTCGATCTCGACCCCAGAGAAGAAGAAAAACGACCTCTCAAAAAACACAAGATGGCCTCCCCCTTTTTTGGCAAACTCGGGATCGTTCAGCAGGTACTTCAGAATACTGCTAATTAGGCTGCGTGCACATTGGCATGTGGATACTTATTCTTCGTTGCGTGGGTATTTATAGAAATGTGTTCCATTTCTGTTTATTGAGTTTTATATATTATATTTTATTTTATATTGTTTATGAAAGCTTAGGTTTATTTCTATTTATTAAGATTTATTATATTATATTTTATTTTATCATATCCTTACCGTATTTTATATTTATTAATTCACTTAATATACACAAGATTCCAATCTTACAACTAGGGTTCCTTTCAAAGTAGTTGAAACTGATCTATTTAAAAAAAAAATATTAGACGCGTCCGGAGGTATGCGTTACAGAGCGACGCGAACGGCAAAGATACGAAGTGGCAAAGTGAAAATTAGGAAAGAGCACATCAAAATTTATAAAAATACCAATTTTCAAAACTCCCGGAAAACTATCCAGGTAATCCCTTTTAGGAGCACCAAATTACTAAATAACTGTACTATTTACACTCTTGCATACAAAAAAAGAAACAAATTTTCCACTGTATGCATTCCTACATAACTTTTTCTCGATTTTGGTCAGTTTTAAAATTATATTTACAGTAAACATTTTAGATACCGTCAAAAAGGATCCTCTTTGGGGAACAAGTAAGTCTTGTAAATAACGTTGGCAAAAATTGGAAAAAAATTGCATTAGAACGGAGATATTAGTTCGGAAACTTGTAAAAAATTGTAAAAATTGATGCTTTTTAATCAAATTCCTCTTAAGGGGGTATTCTAGTCTAGAAATTCGAAAAAATCGATTTTTTTTTGTTTTCATATTATCAAAGTTTAACTATTCAAGAATATGCCTACAAGAGGATTTTTCAAATTTATATCTTTATATTTAGTGTTTACTTGCATCCAGCTGCTAACAGTTGAATTCTAACATCCAAACCACGTGGACGTATGGACTTTAAGGGGTAACGCCTCTGTAACTGCTAAAAAAAAAGGTTTTTTCACGAATTTTTTCTCGCAAAATTAAAGGTGTTTGAAAAAAAACCTTTTAAGGGTATTATCGGGCATACATTGAACTTTATTGATAAATTTTTGACAGCGAAAAAAAAAACAAAATGGCGGCTCCACAGCCATCTTCCCGGGACATGTTTCGGAGCAAGTTTGACGCGCTTGGTGGCGACCTCCATTTTCAAAGGAAAAAAAAAATTTCTCGCACGGGACCTTTTCTTTTTCTTATTCTAGAGGGTTTAAACTATTTTTTAAGCCAATAAAAAAACGATTTTTCAAAAAATTTACAGTGGTGTTACACCTTAAACGCGATTTTCTCGAAACTGCCTTTTTCAAGACGATGCCCACGATTTCTCAAGTTCTACTGGACCGATTTACTTGAAATTTTTTTGAGAGTCTTCTTTATAGACTTGTCTATGTCCGGAACTAGCCGCATCCCAAAATTTCAATTTTTACTATTTTTAAAAAATTCGAAAATGTCAAAAAAGTGGTAAAAATTTGCTTTTTTTTAGGCAGCGGCCATTTTGTGAAAAAAAAAATTTCAACGTTTCCCTAGTTCCGGACATAGCGACATTACTCTAGACTAATAATCTTTTTTATTTTATTTTTTCGGATTGCTAGGCGGGTTGGAATCGTGGGCATGATCACGCGCCAATTTTTTCAGGCCCCCCACTACATCAGCTGCTAATTTTTTGAATTTTTAACTTTTTTAATTTTTAAATTTTTTTCTGTATTCTTGAAATGTTAATAAATAACTCATAAAAAAATGGATAGAAAAATATTGATTGCCTTTTTTTTACGGCACTTCAAAAATCATCTAAAATTCGGGCCTCTAGACTAGAATACCCCCTTAATAGGTATTCTCATTTCTTTAAATTGGGACTGTTTTAGAAAGATAAAGCCTAGATCTAGTAAATAACGACGAGTTTTTGTCATTTTTAGTGGCGCTTTTTTTAAATATTTGACTCTAGTAGTACATGTTTTTTCTCCCGATATTTCACCGAAGACAATTGAAAATTGTTCAAATACAAAGACAAATTGTATATTTAACAATTATGTGCACCACAAAAAATTTAGGAAAGTTAATTCTCGTTAAAAATTTTCAATTTATTTGAACTGCAATTATGTATTGATTTTTTGTCTTAAATTGTCGCATGTTGGGTTTCTGTCTTTTACACTAGATGTCTCTAATGTAGGCTGTGGTCTAGGTCTAGGCTAATTTTAAATTCATTTTCTCATTTCCAGGACACAAACCTACGTATAGTAGATTTTTTTGCCTACAGGCTCGCTGGTATCTAAATTGAAACTTTTCCTGAATACTGACTACTCTTAAGGTCGTGACACATTTAAGCGAGAAACACAGTGCTGGCTCACCAATTTTGACAGTTCTGTAGAATATATGAGATCAGGGTATCAAGCTCCCAGTGGCAAATTTGGTGAGGCCGGCCAGGTTGAGGTTGAACTCGAGTAGCTCTATTTTCTACTCTGCTGGAACTTTGTCAGCTTTAACAGCTATTTTTTTTTGTCATTTGATGCTAGCATTGTTTACTGGAAATAGTGTACGGGAAATTCGTTGAAAAAAAAATTGGGAAACATATTTAACATGAAAAGTTATTCCTGCTGTAGTAAATTGTTACAAAATAATTAGAATTTTCGAGCCAACAGTCCAATTAACTGCTAGCATACAGAAGTTGTCAAAGTTCGTATTGTGAGTTGCAAAAGCTTTCAAGGCTCAGCAGGTTGAGGTTCTTCAGGTTATACTGAAGTAGAGGTTGAGGTTGGAAAAGTTAGCACTGTGTTTATCGCTTAAAAGCAGAAAGCAGCGACAGAAGCAGAACTTTTTCTGAAACCATGCAACTGTTCGGAAACTAACAATTCGAAAACTTCAGTCCAATGGGAAGGACCAGTCCAGCCGTTCTCGCAATATCCCCATGAGCGTAATCTATCCACAACCCTTTTGTTTATTTACATACTGCGTCCATATTAATTACCGAATATCCTGTATATCGAAAGGTCCTAAAATAGAGCCTTGTGGGATAGCAGCCGATAATTCTAGAAAAATAGAGAATTTCAAATAAATAAGCTGGCAATAAGTTGCATAACATGAGGCACATATCTATGTACGCAACGGAGGCAGATGATGAATTAATATAGCAAATGCTATGCAGAAATCTGATGATGATGATGTCTAACTGTTTCGATATCTAAATATATCATCATTGTAAGTATTATTATTATTATTAATAACAGGGGGGGGGGGCTCCGGCCTCTCATCTTCTCATCTTGTCACCGCGACCTATAAGTTTTTGTGACATTACCCTTAAATGTCATAGGGCGTCCAATCCAACTTAAGGTCTTTTATAAAGCTTATGATGTTCTTGAGGCCATTTTTTCGATGTCCTCTGGCAGTGGGAGTGCCTTAGCCTCATGTGGCACAGAGCCTTCCATACAGAGGCGACAGGTCTCTTCATCGACCTTACCCATCTTTTTAAGATGGTATCTTAGTGGGCAGTGCCCAGTAAATAAGCCCGTTATTAGCCTTAGTTTCTTTCTGCTGAGTGTGAGGAATTGATAAATGCTTTTATCCTCAGATCGAATACTTTATAAACTACTTCGCTTGTCTAAGACCCAGGGTACTTTCCCAGTGTTCCTTTATAATTTTGTCCTCCCAAAGCCTGATCTGAGGTGAGAGGTGACTTTTTGGGAGTCCAAAAACAGAACCAGGGCCAATAAGCAGAGATTTGGATCCTTCCTTTGAAAGGCGGTCCGCAATCTCGTTTCCCCTTTATGCCTTCATGTCCTAGTACGCCGCAGATCAGCGTCACCCTGTTTGTTTCGGCCAATTGTTTCACGACTGTAAGACAGTCCCAAACCAGCTTAGACTCAAAGGTATACGAGTTTAACGCTTACGTGCTGCTTGGCTGTTTGATATTATATATATTTTGCTCCACGCATATTATTGTGAATTAATTCGCGAGCGCAGAGTTCTATGGCGTGTATTTGTCTGAAAAATGGTTGGTGAGGCCTCCAGTGCCTTTGGCGCATATATGCCCACGCCTACTATACCTTCCCTTTTAGACCCATCTGTGTACATTTTTTCAAAGGGTAGGTCCCCGGTTTGCCACTGTTGATGGTCCCCCAAGATCACCTTAAATGATGTTTCGTCATAACGTCTGAAATTGGGTTGGTCATCGGGCCATCATTTTAAGTATAGTTGTCAGCTAGTTTAATTTAATTTTTACTTTATTTTTTTGTTAATTTTTGCTATTCATATTTTTAGTTTGTGTACTAACTTAAAAGACATATCTTGTTGTGGGAGTAGGTATAGAGCGAATAAGAATTTGAAATTGAGTCATCAAAACATTGAAAACTTTTAGACAACATCTTTAAAAAATAAAAACATACTAATTCCAGTAAGTAACACATATACACATTTATGTATGTGATATGCATATAATGCACTCTATTATAAATTTTCATCAAAAAATCATTTCTCTATCCACATATAAAAAGGTATAGGTACGTACCAGAATCTAAGGGAAATATTCACGTAGAACATAACGCATCAAGCCATTCTCTGGGATGTGCAAACATTCCCTAGATGGAAATCCAGAAATTATTCATTTGGTGAAAATGTGCACTCCATTGACATTTCCGAGTAAATAATGCAAGCTATCATAACTTGATTCTGTCCAAGTCCATTCACATGATTCCCATCTACGAGTAGTATTCCCAAAAGGGATGCGAACTAACGGATTTCACAAATGACAAAGTCATGTTAAAAGGGAAGTCGAGACGAAAATAGTAACATCCTCTCATCTATCCTCCATGGAAGCGTGCGAATGGTACACAATCGGTTGTTCCATACGTCGTTTGTAATCTTCCAAATCTTTGATATGTGCAGACAACTGTTATCATTGTGACAAAAGAAAAAAAAGCTTCGCTTTGTACAGAAAAAAAAAAGTAGAAAAATTGAGAGGATTTGATTTTGGAGATCGTTCATACAATTCCATTTTTTTTCCATTATTGTATATCCAACGTCGTTACAATAAAACGTCGTTTTGTTTTTTTCCCTTCCCCTTATAGAAACGATTTTTCATCCTAAAACTCTGCTTGTTAAAAGGAAAATGCCACGAACCTGCTTTTATCAGCTTTTCAACTTTTAGTTTGCTGGAAAACTTTCCTGAGAATTTGTTTAAAAAAGAAATTATCCCCCAATGCCACACTGCAAGTAAATGTTTATGAATTGTGCAGAGTTTGGCAGATGAGTTGAGTAAGGATGCTTTGGACAACAGCAAAAGTTTAACACCGAAATTATTATTTCAACTTTCCTGTTCCCTCGCTATATTAAGAGTTTTAAGAATTATTTTGGATTTTACTTGTTTTTTTTTTTTTTGGAAATAGAACAATATTCTTCTCCGTTCGTTAATGATTTCTTGAACAGATTATGAATTCAAAATTGCAAAAATAAATCCTTAAAATCTGTTGATTAATAATTGGATGTGAAGAGAGTTCTGATAAAATGAGGGAAATCTGTTTATATAATAAGTAAGTAATTAAAGCTACAAATTAATTATGAAATTAAATTTTAGGTCCATTGTAGATGTAGATATACAATGTACATATGTACGTACATATTACATACATATCTATGCCAAATATACATTTAGATACCCTTTTACTACGTTTCGCTAACAACTTTAGAAGAAAAAATCGTTGATTTCATTCCTCAACGTAGCAAAAGTAGTGAAATGGGTTGGACATGTGTCAACTGCCTTGAAAATTTTCAGCATTAGAGAAAATCTCAAGTAAATGTTTGCCCAACATTTTTTTTTTTTTACGTGAATCTATTAACATTCAACGGACTTTCAACATAAATATTTTGGAAAATAATTCCAAGATGTCGACATTAATTATATAAAGCTGAAGCAAGGCACTTTACTTTTACGGAAATGACAGAAGATCGATATTTCTACGGTAGTATTTTGGGTAGTAATTTAGAAATACACAAACATTCTACATCCGCTAAACAGGGAGAAGGACTTCACTCTCGTAATTTTATGTTTTTGATTAATTCTATAATAAATATGGAAAATTTTTAATTACAGCATCTAAATCCATATCCATTTACGCATGAACGTTTATTACTTGCTTATTAAGGTATACGTACCCAGTTGGCAGTTTTTGCAGAAAATATGAGTATCAGGCAGTAACTGTCCAATGATAGCACAAAAGCTCAAAAATAGAATCTGTCCAACTAAGATGCCAGAGAGAAGAAAGAAGTGTCGACAGATAACGTGTGTTGTAAAAAAAAAAGGTGGTGGGGGGGGCACTTTCTGCAAAGACTGTCAATAATAAGTGTCGGACAGAGCTCTCAAAATAAAGTGACTTTCTAGTTTTTGCAGTCTGTGTTGACAGTCGAGTAAGGATAAAATGACTAAAGTCGATTTCCATTGATATTTTAAGAAAAGTGCACGTCAATCAATGAAAAACGAGTTCAATGGAACAACTTTTGACGCGATGGGAATGTAATAGTAGCTCATATCCGTGTAATTTGTCAGATTGAAATTTTCTGGGAACAATAACATCACGAATAAAGCAAAAATTATGAAAATTGTAATTTAAAAAATTTTGGCGTGATGAGTAGTAGTTGAAGAGTGATATGTGATGCTCAATGACATTCAGTTGTGACATTTCTCAGATGGGTGTGCCTATCCGGTGTAACACAGCCGATTTTTCGAGTGTAACACCACAGGCGTTTTAACGTACACCATTTCTAGCAGTGCAGGTCAATGGAACAATCACAGTGTAACACTACAAGAAAAGTGTAACACTTCTGCTAGAAAACGTGATCAATGGAAATCGATATAAGGAGCAGATCTCTTCAAAATTCACTTTTTCAACCACACTGACCGTTTACTTCCTTGAAGTCCTATGAGTCAGTTAATGTCTGACTGAGATCTTATCTTCAGAAAAATTTTGATATGTATTTTTTTCTTATGACTCATAGCTGTTCTTACACTAAATCAGGCAGTATTGTGGCATCATACACAACCTAATAACGTACAAAGGCTTAGAGCAAAACTCTGTAACGCCCCGTTCAAATATAAAATTCGACGATGCCTCGACCTGATGTACACTGTAAAAAATATTAGGACTATTCCCAAAATTTAAGACAAGTTTTTCCCTAAAAATAAATGTAACCTATTCAGGTCACACCGAAAAAAGACGATATTTTTTAAAATGACGTGCTAAGGGAACAAATTATCGTTGAGAATAGATTTGAAAATAGGTTTGAGAATAGGTTTAGAGCTAATAACTCTTAAAGGGCTTCAGATAGCACATTGGGTGTAATAGATCATATTAAAGAGGAGAGTCTGAAGTTTACAGTTTTTATAAAAAAAAGTTATGTTAACGACCATTTTGCAAAAATAATAGAGGTCAAAGTAAAAAAAAAGGAATGAAAATCCGAAACTTTTAGTTTAGACCTTCATAACTTCTGTGGGGAGAGGGGTACGGGGCTGGTTGAGCTGTCGTTGTAAAGGCCATGAAGTTCTGCATACAGTGAGCCCTTAACTGTGAACATACGTCCTGTAGTTTTTAAGATAAAACCTAGCTTTTTTTATGAATCACCCTGTAACTCCTAAACGGTTGATATTGCCCCCCCCCCTTCCCTACAATTTTTGGTTCGGCTAGGTGAGTACTATCACCTCCCGCTCTATGGACCTCCTAAGGGGAAACACCCTGTATTGTTTCACAATATTTTGTTTAAGCGGGGGGACCATAAGAAATGAGCTATTCGGCTCATTCTTATGTTTTTAAAAAGGGTAGACTTCTATCACCTTCTCACCTATGGTGGTGCGGTGCTATCACCTATTCCCTACATTTTAGGGAATATTCTCTAAATTTTAGTGAATAGTCCCTACATTTTAGGGGGGAAAAAACAAAACAACAATTTAAAATTCCCTGTATTTTTGGGAATGTTCCGTAGATTTCAGGGAATATACCCTAAAATAACACATAAAAAAAATATGAAAATTCCCTACATTTTAGGGGTAAACCGCGAAATTCGCTACATTTGATGGAAAAAAACCTAATCTTAGTTTTCCAAGGAGGAGCTTTCCCTAATCTTATCGACAAATGCCTAACCTGTGTGGCACAAATTGTTGCCACTCACTTCAGGGAATTATTTTTTACTGTGTAGGGAAGCCCTGCATGTTTTCTTAGAAACTTGAAGAAGCTTTCCCTAATCTTATCGACAAATGCCTAACCTGTGTGGCACAAATTGTTGCCACTCACTTCAGGGAATTATTTTTTACTGTGTAGGGAAGCCCTGAATGTTTTCTTAGAAACTTGTTTTCTTAAAAACTTTTTTCTCTAGAATTTTTACATTTATTATTGCCCTGAATTTTTTACTCAACATTTTTTCTTTAGAATTTTTATGCGTATTGGACGCTGCTAACAATTTTTATGAGCATAGACCACTGACTTTAACAATGGACTTAGCGTATTGTCATTTTCCTATAGGAGTACTTATAAGCGATTAAGTTTTACATGTTTTTTTGTACCTACATAGTAATCATTTTAAACGGTGCTAAACTCTGATATACAGAAAAACAATATTTTTTGCGCCACATGAAATAGGAAATCACTCAGTCCATTATGATAAGTCAGTGGCGTAGACGCGTAGATAAGCATTCATTGTTTTGTTAGAACTTTAATGAAAATATTTTGGACAGAATTTTTATTCACTTTGGTGGCAAACTGGAATTATATTCAGATAGAATACTTTGATATGTGCCATTGCAGGCCTTCAATAATAGCTGTGTTCTTTTGTGTCCGCAGAACAGGCACAACAAAAGATACCCAAAAGAACGCCTCATATTTTCATATAAGATTTATAAATGAAACGAACAGAACAAATAGTTCGCTTCAATCGATAGAACAGTATATGGGAGTTCTAGAACAAGGTACACACAAAAGCACACAGAAACGTAGCATTGCAAAACTTTCCAAGCCATGATAGAGAAATCAAATTTGTGTGTGCCACCCATTCTATAAAATGTTCAACATATATACAAAGTGACTAAACATTGATTTTAATTATGCTATAGACCAGGGGTGGCCATAACGCGGCTCGCGAGCCGCATGCGGCTCTTGGAGTCGTGTGGTGTGGCTCTTGTGCATAATTTTGATATAAAAAAACTATAACTGATTAATTTTAAAAAAAATATTTTATTTCATTACAACAAAATTTTAGAAAATATTACATAAAAAAAAAATAGAAAATCTTTAAAAGTTAGATCTGCTTGTTGATGCCTTACGGTTATTGTCCATTTTAGCAGTTAGTCGCTGAAAGTTTGGTTGATGATCAGTTAGGGCAGTTCGCACAAGCTCAGTTAAATGTTTATCAGTTAAAACTCGCACAAGCTCAGTTAAATGTTTATCAGTTAAAACAGACCTATACTTATTTTTAATAAATTTAAGAGTGGAATACAACGACTCGCAAGAATAGGAAGTGCCGAAAATAGATATTATTCTGAGTGCACAATCTTTGGTTTTAGGATATTTTTGTTCCGGAACCTGTTTCCAAAAGTCAATAGTTGAACAACTATTCTGTTTTACTTGCTTCAACCCTTCATCTTCTTGCAGCTCCAGTAGTTCTAATTCTTTACTTTTAAAATTATAATAATCTTATATGTATATTGTTTTCAAAGATAAATAAATGGCTCTTTAAAATATGCATTTCTAAAATGTGGCTCCCAAAGTTACTATAGTTGGCCACCCCTGCTATAGACCCTAAGCTACACACAGGTCTTGCAGTAATTTCATAATCCAAATGCTATATATACTTATCCTACTGAACAAAATAATAAAATAGTTTTAGTTCAGAAAAAGGACTTCAAGCTCTTCGTTGTCAACTAATTAATTATCGGAGGTTTTGTAGGAGTCACTTAACGGTAAATTTGAAATTATGCGAGGATCTTAAATAAATATGCTTCCTTTACCTAATAATATTTGGAAAAGGCAGTTCAACTAATATACTGGTGCCAATACTTTTTTGAAAGAAAAAAATTAATACCAGGCAGGGAGCATACGAAAAATTTAGTTCAGGCTATAATTAAGAGAAAAAACAAAAATTAAACACGAGATAAAGTGAAATTTCGAAATGGGACTTTTCATGGATCTCATTAAGACTTGTTCAATAGTCATATCAGACCAAACTCCAAACCAAAACCTGTGAGTCCGTTCGTCTGATAGTAAAAAACCTTGTGACGTATATTTGTCAAACTCATATTCAGACATTGAATTTCTGAGTTTTCGCATATCCTGCAGATATAAATGCCCTGACTTTGCATACAAAAAATGTCCACTCGCGTGGACATATGGGATCATCCTCTCAACGCATTTCAAATGCAAATCCCAATTTCCTGATTTTTCTGCTCTAATAAAATCTTTGGTTATTACAATCATCTCCCCAGTACTGAACCCAATATTGCGAAGTTTGCCTTTTCTTTTAAATAAATTTAACTGTCCGATAATTTTTTTTTTTTTTTAATTCCTGAGCAAAATTGTCTGTTTCTGTCCCTGAAATTTAATCCATTTTTTACGTAAATAATAAAATAAATTGAAAATCATAAAAAAAAATTTAAAAATTCGTGATCCGAAAAGTCATTTTTTTGGTTATCTCAATTTTGAGCGGTTTCTTCAAAAATAAACCATAAACATATATAGATCATTTTAAAGTAGACATTTCAACGGTTAAAATAAGCCCGCTAGAATATTTAAATCGAAAAACACCAATAAAGTTTTCCGTGGAAGATTTTGTTTTTTTTTCCGAAAATTGTAAATATATAGAAAACTACATATTTGCCAGATAAAAATTGTGCTTATTCAATGTAAAAAAAAGTATACTTGCACAAAATTTCATGTAATTTGAATTATTTTTACGAGAGAGAAAAAATAAAAAACTGAAAAATCGGTTTTCCGCCATTTCCTCGAAAAAATGGAGGTTATGTTGAAAATATCTATAACTTTCGCAAAGAACATTTTCCACTAGGAAGTCACATTTCGCCGAAAATAGCAAAAATCCGCATTCAACCCCTTAACACCCCCCCCCCCCCCCCCGCCACCCAACAACATATCGGAATTTCACTTCATCTCGTCTTTAATTTTTGTTTTTTCCGTATGTTATTAAGTTTTTCCGTTTAAGCCTTCACAATCCGTTTTGGCACAGCATTATTATTTTTGAATATCAGTCAGGTCATAGAAAGTAGCATTCTTGTGACACAGCTCTCAACTATTATAATGGAATGGAAGCAAGCTATTGATGAAGGCAAATTTATTATGGCCATTTGCATAGAGACATGAAGAGGGCATTTAAGACAGTGGTTACAAACATTCTCATGGACAAATTATATAAGTACGGAGAGAAAGGAAGGTAAGCGTATTAGTTTCTTGTCATTTCTAAGAAACAAATCGCAAAGGACTAAAGTAAACGAATTTTTCTCAGAAGCAATGAGCTGTGCCCTAGGAGTACCCCAAGGTTCAATCAAGGAATATTGCTGTTTCTTATTTATATTAACTATATGGGTAATATTCAGGACCAACTGTAAATTAAGACTCTTTGCAGATGATATATTATTGTTATTACAGGTGACAGTGTGAATTTTAATCAGCGTAGGAGTCATATGACTAGCATCAACTTTGCAAATGGTTAAAAACAAATAAGTTAAAGCTTAATACTGTACGAACAAAAATGATGGTTATTAACTCTAATGAGAGACATAACATCTATTGATGAACTGGGATAGAGAAAAGAAGCGCTGCGAGCTTGCAGGGAAGCATTTCATCAGGTTTATTAGAGCGCTGTTTTTCCCAGTGGGCATATAGACAAACTAATTGATACAAAGATTGGCAAATACAACAAAAATCTGTAACGCTTAGCTCGAATGTAAAATCGACGATGCCTCAACTTGTTGACGTACATCAATTCCTCGCTCCCAACATAAAATCAACGATGACCTAATGTAGGGAAGGCCTCAATTTCTTCTTAGATATATGTATGTATACTGGAATTTTTATGCATTTTAGAAGGTCGACAGTGGCACATAAGTATTGTATCTTAACTCTTTCAGGGGCAATGGTATAAAAAATATATACCACATTTTTCAACAATTTTCCAGTGAAATATAGCAATGGTACAAATTCAATACCATACGACGATTCGTTCTCGCAATATATTCTTTGTAAAAAAAATATAATAACATGGTAGGCGTACGTAAATGTATACGTAAATTCCATGAAAAACATAAGATATTTTTTCTACTGTCAGAGTGATAACGGTGTTTATATTCTTATTGTATCGTGTCCAGGCGAATTAAGGTGTTCTGTTCCTAGTTTAGTTTTAAACTAACAGGCGCGATTATTTGAAATCATATTGGCGTTTACTGTGAATTATTTTTTAAATAGATTTTAGATTTGAGAGGTTAGACTAAGTGGTTAGTTTTATATACCACCGCGCAAAAAATAATTTTGCGAAAACAGGTAAAATTTTTTAAAAGTATAAAGAAGGATGTTTTGTTATTAAACTATAATTGAATACAGTCATGAATCGGAAAATTCTGCGAAGATCAGTTACTACCATTTTATGAGGAATTCGAAAACGAAGAACCATCTTCTTTTGAAATATCTCAGCCTTATGTAAGCCAATTTTACCAAAATATAGCATATTTAGTCCTACAAGTGCTGAAACATTATAGATGTCAAAGGATGATTTTGAAACTGATGACGAAATTATTCTGAGCGATTTAAAAAAATTTTGAAATGCAAAAGCTTTTACTCCACCGAAATGGAGCAGAAATTTCAATATAGCTGAACCAGAACAATTCAAAGGAACACACTATGGTCCATCGCAGATCATTGCAAATCTTCTTACAAATGATCCAAGGGATCTTTTCAGTGTATTACTCACTAATGAAATCGTTGAACATATAGTATAGTATTCCTAACTAATTTATGAGCACAGCAATCAGAAAAGTTTTATCTGCCTACCAATAGTTCAGAAATGAAAGTTTTTATTGGAGTAAATTTTCTTATGGGAATAAAACCGCAAGCGATTTACCGCGATTAGAGGTCTAGTAGACCTGAACTGAACGACCCATATATATCCAAACTGATGTCAGTCATAAGGTTTAGTTGAATTTTAGGAAATATTCATTTGAATGATTCGTCATTGATGCCTAACAGGGATTCTCCGAATTTCCGCAGACTATACAAAGTACAACCCTTACTGGATATGCTTTTGGAAAGATATCAAAAATGTTTTGATCCAGCAGTACTTCTTGCGGTAGACGAATCGATGATTAAGTTTAAAGATCGCAGTTTTCTGAAGCAGTACTTGCCTAAAAAGCCCATTAAAAGAGGTTATAAAGTATGGATGCTTTGCGATAATAGTGGTTATGTAACTTTGAAATATATATGTACAGGCAAAAAAGGCAATGATATTCAGAAAAACTTAGGCGAAAGCGTCGTTTTGCACATGAGGTCTCCTTTTTTCGTAAAAATCATAAATTGTATTTTGATAATTTTTTTACAACATGCAATTTGATGGTTGAGTTGAAGCGGATATACGCATGTGGCACTGTACAAGCCAATCGGAGATTTTGACCATCAGACTTGAAAGTGGACAGGAAACTCTCCCGCGGTTAATTTGACTGAAAAACAAGTGATTCTGGATTACTTTATCTAAAGTGGAAAGACAAAAGATCGGTTACTATGCTTTCGAATTTCCATAATCCTGAAAAAGTAACTTAAGTTACACTAAAAAATCCCGATCCTACTTCAGAGTTAGTTCCTTGCCCCAAAGTTATTGCTGAATATAATTCAAATCGAAAGAATTACAAATGGTGAATGCTTATAACTTAGCAAAATTTGTCGATATTATCAACTATTTCGAAACTATATCATTGCCTCAAAAACGAAAATCTAAACGAGATAGAGTTCAGATAAAAGAAACAAGCTTTATGTTGACCCATCCATTCGAGTGACAGGTTCATCACATCCAGGGCCGGATCTATGGGGAGGGGCACGCGCTAGTTTGAAGGGCGCAGCAATACGACGGACTTCTGAACCCATAACTAAACGAGAAAAATTCTAATTACAAGAATTGGAAAATTTTTTCAGACCATACTTATACTTATACAGTAATTAGTTTTCTGTCTATTAAATTTAAGTGTGTAAGCCTCTATAATCTAATTAAACTAAAAATTCCGCTAAATTCTCAAATTGTACCTTTGTATCATATGAAATGAATTCAAAGATTGTACAAAAGTGGATGGCAACCCTATGTTCCACATCATCCACCAATCCTACCTCGAATGTAGACAGAATAGACACAAGCACAGAGTTGCTAGAAAATATTTCTATGCCAGCTAAATTTAGTCATTTTAACCGGAATTAAGTCCCTTGAATCTGATTAAAAAATCGGATAAATCCCTTCAACCTGAACGGCAGTTTGCCAGAATTCGTACCCAGAGTTTTTTTTAAACCGTCTCAAATTTTAGTAGTTTTAGACGAGAAGATTCATATTGAAAAACGGCAAAAATAAAAATAATCACTAACATAATTTAAAGTTTTAATTTGTTATCCTTGTGTTGATAATACCGGAGACAGGCTTGCAATTTCAATATTGCATTTTGCGCTCAACCGAAAGTCTGTCTCTATATACTGAAAAACAGCTCGGTATACGCTTGGTGTACACTCAGTATGTAGTACATTGGAGCTCAATATTGAAATCGCAAAACGTACGTGGTATACGAGTTTATTGCAATATGACCCTAGTTATAAACCGTAATCATTCAATACACGAACCTTTTAGAACCGAATTTAATACTGCAATGTTGGCTATAACTTTTTCTGACATTTAATATTTGACACTTGTCAAATTGAAGTGTCTATTTCGTTTTTATTTTTCATATATACAAGTAATTTCACAATATCTGCTCGCGTTTTGTACGTGCGCGGAACTTTCTTAAGGCAAATAACAAATCAAGTGATAAATCAAATGTAAGTTCTCTAATTAAATTCTTAGTATCGTAAACCGCAAGTGTGTCTCTGAAATTTTATATTGCAATTGCCATAATTACATTAGCAATGTATCAATACTGAAATTGCAAGTCTGTCTCTGATCACATCAACTGATAAGATGTACATTACGGCGCTGTGCCAAATGCACTAAGCAGGGACATCAATGGCGAACACAGTGGATGTGCTCTACGTGCAGCGTTCCTCTGTGCCTTAGTAAACCAAAAACGTGCTTTACAGATTTTCACAAAAAGTTATAAAATTTATACCATGTCCTTACGCAAGACTGTGCAATTAAACAATATTAATTTAAAAATTTTTTTGTTCAATAATTGGAATAAACTCAGTTTGACTAAATTTCGTTAATTTTTTAATTTTATCATATCGTGCCCCTGAAAGAGTTAAAATAAATGTAGTCTGCCTTCAAAGTGAATAAAAATTCGGCCAAAATATTTTCATTCAATTTCTGAAAAAATACTTATCTACACGTGAAAGTTCATAAAAATTGCTAGCGGCCCAAGCAACCGTTGTCGGCCTCCAATATACATAAAAATTCTAAAGAAAAAATTTCCAGTGAGTTTTTATTTTATTAGTTTGTCTAAGCTTTTGCTCTTTTTCTTGGATGCTTTTTTTACAGACTTACATTAAATAAGATTCAAGAACTATGGAAAGTTAATAATGACAATTTCAGCTCTGCACGAAATATTATTTTGGCCCCTCCGAAAGAAAATCCTGTAGGAGACACCATCGTTGACTTTGATAAAAGCTATGATGAGGAGAAAGAGGAAGCTCACAATTACACTGTATACGCAACTCAAGAGCATTTGCCCACAGAAATGCTTCCTAAGAAAAATATTTTATTTTTCATTGGTATAAGTGGTTACAAGAAATATATGTACACCAGAGACATTATATAAAATATTTTATTTTTACATCCATATTTCAAGACATGTTCGATGGCATAATGAGACTCTTACGTTTTGCAGATAACATGAAAATCAATATTGATAGGTTTGAGTGCACCCGATTAAAGAGATTTTAAACAAGACACTCTTCAAAAGAATATATTTTCTCTAAACCAATAAGATTCGATTTCAAACTTTGGTAACTGTGTGTACTTCCGATTGTTATCTTTCGAATTCTGAACCATATTATGGAAAAGATACAAATTTATCAACTTCTAAAAAAGGACAAGGCTATACCTAATGTTGTGACTGCTTTACTACACGCAAAGTTGATCTTGCCAGACAGCCAAAATATATGACAACTTTTTTTTTCGAGCTTAAATTTACTCTCAGATTTGTGTATAAAGGGAACTGGAGGTGGAAGTGGAACCATCCGGGAAAACAGCATACAAAAAGCACCTTTGAAATGTATAGTTGAAATGCAAAAACAAAGCAGAGGATTTAGTGTCAAAGGCGTAAAAGATGATATTGTTTTAGTTCATTGGAATGACAATCGTATTGTAATTTTTGCTTCAGCTGCTTATAAAACAACACCTCTACAGCAAGTTAAAAAATGGAGTGCTAAGGGTATAAACTCAAAGGCTGTTTTCTAATTTGCTGCTTACTTGGTATCGAGTTTCTTCGTTTCTTTTGTGCGATATTTCAAATTAATGGCCATTAATGGGACTTTCCATAGAAATAAAAAAATAAAAAATTTAATTTTAAAAAATGTTGAGAAAAATAACTAAATTTTTATTAATTTTAGATTTTTGACATACATTTCATATCAAAAATTTGTGAACTTATATTGATGTCATAATAATTATTTGAGACAGAAAATGGAAAAATTATAGAAAAATAATAAGACCATTTGGATACTGTGGGAGTAGGGCTTACAATACCGTGATTCCGGGATCCCGAATACCGGAATCCCGGACGATTTTGTTCCGTTATTAAAAACCGGTATTTATGTAAAAATACCGGTATTTTGATATTACATTAGTTGATAAAAATTGAATTTATGCACAATATAAATCTAATTTAAAATAATATTAATTAATTACAAGAAATTTTTTTTGAAGATAAACAAACAATTTCATTGTATTAAAATCTATATAAGGCACATTTATTACACATACCGAGCCGAATATGGCACCATCGAGAAGCTGTAATGGAAACATGTTGTTGCTGTAATCCTATGATATTTGAACAGCACGCGCTTCTGTTTACATTCGTTTTGGTCTGAAGAGATTAAGTGTGAGAAACTCATGCTGGATTCTCAGAAATTTTCTGGAAAAATGAGAATTTTAGTTGAGAGGAATTTTACATCTCTTTTTAGTGCGTTGTTCAATGCGAATTTATCTTTTTCTCAAAGGATTAATGGTAGTGTGACCTGATGTATATTATTATGAATAGTTTGAAAGGATTTTGAAGGTGTTCAAGAACATTTTATCATTCGGGTAATCCTACATTCTCTCGATTTTTGTCTTTAACTCGTTATCTCAGTTGCACTACAATAATGCATAGCCAAGTTCTTTTCCCCCATTCTATTCATGCAAAAGACGAAAGTATATGACATAATTTGTTTCATTCTAAAAAACACGAAAAATTTCCAGTTTTGTTTGGCTGTTTCTTATCTTCTCATTACTCATTAGGTTATCTTTGGAATAGGTCTCGTTTATACATTTTTCATTCCGTTGTGTCTTGTGGTGTGTGGATTATGTGCACTTGTTTTCTGGTTTTATTTCTAATAATTGAAAATTATATAACGGTATTTAAATACTGATTAATCCATATGAATTATATGATACGGTAAGTTTATATTTGTATTAATGTAAGTTAGAGTAGAGTGTAAATAATTTACAAATATTAAAATAAATAGGCATAAACTGCTATACCCCCTGAAAGATGAATTCATTTACGGAGCACCGAAAAGGACAGGACGAAACTTCAGTTTGGAATCATTTTTTGATTGAAAAAACGGACAGGTTGCTAAATGTAAAAAGTGCGCGAAAGAAATAAAGTGTACAGGAGGATCCACAAGTGGCCTTCACACTCACTTAAAAATGATACATGGACTAAATCTTAAAAAGAACTGTGTATGTGAATCCCCCCATGATGTCGAATCAAGTGTTTCTAAACAGCCTAAATTGTTAATAACAAATTATTTTAAAAATAATAAAAACGAAAAACTTTCAGAAGTGCTTGCCTGAATGACAGCTCGCGATGGTTTGTCTTTTAATATTTTTATAAAATCGTATGACATAAGAGAAGGCTTAAAGGCAAGAGGATTCAAAGACATACCAAAATCTGCAGTCACTATTAGAAATATAAATATGGTACTTGAATATAGTAAAATTATTAAACAGTCTACAGTGCATGAAATTTCTAGACTGAAATCTGAAGGTAAACGTTTCAGTATCACATTTGACGAATGGACATCTATTCGTAATCGGCGCTACATAAACATTAATGTACATTCTGTTGGACTAACAATGTGGAATATCGGATTAGTGCGCGCTTACGGATCCGTTCCAGCAGAAAAATGCTTATCCCTTGTAGAAGAAAAATTAAAAGATTTTAATTTAGATATATCTAAAGACATAGTTGGAGTAACTACTGACGGTGCGTCGGTTATGGTAAAATTAGGAAAAATTATAGAGGCTGAACATGAACAATGTATGGCACATTGCATAAATTTAGCAATTACTGATGTTTTGTATAAATCAACTTTGAACCCGAGTGTGGATATTGATGTTGTGGAGCAAAATTATAATGATGACGATGTTAATGATGTTGACGATGACGATGATAACAATGACGACGATATCGACGAAGAAGATGGTAATGGAAATATTATAGAGTTAGATGCTAGTATTACTACAAGTAATATAAATATTAGACATACTGGTATATCATCTCTAGTTTCAAAAATTCGGAAAGTAGTGAAAACATTTAAAAATTCACCTTCTAAAAATGATAAATATTTACAAAAGTACGTGAGAGAACAATTAGGTAAAGAAACAGCGCTAAAATTAGATTGTCAAACAAGATGGAACAATATGTTATTTATGTTAGAAAAATTTGAAGAAATTAAATTTTGTATTCAAAAAGCGCTTATTGACATTAGTTCCGATACTCATTTTTCTGACGAAGAATTTAATTTATTATCTTCAATTAATGCTGCTCTTACTCCTGTAAAATTAACAGTAGATGCATTATGCCGAAAAGATGCAAATCTTTTGACGGCTGACGCTTCTTTAACATTAATGTTAGATACTTTTTCCCAGCAAAAATCTGCAATTGCATTAGAATTATTGGAAGCATTAAAATCTCGAATTTTACTGCGACGAACTGAATTATCACAAATACTTCAGTATCTGCAAAAGGGCTCACAAGATGTTGGAGAAGTATTTAAACGCTTATCCAAATTTACAATCATTAAAAAAAATTGTAAGCTTAACTAAACGGCTCACACATGAAAATCTAGAAGATACAGAAGATATGGAAGTTGTGCAAGAAACATCCCTTCCAATATCTTCCCAAATTAGTAATGAAACAGTATTAGAATCTGACAAGGTAAACGTAAACGCATTAAAGAAAAAACTACAGGCAGCAATAGACAAAACACTAAATACTTCACCCGTGCCTGCGTTTAAAAAAATTCCAGGTCTAGAACAAAAAATAAAAGATGAAATTACTGTTTTTGAAAAAACAGGAACAAAAGGAACGTATTTACAAAATGTGTATGATTTCTTAATGACAATAGTGCCGACAAGTGTAGAATCAGAAAGAGCTTTTTCGGCGGTTGGTTATATTTGTACGAAAATTCGGTCCTCGCTTGATGATGAAACGATTGATTGTTTATGTTTTTTAAGAGCATACTTTAATAAACAAAACGCAAGTTATTAATATTATTTCATAAATACTTTCAATTTAATTATATTTTTTGCTTCTTTAATTATATAATGCCATACGAGCCTATTATATGTAAAATGTAACATAGAATTTAATATGTACTTTTTTTTACTTGCACGTTTTTTTGTATCTATCTACTCCTACTCTCTATGTAATAAAGTAAATAATATCTACTAATTTCAGAACAATATTTATTGGATTTCATATATTATTTGTTAACAAGTCAATATAACAACTGAGGAAAGTAAAAATATAACTAGTAATTTTTTATTAATAATACCGGTTTTAATACCGGTATCCCGATATTTCAAATTTATTCAGATTTTAGTTTGGTATTGTAAGCCCTATGGGAGAACTACATATGTTCGACAGAGTACACATTACAGTACTGGTATCTGAAACTTGGTTAAATGAAAATCTAATATCAATAAATCCTAATTACATTATCTTCCGAAACGATCGTGTCAATCGTATGGGGGGGGGGGGGGCTTTGGTTGCAATTTATGTCCATGGCTTTCTTAAGGCGCAACTATGATTAGTTCCTCTGCTCCAGGTGAAAAAATAGAATACATCAGTGTCGAAGTCGGCTCAGGCTTCGATAAGTGTGTATTAATTAGTGTTTATTGTCCACCAAACAGTTTTAACCATGAGACAGCCATGCATTTTAAAGAGTCTGTGTCGCTCCAAATCTTACGACGTCGCAACGTTATTATCTGTGGTGATCTAAATGTTAATGATCTTGTTTCTGGACCTTCAGTTGACAATCTGCTCAATTTATATAAAACGTTGAATTTGGAGTTAGTCAATCATCGTCCGACTTATTTCAATGCAATCAATCCATCTCAGCTTGATCACATTCTAACAACTGATATCCATAAGGTTTTATTTATTTCATAACCAAATTAGTCCGCGAACGGAATTCGATCATGATTTCTTATACTTATCTTATGATCTTAAGCTGAAAAATATTGCGGATACTATTCGTTTCGTTTACCTAAATTATGAGCAGCTTTTTACGGATTGTAGAGGGACATCTTGGGATGATGTGTACAGCTCTAACTCTTTAGATGATAAAGTCGACGTCTTATCTAGTAGGCTAACAATGCTATATAATAGTCACATTCCGCTGCGGGAGTGTCGAACTAAGACCAATGGATGTCCATAGATAAAGCAAGAGATACATGCTGTTCTAGCGGAACATGATTACCTTTTCAAAAGATATAAAGCCACCCGTGTGGCCTAGGTCTACCGTAGATATAAACTGGTCCGCAACAGGGCGAACTCTATGATAAAGTGTGCCAAGCGCATATTTTATGGCTTAAAGCTTAATGCTGATCTCCCTCCAGGCTGTGGCAGAATATTCGTCACTTGGGTGTATATGGACGCGATTCCCCAAAGTAAGTTACGATCCAAATGAACTGAATGAGTTCTTTTCCACAGGTTCTGCGGTTGCATCCCTGGCAATGCGTGTTAATGATTCTACTGAAAACTATCCACTGAAGGGCTTCGCCTTCCGTTGTATTGATGAGAACGAAGTTCTTCTGGCTATGAATGCAATCAAATCTGATGCAACAGGACCAGATGGATTGCCTCCACGGTTTATTAAGATTTTTGCACTTAATATTATCAAAATCCTTACTCATATTTTTCACCACTGCCTCATGACGTCTCAATTTCCCAGTCAGTGGAAAAGAGCGCTTGTGCTGCCTATCCCAAAAAAGTCCTCGGCATCTGTTCTAATTGAGTTTATGCCTATTAGTCACCTGTGTTTCTTGGCAAAGGTCTTGGAGAAGATAATTCTTATGCAGGCTGCGAGCTATACATCGATTGCAATGGATATCTGACATCTTGGAAATCTGGACTTCGACCGAATCATAGCTGCGAAACTGCTATGCTTAAGGTTACCTCAGATATTCACGAAGCACTCGATAAAGCCCAACTTACGATCCTTGCTCTGCTGGATTTCAGTAAGGCATTCGATTCCATCAATCATTGCAAGCTGCTGGGAAAACTTTCAAAAGAATTTATATTTTCTTCATCAGCAGTAAAACTTCTCAGGAGTTTCTTAAGTGGACGCAGTCAGTTTGTTAGGGTGAATGAGGTCTGCTCGGGTGAAACATCTCTCTTATATGGAGCTCCTCAAGGATCCATACTTGGCCCCTTGCTGTTCAGCCTATTACTGACGTAATATCAGATGCATCCATCCATCTATATGCTGACGATGTGCAAATGTATCTGAGCAGGCCGATTGGCTTGATGGAGGACTGTGTATGCCGCTTCAATGACCTGTAACGTGTATATGATTGGTCACTACAAAATAACCTGAAATTGAATCCCAGTAAGTCAAAATGCTTAGCGATTTATAGGAATGGAATTGATCCTAATACCGTCCCACCAATACTCATTAACAACACCGTACTACCATATGTTGATTCAGCTAGGGCTCTTGACTTTGAGCTTAACTATAAATTCACCTGCTGTAAACATGTTGGTGTTACGATAGGAAAAATATATGGGTTTTTGCGGCAGTTATGGCTGAGCTCTAGTTTTCTCTCTCTCTTCATATGCGGATGAAGCTGGTCAGGGCTTTAGTGGTCCCTCACTTCACATATGGTATTGTGGTTTTCTCTGACCGTGACTCGGTCTGTCGAAGGTGACTCTTGGTAGCATGTATTGATGTACTCCGCTTTGTCTTTAAACTACCTCGCTTCAGTCATATATCATCTTATTCAACACGCTTGTTTGGTTGCTATTTCGATGCATACCTAACCCAATGCAGGCTAAAATTTCTGCACAGAGTAATATATGTATAACCAACAGCCCACGTACCTATTCTAAAAGCTTAACTTCTTGCAATCGGCTAGACACAGGAATCCTTTAATCCCTCGTTGCAGATCACGATTCGGCCAGCATTCTTACTGTTTCCAATGTGCTCGCCAGTGGAATCTATTGGCGCATGATATTCAGTGCACGACTTGCGGTAGAGCTTTTGGCAGACTTATTAAATCAGTGACTCTTGTCTAAATCGGCGATTATCATAGTTTTGAATGTTGCTCCACTAAATCCTAGCTTTATTTAAGTATGGTATATTTTCCTCATTAATTTTTTTGTTTTTTTTTTGTTTTCTCTTTTCTTTTTTTTTTGCACTCAACTCTAATATTAGTTTATTATTACTTTTGTCTAATTAGTTCGTAATATTTTTTTTTCTATTGAATCCAGCATACTATTGTACATCTTAAGATTGTAATAATCTTTATACTGAGAATAAATTGTTGTTATTATTATTATTACCCTCACGCTCTCAAAAGTAAAAGATTTTAGGTAGACAATTTCTTGTCTCTATAGACTGAGATTCACTGAAAATAATTTTAATGAATTTCTATAATGCATTGAAAATACAGAAAAAAATATAACTTATCGATCCAGCGATCAGAGAGGTCTCTCTCTCTCTTGTATGAGCATTGAAATTCTATGGTAGGTGATCAGAGGTAACCATACTGATGAGACCTCTCTGATCGCTGAGTCGAAAAGGTTTTACCACATTATCACTTTCCATTTTTTAATTGTTTCCATAATAAACGCTTGTATATAAATGTGGTGAAGAATCAAATATGATTTTATTGGAGTTTAAAGCAGGACTTGCAGCAGCTGTAATTCAAATGGGTGGAACCAATAGGAAGACGAGAAGGATCTTCAATCAACAGTGAAGAAACACCGCCAAAAAAGTCGAAAACCTAGCAAAATGTTGTTGAAATTCAAATTCATTTTATTTTTAAACATCTATACACACTTAAAGCCTGGCTTTCTAATTTCTATTTATGTATACAATTTGCAATTTACAAATCAATAAGCTGACGTAAAAAAAATAACACAAAGAAATAAAATAAATAAAAAATAAATAAGCAAAAAGAGTAAAAACGCAGAAACAATATCTAAATAATAATAAATAAAATATATTAAAAAAAAACATTTAAAAAAATTAGTTTTATAAATAAAATGCACTAAACAGTATTTTTTGCTTTCTTAGTGATATACACAAGAAAAGTTTCATTGCAAAATAAGAAATGCTAGAACTCAGGTCACAGTTAATTTGTTTCCTTAGTAACTGCAAATACGTCATTTTATAAAAATATCGTCTAATTTCGGTATGACCTGAATAGTTTAAGAGCTAATAACTCCTTAACAGTCACAGATAGAACGAAAGTGTAACAGGTTGAATTAAAGAGGAGACTCTGGGCTTTCGAAATTTCATTAAGTGTTTTACAAGGCATGTATAATTCGATGAGAAAAAAATGTGTCAGTATTGTAATAAATAATGGAGGTCATATTACATATTAATTATTAAAAATCATCCTTATTATTTAATTATGCTTATCAATTTTATTCCCAAAAAAAGAAATATCGCTCCGTTCCCAATCATATTACGCCAACATGTTCCTATCCCAACCTAATGAACACAAAATGGATTTCAACCATTATTTCTATTAAATTAAATACTATGCTTGGGCTGATTATGACTTTTCAGAAGAAGTATTTAGACCCATTAAAAGATTCTGTTACTCTGCATCTTGCATAGCTTGAATTCGTAATCTTGTCTGCATGTTTCAATTTTTTAGATAGTATAAAATTATTTACATAGCAACCAAAAACAAAGTTTACTGCTTGTGCTCCTATGCACCTCATACTCTGTAAATTTGTTTAAAATTGTGGAAGCAGGGAACTTTTTAAAATAATGGATTCTCTCGGAAGAATTTTCACGTATGGTTAATACAATTTTAAAATAAAAGAAGCTTTAATAATAGTTCTTTGTAAAACTGACGAGTGGCTTTAAGTTTCAGCTCGTAAATTATCACAATACATTTCGGCGAAATTTTATCATTTTTCTCGACTAATTGTGTCACACTTATAGGCCATATCATCAATCATCTTTTTATATTTCCACGAATCGTCATTTAATCGTATTTTACGTGTCGCTTTCGCTTCATATAATTGGCGTACGATTGCCCTTCGTGTCGTGCGTGCATATTCGCATTGAAAAATGTATGAAATTTGCAAATCTTGGTACTGACTCCTCTTAAGGATCAAAATCTTATATTAAAATAAGGTAAGACTTATTTAGCATAGCTTAACTTAACATTGTAGAAAATTGTCACAAGTAGTCCAAAAACAACGCTTAACGAGGCAAAAAATGTTCTACCTACAAAATGACCTCATACATAAAAAGGCCGCGGTTTACCAATAATATATTAAGTTATTCCGAGGAAAAAAAAATTAAATTTAGTCAAGTCAGTTATTACCTCCAGGCATGGAGTGTAACATACTCGTGCATCTCAGCTTTGAATTTCTCCTTTCTCTGCTTCATCACTAAGAGTTGGAGCTCCATCCAGATCATCTGTTGAATTTTTGCAGTGTAATGAAGGCATATCTGCCCAATGACGGAACCTTCTGAACGCCAAGCTTTGTTTGAACATTCCACTTTTGGCGGCGCCATATTATGCTCCTCAGGATCAGAGGTGTTAAATTCCACTTGACCACCTTTCCAGAACCCTTCGTCGTGACAAATCGGCAACGTAACCTCGCATAAACTTGAAACAAAAATCCGTATTCCGCATGTGGTATCCTTTTACAAAACTTTCGCCAAAGTAATCACAATACTTCCTTGTATGCTACTTCAGAGTTAGCACTCGATCTTTATCGTAACATCAAATGTACTAATGAATTACTCTACTTGTTAAATCCACGAGATTATTGAATTATATATAAACTTAAACTGATAACTATAAAAACTGTTTTCGACACACATTGTGTAGATTCCGGCTATTATGGCAGCCAGATGTCAGTAGAACAGTAAGGTGATACTTGGCAGCATAGTGTACCATGTAAGCCGCGACCATAACAATCACTGGCAATTTCGACTCACAGCAGACTAACCTTCAAACGAGAGTGGGGACAACAATATTTATTCAAGTGATTCCCTTACGCTCAATCTCGTTGGTTGTTAACAAAGCAAACCTTAATCTAAAATAGCTGGATTAATACCACATGACCCTTAAAACCCAAACAATATTCGAAACGAAGTAAAATTTTCAAGTGCCAGTAATCAAGTGTCCGGCAATGTATGTAATATAAGGGCAGCGTGCAAAAATTTCACCTCTCTAAGTAAGCAGTCTATCAACATTATTTCTATGTGTTACAAACGGAATGACAAACTTAGTACACATATCCTATATGCCGTTTAACATTAGCAACAGCTGTCGCATTTAAATAATTCATTCCAAAAGGAGACGCGCGACAGAATAAGACCTGCAAGTAAAATTTTCTGTCGCAAACTTCTGTTCGCACGGCAGCTTTGTCGCAAAATTGTCGGACGACTGTTAGCTTATTATGAAAATGAAAGAGGTCAGGTCACACGAGATTACGACAGTCGCAAAATTTTTGTCCAATTGAAATATTTTGTGGTTTGCAACTTTGCTTTGTACTGCAAAATTTTACTCGTTATGTATTAATTAATCATTGAAAGATCTTCAGGACATTCGAGCCCCAGGGCTCTGTAATCTCTCCGTCTCCCTTTACAATTTTCATTACTCCCTTTACTTTCAAACACATCCACAGTTTTGCCGATACAGTACCCTTGATTTCGCATACCCCCTTGACACTTTCATGGACTCCAGGAGGGAACACCACATCCTCCAATCGATATTGCATGATTAGATCATTGAAGACTGATCTTGACAATATCCTCGCAAGGGGCAAAGCGAATCGAGTCGAATTCAATGCATCCAAGACACAAGGCTGTCTCATTTCCTTAAAACAAGATCATAATTTTACCATCACAGTTTCTTTTGATCGAGTACTGATTTCCGACATAAGGTGTATATACATTCTTGGCATTAATATTTTCAGCAAGTTAAGATGTGATCTCCTCTGTTGCCAAAGAAGCATCGAAATGTCTTGGATTTCTGAAAAGGTGTAAGAAAGATGGGCCGGAGCTGGTCGTACAGCGTTAGCATCATTAGATATTGTCCAAAAGAGAGCCTTCAAGCTCATTGACGATTTGACAATTACTTGTCCCCGTCCCAATGTTGGAGGGCTTTCGCTCCTTTATCCCAACATGCATGGGTAATGTTCCGATGAAATATCTAGTCTGATCCTTTGGAGATTAATTCCTGCACGCAATACTCGCACTGCAAGGCGCACACATCCTTTCACCCTTCCAAATAATTTTGGCCGTTCAGTAAAATTTCGTGATTGTTTCTTTTTCCGAACTGTGCGAATGTGGAATAGTCTACCATCTTCTGTTTTTCCTCCCTGCGCCATCTTTCCTTCATTTAAAAGACAAGCAGTTAGTAAGGGGTGTACTCTGGTGTTGTGGTATCTGTAACGTTTGTAGTCTTTATTTTTGGCTTCCTGACCTTCATCCGACAATTCGCAAATTTACAGAGGACAGTGAAGTATTATATTTTTGTCCATGAAATAAAACTTTGTCGACTGTTGCTGTTAGTTTTCCCCATGCATATTTCTCATTAAGTAATATTTCTGATCGTTCTGTAATATGTTCCGAATTTTTTGGCATTTATAGGAAGACCACAAGACATTTCGTATCGTCTTAAATCTCTTTATAATTTCCACATCCACTTGGGTATTCACAAAATCTCCTCGCTGTGTTGCCGTCATTTGCACTTCCAATTCCTTTGCTTAGGTGTGTCAATAATTGAACCAAATTGTCGTCTGAACTCTTGTTGTATCCTGTATTTCTCCTCCAGTCTCTTTTGCTTATTATCAGGGTTTTTTCATACACCCTCATCAGTGAAACTCAAGTCGTCACTCATGTGAAATATAAATTCCGTAAATCGAATCCTTGCATGAAGAGGCAAAAGCCCGTATTGATAGTTTTCTTCAACATCGCATTCTTCTTCCGTATTTCGAAAATCTTTTGGATTTTTTTTTGGTAAATAGTACAAATTGCCGATGATTTGGTGTCTGTTACAAATTGAGTTACTCTGCCGTCAGACATTGTTAAGTGAAGCCTATGAATTCCTTCAATTTCTTTGTCGTTAACTAAGCATTTCGTCGGCAGTAAAACATTTATTTCTTGTTTCACAAGATCAACTTCACTTTGAAGCAATTCCTTTGTTTCCTTTACATATTTAAATTGGATAAGTCTAGAAAAATGTGCAGATGATGGACGAGGATTTCTCCATACCAAGTTTTCCGAAGTAAACGAAGAGGAACCAATAACATAACGAATAAATTTATGTCTGTTATATTTTCGTCATTATTTCCAGAAATTTGTTGCTTGTATTCGCTTTACCCCGAAGATCCATCACATCCTCATTTACTCACTAAAACTAAAGTGGTGCCATCTAAGGGCTTGATTTCTTCCTGTGATTTTATCTTTAAAATCCTGTTGGCTCTTGAAGGAAGAAAATTTTGAACAGACACCGAAACGAAAGTTTCGGTAGTCTGTAGCATTTCAGGCAAACACTCTTTTTTTTGCTGTGACAATTTTGTTATAGCTTGGTAAAGCTCTCTTTTTCAATTCGTTTTTCAGAAAATTGTACTTGTCTTTAGAAAGTCTCAAACCTAAAAACAAGGACAAATCTTCCCCTGGAGAAAAAATTTCTGCGGCTGATCTTTTGGGGTAGGGATACTATTCTTAATTCCATCTTCACGACTTGGACTGGCTTCATCAAGAGGGATTTAGCTGATATACCTCTGCGGAATGATGTAGAAGGTTTCAATGTTGATGCAGAAAATTCCGATGTTGATGAAGAAGTTAAAGATGTAGACGTCGCAAATGTTGAAATTGATGGTTGGAGATGAAACGGATAATTTTAGTTCTTTAGCACTGATTTCCATTACTGTATTCAACCACGACTCGTTGTTGTGTTCAAACTTTCATGGGTTTCTAGTACTAAGTTGCCACTTTTTTTTGAAAATCCAAAAACACCGCCGAACTCTTTATTCGTCCACAATTATAGCATTGTACGTATTTGAAAGAACACGCAAAAACTCTTGGTATTCCATAATATTGTTATAGCGGATTATTTTATAAACTTCACAATACAAAACCTGCATATTGATTTCTTGGTAGCATTTCTCCGTAGCACTTTTATACCAAATAAATGTAAGCAACAACAATCACAAATCAAATAAGTATAGTAGGTACAGTTGAAAGTTTTCCTGGCTCAAAATAATCTTATCGAATTTGCCAATTAATCAAAGCTGTGTTCAATAATAAGTAATAACATAAGTTCTTTAAATATAAATAATGTGATTAATCCTAAACGTTTGTTAGAAAAACTGTAATTTATTTCCAAAACAAACATTATGCAGTTTTAAAAGTCATAAAATTTCTGCATTTTCTGCAATTCCTGGGAACATTGTTTGGAAATAATACGCACACGACAACAAGGTAGACAGACTACGTCAAATATGATTTTCTCCGATGGTCGCAAATGTTCGCACCCAAATTTGATGCCAATTAGAACGTGGCCATCTCTGATAATTTTTTTAAAACTTAAAAATAAATACAAATTTGAACGAAAAATAATACCTACTCTTATATAGTAAGTGATTTCATTAATAACAATCCAATCTCCCCATACAAACATTTTCTGAGTTTAGCCATTCCAAACACAAAGAGGGGGGTAAATATTTAAAAAAAACTGTTACCATAAAGTAATATATTTAGCAGGGCAGGTAACTTTTATGACTTTTAAAATAAAAGTCACAATTAACCGGTAATTGTACGACTTACAAAAAAACAGTCATTATATAATTGTTTCATTTTAACTTTTATTATAAAAGTTTTTAATAACCGGTAATTTTTAACGTATATTTTTCAGTCAAAAAATAAAAATCATAAAATGACTTTTATTTTTTAGTCAAATAATAAAAGTCAAAAACCGACATTTAATTTTCAATCAAACAATAAAAGCATTTTCTTGGACTTTTATTTTCTTCACCTAAATAAGGAGAAATTAGAATATACATATATATAATGGAATTTGATGTAAAAAGAGAAATGACAACTAGTAAAAGGCACAACATAGTTACATGTACGTTGGCGTTCTTAATACTTTAACAATTTTCCGTGTTTCGTTTATAGGATCTTGGTAATGACCAGCTAGGAAATCTTTAACAGCTAATTGCAAGGTATGTGCGGCACACTTTACGGAAACAATCTTGTCTAAAGATATTTCTGACAACATATCATCACACCTGCTATCAATTTGTTCATTATAATTGTCATTGTCATCACTATCACTGCCATCGTCACATAAAGAAATTAATTCTACCGATTTAACAATATTTCTGCCATTGTCGGTTGTAATCGAGTAAATTTGTTTTTTGTCTATTTGAAATTCTTGTAAAATGTTCTCAATAATCAATTTTAAATTCTCAGCCGTACTATGAATTGTATGTTTATACCGAGCACAGCACGATCATGAGGACTCGCGCTATCTACTTTTAAAGAAATTAATCTGCCCTTTACAAGAGCTTTTAATTTTTCTTTTAATATATTATTCATAGTTCATAATATTTTTAGAATTAATTTGAGGAATTTTTAACCCTCTAAAAAATTCTTCAGTGAGTCCTTTAAAATGTTCACTATCAAAAACTGAAAATGGTGCACATTGCTGTGTTGCTAAACCGACACAAGCTCCTACAGCATCATCTACAGACATTTCGATTGAAAATTTAATTTTTTTAGATGATTCTTTTTGTATGACTTCAACTCGGTTCACTTGTGAACATTTTTTTATTTCTTCTTGATATCTTTCACTGTGTCTTTTTTGCAAATGTCTTTTTAGATTTGTAATAAAATTTCCTCGAAAGGTATAATTACATATCTTACAAATGAATTTGTCTTCTTCCACTTTATAAAACCCTCGCAGTACTTCATTTCCTTTTCTACCCATTTTACACTACCGAACTCACTTTGATAACCCCTCAGGTCAAAGGCAATCAAAAAGACTACATAAATTAGTGGTATTATTAGTATTAAGAATAGAAAACAGACCTTACCGTTACAGCAAGTACGTAACCAGTTCTAGTAAATTCTCCAATATCTATTGTTATTTATCTGCCAGCGCGATAATGATTAAAATTTTGCATGTATTATGAGAAATATTGTTATCAATGAATTGGCAAACTATGCTTAATTACAATACAAGTGGACAGCGAAACAATATCAATACGAAATTCGGCTTTGACACTATTTATTTTCAGTATTTCTGCGTGCTATTTAAATTAAAGAAGCTGGATATACCTGAATAAATTTGAGTTGCATTTGCAATTTAGAATTTTGCATTTTCATAACCATTCATTGCTTCACATTGGAAAGGAAAAGTGGTTTGCGGAACAGTTATAATTTCTGCTTGAAACTTCTTTGAGTAACGACTTGTAATATTAGAATTTTCACAAAAATGTATTTATTTGCCATCTTTGCTGCGGTACGGGAGCACAAAGAATTCGATGAAATACGGAGATATCAGTCTGTATGAATTCTAGGAGATTTTCAGCAGCGCGTACTAAATATTGAATTTTTAAAAAAGTTGTTAGCGAACTACGTTCAGGAAAATATTGTTTCTTTTGGACTTAAAAATTTGATAAAAGATAATTATTCAACAAGTGAAGCATTGCTAAAAAAGTGTTTTCATATAATAGAAATTTTGGAATGCTATAAGGATTACGAAACAGATTAAGAAGACGATATTGTAAATTTAAGAAAGTAAGCAATGTTATTAGTTTTGAAAAATTACTAGAAAGAAAAGTGTAATTGTATTTTATAGTGAGTACTAGTATTTCTTATTAACGGAAGAGGAAGACGAGGGGGAGCAAGCAGGACCAAATTGCTCGTGCAGCTAAATTTATATGCCAAAACATAAAAAAAGTCACATTAAAATAAAGTATAACCAATGCAATAAATTTTTGTATTTTAGTTATATATTTTTTTTTCTCAATACTGCCTCTTGTGAAATTTGAAGTACGGTCATGATATGAACAAAACAAAAGTCAAACGACCATTCTGTACACTTTTGTGTTGAGCTTCGAATGCAAGTCTGATACATTTCAAAGAAGGGAAGTTTGTTTTCTGAAGGAAGTTACAGTTGGTCGAAGAGCATTACATAAATAATGAAAATTATGAGAGAATTCTACTACTCAAAAAGTACAAAAAGCAAAATTTAATGACAATAACTTAATAAGTTATTTAGACCTAAAATATTGTTTTGAGTTTTATTTTTGATCGAAAAAATAAGACTCAATCGTTATCTTTTTCTGATTCCAAATTATAAAAATCAGACATGACTTTTACTTTTGACCGAGAAAAATAAAACTCAGGTGTGATGATTATTGATGATTTTAAGAAGAAACAATTAGATGTGAGTCTTTTTCTTGAGTGAAACTCATATTTAATTATTTAGTGATTAAAAATTAAAACTTAAAAATAATTATTATCGTTATCACAAGAACAAGTTGCAAACGCCCTTTTAAATCCACAAGTTTTGATTTCGTCAATTAACTTTAAAAAAAAAACATCAATAAACAAAAAACTTAACGACCGCGGTTTCGGACAATGTGTCCATCATCAGGTATTATTTGCAACTAAACTAATTACACTAATGTGTATACATATAAATACGTTACAGAGTAAATAAATTAAAACTATACATAGGACTTCGAATACAAATGTCATCTATGGAAACTGAATACACCAAAATACAGAGAAAAGCATTACAAAGTAAATAAATTAGACCACACATAGGACTTCAACTGCAAACATTAATATATGACAGAGTCTAACAACGAGAGACTGAATAAACTAGATTTTATTATAGCTTCTTCTGAATTCATCAAAGGTTTGTCTGCAATAGCCATGAACAAAGATTCGTATGCGTCTAGCTTAAATTTTTGTCGCACTACTTTAATAATATCGGGATCCGGAGAGAGATTGTGTCCGGTGCTTATCATATGTAGGGCTACACTTGAATCATTGGTACTACTGTTTAGAATCGCTTTTCTATGTTCTGTCGCTCTCTTTTGAAACGTACGTGCTGTTTGACCGATATAAATGCTATCGCAGTCTAGACATTTTTCACGATAAATACCTGATTCCGTAGATTTGCTCTTGGTATCTTTAAATTTGCAAATCGATCTACTTAACTTATGCGTACTCCTTGTGATCAGATCGATGTTATGTTTTTTAAAAATGTTTTTAAGTTTATTCGTGAATGTGTGGTAAAAGGGAACGCAAATACGAAAATTCGGACCTTTGTCTATTGCTGGTAATAGCGTTGTTATCTGTTTAAGATCAGATTTTTTTTGGTGTTTTCGGATAATGTCTGTAGCGAATTTCGTGCTATAACCATTTACTTTAGCTGCCTCAATAATAAAGGCGACTTCATTATCGTAATCAGTCTTACGCATTGTGATGTTGGCTAATCTATGAGCCATTGAATGGAATGCAGCTTTTTTATGTTGACCGCAATGGTAGGAATCAGACGTAATAAACCTATTGGTGTTAGTAGGTTTTCGATAAATTGCGAAATTCACTCTTTTCTCTTCGTTACGTTTTACCAGTACATCTAGAAAAGGTAGCTTTCCGTCTTCTTCTAATTCCGCTGTGAACTTTATCGTATTATACATCGAATTCATAAATGCGAGAAAATTTTTTATGTGTCTTTCATTGATAATAGCGAAGATGTCATCGACGTACCTCCACCAAACACGAGGCAATCTGCCAGCTTTTTTTAGTTCCACGATATGAACTACAACTGTATCCCCTTCATCTGAAACTACTATACAAGTTTACAGACAACACTTCATACACACACATATGGATGCCATTCGATAGTGATGTGCAACAAAAATGCACAAACCTTCGTAAAAGCATGGACTTAAAACACAAACACAAACTCAATATATTGCGTAAGAATGATGAGAGAGAAAATCACCACATATTAACCAAAGTTAAAAACGTCCCAAACTTTATCATCAATCGATCATCACAAGCTCTTTCCGAAGATGAAGTCACGTTACTGAACAGAGGATTAAACTTTGCTATGAAACCGAGTTCAGCACCCATTTTAGATATTATTGCGGACATCGAAACCGGCATTAGAAAGTACAGTGATCCCACAAAGCAACATATCCGCGCTGAGGTTAGGCATCATTTTTTACAAAAATCGCATACCACTCATGATATCCACAATAACATTCACCATAGCAGAACGATAAGGGCATTGCGAAGAAAGAATTTAACGTACGTCAAAGCAGACAAAGGCAATTCTATCGTGATAATGGACAAGTCTGATTATGAGCAAGAAGTCAAAGCTTTAATTAATACAGGGCCATACAAGGAATTTAATTGGAAAAATGGCAATAATAGAGATCCCATACATTTAATGATATCAAGAGCAAGATCAGCAGCACAATACGTCGAAAAACTGACTGGAATTGATTATCTAGCACGTAAATTTTAAGTACCTAACCCCTCTGTTCCTAGATTGTACGCTTTACCAAAAACTCATAAGCCAGGCATGCGACCAATCTCGTGCAATATCGACTGTCCTACCGAGAAGATGGCAAAATGGATGCTCACTGAGTTGAACAATTTACCAGCACCAGAGGGCTACAATTTGAAGAATTCGCTAGAGTTTGTCAATCGTATCGAAAATATCGAATTCAGAAGAGGTGAAGTCATGGTGTCATTTGATGTGACTGCCTTATACCCAAACGTACCGGTTGTTTTAGCTATCGAAGCCATGATATCACATCTTCAGAAACACAACGTTCCCGCAAATAAACAAGCTGCTTTCCGAAAAATCGCAGAAACTAGCATGGACCAGAATTTTTTCCAATTTAGGGACATATTCTATCAGCAAACATTCGGTGTCAGTATGGGATCAATACTTGGACCCTATCTAGCTAATTTGTTTATGTGCCACTTTGAAATGGAACTAAAAAAAGCTGGCAGATTGCCTCGTGTTTGGTGGAGGTACGTCGATGACATCTTCGCTATTATCAATGAAAGACACATAAAAAATTTTCTCGCATTTATGAATTCGATGTATAATACGATAAAGTTCACAGCGGAATTAGAAGAAGACGGAAAGCTACCTTTTCTAGATGTACTGGTAAAACGTAACGAAGAGAAAAGAGTGAATTTCGCAATTTATCGAAAACCTACTAACACCAATAGGTTTATTACGTCTGATTCCTACCATTGCGGTCAACATAAAAAAGCTGCATTCCATTCAATGGCTCATAGATTAGCCAACATCACAATGCGTAAGACTGATTACGATAATGAAGTCGCCTTTATTATTGAGGCAGCTAAAGTAAATGGTTATAGCACGAAATTCGCTACAGACATTATCCGAAAACACCAAAAAAAATCTGATCTTAAACAGATAACAACGCTATTACCAGCAATAGACAAAGGTCCGAATTTTCGTATTTGCGTTCCCTTTTACCACACATTCACGAATAAACTTAAAAACATTTTTAAAAAACATAACATCGATCTGATCACAAGGAGTACGCATAAGTTAAGTAGATCGATTTGCAAATTTAAAGATACCAAGAGCAAATCTACGGAATCAGGTATTTATCGTGAAAAATGTCTAGACTGCGATAGCATTTATATCGGTCAAACAGCACGTACGTTTCAAAAGAGAGCGACAGAACATAGAAAAGCGATTCTAAACAGTAGTACCAATGATACAAGTGTAGCCCTACATATGATAAGCACCGGACACAATCTCTCTCCGGATCCCGATATTATTAAAGTAGTGCGACAAAAATTTAAGCTAGACGCATACGAATCTTTGTTCATGGCTATTGCAGACAAACCTTTGATGAATTCAGAAGAAGCTATAATAAAATCTAGTTTATTCAGTCTCTCGTTGTTAGACTCTGTCATATATTAATGTTTGCAGTTGAAGTCCTATGTGTGGTCTAATTTATTTACTTTGTAATGCTTTTCTCTGTATTTTGGTGTATTCAGTTTCCATAGATGACATTTGTATTCGAAGTCCTATGTATAGTTTTAATTTATTTACTCTGTAACGTATTTATATGTATACACATTAGTGTAATTAGTTTAGTTGCAAATAATACCTGATGATGGACACATTGTCCGAAACCGCGGTCGTTAAGTTTTTTGTTTATTGATGTTTTTTTTTTAAAGTTAATTGACGAAATCAAAACTTGTGGATTTAAAAGGGCGTTTGCAACTTGTTCTTGTGATAATTTCATAGAATCCACGTCGCTCCCAGACAACAAATTTAGTGTCATAATTATTATCGACTTTTTTTTTTATTAAATAAATTTTCGAATTCTACCACATAATGAATGTAGATTTATTATGTGCACATAGTTGATCTTCTCCTTAAATGATTTCTTCACATAAGTAAATATACTTTTAGATTTGATTTGAGTTTCTTTAAAAAAATAATTAAAAGTGTTTTATTTGTTTTTTTAATTCTTAATCACAAAATAATTTCATGGAATAATTTCATTGTATTCCTGAGTAATTTGTAGTTCAAGTAATGCATTCTCTTTCTAAAAGGAAAAGGAATGCATTCGGCAATATTTTTTTGAGGAATGTGGCATTGTATTTCCTAATTCATAATACTGAAAAGGATTGAAGGAATGGAAAATATGTATTCTTCATTCCTTTGAATCGGCCAATAATTGTAAAAAAAATCAATTTGCAAGAAACTCTTTTCATATGTTCCAAAAAGTGGAAAGTGGCAAGTGCTACTCATTATTATTAAGAAAAAACCGATCGCATATTCGGAAATAACGCGCTCAAAAATCTATATATCACATTTTAGGTCAAAAACTTCCAATTTGACGTATACAACATACTAAAACTCAGCGTTTTAGAATAATTATTTATATATACACATTACAAACTAAAGAACCAAATTTCATTCATAATTAACACGTTCTAGGAGTAACAATATGGAACCGCCGTATACAACGCGTAAATTAATTTAATTATGAAATTTACTTATAATGCAACTGTATATAGTAGATCTTCGAAAGCATTATCAAGGTAAAATCGTTTGCTTTTGCAAGCAGAATGTGATCGAACACAAATAGAAAACATTTGAGATTACATTGTGTTTGTTTAGTAATATGTACTTTATTGAAATTTAAAGCAAAAACCTAATTTATTAACGAACACTTAATAGGTGTAATGTAATGCAACTAATATACTAATTAACGTATATTGGCGAAGAAAAAAAAATTCCATTTATGCAGCGAAGAAAATTATACTTCTTCATCTGCATAGATGTAATGAAAAAAACTCTATAAATTGAAAAGCTTTTGTAAAATTGTCTTGATTTTTAGTGTTTGTTTGAATATTTTCAGCACGCATTTATTTTCTACACATAACACGTTTTGAACAACATTTCTTTCACATTCCGCATAAATTTTACTGTGAGTTTCTGCTTTCAGTAATACCCCAAAATGAAAAATTCTTTAACAAGTGACTTAAATATCTGGCTGAAGAAAATAAAAGTCCAAGAAAATGATTTTATTGTTTGATTGAAAAATAAAAGTAAAGGAATGACTTTTATTATTTGACCGAAAAATAAAAGTCGGTTTTTGACTTTCATTTTTTGACTGAAAAATATACGTTAAAAATTACCGGTTATTAAAAACTTTTATTGTAAAAGTTTACTTTTACTTTTATTTATTTACTTTTATAAAAAAAGTCAAATTTTTTGTGGTCATGCCATGAGTTGCAAGAGCGTTCAAAAATGTACACACCATTATAATATTTTTTGTTGTATTGCCTATTTTGAATGTGACTTTTTTGTTTGAAAATTAGAAAACACCGACTATTTTCGAGCCCTGATATTTAGTTTACTATCGAATGGCTTAAAATTTTTAAAATTTATGACATGACGAAAATCGATTTTTGGTCACCCAAGAATTTGTTTTGGCCCACTGTGCGGCGTGGACGTATATGTAGTTATTAATAAGTAGCCATAAAAATACGAAAAGTAAAACAATGTTAGTTTGTATTGTAAGTCAGTTTTGCTACGATCTCTGAAAAGGAAACAACTAGAATATTATTCAGAATAATAAATAAATTATTCACTGTAATATAACAGATGAATCAGGATACAGACTCACAGACGGAGTCCCACATTGGACACCACGAAAAAGATTCATATTATTTTAAAAATAACGTTTTCCCATAACAGCATATAGGTACTGACGCAATTAAGGAAAATTTTGCCAGATTTCCTGCGTAGATAGATCCGGAAAGCGGTCCCATTCTTCTATGTTGGGGGTATGACGAGGCATTCATATCAGGACAGGTCAGTCCCTCTCTGATAGCTGACCAATCAAGAAGACGATAGGTGTTCAGATTCAAGAAGCGATTCGGTTCCAATCTATAAAAGATAGGCCGAGGCGCTTATAACCAGACTCGTCAGTCCATTCCTGATAGCCCATAGATCCAAGAAGGCGACAGACCTGTATCCATTGGGGATAAAGCCAGATCTGATTTCTACACTCTCTTATCTAGAGAGGACCGTTGCAATTTTGACATCAAGCCTATTTAAGTATATTGACAGTTAGAGGCGACATTCAAAAAAGGACACGTCCCGTGTCCAGTTTAAATTTTATTTTCTTCTAATCCGCAATACTTAACATGTGTGGTAAGCGTATCCAACGAGATAAGCTTAATTACCACAACTATATGAGATTTCATCTAGGATATAAAAAATAATTATTTAGCTGTAACAGGTGGAAACACTAACAGTCCAGACTTAAGCCACAGCGATAGCTTAATCAAATGCTTAATAAATATTCCGGTTCCACAGTCAAGGCTTAAGTGACATACTGGCTTAAACCATCATCTCGAAGGCTTAAGCCTCAGATGTTGCTGTGAAACAATTTTTTTTTTATTATTGTTATTATTCAGCTTAACACATAATAATAATACATAACAATAATACATAACATAACTATAGCTTTATGATTACTAGTGCTACCTTAAGCTAATGCTCACATAAGCTACGGCTTGTGATTGACCGTTGTAACAGTCTCGATTATTTTACATCTGTCTAAGCCAAGCTATAACATTTTAAAAAGATCGACTTACAAATTATACTTAACTAAAGAACTTATCTATTATTATTACATTACAAAACTTGATTATTATATATTCATTATATAAAAATGTAGACATTTTAACAAATATTTCATTTCAAGAAAAAAAAAACTATGCCAAACAAAACTAAAAAAGGTGACTAAATTTTAACATTTCATCAAAATTATTAGGCGTAAGAATAACATGCACTTTGAAAAGGCTATTATAATTCTCTTCATTAAGCCGTTGTTTCAAGTCCTGGGGAATCGCATTATATAATTTGGGACCAAGGGGTCGAGTTGTTTGCCGCCGGGTGAAATGCCCAGAGCAGTGAATCGGGAACCTGTCAAGTTTTCTGAACATGAATTTAAGTAATGTGAATACATAGATCTGACGCGTATAGTCATCACTTTGAATTCGTTAAACGCTAATGTGGTTGAAGAAAACTTTGATTTTTTAAGGCACATTTTTACAATTTTACTCTGTAGGTTACATAATGGTCTGATTGTGTTCGTGAACGTTGATCCCCAGGCAATGATTGCATACTGTAACAAAGACTGCACTATTGCATAATATATCATTTTTATGTAATCAGGTTTTAGTATATTCTAATTATTAGAATTTTGTAAATGGTTTTCCGTATTCTCTTGCACACATTAGTTATGTGTTTATCCCTTAATTTGATAATCACCCCTAAGTAGTTTACCTCTTTAACAGATTGTAGTGTTTTTCCGTCAACTTCAAATTTAAACTGATCAACATTTTGCTCTTGTTGGCCATGCCCGAAAAACATATAATATATAATAAATAAATAAAAATTTTTTACTCATATAAAAGCTTGCACATTTCCAATGATTTGCTTCATTAAATCGATAATAAATCGCTAATAAATAAAATATTCACACAAAAAAAAAACAATGAAAAAACAATCTAGTAATTAACAAATAACATCATGCCAATAGGACATCTAATTTAGTTTTTATAAAATCAATACAATATCTTTTAAATGCTCCAAAATTTTTCATCATTCCTGCAATAGTTAAGCTTTTTATACATTTTTAAACCTTTATACAGCAGTGAATTTTGCGCTCCTGTTGTATTATAATTATTTAATCTGAATTCATTTACATTCCTGAGGTTAAATGGTTGAACGTCTCCAACAAATCTTAAATACCTATGTAAATATTCTGGTAGAATCTTACTTTTTATCTTAAATATAAACAACAATACATTCAAGACGATTCTTTCCTTTAGGCTCATCCACATTTAATGCCTTAAGCATTGATAATATCGATGTAAATCTACTGCAACGTAATATCACCCGCTTCGCCTTATTCTGCAGCTTCTGCACTCACTCTAACTACTCTTTTGTTCCAAGAAACATAACTGTCGAACAATACTCACAATGTGGTATAATTATCACGTTATATATATGTATAGCTGTCAGTAAAGACACTTTGCTTCTGATTCTTCTCAGAAAACCGATTTTCTTTCCGATTTTTTTGCAAATATGTATAATCAAAATGTCTTTTGAAATTGAGTTTTCTATCAATCACTACACCCAAATACTTAATTTCATTTACAAATTAATTCTCCACTCATACTAATTCCATTATTATAATAACTGTTTATTGCCATGTACTTAGTTTTATTTATATTTAATTTTAGTTTGTTTACCCTTAACCACACATTTACTGAACTCAAATTTTCTTCCATTCGATTAATACACTCCTGAATATCATCGCGCGCAATGTGAAGAAGTGCCTCATCCGCGAACAACACAATACCAACATTTTTTAAAGTATCTGTTATGTCGTTTATATAAACAAGGAATAGCAGAGTTCCCAATACGGAGCCTTGTGGGACTCCCAATTTATTCTGTCGTCTCTGTGATATGTAGATACTCATTAATTTTCGTCCTTTGATTTCTATCTGATAAATATGACTCAAACCATCTGTATTCTTTTCCTTGTATTCCATATTTATATAGCTTCTTCAATAAGATCGACCTGTCCACTGTCTCAAACGCTCTCTTTAAGTCCAAGAAAACCGCTAATATTTTTCTTTTACTCTGAAGCTCTTCTTTCCACTGAGTTATAATCCAGTTTAGCGCCGATTCACAGGAATTCCCTTTTCGAAATCCCGACTGTTGTTCCACCAAGAGCTTGTTGGATTCTAAGTATTTTTCCAATTGTTGTTGAACTACCTTCTCTAAAAAATTGTCATGTGTCAAGAGCATATTAACTGCCCTAAATTCTTCGCATCTCGTTGTGTTTTTAATTTTTTGGATCGGGATAATAATAGACTCCTTCTATGTGTCAGGAAAAGAGCCCTCAATTAAATATTTATTAATTAGATTACATAAAGGAAGTCCCACATCTTCCCAATTACCCAAAAACATTGTTGTGTTAGTTCTACTGTAATCCCGTTTAGAATTCATGTCCTTAACTATTTGTCGCAATTCCGTTTTGGGAAATGTGCCCGAAAACAAATTTTTGTGTCAATCTGTTCAAGGTCATCACTATACATATATCATATCGGGATTGACTGATGGATCTGTTCTATACTCCCAATGAAGTAGTTATTGAAATTTTCAGCTATTTCATTATCTTTCAAACAGCATATAGATTCAAATTTTACCTTTTTTATTACTTTTTTAGAGTACTTCATTACATACGTTTTAATTGATCTCCACATTTCCTTCGAGTTGTTTGCTTCATCTATAATTCCTTTAATATAATTGCTCTTGGCTTGCTTTATCATTTTTGCATATTTATTTCGAATTAATTTATATTCGTTCCAATCCCTGTCACATTCCGATAGAACGGCTTTTCTGTAGCTCAGTTCTTTTTTTGTTCTCATACTTCGAAGTGTATTATTGCACCATCCGTTTTCTCTGTCTTTCAATTGTTTTCTCTCTGTAAAATCATTCACCACACTATTCCATTTATTCTTAAACATTCGCGCACACTCGTTCAAGCTCTCCAAGGAATTCACCGATTGGATGTCAAGGCTTCTTAACTTAATACCAAAATCTCTCTTATTGTATCTGAAACAATTAACGAAAGTTCCCTTTTCACATACAGGGTGTTTCCCACTAGGAGGTCAGTAGAGCGGGAGGTGATAGTACTCACTTAGACGAACCAAAAATTATATGGCAGGGGGGGGGGGGGGGGGGGCGGGGGCATATCAACCGTTTAGGAGTTACAGGGTGATTAAGAAAAAAAAACCAGTTTTACACAAAACACCCTGTATCTTATAAACTACAGGGTGTACGGGCACACTTAAAGGCTCATTGTACGCAGAACTTCATGGCCTTTCCAACGACTACTCAACCACCACCCCTCTCCAATCATGAATTATGGTTGTCTAAACTAAAAATTTCGGATTTTCTTACCTTTTTTTTAATTTAACCTCTATTAATTTTGCAAAAAGGTCATTAGCATAACTTTTTTTATAAAAGCTGTAAGCTGCAGACTCTCGTCTTTAATATCACCTATTACACCCAATGTCCTATCTGAAGCCCTTTAAGAGTTATTAGCTCTAAACCTATTCTCAAACCTATTTTCAAACCAATTATCAACGATAATTTCTTCCCTTACCACGTCATTTTAAAAAATATCGTCTAACTTCGGTGTGACCGGAATAGGTTATGAGTTAATAACTCCTTAACGGCACAATTAACACACGGGGTGTAATAGGTCAAAAATAATAGAGGTTAAATTAAAAAAAAAGGTAAGAAAATCCGAAATTTTTAGTTTAGACAACCATAATTCATGATTGGAGATGGGTGTGGAGGTTTTTGAGCAGTCGTTGGAAAGACCATGAAGTTCTGCGTACAATGAGATCTAATGTGTGACCGTACACCTTGTAGTTTATAAGATACAGGGTGTTTTGTGAAAAACTGGCTTTTTTTCTTAATCACCCTGTAACTCCTAAACGGTTGATATGCCCCCCCTGCCATACAATTTTTGGTTCGTCTAAGTGAGTACTATCACCTCCCGCTCTACTGACCTCCTAGTGGGAAACACCCTGTATCCTTTATATCTATATTTATTATTAATGTTTCGTGATCACTAATCTTTAAGCTGCAATCCGATTTAACTGTAATACGACTTAAATTTGTCACTACATAGTCTATTAACGTTTTTGATAGCCGCGCTATTCTAGTATATTCATTAACAATTTGCTTAAAACTATTGTCCACTATTATTTCTTTAATAATATTTGAATACGTACCATTTTCAAGGTAATTGATGTTAAAATCACCCGCCAAGACGATGTTTTCATTCATATCTGCTAAACAAGCGCCATATTCGGAAAAAAAAACTCACAAAATTGTCTTTCGGATGAACTAGGACGTTACCAAACAAGACCATTCATGAAACCAACATTTAACCACTAACCACCATATATCTTTATTAACCACCACCTTAGTTACCTCTTCAAACTGCCATTCATTTTTTAAATAAATCACTACTCCGCCCGTTCTATTAGACATTGAATCACATCTAATCAAATAATATCCATTCATATCCACTTCAACATCTTCGACATCCTCCGTTAAATGGGTTTCTGATAGCATGACTATATCAAATTTATTATTATTCACAGTCTCCTCCAATTCTTCAAAGTTATTTATTAGTCCTTGATGAATATTTAAATAAACTCCATTTATTTCCTTTAATTGCTAGTACGCTATTCTATTCTTTTCCACCTTAAGTTTTCGTTTATATAATGGACATTCCCAACTTAGTGTATTATGATTAGTCTCCAGATTAAGTTTCAACTTTTCATTTCTTTTAATGCAGTTAACACATTTGTTTTCTACATTATTTTTACACTCCCTTGTATTATGATCACCCGTACATCTAGCACATTGAGAGATTCAAAAACGCTACACTGGTCCCATCCAATGTTAAGCTTATTTAAACTCATTACTTTATGAAATGATTTGGTATCCAATTCAATTATCGCATTAAATCTGTCTATTGTTGTTGGTTTTGCTTAAGTTTAAAGCAAGCTTATGTTGAGCTAGGCAATTAGATACCCGTCCGAAGACACTAGTTGCTACAGATAATAATGTATTTGTGTTTTTGTGTTTAAACAGGAGAACGGTGTCGTTGGCAAAAACTACAGCATGCCCCTGCATTCCATTGATTTCTAACTTGCAAAGATCGTTAATATAGATAATAAAAAGTATGGGACCAAGTACTGTTCCTTGGTGTATTCCACATTTAACTATTAATGGGTCACTTATGACATATGAAGATCATTGGTAAATATACATTTTGCCTATTAAACGAACGAACGTATTTTAAAAGTTATAATTTAAAATTAAATTGAAATTTTTCAAGCGACAAATAATTTCTCTAGTTACCAATTATCAGTGCTGTCAGCATACCATTTGACGTTTTTAGGAAAAAAGCAAACAATTTGATACAAAACTGAATTATTCATCTAATGCAGAAGATATAAGAGATAAGGAATGTCGAAACATTCGGCTATGACGGTTTACGTTGTCGAAACATTCTGCCACAATGGTTTTTGGATTTGATATCCTCCCAGATAAAAACCACAACAAATTTGTAAATAAAAAGTTCTTCTTCTTTTCGCTTAGTTTTTAACCACAATGGCAATTTTCCTTTAAAAAAAAAATAACAATTACCGCAGTGCTGACAACTTAAAGATTTTCATCTGCGGCTTAACTAAGCATTAGCTTACAAAATACTGTGAAACGGAATAGGCTTAAACTTGGGGCTTAAGCCACACCCATGGCTTAGCTGAGCTCTGACTTAAGCCTGGACTGTAAAACCGGGCATAACAATTCGCGGATCGTTTTCCAAGAAATTTTGCCGGACGAAATTGCCGGATTGGTTATGGATATAATACCCTAGACACACAGCACGAACTAATGACTCATTTGTACTAACTATTCATTAAAATGCCGTGTGTCAAATAGTATATGTCATTATAGCTCGAAAATCAGATGATAATGAAGTACTCTAATGAAGTGTTTTCCTCCTTCATTATAGCTATAATGAGGAAAAATGTGCTAGATTTGGCATATAATGTAAGTCTGGAGTTCCGCTGTGCATCTGCCGATTTGAAAAATAAGAAGAAGAAATGCAAAGAAGTGCAAATCACAATTTATATTATTAATATTTTTTTAAATAAAATGTGTTTCTCATTTGGAAATTGTTAAATTGAAAATAAAATAAATGAAAACAAAGTTTATCGCGTTAATTCGATCCATATTGCTTCTTTAATGTGATAAGTTCATCAAAACCAGTTTGACAGCACAACTTAAATAAAGAAATGGCTGTGTGTCCGCAGTTTATAATGAATCATTATAGACTAATGAGTCGTTAGTTATTTCTTCATTAAGAGTGCTGTGTGTCTAGGGCATTAGGCTTTCATGTATCTCACACTATACCATAAAAATCAATATATGCTATCCTAGTCAATGAAAAGTACTATTTGATTTAGCTTGAACAATTTCTACACTTTAATCACTAAATGGAATAAACCTATAGAACTTTAATTAACTACGCATAAATCATCTGAGAAATTTAATTGAATCCTTGCAAAGACGGAATAACTAGGTCCAGTCTTATTTTCGTAGTGCGAAAATGATTTTATAAAATTTTTGTAAGAAAGATGACATTAAAACATAATTCCACGTCCTTCTCCCACAAAAAGGCAGGCAAGTTATAAGACTTGGGGCGATCCAAATGTTTGCATAACAAGAAAATGTCATTTTCGTGTAACGTCTTCGCGAAATTGCTTTATTGAAATCTGTGTACCGAAGCTTACAAAAGAAAGTCTGCCTCCCTTCTGTTGGGGAATAGCCATCAAGATTGAAGAAAAATGCGTTTACCAGGGCATCATAAGAAATTGAAACCACAATATATGGTAGACAAATATTTCTCAACTGCGGGGGGGTGGGATGATAAGTAATGGAAGTGTAAGAATTCTTGTTTTTTTTTTCGAGGAATCCTTCAATGAACACAAAATCTTTTATTTATCCTAACTTTCATTCACTATATATGAATCAACAGGGTGTGGGGCGGAAATACCCATCCTTTAGGGATGATGCCATCAACACAGAGGAGTTATATAGTACGCCCCAAAATCCATAAATCTACATGCATATATATACGTATATAGGTATGTATCTACTCTACTATCCGCAGGCATTATCCCCTGAGGAGTTTCAAATGATTTTTCTCATGTTGTTACTTTTGCTATATAGACTTAAGCTCAGCGAGTCAGTAGGATTGGCTGTGGGGAAGACTTTGGGGATTTCACACGAAAAGACTCTCTTCCCAAACGGTATAACCAAATTTAAGTGTTAAATAATGTTCTTAATGGAAATACACACATATGGAAATATACCCTGAAAGGGATTATTTTGTATGTATGAGAAGGGAATTTACGCGTTTACTGTTTATCACTGCAGGTATACACTTATACATAACATAACATAACATACATAAATATAAGACTTGGCACAAAGGCAATCCGGTATAAAACTAAGCCTCCCGGAAAGATTACATATAGGTGTTGGAAAATCAAAAGTAAATCACGGTATTATCTTTTCCCTTTGTTTATGCTCTACCAGGGAATTTAGAGATGTTTTAAATCAGAGTTGGAGGGATTATTTGCCCCAAATAAGCCATAGGGTCCAACGCTTTATTACTACATAACTAAGGACTGACAATACGAAAACTTCCTTTTTGGCATCCATTAGGGAACAAATGAATTTTACCCGAGGCGATATTATTTTAATTTTAAAAGGCAAATTAGGAAAATGTTTGAAATTTTTCCATTTATCCCTCCCCCCCCCCCCCACAACACACCCGTTTAAGGGAAGAAAGATTATGTTCACTTCAGAGATGTTCATCCTTCCCGCGGCTGCGGGATAATAGAAATTACTTTTCAATATTAATTCCTCAAGTGCATAACGTAGTAAATTTAAATCAATATTGAATAAAAAAATGGTATTAAAATTCCGATGGATAGAAGCTATGTACATGAATATTGGCAAGATGATCGGCATGCTTTAGTATTTTATGGGAGGAATGTTGCCACTTCAAAGTTATTTACTTGAAATGTTCGCTTTATTTCTCTTTTCTGGTATCTGGTTTGGAATTAAAGGCGTATGCTATAAGCTTGTCCGTTCATCAGAGTATCAAAGAGTAAAAAAAAAGTATACTTAAAATGAGTAACTTAATAAGATTTTGTTTGAAGAAAAAAATAAAGTTCCACTTAAATCTAACATAAAAAAACAAATTTCTTTAGAAAACGTGAAAAACTAAAGTTCAACAAAAATCTGTTATGTTAGTTTGTTTCCTGCACGAAAAAAAAGGCTTTTATTTTCAAAATGCATCTAAATATTAGAAATTATTTCAACTGTTTCGCCGTCATTTCTATTACTCGCATTTTGCTTTAGACCAGGGATTCCCAACCTATTATGGGCAAGACCCCTTTTTTCAAAATTAAATGATACCTCAGACCCCCATAGCCAATTTACTTTAAAATTCCTATCTCTAGTTTTTTTTTGCTATTGATACAAAATACTTACAAATTTAAAAACTTTGCGGTTGGTTAAGTGAGTAAACTTGACATCATTTTCGCATTTAAATTTAACAAAATAAATATACATAAAATTGAGTTAATAGTTATTAATACGAATTACGTAAAAATACTTAAGTAGGTAATTATTTTTTAAAAAATATTAAAATCGCAAAGTAAAGATAAAAGAGTAATAAATTCTGTGTGATGGATGAACCTGGTGACTTTCTACCAATATAGCTAAATCCGGTTCAATATTGGTGAGTTGCTGCCTTAAATCTCCGCGTTCGTTGATTTTCAAACGGTTTCTTTTTTTTGCCAAAATGTTTGTAACCACACTGAAGCGTTTTTCGACTAGGTATGATGATAAAAAAGCGATAAGGTATTTTTCAGCAATGTTCCACAATGCAGGATACTGTGCTTCAATGTTGCGTTGCAACCAGAACTTCTGATAGCCTTGGTTGAACTTTCGCTTAAACTCCTCGTCTGTGCTGATGGTAATCAACTCTCTTCTTGCCATGTGATAATGGCTTCTTCCATGGCTGAGATATTGTACGGATTTATTATCCATTCAGGAATTTGTAAATTTAAGAGATCCTCAAACCTCGTAGTAAAATCCTTGTGTAATGCGTCCAACTGAATGACATATGTTAAAATAATATCTTCTTGAAGCATATCTAGTAATTTTGACAAATGCGAAAACTGTGAATATTTCTGCTTAAGTTTTGTTTATAAAGGATGAGCTTACCCACAAAGGCCGATATTATTGATTTTGTTTTAATCAAGTTGAGATCGTCACCCTGCAGCTGTAAACTTTGTTCAACATACCAACGATATCAGTCAAGTAATATATATCTGTTTTACAATTGTTCAGATTTTCTTTCAAATTCGGATCTTTTTCTTGTAAAAACTCCAACACAGATTCAAAAAGATCTGAAAATCTTGCTAAGCAAGAGCTTCTTGATAGCCTGCGAACTTCAGTTGCAGACGTAACCGAGTAAAAACTTCGTCGTTTTCCTCACATAGCTGAGCAAATATCGGAGAGTTCAAAGAATTGCTTCGAATCTTGTTGACAGCATTTATTACATATTGTAAAGACTGATGCAATCTAGGACTCAGATTTTTTGCTACTAAATGCTGTCTGTGAATCACACAGTAGTAGATGAGTGAATTATCATTCAAGCTCCAACGAATTTTAAAACGCAAATCAACTTTCAACCTAAGTGCAAGCTTGTTATTTAGTAAAATATCAAGAGCGTGTTTGGACTTGAACTTGATCATGATTTCGTTCGTATTAAATCACGTATATACGTCAAACACAGAGCAAGTCAAAACGTGCCTGAAAGACTTGTACGCTCGAACACATTATCTTGCACGAACTTGTCCACGCTTATTGACTTGCCCAGTTTTTCCTTTTGTTCGAACTTTTGCACGCTTATCGACTTGTTGAGTTTCTTAAAAGTACAAGTTTCCCACTAAAATATTAGTCATTCTTATAACAAGTTGGTACACGTAACACAACTTGTAGAGTATCTTGAAAGTTTCAAATAAGAGCTTGTGTTAATTAATAGGGGTCGATTTAGACCTCGTCGACCCTTAAAATCAGTTTTAGTTTATGTCGACCCCTGGGATTCCGATGTCGACCACAAGGGGTCGATGTCGACCACAAGGGGTCGATATCGACCACTATGGGGAACGCTGCTTTAGACCATCATTATAAGATTGAGCTTCTTTAAAGGTTTTTAGGCACGATATTTCTTCAACTTCGACTATCTCATCATCTTCAATTTCCTCTTCACTGTTAGTGGCTTCATTTGGAGCATCATTTTCTTCGATGGACTCTACTAGCAACTGGTTATCAACAAAACAAAAGTCTCTTGGCGTGGCGTCATTTTCGAAGTGCCAATCTAACGTAAAGCTGCCGACATCCGTTGAAGTGTTGCCAATGAAATTTCGTCCTCCAGATCAAAACCTGCGTCTATTACTGATGTTTTACCAAAACCTGATTAGTTAAAACAATTTTTAATTGTTTGTGGTGTCACCAGATCCCAAGCCTTTCTTACAAAAAAACAAAGAAAAAACTGCATCTAGAACATTAATGGTTTTAGCAAGTCCAGAACTGGATTCGGCTGCCTCCATGTGTGCCAGAATGTGATTTAAAATTAATATTCTATAGTTCACATTGAAATTTTTAATGACGCTTTGGTCTAAGGGGTTGACAAACACTTTCACATGATTTAATTTAATATCACGAGGGTGGGAACCAGCATTGTCCAAAAATAATAAAACTTTTTTTTTCTTATGGTCGTCGAAATCTTCCAGCTATTCCGTCATAATATCACCAGTCATCCACGATTTTTGGTTGAATTTCCAAATTTCAGGTAGCTGATTATTTTGCAAATTTTTAAACGTAAGCTTCTTCACAGCATTTCCTATTACTAAAGGTTTTTCTTTTTATCCAACCAAAGGGAAATGCCGACTTTTTATACAAGTTTAGGTCCGACACCTTCAGACATCAGAGATGTATTGAACGAGGCATTATTGGTATTCTGAACATATTTTATTAACAATGTTTATTTCAATTCAGCGGGGGAAATTTTTGGAGCTTGGATGTAGCTTAAGCAATTTTTTTGGGTGAAAAAGTGGACTTTCCTACTTCTCGTGATTGCGCGGTATTAGTGAGTCGTCGAAAATGACTAGAAAAATGTTCATAACCGAGCACTAATGACAATGGAACAAATAACTGCGAAAATATATGCGAAATGTAATAACTGGGGTGTATGTGACCCCTATGGGCATGAAAATGGGTTTTCCGGCTGCAATAACGTCCCGAGAAAGTTTTCTGAATCGAGAAAATGATAAACTACCCGATAGTACTAAGCGAGATTTTTAATTTGATATGCAACATGCCAGCCATATTAGAACCACCCGCCGCCCCCCGGTCGTTCCTACCCCCACCCTGAAAGTATGCCGAGAAAATTTGTCTTCAACGAATTGAAGATGGTTATCTGCTCAGGCGAACCGTGAAACCCGTTTTCCGATCGAACATAACCCTACCGAGTTAGATCCGATCTTAAGTGCTAAAAATCTAGTACCTCAGATCGAATAAAAAAGAGGGAAATACTAAAAGTTAGTATGAGATGGCTGTATATAGCTATTTAAGACTCCGAGGATAGGGGAGTGGGTACTCAAAGTTCTTCTCAGGACCTAGGGAATTCGTGTGCTAGATTTTCCGAAATGTACTTGATCAAACTTAGAACCCCCAACCGCCCCCCCCCCATTGCGTCCTTTTTTTTTATAAGTAGTGAACTGTGGAACTGGTTTTGATAATATATTGGGGGTGCAAGTTAGTGAGCAGTAGAATTTTCCTTAAATTTTGAAAGGATTATAAAAACTACTCTTTTCCTTCATCTTTAAGGTAAAGTGCTTTTTTGTAACATTTTAACATAAGTGTCCCGATGAGGGAGCATAAACTACACAGAGGAAGTGAAATGTATTGTCAGTGTCCGGATAATGTGTCCGCTAAAGAGAAAGAATTTTCATAATTTTTCTTTCGCCATACTCTACCTCTTTATTCAGAGGGAAGCAGCGGCTAGTATGCTTCGAAAGAAAAAGCAAAATCTGAGACTGCCTCCAGTGTGGATCATCTCAAAATCTTCGAGCAGGTCAACATTAACGACCTATATGCTCCAACAGATACTAGATCTGTTCGCGTACTCAGTTTTGGGTCAATGTGTTGCAATGAATTTGCACGAACTTACACATTTTCAGTTCGTTTACTTTCTCGTGCACACAAAATTACATGAGTTTGGCACACGTCATAGCTTCCCTCTCTCGCATGAATTTACCCGAAGTTTTTAGTTACTGCACCATATTGCAAGGAAAATTGACAGCTGTTATAGGAAAAGTTCAATCTTTTAGTTTTCTTAAAAATTTTAAAGCGCAATAAAAAAAAGGCTGAATCAGGATGGTTTGATTATTCAATGCTCTGCTTGGACTTTTGCAATTAGTGCAGCAAGTTAAAGAAAATAAGACAATAATCATTTCGCAAATGTTATTCCACACTTCTTCTTCTTGTTTTTCACGAAGTTACATGAAAAATGTTTGTTTACTTTTTCATGCAATTTTACATTCTTCCCTTACTGCACGAGTAAGTTTTTACCCATAAAGTTTTTCCACCTTGTCATTGAAAAAGCACTTGAGTCAGTATGAATAGCAGAGCTAAACTTCAAACTAATTAAACCAGAGATACCCCAGGGCTCCATATTAGGTCCCAAATTATTCAAAGATACTCCCAACAAAATAAAGACACAATAATCCAGATGATTCTCTTAAATATACAAATACACCTAGTCAGCTTTCGACTCATTAAGGCCTTTTCGTAATATGAAAAGTGGGGAATCAATATGAATGCCCGATAAATTTCAACTTATATCTACAATTGGTAAGCTTGTATTGGGTAAAATTGACTATCTTCAAGTCTCAGGTATAGAGGCGCAATAACGATGTAGTAATCAAATCCACGGAAAAAGCGCAATAACTATGTAGGCGTGAATTTCCACGAATACTTAACTCTAGCCCAATAATCTACAGCAGGGATTACTGCTACTAGCGAAGATCAGACATTTATATAGGAAGTGATCTGTCACCTAGCTACACCTTCGACAGAGCACTGCGATTTTGGATTAACTTCTTTTGGAACACAACTCTCCTTTTAACCAACTGGGCCCCAAGAAAGCACCAAAGAATCTCCTTAGAAAGAGACGCAGGTAGATAGGGAAAGAAAGACAGACACAGTGATTTGGAGCACTTTTTTTTATTAATCAGAATGCCCATAAAGAAATGGCATCCAATACATCCAATCTACTAGCAACGCTTCGTGGTAAAAACCACTCCAACCTATTCCACATAGCCTCTATGAGCGCATCGTGTATACGAAGTATTTGGCTACTCCTTGAATCAACCGATCAAGGTGGATATTATGTCATGATGACCTTCATAAGCCGCCCCATCGATCGAAACCTTTGTGTATTCTTACGTCTTGGTACATCACACATAAGAGGCGTGTACCTGTGAACATGGATCTGCCGCATAAAAGAAATGCAAATGCATCTTCCACGTTAGGTCCGAGTGCAGGTAAACACCTGCTGAGATGCTTAACAAGAAATAATTAGGTACAAGAAAACTTTGAGAGGGCAAAATATCCAAGTTTACACCTCCTGAAGTTTTATTAACTGGATTATGTATATTACTTAATACCTTCCTAATTACTCCATCACCTTTCCATCTTTAATTTATGCCAACCTAATCACCCTGTACATGACTAACGTCGTCAGGTCATCATCGTTGTCCACTCAATTCATTTTCCTCTCACTTGGGAAAATTGATTATGGCTGATTAGCTGCCAGTTCTTGTCAGTGTGGAGCCTTTTTTTCCTTTCAATAGTCATCGATCAACAGATTCGGAAAGCAAAAAAAAAAAAAAAAAAAAAAAACACAAAGTAAAAATGAACGAAAAACAAGATTTGATAAATTTGTAAAACTTCGCCAAGTGACACTCTCAAACGAAATCGAGACGACGATGAAATGGGGCGCGAAAACACACCAGAACCACTAACACATATAGTTACTTTCGGGAGGCGAAGACCTAGTCTTTTTCGGATGAAAACCACTTTACTTGAGGATGAAATACTTCTCTTAGGGCAAAGAATATTGATGTGACGACTACGACTACTTTCACATTATCCACACGATTTGATAGCCAGCCATAAATCATCTCGTGTTTTTTGTCCGCACTTTCATTCTACGGAGCTTTGGTTTTGGCTGATGAGAGGCGACAGGAAGCTTTTTTCGGGTATACCATATATCCTGTATCCCATTGTCCTCGAGTATTGTTGCTACTTAGCACGATCTATTATTCTCCTCAAGCATTATTCTGACAGTAGCACCAGGACAAACACTTTTAAGAAGCGAGCGCGCAAAGAAACTTTTCCCCGCATACCAGAATTGATAGCACAGTATAGAAGAGATTTCCTGGTTGCCAGCAGAGAATGAAGAAAAGGAGAAGAACAATGTCATTAGGCAATTGAAAACATTTGTCAACTGATATTGATGGTTCAATATGGGACGAGGGTGATATGGTTGGTTCGCTGCTATACTCTAAGACATTCCTGTTCAGTGTTCCCTAATAATGAAACTTTTTTCAATAGAGCATCCCATAAGACAAATGATTCGTCTTGCCACCATCGATTGGATGTCACCTCAGCTGACACAACCCCCCCCCCCTCCCCCTACCAGCCCAAAGAAGCATACTAACAACGCCGACACTTACATGTGACTGATAATCCATTTCGTAACGTATCATTAAATCTGCTAGAGATAAATAGGTCAAGCCACCTCAGCTAATCCAATTTCTACAGCATTGCATCGGTCGAACCTTTAATTTGTTTTGACATTAAGGACCATATCTAATCCCTACCACTTTGCATAAATTAGTAGAGATTAATGGCAATTACAGGATACATTTCTCTCACTCTCTCCCTCTCTCTCTCTTTTTTCTCCCTGAGTCCGGTTACTTTCTTTTATAATTTTTTATTTTTAGGATCAAAATAGCCCATCCGATTACCTCCATCCTTATTCGTTAGATTACCATCCCGGTAATTTGTTTTTTTTTTTTTTGGTATCGGAAGAGAATTTTAAGGGTAGATTTATGTCTACAGCTTCTATGAGACATATAAACTGAATTCCAGCGAACAGAGGAGCGAGCCCAACTCGGAAACTGCACGAAACACGGATACTTAAAAAATGTTCACCAACAAATTAAATTCTAAGAGCTCCCCAGTTACTGAATACATAAATAAGTCACCAAGGCGCAGAGGTTATGTATGTGCTGAATCCTTATTGGAAGCTGTAAATCAGAATGAGATTCTTAGGGGAGCGTATTTGTGGTCTTTGGAACTAATTTGTGGACAATTAAATGTGGACGAAATCTTTGTTGGAAGTAGTAATCTTTGGGACGTTTCAGACTCAGTTTAGTTGGTCATAGATTTTCGGGGTGACATTTATGTTTCAATTCAATGCAATAAATTGAAAGTGACGGAGTATACATACGGGGTGTATATGACCCAGTTTTCTATAGTATGTATATACACACATAATATAGATTGAGATATATAAATGCAATTGAAGAGGATTGATTTAAGGAAGATTTTTTTTTCTGCATTTGTGTAGTTAACATTATATGGACGACAGTGGTATTAAAAGTTTCAGCCTCCAAGTGTTGGAATTTTATCCGCTCGTATAGCAGAAGGATATGTGAACATAATTAAATTTAAAATCTCACATATGTATAAAATGTCAATAAGTCCTTATTGATAAAACTCTAAATTCTGCTTTTCCAATAGCGAATTCATATTTTTCGAAAAATCAAAAATCAACTTTCATTTCATTTCAATTATGACACAACTCTGGAGAGTTCTTTTGAGGTTTGTTTATTGATATCACAGGCAAAACTTTACCAGTCCCATTGTTTGTAGTCAAGGATTTTTTGTGTAAATGCTTCGGAGGTTTTAGCGAGCAAAGATTGTAAAGAATTGATTTTTGTCTAAGCCCATACATGTAAATGTTTGTTTACAGAGAAGACTGGTTGAACTACTTGGGGTTAAAGACGAAAGCCGATCAGGATTTCGTGATTCAGCCATACTCACTGAGGATCACAAAGCCAATATATACAACCCTACTAACATAGTCCTTAAATACCAAATATCCAAACACCAATTTTCAAGGAAAAAAATCCCAAGACACAAAATTCCCAAACATAAATTTCCCAAGACAGAGTCCCCAAGCCAAAAATCGTCAAGGCAGAAAATCCCCAAATACCGTCTTTCATTTTCGGACATCAATAGTGCATAAAAATTCCTAAGAAAAAAAACGTAAACTAGCACCAAAATCCCGACGGCTAACTCTGTGTGGAATGTTCGTAGAGCATTGTGGTTTTTCCTTAGGATTTAGGGTCCGGAGTACAAAAATATAGATGAACAATTTTTGGGGTAGGAGCTTTTGTGAATCGTACAACCCCTCATTGGGGGTTGTCCAAAATAAATCATGTCAGGAGGGAGAAGCAGGTAATATAGTGATGTAGATTTTTTTTTATCATTTTAATTTCATAACTGACTTTTTACCGCCGAAAGATGGATTTTTTTCACTTGGGTCTTATACGCCCCAGTTCCTACATTTTGCATATATTTCTTCCGTTCTTTGTTTCATATCCATTAGTACTCTGTTGTGAATAAAACCATTTACCGGACTCAAAAACTAATTACATATACAAAACGTCGCTATTATGGCAATAAATTCGATGCAAATCTTTCCCCAAAACCGTTGTGCAGGAATCTGAAGAAAGCCGGTGTATGTGGTAGACAAGGCAATTTGAACAATGGCAACTTTAATGCTAACGATTTAAACGAGTTCTTTCTATCCTCTTCTGTGGCTTCGTCTAATTTACATAATAGCACTCCATTGCCTCATCCACGGAATTGATTACCAGGAGCTCGTCATATCTGAATCTGTAGGCACTGATAAAATATCACCTAAGTTCATAAAAATATTGCTCCCTCATATAGGTCAATATATCCTGCACTTACTAAATCATTGCCTTACGTCATCTACTTTCCTTACTAACTGTAAATTGGCAACGATATTGCCTATTCTTATCCAAAGTACTAGAAAAGATAATGTATGGGCAAATCCTAGCATATGTGGAAAGAAATAACATGCTGACACGCTGGCAGTCAGGTTTCCGTGCAAATCGCAATTGCGAAACAGCCATATTAAAGGTTACTACTACGGACCTGCGGAAAGGCCTGGATAAGGGTAAGGTCGGCATTCTTGTGCTACTTGACTTTTCCAAGGCTTTTGACAGAGTCAACCACTCTAGGCTACTCTTGAAGTTATTCAATAATTTTGGTTTCTCCCAATCGACTTTTAACTTGATCAAAAGCTTCCTCACGGGAAGATGCCAACAAATTCGTTATAACGAGTGTGATTCAGACTTTTTACCTGTACCTCTTGGCGTTCCTCAGGGGTCTGTGTTAGGACCACTGTTGTTCAGCTTATACATCAACGACTTATCTGTCGTTATCCAACAAGTAAACATCCACTTATACGCCGACGATATCCAGTTATACAGTAGTGGACCGATTGGGTTATTCGAGGATTGCTTCGAGCGAGTCAATGAGGATCTTGCCAGAATCTATGACTGGTCTCTAGCGAATGGCCTAATCCTTAATCCTGATAAGTCTCAATGTCTCATTTTGGGTGGTGGTACCTTGGCTAGACCTATCCCCTCCATATTTCGTTAACATATGTTGATGAAGTCACAAATCTTGGAATAAGGCTCAATGCAGATATGAAATGTTGTGGTTATGTCAGATCAGTTCTGGGAAAAATCTATTATGGTCTACGCAGACTCTGGTTGTCTGCACAAATTCTAAATTCGAACACCAAACTGAAGCCCATCAAAGCTCTGATTTTGCCACATTTTACCTTTGGGAGCCTGATTTTCCCAAAATTAGACTCTACCTGCCTACGCAGAATCAACGTTGCTTTCAATGATTGTGTGAAGTTCGCCTCCAGTCTTCGAAGATTTGACCACGTTTCTGGCTTTCAGACTAGATTAGTCGGATGTACTCTAGATATATACTTAAAGCGCAGGTCACTTCGCTTCATGCATCAGCACATTAATACAGGAAAACCTGATTACCTTGCGAATAACATCCAACTCCTGAATTCGTCACGCCATCGTAATATTCTAATTCCCCGTTATCGTAGAATGGTTCAAGAGGGCTCTTACTTTGTTCAAGCTGCAAGAGCCTGGAATTCTTTACCGTACTCTATCCAGAGTGTAAGAGATGTGGGTGCATTGAAGAAAAAATTATTAACAATATAATGTGTTGCTATCAATGGGACTGCTACTTTTTCGGTTATTTCTTTTAGGTTTTTTTTTTGTTTGTAAACAATTAATATTTATAACTTCATTTTATACAATTAGATCTACTACTTTTGTTTAGTATGTAAGTTAGAACTTAATTACTTGCGCTTGTTAGTTTTTCTACCAACTATTAGATTGTTTCTCTCTTGTATATCTTTAACTTTATAATCCATCTAATTTCAATATTATTTATTATACCGCTATGTTAGTTAAATTGTACAATCCAACTTAATTTCTACACCGAATTATACGATATATGTACTACTTAAAGATTTATATGTAGTTAGGTAACTTGCACACTAGTCTTAACTTTAATTTTCTAATAGTTTATCAATTCTGACCTCTTAATTAATTTCCTGTATCTAAATTGTACTTCAAAAGTGTGTACTATACCAAAGTATTTTTGAATAAATTGAAATTGAAATTGAAATTGAATATCTAATTAGGGGACAAAATGTAGATGCGCTTTAATCCTACATACGCACTTTAACGTGCAAATCTAAAATTTTTATAGCATCTCTTCTGACGACTAAATTGACCATTTTCGCGTGATTTAAAATTTTTATCGGGTACCTTAAGGCACCAAAATCCATATTTCTCTGTAAGTATTGCAAGGATTTCCCTAAGTTGTTTTTGTAAACATAGCCAAGATATGCAGTGAGTCCATAATTTAATTTGAAAATCCTTGGTATCTAGCTACCATCACAAAACACAACAAAAACTGTGTGTATACTGTCAGTTGAGAAATATTCTTCTTACTTCTCCAAAACTAACACAGCCGAGAGTTTTGTCGAGTGGATTAAAGAGTTTTGTAACTCTCAATACAAATTCCCCTAGTTACAGAATTCCGAGTGGAGAGTTAAGTGTCAAAAGAACTCTCATCTCCACAACTCTCCGAGTTAGTGAATCCCGTCTCCAGGTAGCCTTTCACAAGCCCGCTAATGGTATTCGAGACAAATTCTAAAAATGGTTGTTTAACCACAGAGAACAAATTCTTTCAGAATAATTGATAGGAGTATGTAGGTTAGGTTAGATAAGAGGAGTGAAGCTAGAAGTGCCTAGCCTGCTTCACTTAAACCTAATGGGTCCATTGTGCCCCTGAACTCCTTGCTTGCCAGCACCCCCAGACTTGAAAAGAAGTATGCAGCTACCTAATAGCCTACCTCTTTTATTCATCAGAGCGGGGCATTCCCAGTCTTCTAGCATGGTCTCGTATGTCACAGTCATCCAGTGAGTACCTATGTAATAAATTCGAATAATATTTTAGCATAAAAGTTAATTTTGCAATAGATTTATAATTAAAAAATAATAATAATTTTTCGACGGGTATGATAAAAGAAATTTTCCAAAGCTATGGAAAACGCCTACTATCAAAGGATTTTAGGAAACTTATTCTCATCCGATTTGCCAGAGAATTAGAGCACGCCTTCATAACGGTGCTGGAGGAATTTCATTGTAAAATCATTTGGAAGTCCTCCAATATGATTAAGAATAACATCCTATATAATTTTACGGAGATGCCTGGAATTGGATTCTTGAAACTCAACATTATAGGAATGCGAGGAATCTGTTATGACTTGTTACGTCTTTGTCCTCTAAATAATTGTTTCAAAATTTATTCTTTCTATTTTAAGACATTTCAAGTCTTTGTTGAATTATGATGGAGACTTTTTAGAAAAGACCGCTAAAGCTTACAAGGTAGGAAGGAAAAAAATAAATCAAAAAGACCAGCTAGAACGTCTTCGTTATTACTATTTCTAGGCAGCATTGTGTTGAAAACAATAGAAGTAAGTCAACTGGAAAGTTCTCAGAAATAAAGCAATATGTAATAAGTATAGAGGGTGGTGATATTTTGCAAGCAAAGTCATAATAACTAACTCAATACGTTACCAGAGCCAGCAAAGAATAGCAAGCTTAAATTCCTACACATGCTATTCTTTACAGTATACTGATTTAGCTGTTACTGAAAGGCGGAACAGAGTAAAAACCAAAGTAATTTCCTTTGTTGACAAGTTATTAAGAGGAAGGTAATCTTGCTCATCTTCATATTGTATACCTATTACATGTTGGGTAAATTCAAATTGCATTTGTTGCAGTTGCAGCATTTCGTCGTGAATAGATGGATAAATTGAAATAAGTTGGTGCTAGATAGTCTCATGTACCCTTGTCGTCAACAAATTTAATGGAATCTGGTGGAGGGAGCGAGCGTTGCGAAAAAAGTATATTACGTAAGGCTCATCCATTACAGCTCTCATATTCCTACATACAATATATTGCGAGTCCTTTTTAATAATGTTAACGCCGCGTCAGTGAGATTTATACAAAAAAAAAACTCAGCAGAGCCATCATATTTGAGACAACAAAAATTACAGGTATCCATATTACCTAAGATCGGACGAAATGACAAAACTGCAAAAGGACTTGAAATCGCACACATAAAAACTGATCGAGCGGTGTAAGAAAAAATATGACAAAAACAAAATTTCAGCACAGAAAGTAAAACAGATACAAAATCTTAAATCAATACATTACCATAGAAAAAACAATCAAAATAGGAACAAAACACTGCAACGCCAAAGGGTAAGGTTAAGCCAGTAATGCCTCGCTCCAATATAAAATCAACGATGCCTGGGTCTGATGTAGGCTAGGCCTCAATTTCTTCTTAGAAATTTACAGACAATTTTTTGCCACAATTTTTATTTATTTTTGTGGCAGACTGGACGTATTTTCAAATACAATACTTTCATGTGTGCCATTGTCGGCCTCCAAAAATTCATAAAAATTCTAAAGAAAAATTTATAGAAAAAAATTGAAGCCTGCACTAAATCAGGTTGAGAAATCATTGATTTTATATTGAAGAGAGTCATGGCTGGCTTAAGGCTGAACCACAATTGCCGTATTCGTAAGTAAAGCTTACTTAAGTGTGGCGAACGTGCCCTTAAATTTAACTGACGTCCCAAAATAATCTTAAGCGTCGGTAAGGAAGCTGCGTTAAGTTTAAACGTCAAATTGCCGTAAGGAAAGTGCGGTAAGAGTTGCTCATTCCATCAGAACTCATCTGTTTATTCGATGATATTAATGAAATATGACGAAAATCTATAACATTCTTATTTAATTGTAGAAGAGGAATGGAAAAAGGGGTGGTCCGTTAAGAGGAAAGTTCGGCAAGGAGCTAAGAAAGCAAGATATTACCTTTGGAAGTGCTGCCGATTTTTCTTCAGATTATTCTTATATTTTTTATATACCTAATGTCCATAAAAGGCAGAAACCTTCAATTAAATCAACTTCCATTTTATAATTGAAAACATTAAATGTCAAAATAGTAACCCTTACGGAATATGATATCTAATTAAAGCAAAAATGTCAAAAAATCATAAATAAACCTCAGTTTCGTTCAAATCGTAAAGTTCTATCGCAATTGTGGTTCATCCTTTACCCTTTGACGTTAGCAAATCGAGGCATCGTCGATTTTATATTCGAGCGAGGTGTTGTAGATTTATTAGAAATCCAATTAAGCAACTTGAAAAATTGTGCGTTGGTATACTCCTAAACAAAAAAGCTATTTGCAATATCAATAACTACTCACGGAGTTATCGCCAGGATTATTACTGCTCACCATATTAAGAAATTAACTATATAGGCGAATGAGGCCACTAGAGATGAGTTTTATAAGCGGCTTTGTTGTTTAATTAAAGATCTCAAATTAGCCCTAATTACACTGAATAGCACGAAGTAAAAAAAATAATCAGAAAATGATTATGTCTTCCTTATGCAATTCGCATAAATTTCTTATAAATTATAAGAACCGAATGGTAAAAAAATATTTGAGATAACTTTTGGGGATTCAAAGGAGCAGAGACTGACACCATGTTGCAGTAGAAGTCTACAAAAACGCTACCGTAATACTTGTCAGACATAGCCTGCAGCTAATTAACTTACGTAATTAATTGGTACCACCTTACACATTGTATGCAATGGAAATCGGGGTAATTTGTGTGAAAACTCTGTTTTCACAGACCTTTAAAAATTCCCTGTTGCCGAATTTCCCCGTTGCTTTTCTTGTTGCTTCCCTGTTTTTTTATTTTTTATTTTATTGGTTATTAATTTCACTAGCCGAACGATCGATCATATCATGTTTCTGAGACTATACAGGTCGTTTCCGGCTCAGAGGTCCATAGGGAAGGAGGTGATAGTACTTAGTACTAAGTAAAAAGTTATGCAAATAAGATTTTTTTTAAAGAGTTCAAAGTAAAAAAAGAAGTAAAAAAAGTCGACATTTTTATTTTAGGCTGTCAAACTCCGATTAGGAGTGGAGTATGATGCCACATGAGTAGCCGTGGCCATGAGGTTCTACACACCATAAGGCCTTAGTTGTGACCGTGCACCCTGCACTATTTAAGATACTGGGACACAGGGTATTTTGAGAAAAGCCACACTTTTTTTTACCGCCTTATAAGTGCGAAACTGTTGAGATACCCCCACCCATCCCCTGTCAAACAATTTTTGCTTCGCTAATTGATTACTATCACCTCCTTCCCTACGAACCTCTGAGACGAAAACTCCTTGTATATAGAATGCCTTAAAATTACTTTATACATTTTACGGGATATTTTTCAATATACTAGGGATATTTTAGTAACACTTGGGGTAAGAGCTAGTTTAACTGGAGCAGCTAGATAGGGCTGGGACTCTGCCTGATGTTGCGTACAGCCAACGTCACATCGTTGGAATACTTGGTGAGTCACGAATGACTATACGAAATGCCATCAGAAACTTTCCAAAGACTGGTTCCTCGACGCGAAAATCATGTCAGGGCCAACATCGGTGAACTTCAGCTCAAAACTATCATTTTATTGTCAGCAATGTATAGAAGAGTCGCTTCTATACAGCTGTTGAATATCGTACTCGTATTATGGGAATGAAAATGTTTAGGAAACGCTCCATACCGATTTTATTATCCTTGAAAGAGGCAGGATGAATGTTCACAGGTATGTACATGGAAGAGGTTCTTCAAGAACACGTCGTTCCGTTTATGGTGCTGTTTATTGAAGAAAATTTTCTTTTAATGCTCGACATGCACAAGCTCAATTCGCTGATTGCATCACTCAGTATCTAAATGAAGTCGACATTCAGGCATTAAAGTCCTAATCACAATTGCGACTTCGACGGCGGACTGCAACGTTGCTTGATTAAACAATAAGAAAATAGAATCAGATATGACTACGACTTCGACGACAGAACGCCCTGCCGGCCGAAGTAGAATTTTGAGCAATGTTCTAAAAGTGCCGTCGCAGTCGCAATTCTGACAACAGAGTCATTTTTTAAAGTATGCACAATCTGACAACTTAAAGCGATAAAATTTAAGACGCCGCAGTTGTGCTTAATATCAATGGCGACGTTCAACTTTTACAAATATTGCAGTCGATGACTGCCGTCGCAGTCGCAATTGTATTTAGGCTTTAAGGTGGTCAGCATGCAGCAATGACATAAACCTCATCGAGCATATCTAGGACAGCCTGAAAAGATGAATTTGGGCACGCATATCGGCTTCCACCACCACCATTAGAGACCTTAAAATAGCTGTGTTAGACGAATGAGATAACATCCCCCAATCAGACGTTCTGGATGTAATCAGTACGGTTCAGTTATGAGAGCGAGAAAAAATGCAAATTTTTCAATAAAATCGTAAAATCATTGATAGCGACGCTTTTACGAACCCAGAGCTATTGGAATAATATTTTAGTGCCTTTATTATTATTTCATAAAGTACCTACGGCTTTCGAAAATACAAAATCAAGTGAACCATTTACTTATTTCCTGCAATCATTTATTCATCTTTAGAGTAACATTGTCTGTCTTCATACAAACCTTAAAATGTAATACAATTTCTAATGCGGTTCATATATGTTTACGACCCACAACAATTCCCCCATCAGAATAAAAAAACAAAAATATGCCATTCAAGATAGAATCAAGCTGATTTGTAGTGAATTGACAGATTTTAGATTTCTCTTTGAAAGTCGAAAATGATACAATTTTACGCGTATATACGCATTGAAGATTGATTGATCCCCATACGTGAAGTACTCAATTATTATTCAATCTTACATCTTGAGACTTTTATTGTCAATTTCAACAATTGACGAGAATATTCCCAATATAGATTTGATCAGAAGCACCTACCTGGAAAAATTAATTTAATTTAGAATAGCAGTTATTTTATAAAAAAAACATCAGAGCTAAGGGAAATCTATGCTCAACTATGCTCAATTAAAAAGAAAATATTTTTTTATAAAATTGTAAGGAACATAATTTTAGATGGGAAGTAAAAATTAATGTAACAATTTTAATTTTCTAGTACAAATCTCAATCCTGAGATGTAGCTACTCTTAAACTATGTGTGATGGTCTATAAATGTTGTCTGTCAACTTAGATCAGATGATTTCGGCTACTCGTAGGAAAAAAAAACCTAATAAAAAACGTTCTTTTCAGATTCTTTTTCGTTTATTTGTAAGGGAGGAGGGCAAGAGATCGCAAGCACAGAGGCCAGAGATGCCCATTGTGCTGACCTGCTAAAAACCCTTTCACCAAAACCTTCTCACCCTCTTAATGAAACACAACAGGTCTTGATGAGGTAAGTCTTTCAGCACATCCACAGATAGGAGGCACGTCCACAGATAGGAGGGCAGACCCAAGCGTAGCCAGCCTGATCCGGGCAAAGTCCGGACAAGCACACAGAAAGTGTTCGGTTGTCTCAGGCTCTCCTTCCAGACAAAACAGACACTCAGAGCTATTAACAACTCCCATTCTTGTTAGATGAGTGTGAAGCGAGCTGTGACTGGTAATGATGTCAACCACAGTTCTACATTGTTTCCTTCCGAGTCCCACGAGAAAATTAGAGAAATTCCTATTGGGCCTATCAAGAAAAAGTTTTGTGCACCTGCAAGTGCTCAGGTTCGCATATCTCTACTGATGTTTCATACGAATATCCGCTTTACTGAGAGACCCGATAACTGAGGTGGCTACGCTAACGGCGCGTTACTGTTAAAGTAACAGAGATCCAAAGCCAGACCTAGCCCTTTCATTCCCCATAATCACCATGTGATCAGGAATCCACTGAAGGGACACCTTGTTGTGATACACAGCTTATCCTCGGACGACATACAGTCCCCCAGTAACTTGATGTTACAGGTTAGTATGGCATATATCTTAATCTTAAACACTTAAAACATGCTTCCCCATGCTTAGAGATGCCCCGAACGTATAGCTGAAGGTTCAAAGTCCACCAATACCTATGCTCAGTTTTGGACTCAACCGCATCTCAGAATATGTCGCCCGTCCCCCATTACTGGTCTGAGATACCATAACCATTTCTGGAAGTTCATAGAGTATCTCTCCTACCATATAGATGACACTTGCAAAGGCTGTTCTTCAGCAGTGTCTGCCGAACACATTACGTTCATGAGTGGATGAGTGTAGTTCCAATATTCATTGGATACTACTCAATATTGTTTTAACTACACTGCATTTCGCCCTGTGCCACTAAATAGTCATCCCTATGGACCAATGTCAGCAGCCCCAGAATGACCTTTGGACATTCTCAATGATAAGGTTCAGACTCCAACATAACCTAGAGTATAGTTTTAACCTTAGATATTTTTCCTGATTACTTAAGACTATGACTTTCTCGAAGAGATTACTACTACTAATCCATATTTCTGTCGTTCCTAGTAAAAAGTACCCGAAGGGTCTTGCCGAAGTTGAAATTAGAAGGAAATCTACATGGCTGCATCAGATTATATCAGCTTCTATCATCTTACCAATCAAGCTTTCGAAGCGGATATAGCTGCGAAACTGCCCTTCTGAAGGTTTTAACGAATATTATCGATTCGTTAGATCTAGACTATTTTCCTATCCTTATCTTATTGGATTTTAGTAAGTCTTTTGACTCAGTACATCATAATTGGCTCCTTTATAAACTTTCGAATTACTTCAAGTTTTCCTCTTCAGCCATCAAGCTGATCAGAGGTTTTCTTACCTGTAGACAATAAGCAGTAAAAGTTCAAGACTCTATATCGAGCATTTGAGACTCCACCTGTGGAGTACCCCAAAGATCAATCCTAGCTCCTCTCCATATCAATGATTTGCCTGAGGTAATTAAGGACGTGAATATTCATCTATATGCTGATGATGTGCAGACTTACTTGAACAATTGGGTAGCAAAGAGGATTGTGACGCTCGTGTAAATGAAGATTTAACGAGAATTTATGACAGGTAGATAGCTAATAAATAAACTACTACTGATCGTAGCAAGTATGTGTATGTCGATCTATAGAAATAACCTTGAGACGTCAGAGCTACCACAGGTTGTTTTAAACAACTTGCCCTTCTCTAGCTCTGTAAAAAATGTAGGTGCAGTCCTGAACACCACAATATACTTGCTACAGTCATGTTGATATTGGCAAAGTAAATGGCTCCTTAAGGCAGTTGAGAGTCAGCGCCTTACTATAGTCAGACAAAGGAAAAGCAGTGCAAACAACATATTCTGGACCATCCAACAGAACATCATTGAATTCATTTTGAAAAGGCAAAAGTCGTGGCTCGCGAGCCTTATTCTACTCCCCGCGTTTCGTTCGTGAGGCGATTGAAATAAAATGTCAACTTAATTTCAATCGCGACAACAGTTTCCAGCTTTCACGAACATGGGATCCCATCCTTAACACGTCTTCATGGTTAATCCGAAATACGCTTTGCTTAAAAAGTGACGTAGTGAGTTATGTTTGTTCACAAAACTCTGCACAATAACAACAAATGCATGAAGCACAACAACAGCATACGCCGGTACAATCCGCGTAGCTCAAATCGTATGTAACAAATCAGGTAGTTACCCGGTGACCATGCTCCATGTAACTTGAATCGAAACGTTCGGGGTGAGTACTTGTCTTAGCACTCATTAAATAATTTATTTATAAAGGTACAGAAATTAGAAAGAGACTTGTATGCCTTGGAAAATGCTTTAGAACTAATGATATAGGCTTCCCCTTGATTTAATTGATAAAACTAGTAAAAATGGCAGAACACAATTTCCATTCAAATCACTGATCTATAGAATACAACAGGTGAGTCATGAAAAGTTGGTATGAAAGTCTTCGGACCGACCGATTTGTAATTTACACAAGGCTTTTTACCCGCGAAAAAGGCAAATAAGGTAACCTTTGGGTTCCAAATTAAATCAAATGAAGCAATGCATGTGGTTTGTAAGTACAGAGACCTTGGTACAAGATCTACATATTAATCCATGCCCTCATGTGCACTCTCAAGAGATCATAGCTTCCCTGGAATAATTCAATGTTTTTGGAGTCAAACAATTCTCAAGAACATTGCAAAAAAACATCTTGAAGGTCGTAATATTTAAAGCCACACTTTAAAGCCGACAAAATTGATGCAATCTCAACTTCAGGGTGCTACATATATACATATATAGGTGGACAAACATTATCGTGTGCATAAAATGAATGACGAACATCTAAGAACTCGTATTACTTTAGCGTATGTAAGCAAAGTTTCTTTCGTCCTCAAAACTAAATATCCCAGCAATGGAAATCAATTTGTATTCAATCTGCTTATGAACCTTATGCTTATGCCCTCGTGAAAAAAAACTTGGGAGTGCATATTCCAAATTCTAAGAAGCTTTTCGAAAATATCCCCTACATGATAAGTCCGAAAAGAAAAACATAATTGAAAAACAAAAACAAAAACCAAGAACAAAAAAGTCCATCGGCATGCTGAAGAATACGTTTAACTAAAATCTTCTTCACAAAGAATACGAAAACATTCTTGATAATGATACGCTCATCCGTAGCCCCAAGGAAGAGACAACAAAAATGTCAAAATCAAATCATGTCTTTAACCACACTGCTGCTACCTTTTATCATGTCTTCAGCAGGACCATGTGTTCCAATCATCTGCTCCTGTGAATGTCGATTCTGTTCCACCCACCCACGTAAAAAGTTTCAATATATACTCGTATATAGATAACATAACAAGAGAAGAGAAACGCAACAAGGGGAAACGAACATGAACTTATGCACAAGGCAGAGAATCATTTGTTGAATTCCTATACATCAGGGGGATGTTTAGTAGTCTTCTGGGAGTTTTAAGGATATTTAATAACATCACCGCATCACGTATGTATCTAGGTTTTTTTTTTTCTTCTACCCTTGGAAGTAATTTTGTCTAGGAGGGTAAAAAGTTCATACAAAGTTCACTGGCGAATTTTATAGGGTGCTAACCCCCCCAGTTTTTATCCTACCCCCATAGGGAGAGAAATACTTCTCTAAAACATGTTAAGGATATTTTTATAACCTAAAGTGTTTTTGTTTTTGGTGAATTTGCTCGTAAAATTTCGGTTATGTCACAGGTGGTATTAGAGCTTTACGCGATTTTCTCTGCACTTAAGGATGCGGCTTATTTTACGAAGGTAATTCAACATGAATTAGGTTATTATATGTGTAAGGAAGGAAGTCAATAGAACATGAGACTGCAATGAGAATAATGGATGTCTTATAGTTATGTTGCGATATTTTTATACAGAATAAAAAAAAAATCAATAAAAATTTCGATAAATATAAATGAAAGTGACAAATATCAAAAAATTGTTATGAATTTCTCGTATTGCAACTATAAACAGTTTCCCAGGTGTCCCTCAGGGCTCAATTTTGGGTCCACTCCTTTTTCTATTTTACATAAATAACCTGACTAATATATCGCGGAATACCATTATATTCAATTGTATGCTAATGGATATTCAACTCTGTCTATCCACTTCTGTAGATGATATTTCGTATAGTATCTTCAGTATGAATGATGATCTTACAAGAGTCTTAAATTGGTCGAAGGATAATAAGATATAAACTAAATGTTACTAAGATCTTTTATGTTAATTTTCTCAATATAAATGGATTGAATTCTGTATTACTGATTGAGTAAATAACTTAATTGTGATTTTTAGTCCGATTCTCTGTTAGGATAGAAACATAGAAAGGGGGGTGGGAACAATTTATGGTACACTTATGAAATTATGGATTTACGCGTACTTTACACCACTAGATACCAGCAGCGATTAGTTATAACTGTTACTTCTTACCTATAATTACATATATATGACTGTCAAGTATGGTCTTGTCTCGATAGTGTTAGTCGTAAAATGTTGAATGTTGCATAAATATAATTCGTGTGTGCGTTATATTTTTAACATAAATCCTTTTAATTACATCTCGGAGTTTGCACGCAAAATCTTACGTTGGACATTAGATAATTTTTTTAAATATCATATCTCTATAGCTCTCGTAAAATAGTTAAAAACGTATTACATGATTATTTCTGCAGGAGAATCCAACTGCTCCCAACTGATATGCGTAACAGTCAGCTTGTTATTTGTCGTAGTAACTGCAGGTAAAGTGACAGATCCGATTTTATTTTTGGTGTCATGATATGGAATTCACTACCTATGGATATAAAAATTGTATGAAAAATTAGCAATTTTAAAATCTGTAGCTACTTTAAATTATTTTTCTAGTCTGTGTTAAGTTTTTAGCACAACTCACTGCATCAACACGATTCCTTTATCTATACCTTAATCTTTTTATACCTGATTCACGCATCATAACTATTCCAACAGAGACAAAGTTTATCGCAGAAGATTATCATATTCTTATTGCGAAGGTCACATCCTTCGGGAAGAAATGTACCCGGAATGCAAGACTTCTTGATGAATCGCTTTCGAATCTTCTGGAAGATCTACCAATCATCGCGCTGATGATATTTCATCTAAATATTTTTTTTCGCAAATGCGAACGTGAAGCATTAGGTTCACTCAAAAATATGTAGTATGTATAACAAGAACTCTAACATATGTACATTGTGATGCCCTTCGTGATTGCTGCTTATTCCGCCTAACCTGAACGCGTATGCAATTAACTACAACAAGTGAATATAAAACAAAAGGCAAAAAACAAGATAACATTATGGAAAAGACGAAAACATAAAAATGTCTGGTAAAGGGAAATTGGGTTGATATTGTGGTCCATCGGTTGTATTAACTAGAATGCTGTCTGCTGAATTGCTTCCAGCACCTTGTATTAAAGACGCAGCACTTGGTAAAAATCTTACTATAATCTTTCGCCTATTAATAATATAATAAGTACGTTTCCCTGAATCGTCCTATGTAGGGCATGCAGAGAACAGAAGTAGTGCATTCTTTATGGTTATGCAATTCTTTATGGTTGCCCTCCTATTAATACCGTTTATCATGAAGGCAGCCATTGATTTGTTAATTCCAACAATCTTAACTATGAAGATTTTTTAATATAAAATAAAATGAGATAGCCTTTATTTACATAACTTAGTAACAATCATTCAGAAAAATATAATAAAGGCTCGAACTGTATACGCTAACCCATGTTATTGTCGTCCTTCCATTCGTATCCATGGCAACACATCACTTCGCTACATTTCACCATCCAAAATACGATAGTGAAAGGTAGCGCGGTACAAGTCACTCTCAGTCGACTCAACGCGGAAGAAAGTGAAAGGAAGTATTTCGGTAGCGTTTATCTGTCATTTTTCGTGCCCAGTGAACGCACGAAAGCGTTTGGTTTGGCGTTTTTTCTGTCGGTAAACGCACCCCATGTAGCTGGCTATGTCGACGTGTTCTCAGGCAGTGTCCAAATATATAGTGGAAAACGAGATTTTTGTCCCACCCACGAAGGAGTTACCCGATTTATCTCATTTTCGAACTTAATTTTACTTTTTTTTTTAAAGACTGTACAAAATTTCAGCTCTCTAAGTATACGCGTTCTCGAGTTTATCGTGCGCACAGACGGACGAACATGCAAAAATCAAAATAACTTTTAATATTATGCGTGGGTGTCCAATCCATTTTGCTCTACGATCATTATTTCAAGGTGTTACAAACGGAATCACAAACTTAGTATACCCTATAGATTTCATCTAGGGTATAAAAAGGGAATAGATTAGATCAACCGTAAATAATAAGTCTAAATAGGGATCATTAGGATTACTTTGTGCAATTAGAAGTACAATTAAATTAGTAGAGAGTAATAATACAATTAGTTTTGTTAAACAATAAGTATAATTAATCAATACTAAATTATCTTTGTTTACCAAGATAATAATGTAATTTGAAACAGTATACATCGAATTGAATGCATTCTGTAATAAATTAGAATCATGTATATAACCAAACCTCCCAACGCTCATACCGTCTGAATTCAATTCGTCTCAGAAACATCACCAACTTATTTTTTGATCTTCCAAATATTCATCTTCTAGGCCATACCGTTACATTCTCAACCAAGCCGATCTTAAATCTCGGCCTCCTCATGGACTCAGGCCTCACCTGGGAGCCTCAGATAAACAAAATTTGTTCTAGGGTATACACAGTTTCTTGCGATGCTTCTTCCTTGTCCACTTGCTAACATTACGAATTTAACACCCTAAAGTTGATATTCAAGGCCAGACAGTACCAAACTACATTACTAGACGTTTCACTTGGAGCGTCCTGAACAACCACAGAATTGTCCTTCCCAGGGTTCGTACGCAGTTCGGTGGGAAAACTGTGTTCCTGAGCGGAGCCGTTTATTGGAACCGTATGTCTGATGAGGCTAGACTCAGTGCCTCACTAAATTCATTTAAGTCTGAAGCTCTGGACTTCCTGACAGCAGCTATCTAATGGCCTTCTGCCTTCTATGCTACCACTAATTTCTGTGTCAATATTGTCTCCAATTTTCATTAATTTATACTTCAGTTGCCTCACAGCCTCCGGTCCCGGGCTTGGATTGGTTACCAGATATCCATCATTCAGAATCTTCAACTATCTGTGCTGCACCTTTATCTTGTCTTATTTTATTTTTTAAGCTATGCAGGTCTATTTGCCAGATGCACTTTGCACTGGACTATGCTATATTGTACTGTACTGTGCTGTACATTATGCTACTACTTCTATCTTGTTATATTTTATATGTACTATATATTATTCGCATTATTTTATTATTTGTTTTGCTAATATGTAAATCTACTATGTAACTTTCTAAGATGTGCCCAGCGCAATGCGTGCCTTTGGCAGGGGTACTCAAATAAATAAATGTTTATGTTTATGTTTATGAAACAGACCTGATATTTCACTTTTGCATTATATAATTTGGATTAAGTAGGCTCAATTTATCAGGGTATCTTTCTAGTTGCAAGTGTTTTGGTAACTTTGTAAGGTTACATATATAGCGTAAGTTGAAGTTTCTTCATAAATGAGATTGCCACGCGATTGATTGCTTTTATAGGCAGAAAATAGGTTCAAATTCAAATTCAAAGTTTGTTTATTAAATACCCCGGCATGAGCGCCACGTCACTGACGCTGGGTAAAGCGATAAGAGTATAATAGTATAACAGCATAGATTACATAGTTTGTTACAGAATAATAAATAGATTACATAGTATATTACAGAGTGTTAATTAGGTACACAGTTTGTGAAATTTTTAACGTATCCTTTCTCTTTTGGCAATAACATTTACATAACTTTCTTAATACTAATCCTGGATACGTCTATCTTCAAATATGTAGTTAAAAATGAAGAAAAAAAAGGAAGCATATAAAAATCGACAATTTATGAAAAAGCTTACCTGATACAAATATTCTGCGGTAGTAATTGTTCTAATTGTCATTGCGCCGAGCTCATTTTTTTCCATTGAAGTGAAGAATTGAGCTGGGCATCCTTATAACAGCTATATAGCATTAGAAACGGTCTAATTGATTCTTTTGTTAGGCTAGGAAACATATGTATAACAACTCAATCCGATAGAACTACAGAATAAAAGCTGCTGTAAGCAAACACTGCATTGAACTCGATAACAATTTAATATTGCAAGGGGGATCCCCTTCAAAATATGCCGAGTTCAAATCAAATATTAAACGCTCGATTAAAAAAGGACAAAAACTCTTGTTAAATTTTAGTGCAAAATAAAAAACCTTGGAACATTAAAACTTCAATTCAATTCAAAATATTTATTACATTACAAAACGCGACGCGCATAAGCACTGGGGTAGAGCGAACTTAAACGAAACTCACACGAAACTTTCAATCATAGCAATCAAGTCTGTCACTTTTATTTACCCTAGATTTTTAACCAACAAAGAACAAATTCAACTTCAATTACTTTCTTAAATTAAACGAAAACTACGGCAAGTGACATTTCCACTTTCAAAACATACCGAACAATTTGTAAAAAAATAAAGCATTTCTCTGATTGGATGGGTAGTCGAGTCGACCGCCATCTGGGAGAAAAAAAATTTACCATTTGAGAGGAATTCTGTAATATGCAATTTATATTTAAATTAAATTTGCAGTTTAATGAAACTAATCAAAAAAATCCCATTTTTTATATATTTATTAACTTTATTAATTTTATATATTTATTTGCCTTTGTTTAAATATTCATGAATTTGGAAAAAGTGGTCCACAAAAATTTCACACACACGAGAAGTTTTTTAAATAAGGAAGGAATTTTAGGCCGTTGTACTTAAGCCCGGTACGCTAGAGCCAAGGAATTTTTGTTCCTATACTAAAACTATGTAAAAAAAGTGTCATGGAATGCTCAAGGAATTTTTTTCTTGACCGATTCCTTGAGGTAGTACGCTAGAGAAAAGTAATTCGAACAGAAAAACTCTACTTCCCGATTGACAAAAAGATGTCGCTCTTTTACGAAAAATCGATTTATGTCAATATTTCTTGAAGAAATAAGTACCGATGCACTTATTTCTGTAAGGAATTTTGACGCTGGTGGAATAATTGAAAAATTAAACGAAGGAACGGCGATTTTGCAAGAGGTGTATCAATTTTAAAATGATAAATGGACGAACAAAAATTGTTTTACGTGTATCTTAATTTTTCATTGGAAATTATCCATTTCTTCACTTTCTGTATTATTTCTTTATTGTCAGAAATATCACACAATTGACAAATCCAAATTTTCAAAAATTCCTTGACCTAATGTCAAATTTTCTTTAAGAAATAAGTGGAAAAATTCCTTGACCTAATTCCTTGGCTCTAGCGTACCGGGCTTTAAGCGTACCAGCATAATAATGTTGCTACGCGTAGTTCCGATTTCCGATTACCGAATTTAATTGTATGGATTTAATTAAAGTTACCTACAGTTTTTGATATAAACAATAACTGTGTCCCGAATTCACAGAACGTAATGATAATTAAATTATTAGCCATAGCCCACACAGAGAAGGATATTGACACTTTTTACGAGTGAGAAGTATAGGAGAAAGTCCGTGCTACCAAGTTTCGATCGGGAGTACGGGCAGCATACCAATTACCATGTTTACATGCAGAATTGAAAGATCGAGTCGAGATTGAGTTGAGTTTTCGACTCGTGTTTTTGAGCACGCAGGGTTGAGATATTGAGTTGAAAACGGGTCCAACTATAGTTGAAGTGACAGTCAAACATTATATTATTTATGATATTTTTTGTGATGAAGATATAAAAGTTAAAAATTTTGTTTAAATAAACAAAATAAACTCACAATAAATACACAGCATACCAACATTTTCGAGTAAAGAATGAATAAAATAAATACCAACTGTAAGCTGCCAACTCGACTACTCAATCCGCGTTTATGGGACACCATTTCGACTCGACTACGCCAGCCAAGCGCGGTCGAGTGGATCCAATTTCAACTCGAGCCGCGTATACATGGAGTTGAGCCCGAGTTGAACCAGGGTTCAACCCTGCATGTCAACATGGTAAATATTACAGCAAGCCGGCCTTTATGAAATTGCGTAATTTCTGCAATTTCTGATTGGACGGCTTTACAGATGTTTACCTGCGATTTGAGGTGATAATATAATAATTTAATAATTACGTGTTGTGAATTTGTGATACAGTTATTGTTTATATCAAAAACTGTGACTTAATAGAACACGCACACAATTAATTTCGGTCATTATATAAGGAACTACGGGAAGCAACATTATTGTTATCATACGTCTAACCCAAGGGAAGGAAATTCCTTCCTTCCTTAAAAAGTTCTCGTCTGGGTTGGGCCTTATATTATCACCTCAAATTGCAGGTAAACAACTTTAATACCCTAGACACACAGCACGAACTAATGAATCATTTGTACTAACTATTCATTAAAATGCCGTGTGTCAAATTGTATATGTCATTATAGCTCGAAAATCAGATGATAATGAAGTGCATTAATGAAGTGTTTTCCTCCTTCATTATAGCTATAATGAGGAAAAATGTGCTAGATTTGACATATAATGTAAATCTGGAGCTCCGCTGTGCATCTGCCGATTTGAAAAATAAGAAGAAGAAATGCAAAGAAATGCAAATCACAAATTATAATATTAATATTTTTTTTAATATAATGTTTTTCTCATTTGTTAATTGTTAAATTCGAAAATAAAATAAATGAAAACAAAGTTTATCGCGTTAATTCGATTCATATTGCTTCTTTAAGGTGATAAGTTTATCAAAACCAGTTTGACAGCTCAACTTAATTAAAGAAATGGCTGTGTGTCCGCAGTTTATAATGAATCATTATAGACTAATGAGTCGTTAGTTATTTCTTCATTAAGAGTGCTGTGTGTCTAAGGCATAAGGCTGAATTACAATGGACACAACGGAACGCAACTGAACGGAGAGAAATGTCAAACCGGTTTTCTTTGTATGCTTTTCAAATGGAGTTGCTCACAGTGGACGGACGAAAACGCAGTCGTACGCAACAAGTTTAATAAAATCTGAAATTAACGGAACTGAACGGATAAACATAACCTCAAATTAGCTTTGGGACTGTTTATTTTGTTTCGTCAAGTGAAACTGTGCTGCGGTAAGTGTGTAATAAGCAGATAGGAAATGGAATGAAAAAGGTTTTTTGATTTGATCAATATTTGTTTATAAATTATGGGTCATACTTCACTGTTTCTTTCAATTAACCATGCGTCCATTGTAAGCAGCTAACATTGACGTGCGTTTTACTGCGTAAAGTTGACATTTCCCAGCGTTCAGTTGCGTTCCGTTGCGTCCATTGTAATTCAGACTTTACAATCGGCCGACTAGAAATTTCGCATTTATAAAATGGCCGAATCAATTTCCTTTTCAGTAGAATTGGTATGCTGCCCTTTCTCCCGGTTGTAACTTGGCATTTAGAATATTTTCCTACCCGCGAATACTTCTCATCCGTAAAAACTGCCTATAATCTGCTGGGTGTGGGCCCTGACAATCATTAGTAAAACTTTGACGTATGTGTTAATTGGAGCAAACAAAGTGCTTCATTTTTACGTTTTGATAAAAAAAAAAGAAGTAATACTTCAATTAATTAAAAAAAATGCAAATTACCGTAGAAACAGGAAATGTTTACCAGCCTTCGTGCATTAAAATACCTCGTAATTGAATGTGGTGAATTTATAGAGGAAACCTTTAGTTTTTTTTTAATGATGAAGTTCGTACCTACAGCACTAGTTAAATCATCAGTAAATTATTTTCTTGCGATTTTACCAGCGCTAAAATTTGTATGGAAATGACACATCACTCGAAGGGTCTTAACAGTAAATTTTACCGTGACGAGTTAATTAGCAAAAATCAATTTTTGTACAAGTCTGAATAATTCAATTTAACCTTAAAAGCGGGATAAAAGTTTAAAAAAACAAAAACAAATATAAATAAAACAACAAAGCAATAGTATTAAGCGGCTGCATCTCTTTTTAACTTTGGCAGTTCTGACAGGTATTATTATATTGTCATTTCGTGCATGCTTTGTGTGCGGGAAATTTATTAAAAAAAAAAAACTGCGACAAATTGTTTTGGTCAAAAGTTATTTCTGCCGTAGAAATTTTTTTGCAAAATAACTGAAGTTTTTAAGTCAACTTTAAAGACAAAAACTTAATGATTGCGTTGCATGCGTTAATGCGTTGACAGCTAAGTTAAAATATGGATTTAATTTTGAGCTTGACCAAATTAGCAAGGTTTTGAACGCACAAAAGTTCAAGACTTTTTAACTTGAGGATTTACATTATGATGACATCCAGTTTTTACAGAAATTGTGAGGGAGATAGTTTATTGAAATTTAAATGCTGTGGAAGTAATCATCGCAATACCTCACACGTACAGTTCCCTCTACTTTTTATGGCAAAACTCGCAAACTGTCAAACTGTCTAATTGGAAACTGTCAAGTTTTTAATCGTTTTTTCGTAAATATTTAAAGACGGATCATGAAAAGAAGTATACTTTTACAAATTCTAAAATATTGCATGAATGCACGAAAGAGTTCGAAGCAAAGGATGAGATTATATGGAAAAAAATTGTCGCAAAATATCAGATGATGCTGTAATATTCAGTTCTACAATCAATATTTTGTACTATAACGAAATTTTTTATTTATTATTTATTTCATATAGTAAACAAAAAGTTCAGTAACTAATTTGCTAATATGTAAACGTCAATCCACTTCATCCACTCAAGTGCTCACATGAAAATAATTCCGCTCCACTACCGAACTAACGCCGGTGAAGATAGTTCCAGTCCGGTTCGTGTTCACATGACGGATTATCTCAAAGGCGGAATAATTCTAGCAAATTATAAAGGAAAAAGGACCACTGAAGTCAATCTGTGAACACACTACTCTCTGCTTGTGGACAGAACACTACCTCAGAAATAACTTCAATATTTTCTATGAAGTAATATTTAATAACTTTCAATTTCGCAATATTTAATTACAAACTCAAAACTTACTTTGTTTTATTTCGACAAATAATTTTACTTGACAGATATGTATATGCCATAAAATTATAGTAACAAAACAGCAATATGGCAGCTCCAGTAGTCGAAATTGACAAATTAGGGTTGCCAATCACAATGTTTTAGTTTCAGTAACTATAAAAACTCCCTATGCTTGAGGTCTTTTTATGCAGCCAGTGACAAATCAACGTCCGGAAAAAATTCAGGACGCGTTTGCTTCTCTCGTCACTCGTAAATAAATTTCCGTATACAATGTGCTATCTCCCTCACAATTTCTGTAAAAATTGGATGTCATCATAATGTAAATCCTGCAATAAAACGCAACGAGGTAATAACTAAAGGAGATGCAATCATATGTACGATCGGTGCACATGAGCGTACCCAAAATTGCCCTGCATTTGTGTATGTTTCATTCCATGCCATTTTTTGTCTTTGCTGTCAAATTCATACTTAGGTTTGGTTTATTTTGGGCTTGACGTATTGACGCAGGAAAACCTGTGAAATAACCGAAGGGGCACGAAACAAATATTACTCAGAAACTTTTTACCGCTGAACTTTTTCTTTTTTAATTATTAACTTTTCTTATGTTCATGTTTTCAAATTCTGTAAATACTTATATGAAAATAAAAGCAAATAAAATTGCGCACAAGTTGTACAATTTTAATTCCTTTCCCTATCTCGTTCCTGCCGTGCTGTGCTTTGCATCATAGGATATCCCCTGGAGCTTGGCTTATTCCCATTAAAATTTTGGCGCGTGTTCTGTGACGTAATTTCGTGACTAATGTACATTTCTATAGGAAAGACAGAGAGAGCGCGGAGTGTATTGTCAAAGTTAACTTAAGTTAAAGTTAAGAAGCAGGCGAGATTTCCGAATGTTTTACATTTAAAATGTTCACGGGAAGAAATGAAAGAAAGAAAAAAAACATAAAAAAAATCAAACTCTCATAAAATGTTCTGTTGCTATCATGAAATATTGAGAGATTTTGGTCACATGTTGTTGCTGTAACGGACACATGTTGTTGCTGTAATCTTATGATATTTGAACAGCACTTGCTTCTGTTTACATTAATTTTGCTCTGAAGATATAAAGTGAGAGAAACTCATGCTGGCCAAAGCGAAATTTATCTTTTTCTTAAATAAGTGAGGTAGTGTAACCCGAAGTGCATTATTATGAATAGTTCGATAGGATTTTCAGGGATTCAATACGATTTTGTCGTTCGGGTGATACTACGCTCTCTCGATTTTTGTTCTTAACTGGTTGTCTCAGTTGCACTATAATAGTGCACAGCTAAGTTCTTTTCCCTCATTAATGCAAAAGACGAAAGTATATGATATTACTTGTTTCATTCTAAAAAATATGAAATTTTTCAATTTTGTTCGGCTGATTCCTATCGTCTTATTAGGTTATCTTTGAAAATACTCTCTTTCCTATAGGAATTCGGTATGAATTTATGTCACATGTGTCAAAATCTATTGAGAATAATTCTCTGTACCGTTGTCTTCATGCCCGGATCTATAGGGGGCACTCGGGGGCACTTGCCCCGGGCGCTAGTTTTAAAGGGGCGGCAATACGACGGACTTCTGAACGCATAACTAAACGAGAAAAAAATTTAATTACAAGAATTGGAAAATTTTTTCAGACCATACTTAACACTTTTGTCTTCTTTTCAGAATCTAAAAGCTGCTTTGCTGATATCATACTTTTAATTGTGCTTATACCTATACAGTCAATCAGTTTACTGTCTATAAAATTTATGTCTGTAAGCCTCTGTAGGTTAATTGAACTAAAATTTAGGCTAAATTCTCAAATTGTACCTTTGTATCATATGAAACGAATTCAAAAATTGTACAAAAGTGGATGGCAATCCTATGTTCCACATCATCCACCAATCCTACCTCGAATGTAGACAGAATAGACAGTAGACACAAGCACAGAGTTGCTAGAAAATATTTCTATGCCAGCTAAATTTAGTCATTTTAACCGGAATTAAGTCCCTTGAATCTGATTAAAAAATCGGATAAATCCCTTCAACCTGAACGGCAGTTTGCCAGAATTCGTACCCAGAGTTTTTTTTAAACCGTCTCAAATTTTAGTAGTTTTAGACGAGAAGATCCATATTGAAAAGCGGTAAAAATAAAAAACTAATCTGTAAAATAATTTAAATTTTTAATTTGTTATCCTTGTATTAATAATACCGGAGACAGGCATACAATATCAATATTGCATTTTGCGCTCAACCGAAAGCCTGTCTATATATACTGAAAAACAGCTCGATATATGCTCCGTGTACACTCAGTATGTGGTACATTGGAGCTCAATATTGAAATTGCGAAACGTACGCGTTATACGAGTTTATTGCAATATGACCCTAGTTATAAATCATAGTCATTTAATACACTAACCTTTTAGAACCGAATTTAATACTGCAATGTTCGCTACAACACTTGTCAAATTGAAGTGTCTATTTCGTTTTTATTTTTCATATATACAAGTAATTTCACAATATCTGCTCGCGTTTTGTACGTGCGCGGAACTTTCTTAAGGCAAATAACAAATCAAGTGATAAATCAAATGTAAGTTCTCTAATTAAATTCTTAGTATCGTAAACCGCAAGTGTGTCTCTGAAATTTTAAATTGCAATTGACATAATTGGACTATCAATACACAAATATTGATATTGCAAGTCTGTCTCTGGTATAAAATAACCTGTATTTGTAATGATACGATTTTTTACTTTCATTTTATTTTAAAAAAGTTTGAGATTCAAACGACATTTAAGATCTATGATGGATCTTAATTTTTATTTGAATTTCAAATTCTAATTATTTAAAAATCATTTGTTTGAAATACAAATTGTCTTTAACAATTCTGGTTCTAGTTCCAAGGTATGCAGTATAAATTGGTCATCTATCATATACATATGATGCCTAGTATAAAAAGAAGATTTCGGCATATACTTGAAAACGTCGATGGTAAAAAAACTCGAATAGATTTCGTATTTCGAATTCATTTCGCTACTTTCCTGCCAATTGTTTGCATCTACAAGTTTCTTGCTCGCATTTCTGTGAGCAAACAAATGCAATAATCATAATTTGCAGCAGTGAAAGCAATCAGTGCCAATAGTAAACTTTGTAGCAGTTTAAGAATTAAGTAAGTTAAGAAAGTTTAAACAGGTGGTAGCCAGTGCTGGAACTTCTACTGCATGTGAAGTAGATTTACTACACTTTTGAGAATTATGGAAAATAAGCAACAAATATGTAATTAAATTACCAATCAAGTAATTTTGCGATATACCGATATGTTTCATCAAAAGTTTCTTAGTTTTTCAAAAGTTTGATAATGGACAATCATATGATTATCTCGAGCTTTTGTGGGAAAATATTAAAAGTTCTAATAAGAATTAATTTGTATGTAAGCCATAGCAATTTGCAAAATTATCATCAAAATGAAACTATTTGCCTCAATATTGATATATTTATAATGAAGTTATGTCAATTGCAATATAGAATTTCAGAGACACACTTGCTGTTTACGATACTGAGAATTTAATTGGAGAACTTACATTTGATTTATCACTTGATTTGTCATCTGACTTAAGAAAGTTCCGCGCACGCACAAAACGCGAGCAAATATCGTGAAATTACTTGTCTATATGAAAAATAAAAATTAAATGTCAGAAAAAGTTGTACCCAACATTGCAGTATCAAATTCGGTTTTAAAAGGTTCATGTATTAAATGATTATGGTTTATAACTAGGGTCTTATTGCAATAAACTGGTATATCGCGTACGTTTTTCGCAATCTCAATACTGAGTTCCAATGCATTACATACTGTGTGTACACCAAGCTTATACCGAGCTGTTTCTCAGAATGTAGAGACAGACTTGCAGTTGAGCGCAAAATGCAATATTGAAATTGCAAGTCTGTCTCCGGTATTATTAACACAAGGATAACAAATTAAAAATTTAATTGTGTTAGCGACTAGTTTTTTATTTTTGCCGCTTTTCAATATGAATATTTTCGGCTAAAACTACTAAAATTTGAGACGGTTTCAAACAAACTCTGGGTAGGAATTCTGGCAAACTGCCGTTCAGGTTGAAAGGATTTATCCCATTTTTTACTCGGACTCAAAGGCCTTAACTCCGTCTAAAATGGCTAAATTTAGCTGACATAAAAATAATTTTCTGGTAACTTTGTGCTTGTGCCTACTGTCTAATATTCTGTCTATATTCGAGATAGGATTGGTGGATGATGGGGAACATAGGGTTACCAGCCCCCATTGTACAATTTTTGAATTCATCTCATATGATACAAAGTTACAATTTGAGAATTTAGCCTAAATTTTAGTTTAATTAGCTTACAGAGGCTTACAGACATAAATTTTGTAGACAGTAAACTGATTGACTGTATAAGTATATGCACAATTGAAAGTATGATATCAGCAAAGGAGCTTTTAGATTCCGGAAAGAAGACTGAAGTGTTAAGTATGGTCTGAAAAAAATTTCCAATTCTTGTAATTATTTTATTTTTCCCGCGGACGGGAATCGAACCTACACTTGTTAGAATCGGTCAATGATGGAGAAATAAGAATTTTAAGAACTTTTATTTTTTTTAATGATTCTAAATCAAATTTATAAATACAAGAAAAAAACAACCGCCTCGTCCGGGATTTGAAACCGGGACCTTCCGCTTGCCGGGCGACTGCTCTTACCACTGAGCTAACGAGACAGATGATTTTCCCTCTTGCTTAGTAGGCTAGTTACAAATTTGATAAATGCAAGAGGGAAAATCATCTGTCTCGTTAGCTCAGTGGTAAGAGCAGTCGACCGGCAAGCGGAAGGTCCCGGTTTCAAATCCCGGACGAGGCGGTTGTTTTTTTCTTGTATTTATAAATTTGATTTAGAATCATTAAAAAAATAAAAGTTCTTAAAATTCTTATTTCTCCATCTTGTAATTAGATTTTTTCTCGTTCAGTTATGGGTTCAGAAGTCCATCGTATTGCCACCCCCTTGATACTAGCGCCCGGAGCAAGTGCCCCGCATACCCCCTAGAGCATGTACATTTCTTTTTATCACATAAGAGACCATCATTGCAAATTAAAGAGGGTGTGCTCAACTTCAAATATTCCGAAAATGTATAAAAACAGTCATTTGGCTTCCGGTAGGTATAATATCGACTCAGAATTTTGGCGGAGACTTGCTGCAACACAATACGTATTCTTTATCATTTAAAAATATGTGTTGAATATACCAAAAAAGAAATTATTGAGCCGGAGCTTCAAGTAAAAAATTCGTATTTTATAAATTTGTTAATACAAAATTTATTAATTTATGGTTTATACTTATCACATTTTTATGCTTGTTACACTTATGAATATTATTCAGAGCCTGAATATAAGTGAGGTCCGACTGGAAACTTTTATATTTAAAAAATAAATTTCAATAATACTTTTAAATTTTGTTTTTAAAAGTAAAAGTTAAGAGTAAATTTTTATTGTACGAAATAAAAGTTTAAGTCTATTCAGACCTTTATCTAACAAAACACTTTTTGAGAGTATTTCGAGACTTTTATATCATAAAAGTCTTTTTACGAGTCTTTTGAGACTTTTATTTTATAAAAGACGGCAATGAACTAGTTCGTTGCTTTTACCTATTTTTTATGCTTCTTAGGTTAGTGTCAGACTCAGCGAAGCATTAATATAGTAACATATGGGCAATAGTGAAAATCTTTAAAAGTCGGAAGAGGCTGTAAAATATCGGAAATAACAGAGCCAATCAGGGAATCGGAATTAGAAAAATACGATAAATGGGGGAATCTGGCAGCCCTGGCTATAACTATTAGCGATAACAATCAGCACTTTTTTTGCTGTAAATCTACACTTTTTAAAAATGTTCAGACCCACCCCACCCCACTCAACACTGGTATGTACCGCTTTTGGTACATTGTACCAACCATGCACTCAAAGCGTTGCCATACATACGGTAATTACCGTAGTTTCAAGGTAATTGTACAAGAAAGCTAGCCTACGGTTGAACGAAATTACCTTGTATGATACCTACGGTAATTTTAAAATAAAACATTTTAAAGCAAAGAAAATTTCATTCAATTCGCAAAGTACGCTAAGATATTTAGTAAAGAGTAAAGCATAATGAGAGATTAAAAGTTAGAAAAATGTTGTTTTTAACACCAAAGTATAAATAAATATAAAGTAGAGACTGAGGCGAAAAAAATTGGAAATTTTCCGTGTTTTTTAGACTGAAAGAGGTAATCTCATATACTTTTGTCTTTTGCATGAATGGAGGAAAAGAACTTGGGTATGTACTATTGTAGTGCAACTGAGACAACGAGTTCAAAACAAAAATTGAGAAAACATAGTATTACCCGAATGATAAAATCTTCTTGAATACATTCAAAATTATTTCGAACTATTCATAATAATGTACATTGGGTAACCCTACCTCCATTTTGCAAGAAAAAGATAAATTTCGCAATGAACAACGCACTAAAAGGAGATGTATAATTTCTGTCAAATAAAATTCCCAGAATCCAGCATGAGATTCCCCCACTTGAGCAAAACAAATGAAAACAGAAAAAGTGCTGTTCACATATCATAGGATTACACTAACAAACATTGGAATTGTGCGAACAACATTGGGACAATTCCTGAAATTCGTGTTTTCATAAAAGAGCGGGAGCATTTTATGAGCGTAAAATCAGAACACTCCGCCCATTCTCTCTTATTTACGAAAATAAATCATTTGCCATTCCATTTCGTTGCATGTAATCTTCGCATTCACATTTTTTGTCTTATTCGTAAAATGTTCAGAGTGTTTGATTTTTTTTTTTGATTTTTTTCTCTTCCTTCCTTCTTTTTCTCGCCGTGTACATTTAAATGGAAAACAATCGGAATACTCTTCCGTGTCCTTTCTTTTATTTAATTATTCTTTGACCGCACTCTATAGAGGATGCGTTAGAATTGAAGACTTATATTTACTGCCTAGTGTTGGTTAACGGTTTGTACAGAAATCTTGGAATGATTCAGGACTCTTCTCGAAATTGAAATTATGTTTATAAAAGATCTGGAGCAATTGATTCAACAATGAACCTGTTTAGATCATTTAGAACTAGTTTTACGTAACACTTATATGCGGTGATCTAAATATGCCGGTATCTGAAGCGGAATCGACCTAAAAAATTAGTATTAAACGTAGAAATAAATCTCACATAAGGAAGTGCTTTCAATCTTATTCATCAATGGAGAAAATATCCATTTAGTTTTAATAAAAATGAGTTGAATTAAGAAGGAACAAAATGCGAACTGCTCGAAAGAAAGTATTTCGGATGATAACAAATTTAGAAATTTGAAAATTTTTACATTTTCTTCAATGCTCCATTCTCTTCTCTTATGCATGAGATAAACTCAAAATATTATTTCTCATTTTCCTCGTGAAGTATGTACATAATAGACAGATCTGCCAAATTTGACAACTGTCAAAGCCTTAATACGAGCGGACTAAACGGCAGCCCGAATAGTAGGTAGGTACTATGTAAGTCGACTTACGTAAAACTAGTCCTAAATAGCTCCGATCTAAAAGTACTCAATCTTTCATTATTATCTTGTCACGTAGGAAGTGGATGTATTTTTAGACAATAAACGATTCTAATGAAAATCAGGGTTGTAAATGAGCGGACTCATTTATCATATCAACTCATCGCTCAACTCAGGATTTGAGTCCGCTCAACACTTGAGCGGTGGTTTATTGCTCGAAATATGAGCGGACTCACTGGTTGAGCGGACTCACTGGTTGAGCGGACTCACTGGTTGAGCGGACTCACTTCTTGAGCGGACTCACTGCTTGAGCGGACTCACTGCTTGAGCGGACTCATTGCTTGTGCGGCTTGAGCGGACTCAAGTCTTGAGCGCACTCACTGCCTGAGCGGACTCATAATTTGAGTTGAGCGGACTCAAATGAGAGAATATGATTTAATAAAGATTGAAACTGAAATTTCAATCAAATAAGAAAAGATTATAAAAAAAGTAATTCATTATATTATATTTTATTAATTTAGCTTTTGCTAATTTTCTTAGCCAACATTTCTTCTTCCTCTCAATGTACAACTGTACTTATTCAATAATGTGTAAAGACCGTGTGTATTTCCTATACTTGAAAATGAGATGATTCAATTTATGGCGATTCTACTTATAATTATCCATAGAAATACTTAGATTTATTGAGAAAGTAATATGCACATGAGGAAACTCAGTTTTGTGAATTGTATTTAAATTTTACAGCCGAAAATAAGTGTTAACTTCAGACTTTAAAAATTCTTTTGTTATGACCATTATTATTGCCTTTCTATGATTTTTATATCATATAGAAAATCTATAGGGTCTCTCTACTAAGCTTATCATTCTGTTTGTGACGCGTAGAAAAAAAATTCTTGTAGACCAAAATGGATTGAACACCCACGCAGAACCGGTTGAGAAATTTATTATTTCCAGAATCAATGAAAGCCTGGAATGTTTCGACATCAATACGCAATCCCCAAATTAACAATGAAGCCATTTTGGGATTCAGATTGTGAAGATGACCAAAATTCAATGGTGGGTCAAAAATTGTTCTTGGAGTATAATTTTTCCACAGACAAAGCCTCGCACTGCCTAGTAGTGCTTCGGTAGAAAGATTGTTTAGCATAGGAAAACTAACGTTAACTCCTAATAGATGTAGTCTAAATTACGAAAATTTTGAAATAATACATATCAATTATTAAGTAATTATAAAAAATTACTTTTTGTCTACAAAAACTGTAAAAAACTGTCAAATTTGGAGGATAACTGGGGAAAATTGAAAAACTGCACAGCTACCAAAAAAACTGTCATTTACAGGAATAACTGTCAATATGACAACGCGTCTTTTGTCTTATTCGTAAAATGCTCAAAGAGTGTTTGATTTTTTTTTCTCTTCCTTCCTTCTTTTTCTCGCCGTGTACATTTAAATGGAAAACAATCGGAACACTCTTCTGTGTCCTTTCTTTTATTTAGTTATTCTTTGCTGTGAGTCCGCTAAAATTTCGAGCGATGAACCACCGCTCAACTGTTAGCGGACTCACGCTTGAGTTGAGCGATGAGCTAGTCAAAATTTGAGTCCTTTACATCCCTGCTGAAAATGTTATATCAGTGGCAGTGCTGTCGTTTGTACTCCGATCGGAGTATTTGTACTCCGAAAACTAATAGCGTACTCCGGTACTACTCCTTTTATAAAAGTACTCCGCTTTTCATTTCTTCATACTTAAAACTTCTATATATGTTGCTAGCAAATAATGTAAAAGGTTTTATTCACCTTCATTTAAAACTATACATTCGTAGTAAATTTTAGTAATAAAATCTATCAACGAGTCCGGTTGAAAAGTTAGTTTGGTACTACGTGTAATCTGAGTTTTAGCCTATTACACCTAACCTATCTAGTCATGTCATTATGATTCAGTCGTTAAACGCTGTGATAGATTTTTATGAATTGAATAATGACCGCTCTCTGCTTGAAGAACTTCAGAAAATTCTATTCTAGTCCAGAAAACGTTTTTTTAAATCGCTCTTTGCCTTTTCCTATGTCGTTTCTATTATCTTCATTTTCCTTCTCATAAAAGTTAAGTCCAGTAAATTTTTCGTGGGAGGTTGGGTTTTTGTTTATGATTCGGCGAAGGTATTTAGTAATTTAATTAAATTAAATCAATTGTTTACTTTAATTCAAGTGTTGTAAAAGCGCTAATTTTTTGTAATAAAGCAATATAAAATTTTTTGAACTGTGACACAAAGGAAAAAACTTGAAAATAGTTCCCAATTTTCAAAATACGAAATTCAAGGAGCCTACGTACCATCTATGTGGAACATTTTAGGGACGACGATTAAGATTGTCTTCTTTTGTTGAAAAACTAACGAAATATTTTGTCAGTATAAAGCTGATTTTTTGTATAAGTTTTTTTTTTTTTAATTTTGTATGTAGATGTAGACCCCCGTCGATTTAATATAACAGTTTAGTTTGCATGATCAGATTGACTTCTTGTCGACAATTCCACAGAAACAGTGGTATTTGATTAAAGAGCACAAATTTTGCAAAATACGAAATTCAAGGAACCTCCAGCTAACACCATATTTTTTAATTAATGTTCATAATGTTGTTAATAAGAAGTTAAATTTTTAAGTTGGGATCTCAATGGGTTTCGAAGCGATATCATTTTTTTTAATGAACTGTTAATGTTACTAACAACATCATTAATTTAAAAAAAAAGCAAGGAAAAATTAAGGGAATGCATTTGAAGATATTCAAGGATAAAGGATATATTTATTATCCTTAATTTTTTCTTCTTCTAAACGTCATATCTTTTTTATAATGATCTCTTAAGAATTGTACTTTCATCTTTAAAATAACCTACAGGTTATGTCACTGTGATAATCAAAACCAAAGTTATGTTTTTTTTTAAATATAACTCAGCAGACTAAAAATCGGCGTATTTTAAGGATTTCAAAGTCCTTTAATTAAACCAGCATGCGGCGCATCACAAAAATAAATAGTTGAATTCTTATCTCATAACTACTTAAAAAACGAGATTGGTGATGGTCGCGTTAGCAAAGTGCGAATTTTTATCGATTTCCTGTGGAATGACCCTAATGAGTATCGACCATTATTTATAATGACCGAAAAGTTCTTTCAGATATTATAGTTTACTAACTATTCCATATTTATCGGGGAAACAGAATTTCATACAGAACTGTAAAGTGCAGAGTAAAAATCTAATGTGATCAAAATCACTTTCGCTAATGAAGGAGTAAGTGTCAAAGCATCCAAAATGTATGTCAATTCTTGGCAATATTGCAGACATACCTAGTATTAAAATTTCTAAATGTAGTGGTTGTGGTGCAAGCAATATGAATATGACAAATCTATGCAAGGCAATCTAGAACAATGCCTGGAAATTCAACAAACATAAATAATATAGATAACATAATTTCTAGTATGTATAACGAAGACCGGATATGTCAAGAAACCATTCGTAGAAATTCTATGGAAGCTGTTTTGTCGCCAACAAAATGTAATACTTACAAGAAACAAACTAAGCGTGTTCAAAATTTTTGTTCTGTATGTACGCAGGTTTTGGCGGTTTTGTAAAATATGTTTTAAAGTTATTGCAAACAAGTAAAGAAACTCGAATTGGTCTAAGACCCATTCTTACGATATCGCAGATGAATTCCCGTATGTATTTTCGTATGGTCACCCATCTATGCAAGTTTGATTTTTGAACAGATTTTTGACAGATAAAATGATTATAACTAATTTTATAGGTTTTCATATTCTGAAGAAGTGTTCAATACATGAAAACCATATAGGATTGATCGTTTTCATAGTACCTATACGTAAAAATCCTAAATTTTTATATCACAACATCAAGAAGGGGTTACCCCATTTAGTCCATTTTTGAAATTATATTTGCTATTTTTATGAAAACACTATGTACAAAATTTCAGCTCTCCATGTCGACGAGTTCTCAGACAATATCAAAATATATACATAGTGAAAAACGCAATTTTTGCATGGCAACTCTACGAAGGAGTTACCTATATGCAAAATTTCAACTCTCTAAGTACACGCGCTCTTCTGTTATCGTGAGGATGGACGGACGGGCGGACAAGCAAAAATCAAAATAATTTTTAATTTTATGCAAGGATGTCTAATTCATTTTGCTGTACCAGAATTATTTCTGTGCATTACTAATTCAAATATTGTAAAAGATTTGAAATGCAAAAAAACTTAAAGCGACTGAAATTGTCAATACAATTTTTCATGATGACTGTATTAAAATCCTTACAAATATTTTGAAAATTCAAAAGTTTTCAATAATTAAATAATTAAACTATGATCGAATTTATGTATTTTATTATTATTATTATTTTATTACACCTGTATTGATTTGCTTTATGCAGGTATGCTTTTCTCAAGAATAGCTTTTCATAACAGAACCTTTTAACTTCACGCAAGTATGATCTGAATGAAAGCGATTAATTAATGAATCTTTTTAATTTTTTTATCAACAGCTGTCAACTAACTTAAGAAATTCTTACTGCTGAAAAAAAAAATTCATGGGAAAATCTTAAAATAATAACCAGTTGTTTCTATATACAAAAAAATATATAAATAATAATAATAGGAGATATATAAAGATTTATTTAAAAATCTAAATATGAATCATTTTAATGAAAATTAGTTTTATTCACATTAATATGATTTCTGAACATCCCATTCTAATTAAATTTAATTCATTTTAATTTCGTAGTCGTGTACTCCGTTTTTTCCGAAAGTACTCCACTTTGGCAGCAAATTGTACTACTCTTGAAATTTTCCAAACGACAGCCTGAAGGCTTAAACACAATTCCGACTACAGAGCGACAGAACTACAGACGACAGCGAAAATATCGTTGCGAAACAGGCAGTCGAAAACTTGGGAACACAATTGCAACGACAGGCGGTGAGCGACGATTGTGAAAGAAGAAGATATTGAAATTTCATTTGTTAAATGTTTCGAGCGTTTTAAAAGAAATTTTTATCAAGAATATTTTATATTATATTGAAAGAAATGCAATGGACCAAAGTGTGAAAAAAACTGGAATGCTAAGTACATTAAACGCTTTGAAATATCCATCCAACCCACGTCTTTTTTGTCCACTTTCTTACCTGTCGTGTAAACTATAAATTGTTTTGTGGATTTCGCATTTCCTCGATCAATTTTTCCTCAAAGCTCATTATTTTAAAATTACCGCGGCGTGCTACCCCTGAAAAAGACAAAAGTGAATCCACAACCATTTCATTCCATTAATTTTGTTAGTAGACTGAGCGACGACGGCAAAATTAGAAATTGATCAATCCCGGCGAAAATGTCGTCGATCGCTCGTCGGTCGTCGCAATTTGGTGCATTCGCATAAGATGAGGCTAAAGGCCAAAACACAGTGGGAGCGACACAACAAAGTCGCCGTAAATTGGTTGCTGTCAAAGATTCGAATATATGGAAGTCCCATATACTTAACACAACAGTTGCCAACAAAAAGTTTGGGAAAATCTCTAAATTAGTCGGCAACATAATTGACATTTCTGTGTGGACAGTGAATAATTGACATTCATGTTATGTGGATTTGGTTATTTTTTATAAAGAATAGCAAATTAAAAGATTGTAGTAAATAAACTAGTTATTAAAAACTTTAATAAAATTAATTTGTTTAATTAGCTTGAGAAATTATGAGTTTTGAGGAGGAATTTATAGAGAAAAATGGGGAAAAAGTTATGCTGTACGATAAACGTCATCCCTTGTATGGCAATCTCATCTTCTTTTTTTTAGCTTTTTCTTTATGCTTTTACAATTTTAAGAAAGCCGCATAAGCTATACTAAAGATTTTTCTTAGTTCTTTCCTTGTTTCCATTTCTTTTACAATAAATAAAACAATGACTGCTGTCAAAAACATTTGTCGAGTCGCGTCCACTGTGTTTTATGCCCAATCTACAATGCATGGTTAAACCACGTCGTCAAAACGATATGGATTTTTGTGTTTGCTTCCTACTCTTGCATTTGAAAATTTATGCTTGCAAAAATGTCCGTTGTTCTCTCTCATTCATTTGACGACATGAGCACGAGCTTAAAAACGATATAGGAATACCTCAGGTGTATTCAGCATAATTTAGAACCATGTAGGGGAATTTAGAACAAAACAGCTGTAAACTGGAACTTGCTGAACTTGCTTGCTGAAAGCAATATTTTATATTATTCGACTTGTCCCAAGCAATTTCTTAGTTTACTAAGTTACTATATCATAGTATAAATTATTCAGACCAAATACTCCTTTGATGTAATTCTGCAATGAAATCGAGGAAGCAATTACATTTATGATATTGACAATTGTTTAATTTGGCAGCTTACCACTACTTACATATTTCGTGTATTTATATGCATTCTTCAGCAAACGATATCGTTTTGACGACGTGGTTTTACCATGCATTGTGATTGGGCATTAAATGCGATATTGTTGCCAACATTGTTATTGTTGTGTCGCTCTCACTGTGTTTTGGCCTCATTGACAGCGAACCGTCGTTTGTCGTCGCAATTGTGTTATTTTATAATAAAAAATAATTTAATTTGGTAGTAAAAATTCCGCAGTGAAAACAGAATTTTCTTGTAGCAAATATTTCTTGCTAAATAAATTTAGCCGCAGTAGCTAACACAAGTTAGCCGGTAACTCCATTTCGCAGAGCTTAATAATAGCTCAAGAATGGAATCCGCAAGCACCACAACACTTTTATTAAGAATCGAATAAAATATAAAAATATCATCAAACCATCAGATATCCTCGTGCACCAGGTGAAGGCAAGTCCACCGGTGCTAAGGCAGGGATCATAATCAAAAATTTTCATAATCCACAGTCATCACTTGGCTTTAAAAGTGTTAAAAACCGTCAGTTTAAAACCCTTTTGATGATAACTTACCATCGCGCTCAAGCAGAATATATAACTGCGGTATAAATTCTAAGTGTGAATTATATTCAAGAAAAATTTCAATATTAAATGATTTTTCTATTAATTTTATACTGAAGAAAAAGTATTGAAGTGGTTTGTGCTGTAAGCGTATAAATAAAATTTGTCATTTAATTCGTAACATAATAAAAAAAAACATTAGTTTATTAAGAATATTATAGATTGGAATTTTATTCATTTTTTATTAATTATGGGTAGGCTTAGTCGTAAGCAGCACATCGCACATGTTGTTTGCTTGCGAAAACGAAAAAGCTCTAAAGCTAAATGTATGAAAAGCTTTTTTCTTGTTTTGTCTGCCGTGGGGCTTGGGTATTTGCAAAGCTTTCACTTGTGTTATCATTTCGACGAATTAGCTTTTGATTTTTCAGTGGCTGCCTGCTGATGAGATATGATTTCTTCAAAGAAACAATTTTAGTTTAGGGAGACGTAAAATAAAAGTAGGTAGGTAGGTACATAGCCCAGCAGATTAACGTGCGATTATTTAAATACAGAAGAGTTTTGGATAAAAATAATGTAGGTAGGTATACTAGGTAAGTAGGTAGCTACCTATATAACAGAATAAATTTATAAAATCTTATGCTCTAATTTTGATAATAGCGCCACACGTCATTATCATTGTTGTTCAATTCAAAGCTCAGATTGAATTGAAAATGTCCATTTGCGTTTCCGTCTCTATAATGTACAGGCATATCTTAAAAAAAAAAAGAAAAAAAGAAAGCAGGTGAAAATATCGTACTTTTTATTATAATTTTTAGGTGCGTATCTATATACCTACAGTGAACGAAATTTTCATATTTCCACACCTATTCAGCAAAGTTATTTGTAGATTTAGTTTGGATTTCATTTTTATACCCTAGATAAAATCTATAGGGTATACTAAATTTGTCATTCCGTTTGTAACGCACAGAAAGAATGATGGTAGAGCAAAATGGTTTGGACACCCACGCACGATAAGTCACGAACGCGTTCACGTAGAAAGCTGAAATTTTGTGCACGGACATTAAAAAATAAAATAAAATTAAGTTCGAAAATGAGACAAATCGGGCAACTCCTTCATGCGGATGCCATACAAAAACTTCGTTTTCCACTATATATTTGGACACTACCTGAGAACACGTCGACATAGAAAGCTGAAATTTGGTACGTTGTGTTTTCATAGTAATAGTAAATAAAATTTCAAAAATGGACTAAATCGTGCAACCCCTTCTTGCTGTTGCTATATAAAATGTTTGGTTTTTTACATATACTTTGAAAACGATCAGTCCTAGACATTTTTATTGTACTGAAAGCTTCTTTAGAATAAGAAATGCTATAAAATTGGTTATAATCATTTTTTCTGTCCGACGAGCTGTTCTAGAAATATATGTTAGAAACCAATGCAAAAAATCAAAATTGCTCAAATGGGTGACAATACGAAATTTCATACGGGCATTCATTTAAAGCGTATCATAAGAATTTGTCTTAGACCAATTCTAGCTTTTTCACTTGTTTTTACCCTAGATGAAATCTAAAGGGTATTCTAAGTTTGTCATTCCGTTTGTAACACCTCGAAATAATGATGGTAGAGCAAAATAGATTGGACACCCACGCATAATTTTAAAAGTTATTTTGATTTTTGCATGTCCGTTACTGACATGTATAATATGGTGTGACTACGTTAATGGAAATGCACTGCAAAAAGTGGGCTCACTTTTATATTGCTGACTCTTTCGGTCTTAGCTCCAAGTACCAACTGAGGAGAACTGTAAACAACAAATAAATAAATGGGTCTGTCGAAATAAATGTTTTTAAATAAATTATTTAGGGTTATTACTGATCAAATTGTTTTACCACAGGCAATAAATTCATAAGATAGGTATGAAGCAGAAGTTCGAAACGTTTTATTATAATCACTTTTCGAGCTGTGCGATTATTTTTTCAACTTCCCGCCATTGATTTTTTCAATGTTGGCACCGGCGGCGTAAGAACTTTTATTGACATAAGCTATTGAGCCCACATGATATAGAAAGTTAAGCAGTCCATATTATATATGTCAGTGATGTCCGTCCGTCTGTTCGAGCGCACGATAACTCCTTCATGGGGATGCCATACAAAAATTTCGGTTTACACTATATATTTGTACACTGCCTAAGAACGCGTCTATATAAAGAGCTGAAATTTGGTACATGATGTTTTTATAGTAATAACAAAAAAAAAATTTAAAAATGGAATAAATCGGGCAACCCCTGCACGGTGTTGCCATATAAAAATTGAGGCTTTTTACATATACTGTGAAGGCGATCAATCCTAAACATTTTTATTGTACTAAAAACTTCTTCAGAATACGAAATACTATAAAATTGGTTATAATCATTTTTTCTGTCCGACAAACCGTTCGAGAAATATACATATGCGAAAAACCACTTCAAAAATCAAGCTTGCATAGATCGGTGACCTTACGAAATTTTATACGGGCATTCATCTAGATTCAAGGGTATCAAAAGATTCGATCTTAGACCAACTCCAGCTTTTTTACTTGTTGTTGTCTAATTATTGTCCAACTAGAAAGTAATAGAAATCAATTTTAATAATTTTAGAGAATTCGTTTATTTCAAAAACATAGTGAAAAAAACGTATTATTCTTACATTAGTATAGCGGTTTTTGCGGTTTTTCGGTTGTAATTTTTAAATATGTTATTTATTTTCGGGTCCCTATGAAAAATTTAAATTTTTACCTTTGAAAGGGGTCTGGGCGGTCCACCATCTTGGATTAAAGGTACAAAAAACTGTTTTTTTTTTCAAAATAATTCCTCAACAATTGATCTTACGACAAAAATGGCTAATATAAAATTGAAAAAAGACTAAATTCCTTACATTTTTTGTAAGTCTGATGTGTAACGAGTTACAGCGGCTGAAACGTGAACATTCTTCCAAAAAAATGTATACTTATAGTACCTCATTATACAGGGTGTTACGTCCATAGTGGTCCATAGTATAAGAGGTGATAGTAGTTATCTAGTAAAAAAAAAACATGTATGGCAAGGGGAGTGGCATCTCAACCGTTTCGAAGTTACAGGATAATTAAGAAAATATGCAAGTCTTTCAGTAAATACCCTTTATCTTAAAAAGTGTAAGATGTACGGTCACTTACAGAGTTCATTATATGAAGAACTTCATGGCCTTTCTCACGATTGCTCGACCAGAAGCGTACCCCCCTCCCCTTAGGATTTATGGTCGTAAACCAGCACTCTTCCGCCATCGAAACTGTGGCTCACGGCAACATTTGATTCTGATTTTGCCAATAGTATTTCAGGCCACCGACCGGTCCATTTAAATTAATTTTTTTTTCATCGGAAAATATCACATTTTTTCATTCTTCATTCCGCACACCATGTGAGTTTTTACAAATTCTAATCTGGACTGCACACGAGTTTTAGCATGTGGAGCCCTCATTGGCATTTTTGACCATTTGTAGCGGCCGCTTACGGCAAAATTTGTTGGACCGGTAAGCTTTAACCAGCTTTTATTTGCGCAGTAGTGTTAAATTTCTTGAAGAAGCTCAACGTAAAATAAGCCATTTTGCTTTATATTTCCACTGTAGAAGTGATTTTCCCATAAAATACATTCAAATTTATAAAATTATTAACCACATTATGAGATCTGTACATCTTCATAAGCTTTAATTTTGATTTTTTCTTCGTTGGTTAGTAGCGCAACTCTTGGCATCCTCGAAAAGTTCCTATAAATTCCAATTTTAAGTCAATATTAAAAATTGAAAATCGAAATTTTTAGAGAAAAAATAACACTTAAATGTTCTATCACTCTAATAACATGTCAACGTACAAAAATTTATGAATGGAACTATAGAAAATTCGCACTTATATTACCCGGGATTTACACGAGTCAGTAGAACTGACTTTGACACTAACCCAAACTCGGTCTAATTTCTGATGAAAGTGCGTGTACCTAGTGTAGCCTAGCGCGTATATGACCTAGTATGCAGATTGGTATTTGTACCTTGGTATGCTATAAGACTACGGGCTGTAGTCTCAAGCCTCTCCTAGCCTAAAGGCGATGACACAATGGTGGCTTCGGCTCTCGCTCCGGCTTCGGAGCCGAAGCCTGTCCAAATCAAATGTGAGTATGGCAGTGCTACTTAACCCAATGGCGGCTCCGGCTCCGGCTTCGATTTGGGAGCCGCAGCCGCTATCAGTTGATATTTGATTTTCAGCGGCTTCACTATGTCATACGAAGAAAAATTGATTGAAATGGTGAAGGAAAATTCCTTGTTGTATGTGAAAAGCGACAAAGATTACAAAAAACATTTTAAAAAGAAAAGAATAAGCGAGGAAATTGGTATTCCTAGTGAGTGGCTTTTATTTTAATTCATTTTTGTGTTTTTTATTGTATTGTATTGTTTTTTAATTAATTATTACTTTTCAAAGTTTTTCTATACATTTGAAAACTTAATAATATAAATTAAAGTTGTGATTATGAAGCAGTATTTATTATTTGAATTATTTTTTTATTATTATCTACTTTATTTTTCTTCAATTCCCTCTTTACGAATCTACGAAGCCGCCATTGTGTCATAGTTGGCTTCGATTTCAACGATTTGACAGTAGCTGGCTTCGGCTCCGAAGCCGGAGCGAGAGCCGAAGCCACCATTGTGTCATCGCCTTTAAGGCGGATCATAACCTTCTCGTGGTCCACTACTGTCACTTTTTAAGTGCTAATATGATTAAGCCCGCCCCCAGTAACGTCTAAGAGTCTGCATGAAGATTCACTGGGAGTACTCATAATCGTACGATTATGTTGTACGAAGCCATACCATTTGGGTAGCCGACATTGCTAACTTGGTACTACGGGAATGAGGAGCCCCAAATAGTGCTGCATTAGTAGCAATATTTGCCTCATCATTGGGAAGGCCCCCTTGTGGGTTGGTAGCCCATATGCGGGCAGAGTGAGATTTTCTGAGTCTGCATGACTTAGGCGAACATTCTTCTCTAAACAGAGTAGTTTGTTCTTTTGTATAATTGCATACTGCGTCCGTGAATTTGAGGAGTGGTCGGTTATTATTGTATGCTTAGAGGATTGGCTCTCGGCGTGGAGTTGCGCTAAATCAACCGGGTGCCGTGACCCACAGACCGGAAGAGATTTTAGGTAGGTCTCGCTTCGACCAGTAAGCCCAATGTCAAGCATGCACTGACATAAACTGGTACTCTTGAAACAGAATATAATATATTCTGCTTCTTGAGGGCGTTGATTGTCGCTTGTCTACTAATCCGTGCATTAGGAGTGCCGTGAGATTAAGCTATAATGGCAGGTGCTCACATAAAACCATGACAGCTTTCTAACACAAACTCGTATTTTCCTCTACTAACAAGTCTTTTAACTGAATATATTTATGCCCAGTCAGTATTGTTTAGTCAGTAAACTGTCAAACGTAAGATTAAAATGGACGAAACTGAAAATAAAAGGTAGATGCTATTGGAAATTCGTGTTTATATTTCTGATCTGCTTTCTTTTGAGTGGGAAATAACTGAAAATCGGATTTGAAAATCTTTTTTTGATAATCCGATAGTCGCTTGAGTTTAACATATCTATTTTTGCTATCGAAAAAAAATCAGAGTATTTACTAAGCAGTTCTTGGAGCATAAGAGCGCTCACACTATAAATATAGCAGATGAGATAAAATGATCATATGAATACATTATGGGGAATAAGAGGGAGGACTATATCCAGGTGAGGCTGTAGTTCTCTCTATCCTGGACTACAAGGACCCTCTTATTTATTTCAAAAAGTTAAGAAGAAATTACACAGACAGAATCCAATAACGCAATACCTTAGAATAGTTAATACAGTAAATCATAATAATAAAAAAATAAAGAAAAATAAAAATAGTAGAATAATGTAAGACTATAAAATGAGAACCAAAGCCATAATATAATAAAGAAAAATTAAAAATTAAAGTGAAATAAAATAAGCTAGAATTGTAAAAACTAAAAAGAAAAATACAAAATAATACTAAAATTCATATAAAAATAAACTATATACAAAAAGAGAAGCAAATCCAGAAAAATAAAAAATACAATGATAAACTAAAATTTTAAAACTACTAAAAATTCAAATTCTGTTGGAGTTGCCAGGCCACATCAGTCGGAAGATCTCCAATCAAAGCGGATGTCCGTTCGAAGTATTAGCCGCGATGGGTAAACCAAATCACTTTGAGGTGTGCAAAAAAATTTCATTGTGGCGCTCGGAAGAAAACAATGCAGAGCTCCCACATAGCACAAATGTGTCCGTGCTATGTTATTGGGAAATTGATTTATCTCTGAGTAATGGTCAATTTTTAGATGAATGGAAAGTTTCTTACATAACTCCAATACATAAGTCTGGACCTATAAACCTGGTATCCAATTCTCGGGGAGTATCCATTATGAATAATATCCCGAAAGTGATAGATTCCTTGGTTAATTCAAAATTATTCTTTTTAGTTTCTGGCAGATCATGTACATCTAATTTAGCCATATTCTCGAATTACACTTTAAATGAAATTGAAGATGGTAATCAGGTTGATGCAGTTTACACTGATTTTACCAAGGCATTTGACAGGGGGTTTTGATTTTCAAATTTGGGTTCCTTGGTTTTCATTCATCTATGCTTGACTGGATTTCTTCATATTTAAGCGATCAGAAACAATATGTCAAAATTGGTCACCTTAAATCTAGAATAATCAATGTCAACTCAGGTGTTCCTCAGGGTAGCCATTTGGGCCCTTTACTATTTGAATTATTTATTAATGATGTAGTTAATCATATTCATTTTTCCAACTTGCAAATTTTTGCTGATGATCTCAAACTTTATACTAGAATAACGTCTACAAATGATTTTATACTGCTTCAAAGTGACATTGATAATTTTTTTGTTTGCTGTGCTAATAATAAACTTGACCTTAATATTTCAAAATTTAAGATCGTGTCTTTCCATCGGAAGTTAAGTCCAGTCATATTTAATTATAAAATCAATAATAATCCTCTTCGGAGAGTTAGTGAGATGAAGGATTTGGAGGTTACATTTGATAGAAAATTATCTTTTGTCCCCCACATTGAAACGATTGTTTCTGGAGCAAACAGAAACCTGAGGTTCTTAAAACGGAATTCTAAGGAATTTAGTGATTTGGGTACTTTGAAAGTCCTTTATTTTTCTTAGTGAGGTCTGTACTTTAGTATGCATCCGCTGTTTGGTGTCCGTTTTATGGTACTCATATAAACCGAATTGAGTCTGTTCAGAGATCATTTTCTAAATTTGCTTTATTTAAATCTCATTTTCGAACTAATACTACTCTTCAGTATCGTACAAGATGCCTGCTTTTGGCTATGACGACTTTAGAACTCAGAAGACAAGTAAGCTGTGCACTTTTTATTAAAGATATACTCTCATATAAAATAAAGTGCACCCAGCTCTTGTCATTAATTTTTATATACTTTCCAGAGGGACTTATATGTCCGAGGAACTTGCTGTATGAATCACATCATAGAACTAATTATGGTAGTTATGAAGTAATCTCAAATTGTTTTTCTCAATTTAATTCGGTGTATCACCTTGTTGATTTGACAATGTCTAGTGCAACTTTCAAAAAAGTCATCTAAGAGCATTATAACTCTTGAATTATGTATGCATATTTAATACTCAATTTTTATTGTTTTCTTTTCTCTTCCTTTTATTTTTACACTGTTATTATTATTTTTAAAGTATTTGCCACTTGTTAAGATTATAGTTAAGTACATGAAATATCTGTAAGATTTATACCTCTGTAGACTATAAATAAACAAATAAATCTTGTAAGGATATATAAATTGTACGTGGGCAATCTCGTTTAGTCCCCGTTAACAACATAGGACATCCCTGTGAGTGACGAATGTCTGAGGCTGGTAAGTCCCTGGTAGATCTCCTGCCCTCCCCACAGGATTTCCTGTGGTTGTACTTAGGTACAGTTAAGGCATGCAATAATGTAAAATTTCTTTTGGGAAATAAGGCCCTCCTAGGTACATACTGAATACTTCCTGTTTATCCCGGGAAAGCTATGGGATCTGTGGGAGAAGAATTGGCTGTCCCTGGGTAATTTTGTGTTGTAAGGGCTGTGGTTAATATTATCACTGACCATAGGTCGCCTTTAGCTCATCTCACAAGGATACGAGCTGTCGACAATCCTGAGTCTGCTTTTTTTAGCAGGCTAGCAGAATGGGTTATATTGGCCTACGTGCTTAAGTCCCTTTGCTTCAAAAAAAAAAAAAAACAAAACAAAACAAAACAAAAAACACAAAACAGCAAGCTTTTGCACATACCTTCAACAAACAATAGATTAAGGCCTTTGCTACAAAATCCGATACGAGTTCTGATAATGAAGCTCTTAAAAAGCAACTTTTCAAATATAAAATACTCAGAACCTTTGGAATTTTCAAATTATAATAAGTGCATGAAACATTTTTGTGAAGTAATTTTCCGCCCCCTTTTAATCTATTCAAAATCATAATAAATTGTTAGTCATGCTTATAATTAAAATTCAATTGCTTAAAAATTTAAAAACACCGCAAAACAAAATTACACACAAAAGTTTTAAGACTTTTTAATACAGCACGAAGTACAAACATACCTACATACCTACTTAGGTCAAACTCCGGTAAATCTCTGCACCAAGTCAAGGTAATTTTTCAAGACATTCATTCGTATTCAGCAGCAAAAGGAATGAGGTCTAGAAATGTCTTTATTTCATTCAAAAATTCATTAGGCAAACCGAAACACTTTAAAGGTATTCAAAAGTCTTAAAACATAATAGTGTTTCAGACCACAAGAGTCATTTGTTAATAATTTTCTTCAGTAGTGATTCATATATATGTATATCTGTTCACGTGCATTGAACTTGGAATATGCGTATAATAAAAAGAATTTTTGTGAAGATGAGAGCGAGACGTGTGGTGGTGGTGACTATAACATAAAGACCACACCATATACCAAAAAATAAATGCTTTGGAATTTTGTGCAGTTGAAATTTAGACAAGATCAGACCTCTGGAGACAAACAAAATGCAATTTGTATTAAAGCATAAATGCTCAGCTCATTCCATTGAACATAAAGCAGAGGCCTCATAATGAAAGCAAAGAAGATGAAAAAAAAAACTTTGTTAAATGTTAATTTGTGTCAAAAAATGTTTCTTTTCAGCGTGTAATTAGCTATTTTGAAATGATTAATTGTTCATTTGGATGATAAATGAGTTAAAGGTGTTGAGCCATCCACCCAGTGGAGGTCTGCTGTTTTTTACGTTAACTACCCAATAAATGGTATGTCGGCCGGGTAAGGAGACCCAAAATAGCAAGTGAAAAACAGAGAACAGAAAACGATGTAACCAGCAGCGACATAAAATTTTTTTTTTGAAAGATTTTAAAAATAGTCCATGACCCCAGCGACAGTAAGTTAATTGCTTTTATTGTATCCGACTGTGAGTACCGTAAGTAAAAGGCGCATAGCGCATTAAGGAAGATTCATCCAAGAGAGTATATCTATGCATCATTCGATACTGTGTACCCAAACAAATGCCGACGACTCGTCTAGCCTAGACTGCATACTAGTTAAGTTATATACTTAGATTCACGACTTACGAGGTCTTGTTAAAGGTTAAAATAAAACAAGCTCTTAAAGCATGTTTTTGTTCAATCCACATCATCGAGGAGGAAATGGCGATGGGTCATGTTTTGATTTTTACTCATTAGCAACAGGTGCACCCACTACATCTACATACCTATAAATAGATCAAGCATTCTTACTAGATCTGCATTTTCTTTTCATCATCTCCTCTGGGGTCGTTACGTTACTATACAAATGGAGTTATCAAGATAGTTTTGTTTTGTTATCATTAGAGCGATTAGTGTGAGTTGTTGAAAAAGAGACTTCTCTATTCATTAGGACCACATTAATAAATGTAACGTCAATGATGGCTCATTTTTCTTTTCCTGTATGCATACTACTTACTTACCATGTGGTGGATTATTTCAATTTCAGGGAATGGCATGCTGCTGAGATGATGGGGGCTTTCTTTGCAGATGCATTCATGTAAAGAGAATCTATAGCGAAAAAAATGTCTAGAGAATGAAATCAATTCTGAGATCTATATAAAGCCGTGCAAATGATGGAGCATTGTACATAAATGGATTGTGATGAAAAATTACCTTTTGGTTTTATTTCCAATTGTGCGGAAATTAGTTTTTTTTTCTTACCATCGAATAAAATTTTCTAGTTCGATGTTAATAAATTTTCTTGTATTTTTATTTTTGTTGTGTAACAATATTTTATAGAGAAAAGATGTTAGTAAGAGTAGATTTGTATAAGATTCACACTAAATTAATATTTTATATTTTTTGAATAAAATAAGACAATTAAACACGGATTTATTCCGAAACTTTATTTGCCCTGTCCAAAATTTATTTTATGACTTGGGACCCTATTCTGCATTCTTAGGTGGAAACACAATTGCACCGTTTCGATCCGATACGTACAAATGTCAAATTTGGTTATATGAGACGTACGTGTAATTGGACACATTCGCCGAAATGGATCGAAACGGATCGAATCGAAACTGAGAAGTTGAGCAAATTTCAACTTTTACGGATAACATAACCTAGAAAATTTACCTGTACAATGTTTGTGTATAACTCAAGATGGATGAAGAAGTTTTTATTGAAGAAATTAAAAAATATGAAGTGCCTCATGACAAAGGCAAGAAATTTTACATGGATGTAAAAAGAAAAGACAAAATCTGGAAAAATTTGAATGAGAAATTTAAAACTGATGGGCTGTGATCAGCTTTTGGTTAGAGAAGGCTATTGGTGGCTATAGCCAGAATGGCTTTTTTTTTCAGTTTTATTGTAAGAATTATGTCGAGTAATAAAAGTAAATTAGTTGCAATAGCAACTATAATAAAAGATTGATGGATTGATTCCCTAGAAAATAAGTGAAACGTATATTTATAAATAATTTAATCACAGCGCAAATGTTACCGTCCTTGTCTGTTAATAATGACACATTATTTTCGTAAATAATTTCAGATAGAGAATTTTTTTTGGTTACTTCACATCAAAAACTAACCAAACAAACGTCAAGCTACCTCCACTAACTAATTTGGCTATAGCCGGCTACAGCCAAGAGTTGAACAATAAATTCTGACGGTTGGGCTAACATATACAGCTATGATTTTTCGTCATTATAGCTCTTATTTTTGGCTCAAAATTGGCTAAAAGCCAACAAATGAATGATCTCATTTTGGCTATAGCCAGCTGTAGCTGGCTCTAGTCAAAAGTTGAACACAGCCATGGTAAGTTTGAGCGGAACAATTGTGCTCATGCACGTAACGGATCGAATTGAATCGGAACGGCGGCATTGTGTTTGACACTTCACTCACTTATGGCTACGATTAGCTTTTTCTCCCTCAAATGTAAGGAAATTTTGTTTCCCCACCCCCCTAAAACTTAGAGATTATTCCCTAAAATGTAGGGAGCACTCCCTAAAATATAGGGATTTTTAAATTGTTGTTTTGTTTTTTTTTTCTAAAATGTACGGAATAGGTGAGCACCGCACCACTCTCCAGTCTCCACCATATGTGAAGGTGATAGAAGACCTACCCCTTTAAAAAACTTTCTTATGGCTCATACTACTATGTAGTACGGAAGTTATGTTGGTGTGCTGGGCTGGGCACGCTCAAACAAGATTTTGAAAAACAAGATTTTGAAAAACAATATATGACTTGTTTTCAAAAACAATGTGTGAATTATATAAACGAAAATATGTTTACATTAAAAACGCCGTATAATACCTAATTTATTGAATGTTCTCTTCCTCATATCCAAAAGAGCTAATATTTCGGGAATTTCACGTACTTTATAGGTTTTATGTTGCCAAATACCTAAATTCATTGAATGTTCCATTGATTTGAGGAATTTCAACTGATTTACCCTTTCTATCAGAGAAAATTGCATTTATGTTTGGGGAAAAACGTGTCTTAAATTTAGGGGAATAGTCCTAATATGTTTTGCAGTGTAGTATATACATTGTTCTTTCCTTAGAACATACGAGCATTATAATAAACAGATATGCGGAAATGCGGAAATATTGTTCAAAATTCAGTTTACATGAGAGAAACAGAGAGCCGCTAATAATATTTCGAAAGGGTAGTTCATAACGAAGGACGGAAAATAGAGGTGTAAATGAGATGCACTATAAAAACAAATACACAATCCAAAAAAAGAATCACTGGAAGCTATGAAGATGTTTAAGTGAGTGGCAGCATGTAGAAATGTCATGAAATTTACACTTTCTATTAGAAGTAATTGGCTGAAGCACTACGCCTTTATGGGTTCTGCTAGTATTTTATTTATTTATTTGTTGCAAGCTAATAATTTGTTAGTCTTTAGTTGGTTTTATTTTAAATTTCAGAAATAGTTTTGTTGCTTTAAATGAAGAAACGAATTTATTATCAGATGAAACAAAATGTAAAGATGAGAAGAAAAGATTGATAAAACGACAAAAATGTCTGACGAAGTTCAAAATTTAACGATGAGATTATATTACATGGCAAGGAAAATTTCTTTGATACTTTTAGGGCCGTAAACACCAACTAGAATAATCCATATTCATGTGTAATATACAAACACCAACCAAGATTACTCGAGATTTGATCCCTCGTATTACACTGGTGTAATATTTTATCCGATATTTTCCGGGGGTAAAATTTCTATTCGAGGATTATTTCGAATAGGTGACAGTTGTATATGACAGTTCATATTTCCGTTTATAAATTTTCATTTGTGAATTAAATTGTAAATTAAATTAAATTAAATTATTAAAATGGATGCTAGTGAATCGGATCAAAGTCTTGTATGTGAAAATTTTGAGATGAGTTCATCGACTAATTCCTCGTCGGATGAAGAGGATATAGAGCTTCTTCGAGCAGTGGCAAGTTTACCACGAAGACCTAGGCAAAGAATGTTATTCGAAAGAATAAATCCCATGGAAAAATACGATAATGACGACTTCATAAAAAGTTTAGATTTCCGAAAGAAATTGTTTGTGAAATAGCAGAACTGTTGAAGGAAAACCTTGGTTATCACGACAATGGAAATAATCCTATACCAGTTTTGATTCAAGTATTTATTTCTTTGCGATACTATGCTGTTGGCTCTTTCCAAATAATATCTGGTGATTTATTTGGTGTACATCAGGTTACATGTGGAAGAGTTGCTAAAAGAGTATCAGTAGCATTGGGCATGTTAGCAAAATCCTTCATAAAAATGCCTGCAACAAATGAACAAGGTGCTATTGTCAAAAATAAGTTTTATGATAGGTTTGGATTTCCTAATATTCTTGAGATTGTTGATGGGACTCTTATTCCAATTTCTTCTCCTGGTGGCAATAACGCAGAAAGCAAAATACAAATTCAAACTGTCCACGTCGCGTCCCTGTCATTTGACATACCGAAAATGTCCGAAAGTAATGCCACATAAGCAAAAAATAGATGATTTTACACGAGTTGATGTTTACGTCCAAAAAAAGCGGGATTATTCTCGGATAGGAATAATCTTTACACGGCCCTTAATGTCATTTGCGATAAGATAATTTTGCAAATAAATGAAGAGCAAAAAACTATTCAGACATATTAGATACGTATAATTTTTTTTTAATTTTTTTGGAAAAACATATAAATCAAGACAAGTACCTACAAGGCTAGTATTAAGAAAATTTTACAAACTTATGGTACTGATATTGTCTCAGAAAATTTTTTTAATTAAAAATATGTATGAATTTATAAAGGATGGGTTAGGGGCTACTTTTCCGAACGTAGAAACAATTTTGAAAATATTTTTGACGATGCCTATTTCTAATGCAAGTGCTGAATTGCTTTCGGTGTTGAAACGGAAAAAATTATTTACAAAGCAAGTTGTTTGTATGTGGAAGTGTGAATGGTATTGGTAACGGTATTAGTGATGATACAAGCGATAGTAGAACTAACAATGGTATTAGTGACGGTACAAGTGACAACAGTGTGTTGCTAATCTTGCTCTGAAATAACAGCATCTATAATATACAACAGCGAAAAATTCATAGAATAGCAGGCAGTACTGAAGAGTATTAAGGTTTCTGCCAATACGAAACGCTTCTTCCAATCCATTTTAGAAATTCAAATTTGCAATTGACAATCGTTATTAGCATAGTTTCTTTCCTCTATACACGGAATATAACTCACTTTCCTCCTGGAAGGGGGCTTCCTGGATTTTATAACTTATCATAAGTGATTGTTGGATTTTATTTATCGGTTTTCATGAGTGCTGGCTCAAGTTTATTATTGTTCACGATTGAGAGTTAGATATTATCCTGTGTCATTTATCATGATTGATAGTTAGGTTTCCTTCAGATATAAATGATATCAAAAAATCTCGACTATATTAATAAGTGTATGTTAATATATAGCCCAAAAAATATGATGACATTATAGACATATTTTTTAAAACAAAAGACAGAATTTTTTTTTATTTTTGAACACCATTGTTGTGTTATTTTTATGTTATTAAAATGCGCGTTATTGTGGAAATGTCGACTTTTGTTTTCAATAAATTAAAAAAATGCATATGTTGGTGCCTATATATAATTTGTTAACTGAAACACACTTATTTTTTGGGGACCTCATAATGATTTTGCGCCTAGGTCCTCCAAAAGTATAAATGCAGCCCTGTTTGTTGTACCTGAATATTATTAATAATTTTTTTTGGAAAATGAAGAAATATGTAGTGGGCATCGAACTCACCCGATTAACTGTCGCACGGGAGTCGTTATTTACTTATTAGTCTATCGTCTGCGCACATGAGCTTAAGTTTGCTTACTCTTGCAAATATAAATCAGATTATAAACTAGGGAAATCGTGTTTTCAGGCAAGTGCATTATGTAAAATATGTTTTTTGTTAATAGAAGCAAAAATTTATATAAATTAAATATATGATTTCAAAATGAAGTAAAAAAGTCTCATCATCAATTGCACTTAAAATACATGCAGCAGCATCTCACATTAATGGGAAATCCTTTGGCTGTAATGGCAGAATCTAACTTACCAGTTAGGTGAATTTAGATTCTCCCTAAAAAGTTGTACCAGCCTGCTTTTTTGTTCCAAGGATAATTTTCTCACATTAAATACTTTCTCTTCCATTTATTTGTTTTATAAAAATTTAAATAATAAATAAAAATCCCGTCAAAAGTTGTTTAACGTCGCACTCATAAAACAAAAGTAAACACAAATGGTCGTGTCGACTAGCTTATACCCAGTTTTCTACAGGAATCTCACTCACTTAGGTAAGTGTCAGAATAAAGAAACAAGTGTCATCGCGTAAGTGAGTGAGTGAATTTGGTGAACGAAATTGCAGAATAGAGACCCAGACCTTTGTGCAGGTGCCGATATTGCTCGAAATCAGATTACTAAGGTAGATATATTCCTTCCTTCCTGGGGCGGCTCCTCGTTGGCAGCAAGGGAAGCACTGCTTCCCTTGACAAAATGGAAAAATGCAAACATAAAAGAAAAAGCCTTTTGCATTAAAATATTCTCAGAATATAAAAAAAAATATTAAATTCAAAAGATTTTACACATCTGGTATCACTAAATTCAAGTTGAAAACTTTGTATAAGAAACGCCCAATTTCCGTCCAACCCAATATCATTATATCGCTACTAACCTACTGGCTGGCCAAAATGTAGCGGTTTTGCACCACCCACCATCATACTACCCAACATTGTAACCTCCGACTCGGATCTCCCAGCAAACTACCTAATATTCCAGTGGAATTGATGGAACGGTATTACCCATTGGGACCAAAAACCAGAGGTTCTGAAAGGAACACAATTTAACGCTTCTATAGCCATCATTTGGCAGCTCTTTAGAAGCACATTCATTGATCTATCATGAAAAATAAGCAAAGGTGCAAGTTAGTTACTCAAGTGCTTCTAGAGCTTCCAAGCCTCTATAGAAGATTATTTGATGAGCTCCAGTAGATTGAAGTGCAACAAGATGTGATCTCATCTAATTTTCCACGAATCTTAACTGTGGATTTTTCCACGATTGATCGAAGTAACTCATCTCTCATTTTCAATGTGATGTTCAGAGTGGTTAGAAGTACGTAATCTGAAGTTTTGGTGAATATAAGTGAGAATAAGAGGGAGAATACTGGCTTATTTAATCATCTGCATAAAATTTAATACCACAAATAATTATGAGCAAACGCAAGCGCCTTACTACTGTTCTCCGTCTTGAAGGCCTCTTATGACACTAAGAAAGAAGCACTGCGAAAATTTTCCAAAAAACTCATTTAAGCTTTCGAAAAGCCCCACCATTCAAAAAACTTCTTCGACCATCTTTTACCCGGGGATTACACGAGATAGTACAGATTTCATGCAAGCCTCCCTTCCAATGCGATTTTTAACTTGACAGCAGAAGGCAGTTCGGTTGATGCCTTATCATCTTGCATGCAAGTACATTTAAAAAATGGCATTGAGGCGTAAAGTCTTGCGTATATTGGAAAATTATAGCAATAAAAGCAGTAGCAGAATTATATAAACCGAAGAAAAAAGAAAGGGGAAGGTGTTGGTAAATGATGTAATGCAAATTATCTCAGAACGTTTCATTTTCCCAGAATAAATTTATCAAATTCTCTTAAGCATTTCTTTTCCGCCATCTTGAAAACTGTATAATGTCAAACTACTATCACCTCAGCTGCCATGGTTTTTCATCATGCAAGTGCGCTGAAAGCTGAGCTGCCAGCATGGCAGTAGAGGTTACACATGCAAGAAGTATGGCAGTGCAGCTTGCATGCAAGCGGGTCAGCGCGCTCCTAGAGCGCTTTTTAAGCGCAGCATTGAAGCGCTTGCCTCCGAGGGAGGACATGCCCATGTTAAAAGGCAATGAAGTGGGATAGGTAAAAGAAGCGCTACGAGCTTCCAGGGAAGCGCTTCAGGAGGGCTCTATGAGCGCTCTTTTTCCCACCCCGGATAGAGATTTCATTGATAGATTCTGATGTAAGTATATGCAGGTAGAGGTGTTGGTCTCCCTCTCGAGATATTTAAATGTTGCCAGAAGCTAATAATTTCAAAACTTTTTTTTTTTACATAACTTTTATCCACAACCTTCACTAAATAACTTTGTGCGTAAGTGCGACGTTTGTGTAGTAAACGGGGTTGGATTCACATGGGGTTTCTCTGTGTTATATTTAGTGAGTGGGGAGCTTTCCGATGGGGTTGACATTTTTTACGTTTTTAGGTGGAAGGTGGAAACTATCCCCTTGGATTTGTCCAATTTGGGCCGAGTGTGATGTCAAATTAAAGCTCTTGCTGACTGCTATTAAATGGAATATTTTTGTTTTCTTCTGTAAGAAACTTTATACCAAATTCCTTCACCCAAATATAGCTAAAATACGTGATTTTCAAATTTGTGTACAGAGGGGGTGTAGGTTGGTGCGGTGGGCTGATTTTTCTTTTAAACTCTTTAGCATAATGTTTTACATATTTCATGGGAAAATTTCAATTTTCTATGTTTAATCGATATATGGATTTTGATGTGAACTATGTTTTTCCATTTAATGTAAATTTTTTTTTACATGGAAGCACTTACATTGAAATGCGACAATCTTCTAAACTACTTACCACAGAGAAAAGAAATTTAACTCACAACGTTTGCAAGAGAACGTAGATGCGAATTACTATGCATATTTCACAAAGGATTATGTACCATTATAGCGAAAACATAATGACTAAAAAATACAAAATAAAATATATTAAAAAACTTTTAAAATAAATAACTTTTATAAATAAATTGTACTAAAAATTAAGAAAATAATTTTTTCTTTCTCTGTGAAAAGAAAGTTTCATTACAAAATAATTAATGCTAGAACTCAGATTAAATCTTTAAATTGAATATTGTTAACAATATTTCAAAATTTATTTATCTTGATTTTAAATGCAATGAAACTTTCCTTGAGAAAAAAATCGCGTACATCATTGAAAATTCTCGTACACTAGGCTTATTGTGAAATTAATTAGAAATGGAGGTTTAATTAAAACTGGGGATTATTTTTTTTATTTTTTTTTCTAATAAAAATTATGTGTATCTTTAAAAAAGTATTATTTGATAAATTTTTTACACCCATTTTTGTATTAAAGTTGTGTATAGTCTTGTTCTTAAAATGAAAGGATTATCTGGGTCCAAATTTTCATCATCAGGTTGCACTGCAGTAGAAGGTTTATTCTATTATATGATGCCGATGTTGCTCGACTTATCATTTGGGTGGTAGCTTTTTTTCGACTGTGTTTTAACACATTCAGATGAAGAGAGGTCTGCTATCACGATCTTTGATGAGTCCTTGTTACTTTTCTTAATTTTCTTCTTGTTAGGTTGTTCTTGCTAAAAATCCTCTCATTATTGCCATTGGAATGTGTGAGAGTTCAAATGGATAGCGTAAATTGAGGTAGAACGATATATTTGTGGTCTTCATCAGCAGTACGGATTCGGGGAAGTTTGTGCCGAAATATGACAACTCCCTTTTCTTTGGCGATGTGTGGAGGAAATTGGTCCAAGGGAATAAGTCGACACTCGTCATCGAGTTGCTGCAGTTTCTTTTACCCTAGACAGACTGTCTCCATAATGACTTAATTTTTAATGAAATGGAGTCAAATGTGCGGTGTGTCACACAAATGAAGTCCATCAAGGACCCCTTTGCAACATTTCGCTTCGTTTTCAAATGGACCAAATTTTACTCTATTTAGTGAAATTGCAGTAAAAGTGCCACCTACCGTTATTAAAATGAACTGAATTTATTGGAAAGTGAAAAGTTTTTCCAATAAAGTTAACAGTGACAGCCATCAGCTGATCATGAAAGAAATTTCTTTGTCGCTTACTTTTTTTTTTCGTTTCTTTCAACAACAAATATTTGATTCAATTATGAATATAAAATATATATTTATAATAATAATATATGTAATGAATGCCTACTGTATGATTGTATACCTTTTGCTTATTTAATTTCTATTTTCTAGAGTTTATCAGCATCTTCATCGAATTCGTCAAGTCCATCTGCTATTGACCAACAGGTACAACAGCATGATCTAAGTGCAGGTAGTATCCTAGGTAATGCATTGCTATCAAAAATTCCAAAATCTTTAGCTGATGGGTTACAACAAAATTCGAAAAAACGCTCCTGTCGTAATTCCGTAGCGGATCTAACTAGTGCCAGAATGACTTTCAGTTCGCTATATAATTTCCCTTTTTACCAAGCCTCGATAGGGATTTATTGATGATTATGCTGAAGGCGTCACTCTATAATTCTACTGTGACTTTGAGGTGGATTATGTTCACGGATGTGCTGGTTCGTCATCCCTTTTATAGCGCACTATGGCATGAATTAACTATGGGCATTTTGGTGTATACTAAGCGAGAATAATTAAATTGGAACTTACACTGCAGACACCATTTTCATTGACTGCCCAATTTTCCGGATGGTTTTTTTGGTTTTTTTTGTTTTTCTCTCTCTTACTTGTAGCCTCAGCAGAAGCCAAATTTAAGTCTTGATTTCACTAACTATTTCATTGGCGTTGCCCTCTTACTTGTTGGTTTGATCTTTCCACCAAACTATGGACTGCGATTATTATTTTTAATCTGCGAAATTTTTAGATTTATTAATTACTTTACTCCAAACACACTGCGTCAGTCGCTACCCTGTCAGTCACCTCTTTTCGACTTTTCTTCTTCTTATCTGTTTATTGGGTCTCGATGCGTATCGCTCTTCGTTCATACGAGAGTAGGCCGAGTATGCATGATGCATCTAGTCTCAGTGTAGCATACTGCTAAATGCAGTACGCTACAACCATAACACCGCCACTGGTTTGTTCCATTTCCGAGGAAAATTGCATCTGCTTGAACTTGAAGTCGGACCTTTAAAACCATATTTTGTAATATTGCTTTTCGCTTAGTTATAAATTTTATAAATTTTGTGATTTTTGTGGAAAAATTGATATCGATTCGAATTTTCCCCGATGAGGCGGAAATTCTTACCTCCATTTTTTCGACTTTTTTTTATACTGTATGTGAGTTTTAAGTTAAAAAAAAGTGATGGTGCGAATTTCCCCTAAACGCTCATAGTATCAGAGTAAAAAGCTTTTAGAAAAAGACCATTTCGGAAACTATTCTTAGCGCCGTCCGTCGATTTTCTATAGAGTATCAGAAGTGAGAACATATTGAAAAAAAGAAAAAAATAAGAAAAAAATATCAAAGTAATTTTAAGATTGTTTTTGGTTTTTTTATTTATTTATTATACAGTCTAGAATTGAATTTTTATAGTTTTTTTTCTTCTTCCGGACTATGTCTGTTATATTTTTAAAGCATTCTGCATTATCAGAAAGACGTTCATTGATAAACTTATAATGATAGAAGAGCTTTACTTTGGTTTTAAGTTGTAATAGTTTTAACTTATGTACAGCTTTGCTAAAATATACGAGACATAGGTAATTTTCTCTTACACAGGGTCGTTTTTCTTTTATTATGGCATCATATTTATCTCTAATCGCATTAATTTCTTCGTTGAATATGTTTTCAACTCTAGTAACTCTGTAAAAAGCATTTTGGATGCAGTCCCTAATCTTTTTGAATGATTTATCCATAAACGTAATTACTTCATTTCCAATATTTGAAAAATTATCGCAATATTTTGTTCTAGTATGTGTTTCATAACGCGTTACTTCATCAGCAAAATTTTTGTATGCAGTTTCGGCTTTCTCCATTGACAATGTACAGTCCTTTAAAGAATTGAGAATGATACTGGCGCTCTGGAAATCAATTTTATAATCGAGCATCATTGTGAACTCATGAATAATTATATCAAATTCGGTTTGTACTTTCTTTAATTTTGTTTCATCTGTCTGTTGTGATCTCTGATTTCGTTGCGGCCTTGATTTTAAATAAATATCAAATGATATCTCGATCTTCTTAATTCTACCTTCGAAACTAACTCTCAACCCATTTGTTTTCAACTTTTGCTTTTCTAACATTCCTGAAAAGCGCTTTAGTTCTCTTCTTACATCCGCTATAAAGCTATCACCTTTAGAAATCTCCAATCCAATATAATCATTGTCATTAAATAAATTATCATCATAATCGTTAAATATCAACTCTTTTTTGTTGCTGACTTGATCTTCATTTGGTGTTTGAGTAAAAGACAAAATTTCATTTGCAAGTATCAACTGCGTTTTGTTGCTGACTTGGTGGTCTTCATTTAGAGTTGAAGGAAAAGTCAAACGTTTATTCTGAAACTCGTCCTGTAAAATTTGAAAAATTGATTGTCTTTCTAATTCAGAATGTTCTTCAAAAGTAGATTCTCCTTCAGAAACAGATCCATCAAAAGGAGACAGTCCCTTTTGATCACTTTTAACATTTTTAGATTTACTTTTAACCGTTTTAGATCGACTATTAAAAAAGTTTTTATATTGTTTTCCGTTCACATAAACACTACAAATAAACAATATTAGGACGAAGACTAACTTCATTTTAAAAAAATCGACTATATAATAACATTCCGATTGATAATTCTGTTGATTTATACATGGCGTACTTGAAATATCAAATTAGTTTGAACAGTTGAAAGAATAACGCGTCGTTTTGATACATATGGAACTGAATACGAATAAATAAGAAACACTTGTATCTACGCTTAAAATATTTTTTAGATATTTAGAGAAATATTTAATAATATTCTGGGGTTTCATGCGATTTCGAAAATGTTGAACTTGTTATTGCTCAATTTGCTACCAGTATTGATATCATACGTTGATACTAGGAAAAAATGAGCATTAGCACTTTTAGAAATTGGATCTCAATGAGATTTTTCCAGTTTAATCTGATCGTTCCTCGTAGTACGAAGATGTTCACATCCAGAAACCAGTGCTTTTGTGTTGCAGGTTTAATTGTTGTGCGATGCAATGTATAATCGAATCACTTGAGTTATCAGTGTATTACTGTATCATCGATTACGTAAGTTCCGGTGGTGAAACATTTATTGCGCTCATAATATATTTGATGAGCTGATGTGCTTGTTTTACAATATATAAGGACATGATTCAACTCAACTTTAAATTTCGAAATATTCTATTAAACTTTTACATTACATATTTTTTTTTGTCACACTTTATGATCTGACGCTGCAGCGAGAGATTCTTTGATAACAATCAGAAAAACCATTGAATGCGACTGCTCTGAGGTTAAATCTTGTATATATAAGTTCACATTCTCTAGCAAATTTCTGATGAAAAAATATCCGTTGTTCTTCAAGATTAGATTTAAGGAAGGATTTTAATATAATCAACATATAGAGTGGACATAAATTCCAGATTTCGGTAGGAATTTATTAAACCAGCCTTTGTTGCCGGATTGGTAATTGCTTTTTGTTATATTTTATCGTGTTCTTCAACGAGTCTTCAATTTGTTGTCAGGTATCTTTTGATATTGATTGCTCTTCGCATAATTAAATATTTTTTTGTACATCAAACCCCAAGCGAATTTCACTTATAACAAGATACCCGCTAATGAGTGATGTCTGCTTCTGTGAAACTCCGGATGATGTCTACTTATAATGATCTATAGATTCTTTGTTCGCTCATCCAGTGATACAGAGGTCTCTTGGTGTATCCTATTTTTAAAAGGGGTATCACTAACAACTATTTGATAAGAACTACAGAATTTCTGGAATATCTCACTTTACTGTTCGTGATTATGCTCATTGCTTATTTTCTGAAGACGTGATCAATTTTGATATTTTAGGACCGATTTGCACTTTTATGTCGGTCATAAATAGAATGATGTATCATCTGAGAATTGTATGTATGGATTGTTTTCTATTGAAAATGAAAATTAAGAATACCTTTTGTTGCATGTCTTGACCTTGCTGAATTGCATATTTGTCCATTAGTCCTTTCAAGCATCGATCCAGATATGTTTTCATCAATTTGGCTTACTTCTGAGAAAATCAGTGAACATGGAAAAATTTCGACTTTTCGGGTAATAAGAAAAATTAACTTACAAGAAGAACTATTATGCAATAAGATGCTAAAATGAACAGGATGCATGTGTCAGTGCACTGGATTTATTTTGGTATGCTTTGGAAAGAGGATGTAAGGTGAAGGAAAAGCCTATTTACTGGGCATTGTCCACTTAAATGTGTAAGGTCGATGATGAGATCTATCGCTTCTGTATGGAAGACGACGAAACCTATGTGAATGTGAACCTCTGGGCTGTATAAGGCTTGGACATCTTCACACTGGCAGAGCATGTTGAAAGGATAGCTACCAAGAGTGTAATAGGTTTTGTAAAAGACCTTAAGTTCGTGATCGTAGGGCACTTAGGGGTAATGTCAGAAAAGATCTTATAGATCTCGGCGACTATATGAGAAGCATCCCCTCTGCATCCCCTCACCACATAATAATAAATAATAATAATAAAGTTAATAAGATGAAGGATTAGGGATTAAAAGGGGAGTGACTGACTTTCGTTCCATATGTCATCCCCCGGTTGTACGATGGTGGAAAAACTGCAGATGATAAACAGCCCCACATCCGTACCGTTCGGGTTGGGAAAGAATCAGGATATTTCACGATGCAACCGAAAATTAAATTACATTAAATTTGAAATTTAATTCAGCCCAACATTGAAAGAACCCTTCAGGTCGTGTCAATTGTAGATATTTTCGAAGAACTGCATATCCTAAATTCTATGCATAATGAATATCTGCGTGTGGGTTCGTGCACAAAGAGGCGAGGCGAGGCTATATCAAGAGTTGAAGAAATAAAATGATTGTACGCTTTACTTTGAGAGTGTTCATAGCAACGCAGTGACAATGAATGAAATTTTTCATTTTTTTCGCGAGGTGCAGCGCGCTAATTTTGATAGCTCGCATATTTTTATAGGTTTTTTCTTTCAAATAGGTAATTGAAGAGCTCTTTACCAATTCTCAAATTCTGAAAGAATCTGTCAGGATCAGTCCATAAATGATGAAATTGCCAAAATTTCAGATGTTTCGTATCTATTGGGTGACAAGTAAAACAGCGGAACAATGTGAAAAATGCAATATAGTTGCATTAATTGACAAACACAAAAGTTTTTCTTTAGAATTTGATGACATAATTTATGCTCTCACTTCGCGATTTACCAAGAAATTGAACGCCTTATTGTGAACAAGAAGTATCTGAATCTCGTCTCGCTCAACTGCCGAGCCTCGCCTTGCTTCGTCTCGCCTCGTTGTGCACGTACCCTAAGAGAAGCAAAATCTTTGGTCACAAATTCGACAAATTTATGTAATTCGGCATGGAAACTTAACACCAAAACAATAACAATCTGGTTATGATACATTAACAAGAACAAAATCCAGAATAGCCCAGTACTCCTCGTACATTTTATGAGTAAAAAGAAAAATTAAGTGGGAAACGTTTTCTTATTTAAAATTTTCTGATTTTTAAGATTTTTAAATCAAATCATTTCTTAAAAAAAAACAACGAAATAAAACAGTTAATTTCAAATAATATAAAACGGGACATTTTCGAAAAGAAATACTCTCAAAACTGGACAATAAATTATAAAACGCTTTTGTAACCCTTCTCTTCGCCTTTTTTCTTTCTTTTTATAATCATGAATCAAAATATTTTATGCTCCAATTAATTCGTTGATATATTCCCGCCCTTATTCTTTGCATATGAATGACCTTTTTTTTTACATCCTTATATATACCCTTGTGGCAAAAACGATGTATCCTTATAAACCCTTCAAGTCCACTTAAAGGCGGAGATTTTTACTTTTTTTTTATTTTTTATAAAAAAAAAAATTCTTCTGTGAAACAATCTTGTACTACAAGGATTTTAGATAGTATCCCCGGAAAACCACGATTCTTCCCTATAAATATTTCAAATAGACACAAGAATTTGAAAACAGAATTCCTCCCCGTCCACACAACCTTAACCATTTATGAAAAGTCAAGGGAAACTTTAACGGCTTTTATCCTAAATATCTGGTTAGATACTAATATGTTGCGGTTTGAGAGGATTTTATTCATGCATACATATTTATGTATGTACAACTCTATAGGATAAGAATACCAGAAAACATCATATTGATGAGGGTTACTGTATGTCGGTACACATCTGTTATGATTTCCCATCCCTTCATTCATTATTTTATCCTATACAGAAGGCGACGACAATACAGAAAAAGAGGAAATCAGACAGCGGGATAGCGACATATCTAATTGATGTGATCCTTTATATCCCTTTGTGTCACAATATATGAGTTAAATATTTGAGTAATATGAAGCCCACCACTTAGTTTTATTTATTTGTGCACAAATGTTCGGCATTCGTGTTATAAATTGAAGTCATTCCCAAAATTTCTGACATAGTAATAAAGCTATCTAAAATTGTTCTGCTAAACATTCTGGTAAATACTGTTAACTGCTTTACGTACGTACGTACTTACATATATGAGATGAGGGTGAGGGATGAATAAAAGTAGTCTCCAGAATACCGGATGCATCACTACATATATATACTTGCTTATCACTGACAAACAAACCCTCACTATCTGAAACCCTATAGATATGAGTATATTTATACGTTTAAGGAAACCAACCCCTGCCCGAGATACGATTTTTGTCTAATGGCGCAAAAATTTTATTGTGGCGAGACTTCTTTAACTTGAGAGCATTATCGCCTTCCTTTATTGCTTCGAAAAGTCCAAAGATGGGCTCTTCGGATCTTGGTATTTTCTATTTTTATGTAAATAATATCGTAAAATTCTTTGAAATTTTTCTATATATATATACATATATACATATATATGTACATATGTATGCAGTTAAGCCAATGATATTAGACGTCTTGGTAGCCGTGTAATACATTTTCGTTAGCTCCGAAATGTAAAGGCGCCCAATTTTATTACTTAAGTGCTGTTTAAAGGCGGAAAATGCTATTCAATTATCTAAGTAGGTACTCCCGTTTAAGGAAATGGAGTTAAATTTTACTGTATAATTCAGAAGGAAGGATGCATGTTAAATATCTGTTGAGAAAGAATTTAAATGTACATTTTAGTTGCCATACACAGATCGAATTTTAATACAAAAAAAAAAAAACAAAAAATAAAGTGGGTTTCAGCTAGAGATATTTATTATTATTATTTCGTACACCGAAAAGATATGGAAGATGTTTGGTAGCCAACTCTTAATCTTTGATTAATTTAGGTTTCTTAATTCCAACTTTAACATTATATATTAGCATTGTTAGTAATATTAGATTGAATAGGAAATTCTGACAAAGAAAATCTAAACTTTAAGAGCTTTTACAGCAATTCCGCCTAATGGAGACAGTATAGGTCCGATATGGTGCTAAAGTCGCATCTCCTAATGGCTCAAATGATTTTCGACCTATAAGTATTCTGTATTTCTTGTCCAAGGCGCTTGAGAAGCTCATGCACGACCAAATCTTACTTTACTTGGAATCAAACCAATTGCTCCACCCCGTGGCTGTTAGGAATCAGATCTGGACACAGCTGTATTCTGTTTTATTGACAGCAACTTCAGACATTCGTAGAGTTCTGGATAAAAATCTTCTGACAGTCCTGATACTCCTGGATTTTTCTAAAGCCTTCGACAGCGTCAATCATTCCAAGGTCCTTACCATCTTTTTAGACAAGTTCAGATTTTTCTTATCTTTGGTGGCACTTATCAGAAGCTTTATTACTGGACGATCTTTACAAGTCAAGATCCATGGTCTACTTTCGAGAAGTTTGCCTCTCTTTTGTGGAGTTCCTCAGGGTTCAATCTTGGGTCCTTTCTTATTCCGTATGTACATAAATGATCTACCCAATATAATAGAAGACTAAAAAATACACTTGTCTGAAGATGACGCTCAGATATATTTGGATAGGCCAGTTGGCCTTATTGAGGATTGTGTTGAGAGAATTAACTCAGACTTGAAGAGAATCTCTGAGTGGTCCAAGAGGCATGAGTTACTTTTAAATTCCAATAAATCAACTTACATGATTTTAAATCGCGAGAGATTTTAAATCGAAATTTAGGAAATATCTTCAACTTTTCTATGAGTTGCTGCGATCACACTAAAAATACATTGGGTAAAATTTGTGGAGTACTTCGAAAGTTTAGGTTGTCTGCGAGAATTCTTTTTTCTGCTCTTCGCTCCAAGTTGGTGAAGACTCTTCTCTTGCCTTATTTCACAAGTGGAAGCATTGTCTTCCCTCACTTGTATTCGTTCTGTTCGAGGAAGCTGGATGTCGATTTCAATGACTGTATCCGTTTTACTCATGGATTGAGGAGATACGATCATATTTCTCTCTTTCGTAGTTTTCTTCTGGGTATGCCTCTAGATGCTTATCTGACACTGATAATCATGTTTTTTTTTCATAAGATCCTCTACAGTAGGCGTCCCAGCTATATATTTTCTGACATCAGCTTACACTGTGAGGCACTTATTACTGCGTGTTTCCCGTTATCAACATCGAATTTTGGAACGCTCTCACTTTGTTAACGTTGCTCGTCTTTGGAACAGTCTTTCGGCGGCATTGCAGTTCATTCAGAGTACTGCTGACTCGTCATTTGGCCTCGGATGATGGTCAGGCGGACTGACATTGTGCTTACACTCCGAAACAACTATATACTGCGCTTTTATTTTTCGTTTTTATTATTATGATCACTTTTCTCTTCCGTCACTTATGTCTTCCTTATAGTAGTTTAGGGCGGAGGAACTAATCAAATGAAACTTTTCTCAGTTTTACATAAGAACACTGCAAATATTTTAGAATGTTAGGACCCCTTTGGGGGCTTTCATGTGGTAGTGAGGAAGTCTGTTTCATGGCTTGTGAAGTATTCTCGAGGGTTTTGGGCATGCGGCCTAATGCTAATGTGAGCTATGACCGAATGTAAGCGCTGAGTAGAGGTGTTGCTAACAGAACTGCTAAATAAAGAAAAAGTGGAGGAAAAATGTTGTAAAAGTGGATAATATCCAAGCAATTATCTGATTCGAAAGCGCGATTCCATACTCTACGGTTTCACGCTGTGTCTGCATGTTTGTGCGTGTGTGCGTTTATGAGTGTGCATGCATACATTCATATGTGTGGGAGAATGTAGCTCTCCACGTCAAAGTATTCTCAGGCAGTGCCCAAATATACGGGTGTTTCCTCCATGGTGGTCCATAGAGCAGGAGGTGATAGTACTGACCTAAACAAACAAAAAATCGTATGGCAGTGGGGGGGGGGCATGATTATGAAAAAAAAACTAGTTTTTCACAAATTACCCTGTATATTCAAAAGTATAGGGCTACGGTCACAGTTAAAAGCTCATTGAATGTAAAACTTCACGGTCTTTTCAACGACTGCTCAACCAGAACCGTACCCTCGCCCCTCAAGAATTATGGTTATCCAAACTCAAAATTTCGAATTTTTTTTACCTTTTTTTTAATTTGACCTCTATTATTTTTGCAAAAAGGTCATTAACATAACTTTTTTTTATAAAAACTGTAAACTGTAGACTCTCCTCTTTAAGTTGACTTATTACATCCTATGTGTTAACTGTAGCCCTTTACGAGTTATTAGCTCTAAACCTATTTTCAAACCTATTCTCAACGATAATTTGTTCCCTCATTTTAAAAAATATCGTCTTATTTCGGTGTGACTTGAATAGGTTATGAGTTAATAACTGTTTAACGGCTACAGTTAACACATAGGATGTAATAGGTCAACTTAAAGAGGAGAGTCTACAGTTTACAGTTTTTATAAAAAACAGTTATGTTAACGACCTTTTTTCAAAAATAATAGAGGTTAAATTAAAAAAAAAGGTAAGAAAATCCGAAATTTTTAGTTTAGACAACCATAATTCTTGAGGGGAGAGTGGTACGGTTCTGGTTGAGCAGTCGTTGAAAAGACCGTGAAGTTCTACATACAATGAGCTTGTAACTGTGACCGTACGCCACATACTTTTGAATATACAGGGTAATTTGCAAAAAACTAGTTTCTTTTCATAATCACCCTGTAACTCCGAAACGGTTGATATGCCGCCCCCCTGCCATACGATTTTTTGTTTGTTTAGGTGAGTACTATCACCTCCTGCTCTATGGACCACCATGGAGGAAACACCCTGTATAGTAAAATAGGAAATTTTTGTAAGGCAACCCTACGAATTTTTATGAAAACGGCGTATATAAAATATGAGCTCTCCACCTCGACGGCTTCTCAGGCAGCTACCAAATTTATAGTCAAAAAGAACAGTTTTGCATGGCAACACCAAGAAAGGGTAACCCGATTTAAGACATTTTTGAAATTTTATTTACCATTGCTATGAAAACACCACTACAAAATATTTTGTATGGCCGCCCTCCGCCCTACGAAGGAGCTGCCGTTTTGTCTCATTTTTGAACTTAGATTTTCATTTTTTTAAAAAAAGGCCCGTTTACAAAATTTCAGCTTTCTACGTCGACGCGCCCTCAGGCAATTTCCACATATATAGTGAAAAACCAAGAAGGGGTTGGTTGCCCTATTTAGTCTATTTTTAAATTTTATTTACAATTGCTTTGAAAACAGTACGTAGCAAATTCCCGTTCTCTTCGTGTACTGGTTTTTAAGTAGTGTCGAAATATATACTAAAATACGAAATATTTGTATAGCAACCCTACGAAGGATTTGCCTTGACACAATGTGTACAAAATTTCAGCTTTCCACGTCGACGCATTCTCAATCTCGATAACAGCGCCATCTATTGTATCGAAAAACAACCTATCTTTCAAGCTGGAACCAATCAAACACATTCACAAAATGTCACTCAAATGCAAATCAGTTATGCGGTTTTGGAGATTAGCGTGTACGAACATAGTGACACGTGATTTTTATATATAAAGATATAATCGCCATGAAGTTCTACATACAATGAGCTCTACACTCTGTACTTTTTAAAATACAGGGTATTTTGTGAAAGACTAACAAATGTTCGTAATCATCCTGTAACTCCGAAACGGTTAAGATGCCAGCCCCCTTGCCATACAATTTTTTTTCACAAGGTCACTACTATGGCCTCCTGCCCTATGGACCACCATAGACGAAACACCATGTATAAGGGGTACTATATGTATAAATTTTTTTGGAAAAATGTTCACATTTCTGCTGCTGTAACTCGTTACACATCAGACTACAAAAAAAAAGTGTTTATACTAAAAATTTAGAGAATTTAGTCTTCTTCAAATTTATATCTTTACATTTTTGTCGTAGGATCAACCGTTGAGGAATTATTTTGAAAAATTTTTGGTACCTTTAATACCCCCCTCCCACAAGGGTGAAAACTTGGATTTTTCATCGGGGCCCGGAACTAAGTAACATATATAAAAATCACAACTACCACACCTTTTGGAGGCCTTATTTAGTCCCTATTGACTGGACTAAAACAGATCATTTGGTAAAAACTTGTTAAAATGTATTCCAGACAACGAAAACCGAAAGAAAAGCCAATAGATCTCTCACGCATGCGCATACTGTCATAGATTACTGACTAAAGATTTTTCATACTATAGCAGGAAATCATTTTGTTCACATAGAGGAAAGGTTTCAAAGGACGCAAACTAAACAAGAAATGAGTTCTTATGCGGCAAACATAATCGTCATAGCACATTTTTTAAAAGTGTGGCTGGGAACTGGGTGTGGACTGGAATAGACTATTTTATCCTATATGTATGCATAAATTGTAATCAACTTAAAATTTAAATTTAAAATTCAAAATATACAGTTTTCTACGTTTTTCTCAAAATTGTATTCGAATATTTCATTTCCGTACATGCTTTAAAACCTTCCACCTGTCGTTCATTTACGTACATGAAAAAACTTCAAGTAGCTCAGAAAACTGAGCTTGATCCTCTTAACTCATGTTAGGCGTATCAGTCTTTCTTTACCATAAGCCAGGTCTCATGTTTATACTTTCAATTCTACCTGTGTGCTTACCTCGAAAGCACAAAAATCTATATTCGAAAGAACAAACGTTTTCTTATGCTTACGGGCTTATCAATGTTTTTACTTTATGAATTGATCACGATATACAGAAAACAAGGCATGCTATACACTGAAATAACTTTCGCTATATTGCAACAAAGAAGTCGAGTGTTGCTGTTGTTGTTCGTATCGGGATTTGGACCTTTTTAAATTTTTTTTGTTCCTATTCATATGGAAATGGATCTACATACATGCATTACAAAAACAACAAGTAAAAAAACTAGAATTGATCTAAGACCAATTCTTATGATACCCTAAATGAATGCCCGTATGTAATTTCGTATGGTCATACATCTGTGCAAGTTTGATTTTTGAATTGTTCTATTTTCAAACTTAAAAGTCGAAATACAATGATGCCGACACGACATTTACGACGACAAATTAAATGTTGACCTATTGGCTGGTAATACCATGTTGCTGGAACCAATGGCGCCAACCGAATTTATCGATGTAACCAGAGTTGGGAATAATTCAACTTTTGTCGTTGTTGTCGTCGTAATTTGATTTTGACAGCTCAGAGTAATGAGCAAAAAATTTCATTTGAGGAACAATTAATTAATTTAGTGAGGAAAATTTTTAAGCCAAAAGAAATCCTCAATATCGAAATACATATTTAAAAGGAAAAAAAGTGTATAGAAATTGGAGAAGTTGAAAATAAGTGGTAGGGATGATATTTTGTAATCCACACAAACTCAGTGTTAATCATTGTTTATTACACTTTTACAACTTTTATTTTTATTACTTTCCAATTTTGCTAATAAATTTCAACAAATAATTTTACCACCTAATTTGTCAACATTTTGTCAACAAACATAAGAATGTCGGTGCCATTAGGTTAATTCGGCGATATTTACGATGACAGTGTCGTCGTAATTGTCGTGTCGGCCTTTACATCTGCAATTTTTTCGAGAAGACCGCGTACAACATTGAAGCCCTGTAATGGCCAGTTTCACAGTCTGAGTTTAAACCAAATATTTAGTTTAAACTCGACGAAGGAGTTTCACAGTTTGGTTTAAACCCCGGTTTAAACTAGAGTTTAAACCGTGCCATCCCTCGGTTTAAACTCAAGATAATTTTATTTTGACAGAAGCATTGTTTTTTAGTATGAAGAAAATAATTTCATCACGAATTTAGATTTAGACATTTCTAGCGATGAAGATTTTTTTGAGATAAATTTACAACTCTGTCGACGACTGAGAGTAATTAGAAATCATTTTAATGAGTGGGACGACGTTGATTTTTATGCTAGGTTCAGTTTAAATAAAGAACCTTGTCGCTTTGTCTTAGAATCTATTCTTGTCCGTTTTCTTGTGCTCTATTATATTTTTTTTTATGCACTAGGAAAGGTCAACTTCACTTATGCTAAAATTACCATCCTTTTTGAATGTTGGCATATTTAAAATTAGCAAATATAACTACATATTTTTTATTTTTTAATTATGATCTGTTTACTTTTTCCGATTGACAGGATTGATAGAAAAATTGCTTCACAATGGTGGCGATAACTAATTTAATTCACAATTTAATCAGTACTACCAACATTACTAAAAGAATCCACTGTGAAACCCGATTTGGTTTAAACTACGTTTAAACTTGGAGGATGGTTTAAACTCGACTGTGAAACTGGCCATAAGTGAACGACTTCACGACGCGAGTTATCGTCAGTGTCCAAACCATTTCACTCTATCATCATTATTTCTATTGGCCAGTTTCACAGTCGAGTTTAAACCAAGGTTTAGTTTAAACCATCCTCCAAGTTTAAACGAAGTTTAAACCAAATCGGGTTTCACAGTGCATTCTTTAAGGAACGTTGGTAGTACTGATTAAATTGTGAACTAAATTAGTTATCGCCACCATTGTGAAGCAATTTTTCCAGCAATCAATCTGTCAATTTGAAAAGTAAACATATCAAAGAAATTTTTTTTTTAAAAATGTAGTATTATTTGCTAATTTTGAATATGCCAACATTCAAAAAGGATGCAAATTTTAGCATAAGTGAAGTTGAGCTATTGCCTTCCTTAGTGCATAAAAAAGATATATAATAGATCGCAAGAAAACGAACAAGAATAGATTCGAAGACAAAGTGACAAAGTTCTTTACTTAAACGGAACCTAGCATAGAAATCAACATCGTCCCACTCAATAAAATGATTTGGCCGATTTCTAATTACTCTCAGTCGTCGACAGAGTTGTAAATTTAACTCAATCAATCAATAATCTTCTACATCGCTAGAAATGTCTAAATCTAAATCCTCGACGAAATTATTAGGTCTGTTGACGTACTCGAATTTGTGTGAATGCATTAGCACATTTTCACCCAAACTCTGTTCACGTACTCAGAAAATGGGGGAAAAAATGTAGACGTCACACTTCCCCTTCAATAAAGTTTTAGCCCAAAACTACCCAAGGAAAAACTCTGTGTAACTTTTGTAACAACTGTCAAACACATTAAAATTTGAAATCGAGAATTGTCAGAAGTTCAAACTGTCAAAGGAAAAATGTAAAAGACAGCAGAATTTGCAAATGATGTGCACTGTTTGCCCAGGTCGTATAAAAATTTACAAAATAGTAAGTAAAATGAATAGATATGTTATGTTTGGCATTTTATTTTCAAATTAAAGTTGTTAGTTTGACAGTTTGTAGTTGTCACTTTCGCTTTTTGCCCAAGAACACACAAAAGTTGTTCATGTACTTTCCAAATTTGATAGCTTCCCCTCCTGCACATTTTCACACAAAAAAGCCCAAGAACGAAAACACCCGAGAAGTACGTGAACAGACCTTTTCTTGATACAAGCAAACTAATGCTACTGTCAAAATAAAATGTCATACATACTTTTATCATGAGTTTAAACCGACGGATGGCACTCAGACTGTGAAACTGGCCATATGTGTTACAAACTTAGCAGACGTCATGATTTCATCATCTGGGTACAAAAATAAAATTGATAACAAAGCATTATTGGGATAGGGAAATTTTAAAACTCAGAATAGGTATAAATTGTGAGAAGTTTCAATTTGTATGTAGGTACATAGAGTACCTAGCTTACCTCCCTACTTATTTTGTTTTTGTTTTTCAAAATTATGAGTCTCTCCTAGCGGTTTTAACTTTCCTTTTTCTAGGTAGTACCTATTGAATTTTTTTTTCTTTATTTTTTTATTATGTAGGTAGGTTGGTGTTTAAGAGTAAGAATAATTTTATAATTTAAGACAATTTCACAGATGTAGTGAAAAATTACACCATTTTATTTATATAACTGTCTTTATAAAAAGTCAAGTTTCAATATTTTTCTTCTTGACAGTTTTTGAATAAAGTTTAAGCTTGTAAATCTACATATGTAGGTATATTGTGTTTTCGGTGCATTTGTGCATTTGGTTTCTTCAAACATCAGTTTCAGAATTATCAAAATAAAGAAAAAAATTATTTTCTCAATACAGAACATAAACAAAAATAAAATTATTTAACATAGGTACCTACCTACATATGTATGGAGGTGGAAATTTACGCATAAAGAAATATTATTTTTTATTTACTGATTTTGTCTTTCCCCAGCTTAATCTAATTAGGTATAATAAATTCCTTTCTTATATAAAAGAATTTCTTCTTTTTTTTAATTACTGTATTACCTGTAGCATCAATAGCATTCGAAAAGAGAGAGAAAAAATAAAGGAACCATAAAAAAAAGAAGAATGACAATACCTACAAATCTAATGAAAAGTAAAACGATTTAGGTATATCTAATAAAAAATAAAATTAAATAGCCGCACAATATTGAAAAAATCGAATGCTGATGAGAAAAAAAGCTGCTTCTGTCGATATTTCCTCAGCTTTAACTTAATAATTTGCACACAGTTGCGCATGCGCATTCGTCATGTGAATTTTAATCACAGATGAGCTTAATTTACGATTTTATATCTAAAATATTCCTCCGAGTTTTATAGCTTGAAATTGCTCCAATTAAACATGCCCGGCTAGCTCAGTCGGTAGAGCATGAGACTCTTAATCTCAGGGTCGTGGGTTCGAGCCCCACGTTGGGCGCGACTATTTTTTTTTTTTTTATATTATTGAACGAACTGAAAAACGTGACTTTTTTTTATATTAAATCATTTTAAATTGATCTTTTTTACACTTATTTTATTAATTAAAATAAAAAAAAATGCAAAATGTGTTAAGATAATTTTTGAGTTTTTTCTTTGCACAATACCTACTTCAAGTTGAATCAGGTGAGATTAAGTCCGCTATTTGAATTAAGAAGGTGCGCGCATTTCTTACAGCGGAAAATTAAAATTGTCACAGCTTCCATTAGCTTTTTACTTTGCCTCCACTGGAGAAATTATTTTCAGTAGAACTGCAATGCAACTGCAGCATCTAAGCAGCTACGTAAAATCACCATGACGTTGGCGATAGCCATCTTCAAATAATTCGATTAAATCCCAATTTGCTTCACAGAAAAGTCGGCTTGGAGTGGACATAACTTCTCTTGCTAACTGATAGCATTCTTAGATGAATAAATTAATATAGTAAGAATACAATTTAATATACCTACCTACATACATAGGTATATCTATGTACCTACCATTTTAGGAAGTTTAGTTCAAAGTATAAATTAATATTAATTTAATTAAGAAGCATAAAAGATTTTCACAAAACTATGCAAAAAGCATACGCGTATTGTTTAACTCATGGTAGGTACAAAGTTTGTATGCTGGCATGAAATGAAAGCTTTTTAAAGCTTTCTGTGACGTCATAACGAGATACTTTTTAAGATGACTGTAGGAAGAATTGAAATAAATAACATTTTCTGTACTTCCCTTCTATACGTTTATTTACTTATTTTTTTTCTACTTAAATACTTAATACGAAAGTATAATAAGCTTTTGAAAAATAGTAATTTAGTCTCCTATTTTTAAATCTATTTGTTCTGCTAATTTAAGGTGTTTCTTGAAAAAATCTTTAGAGGTATAAATAAGTTTTTTGTTACTATATTCAGAAATTTGAAATTGAAAAACTTCTCTATTGCGTAACCTTATTACTAAGCCTACTTGGGTAAATGCACTTATTACTATCACTATCACTAGTTCCCGACCACTCTTGTAAATAAAACCATCAACTTACACACTAAAATCCTTTGAAATGTCTCCTTAAAAAAACTGGTTTGTTGTCTAAGCATTACAAAAGGTTTGACAATATATTGCGCACTTCTGGCAATGCAGTTTTAAGTCTACCCTTGGAAATGCGGGGAAATAAGTTTATCGTCTTAATTTTGCTTAAGTGATGCGCGACTTTTATTGAACGTTGCGTCGTCGTAAGTAGGAAAGTAGCATTTTATTTGAAAAATAATTTAAGCGGATATTTCTTTATCAAATATAACCTGATAAATTAATAAAATGGTCGGAAAGTAACGAAAAATTACGTAGTAATAGCAAAATTATTCTGGCCGGTTTTTGAAACAGTTTTCTGTTGAATTTTTAATAACCAGCCACAGACCGGTGTTTAGATTTCATCTACTAGATACCGGCCAATAATTTAATGAAGGAAAATATCTTAATGTGAATATTTTTCTCTCTAGAAAATCAGAAGGATATTTGATTAATAAACGAAATCAATTTAAAAATAAAGGTAATACATATTATTATAAAATCCTTTGGAAACGTTTTCTTTGAGAGACTACTTGCTTTCGAAAAAATCTCTTTGACAGCATAACAAAAAGTTATTTTTTAATTACATAAACTCCTAGCTATTGTAGTAATTTACTACCTACATGATAGTTTGGTGGGCGGTGTCGAAATCGACGGTCAGATTATTCGTGTATTAGGATGACATTGTCCTGTTGTCAAACAATCTCAAAATAATAGATATGATCCATAAATTGGAAATATACTGGGGCCTTATATTAAACTTGGATTAATCTAAAATTATGATTTTTAAAAAAAAGGTGGAGGGAGAAGAAAAATGGAACAATGGTATATTGAGGAAATGCAAATTAATACAGTTACCTCGTATGTCTACTTTGGAGTAGTTTTAATCCCAAAATTAAGTTTTAGACAACATGTTCACAAAAGGAGCATTACGGCAATCTCTAGTATGAATTCAATCTATAGCAAATTCATTAACAATAAAAATGTTATTTTAGGTCCAAAATGGAGTCTCTTTCAAAGCGTAACGTATGTTACGGAGTCCAAATATGTGGCTTCTTATGCAATGACGAGGTGGAGAAAATTCAAAAAAGTTGTTTGAAAAGAGTGCTGAATCTTCCCAAACATACCTCTAACTATATGTTGCACCTCGAAAAAGGAATAGACTTTATTTATACTCTAGAATGACATCTAAAATATATTCCTAAAATTCTGCTTATAAGTTATATGGACATATCCAAATTGAAGATTTCTTTGTTCGATAGCCCTAAACAGTTCTGGTCCTTTGTTAATTCTAAACGCAAGTCTGTAGGATTCCCTTTATCCTTATCTTTTGGTGATGCTGAGAGTATTGACTCCACAATTATTGTCAAATTGTTTGCGGATTTTTTTTAATCTGCCTTTAGTAATTCCAACTGTGATATTAGTTGTAACGATTTTACTCATTTGACGATACTTCCTTCGACTTTTTTTGAGCTGAAGGATCTTGTTTTTGACGATGCCACAATTTCGAAACATATTTCAAATTTGGCAAGATAGCTTTTTGCCTGGCCCAGATGGCATCCCATCTTCTTTGTTGAAGAAATGCAGAGTTCCGTTTATCCCCATTTTATGTCACTTATTTAAAATGTCCTGTCTATCTGCCGTCTTTTTTAAGTTATGGAAACACTCCTTAATTTTTTCACATCATAAAAAGGGGAACATAACTAATTATATAGACCACTTGCTAATCTTCCAGCTTTTCCCAAAATGTGTGAGGCTATTGTTTGTGATGCTATGTCCACTCTAAGCCATTCATAGGTAGTTTCCAGTATGGTTTTACTAAGGGGAAGTCAAAAACTACCAACTTATTGGAGTTTTATAATCAGTTTGCTATTAATAGAGGAAAACAAGTTGGCTGTATCTATACTGACTTTAGTAAGGCATTTGACAGGATTAGCCATAAGATACTTTTGCATAAGCTTACTTTCCTGTGTTTCCTCACCGGTTTCTTCTTTCGTTAAGCTCCTATCTGTCTAACTGTACCCAGAAAGTCTTTTTTCGTGGTATACTATTCAGAAACGGCTTTAATACATCTGCAGTACCCCAGGGTAGTCCTCTTGGTTCTCTAGTGTTTGTTATTTATATCAATGACTTACACTTGTTACTAACTCATACCACAATTCTCTGTAATGCTGACGATGACAAGATTTTCCGAACTATTATCGTAAGCGTAGTCCTTCATATTTGAATTACTTCATCAATGGATGTTTATTGCCCAGACTTAACAGCACCAAGGATGGGGGGGCTATTTTTGATTCCGCGCTCTCATTTGAAATCCATATTTCAAATATTGTTAATAGGGCTAATACTGACTTGGGGTTTGTTAAGAGATGGTCCCGGGAGTTTAATGATCCCTTTGTAACCAGGAACCCCTATTTCGTTTTTTTAGGCCGATCTTGGAGCATGCCAGTCCTGTTTGGGCACCATTTTATTCTGTCCACATTAATCGAATTGAGGCAGTTCGACGCAGATTTATTAAATTTGCTCTTTGCGGCCTTTCTTGGAATGATCGGTGTAGCCTTGGCTCCTTATGCTGATAGACTCAAGTTGCTCTCCATCGATACCCTTGAGAGGAGGCGTGACATTTCTAGAATCCTTCTATTTTTGAATACTTGCATGGTACAATTAATTCCGCTGAGCGCGAACTTGAGAAACCATGACTTTTTTTATTTGTCGTTATGTAATACAAATTACAGTTTTAATGAGCCTATTAAGTAATGTCTTCCACGTAAGATAGCGGCAAAGTTGTTGAACAAACGTTTATTTTGTTTTGCTATATGGGATAAAATAGCAGACGACCAATATTAGATCAATGGAACAATTACAGAGATGCTGATGCTAAAAGAAAAGGAGTTTAGACATTATAAAGCTAAAGAGATCGCAAGAATAGGAATAAGGCACGGTTTCTATCCACTTCTCGAATATGAAGCCGGTTGAGCCTACTTTAAAGAAACTTACACTTTAAAGCAAATAAAATTAATATTCATCACAAGGGGTAGGGAAGTTTCTTCAGTTTCAATGCAAGTCCATGGCGGAGAGATTGCTTAGCTTTATATTCTCTTTGTAACAAAGATGAAGAAGAAGATATTTTTCACTTCCTAGCAATTTGTCCTCTGCTTGCGGAATTTAGTAATTTTTATTTTGGAGAAAATTTCTTATCTAGAACGCAAATCATAAAAATCCCCTCAATAATGGTGACAATCTTCTGGCCATTGCTATTTAATAAATATTGTACTAAGCAACCCTTTACAAGTTTAGATGATCTTTTACTTGTGTTGGGTTCAGGTATAGAAATACAGAATGCCATGTTTGTCATGGTATGACAGTACTTTGTTCAATGAATTCAGATTAACTACTGACTACTGGCTTCTCAGAGAGCTGTCCATATTGATGAGTTCAGTCAGAAAGCTTAATTGGGATGAGTATAGTGTACCCAGATTACATGTATTCAACACTCCTCCTTCCTTAATTATGGCGTTCTACCAGGATATCTGCAAGTGCTCCGGATGCTGTTTTCTTCGAGCTGAGTGTCTTAATGTAGTTTGCTGCTGATCTTGTCCAGTTAATGTTGTTTCCGTGACCTGTTGCTGCATTATAAAATCTTCTGTTTGTAACGATTGGTTTTCCACTTCTGGTCGACTACCCGTACGTGTATTTGTCCCTTCTTGTTGATCACTCTAGGTAGCTGAATTTTCTGGGTTTTGAGAAGTTTGTTCGTCAGTCAAAGTTGTGCAGTCAAGGTATGAGTCAAGGTATGGGTCAAGGTATGGTAAGCCGTTTTGAGCGTTACAATTTGATGGTCTTATCTGGTCTACACGACGAAACAATTTTTGTTTGTTCACTAACATTTCGTACGTACGTTCCCCCTTTTTAGATAAAATTGTCCCGAATTTCTATTGCAGTTCTTGTTATAGTAAAACCTCACTTGCGCTTTTTGTCCATTTTTGAATTCGCGAATTTTTCGGACATTTACTATATTTGTCTTTTCAAGAGTCTCAGAACTGACATTGCGTTTAACTAAGTCTATCCTGGTACGAATCGGTCATTTAAATATCAGTTCAGTGTGACTTACTCCAGTTCTGCTATTTGGAGCCTTCCAGTACTGCAGTAGAAGACGGGACAGCTTCAGAATTAGGTCTCCAGGTTCGGTTTGCATACGGCGTAATCCTTGCTTTACCATCTGTACGAAACGTTCCGCTTGTCTGCAGAGTGATCAAGTGCACTCAATTTGTGTACAATTCCATTCGATTTCAAATAAATTTTAAATTCCTCCGATCTAAATTGGGGTCCGCTGTCAGACACCAGTGTAAGTGGGAGTCCAAATCTGGAGAACAGTTCTCTCTATAACTTAATGGTCTGCGTAGAGGTAGTACTACTTGTAGGAATAGCTTCTATCCATTTAGTATAGGCGTCGACAACAATAAGGAAGTTTGTTTCTAGGAAGGGTCCAGCATAGTTCACATGGAGTCATTTCCATGGAGGGTTTGGATACTCCCAAGGATGATGTGGTGCTTAGCAGAATCGGCTCTGAGTTTTGCGCAATTTACACACTTGTCACATATGGACTCAATGTCTGCATCAATTCTTTGCCACTATACGTAGCTTTGAGCAATAGCTTTCATTTTGACTATTCCAAGATGAGCTGTATGCAGTTCTTTCAGAGCTCTATTTTGTAGGGATTTAGGGATAATTACACAAATTTCTCTAAAAACACAGCTGCCTATCAAAGAAAATTCCTGTAATTCTCCGTTTGGTAGAGGTCCTCCCGTCTATAAGGAATTTAAGTATTTAACACAATCAGCATCCTTGGCAGTTTCTCGACGAATTTCCTGTGCCGTTACTGGCAGAGTTTATATTTATGCTATCTGGAAAACTCTATCTATATTTTGACTATTGGCAATTTTCTCCTGACCTAGTGATACTTGGAGCAAAAGTCTGCGTTGGCGTGTTCTTTTCCACTCTTATAGCGTATATCACATTTAAATCCTGGCATGAAGTTTGCGTAGGATAATAGTCGTAAAGCTGAAGTGGGTGGTAAGCTTTAATCAGGATGAAAGAAGCTGGTGAGAGGCTTATGGTCTGTTATTAATATGATTCTCTTGCCGTAATAATATTGAAAAAATTTCTTGATTGCCCACACTATGGCACTTGCGTTCTTGTCAATCTGTGAATAGTTCCTTTTAGCTTTATTGTTAAGGATCTAGATGCAAAAGCGATTGGCCTATCCTCTCCACACTCGGTGACATGAGAAAGTAGAGCGCCCTGTCCTGAAGGTGAAGCGTTGGCTGCCAGTAGAAGAGGTAAGTCTTTACAAAATTATCACATATGTACATCTAGCAATAATATTATAAAATTTAGTACATATATGTCTGGTTTAGTCTGGTTATTGAGAAAAGATGCGCCTTTCATATCCAATTTCCTGTATGGAGATAATTTCTGATGATGGAGGCGGAATCCCATCCTCGTCGCCAGTTGTTGGGTTTAGGTATAGAAATACAGAATGCCATGTATGTTATGGTATGACAGTTACTTTATTCAATGAATTTAAATTAACTACTAACTACTGGCTTCTCAGAGAGCTGTCGATATTGATGAGTTCAGTCAGAAAGTATTAAGTATTTATTAGACACAAGATTTTACAATCTTTTTAGTACAAACATTTTTGGAACTATTTTAAACAAATACCTACATGACAATAGAGAGAATATAGAATCTCTAAAATTAAATTAAAAATTAAAAACCTACTAAAACCAAGCTAAAATTGGAAATGACTATAAAATAACTGAAAGAGTATACTGCTAAAAAACAGAAACAGAAAAAATTAAAAATTTAATATACACGAAATAAAACAAAATATTAAACAATATTGAAAATTAAAAATTATAAAAATTATGAAAGTGAGCTACGCTGTGAGACAGGATAATAACATGAAAAAGGGCAAGATTAATTAAAAGCGTAAACCCTCATGAGATCCTTAAAAGCACCGACAGATCGCGCATTCTGATAACTAGGGGTATACTATTCCAGAGACGGGCTATTTGGACAGGATAAGAGACCTCGATTACTGATTTATGAAAACGGGGTATTAACTCATTCTGATTATGTTCCGAAACTGTGTGCTGGAAAAATTCAGGTAGATAATACATTTTGTTTGTATATAATAGGTTATAAAAGTGAATCAGTCCTCTTTTCTTTGCGTTAGACAATCCAGTATTTAGCAACCCAGCAATTTTGTACGGTAAGGTGAAATATGGTCAAATCTACGAAGTCCATAAATGAAGCGGATACAATCAATAAAGGCAATTTCCGTCTTTCGAAGACAAACGCTTTCGAGTAGTAAAGACTAAAGTAAGATAGAATTAGACTTTTAATCAGTTTTGAGTGGATTTCGAAAGATAATGAGTCAGCAGAGAGCCAGAGCCTACGAAGTACAGCATAAACGTTACTGATAATTAACTTTGTATTGTTGCAGAATTTCATATTATGTTGATTCAAAATAATACCTAGATTTTTAACTTTGGGTACCAAATTTAAAATTGTACCATCCAAGACCACAAGAGTTAAAAGTGCCATTATGGAAGACAATACATTGGGATTTGTCAGGGTTTAGATTTAGGTCATTAGCCTTCGATCAAATATTGATTCTCTCTAAATCGTCATTAATGCGAGCAATACCGCCCTCAAACAAACCAACAGGTCTGCACCTGCACATCGTCAGTATACATGTGCAAGCTTAATTGGGATGAGTATAGTGTAGCCAGATTACATGTATACAACAAATTCTTGTGATATGATGTGATGTGATTAGGGTTGCCAGTTTTTGGCACACAAAGTCGGGACATTATTTCCTGAAAATATAATAAAAAATAGAAATGGTAATTTTGGCCAATTTGGAAATGACTATTTGATTTTTTTTTTTGAACTTTATTATGTATTAAACATTACACTAAATTAAATTACATTTATAAAAAACATAAACACCAATAAAAAAAAACAAGAAACAAAACTAACAATAAAAAAAAACAAATTGCGATAAAATCCCAACAGAAAGTAAAAATTATCTAAATATAAATTTGATATAAAATTCATTGATTTTTTTGTAATACCAATTTTTACTTTTTTCTAATTCACCTTTTTATAATTCAAAATTACATAGTAAATATATGCATGTATGTATATGCATATGTAAAGTATATATTATAGTATCCTAATCATGCCGCTGGAAGAATTCGTTTTTCGGACTCAGTATATGCAGGGTGTTTCAGATAAGGATGTCATTCTTCCAGGAGGTGATAGGGGAGCTCGAGAAATGAAAAAAATTGTATGTACAATTTTCAACTCTCCTAACGGTTTTCGAGGAATTCGGCTTAAAAGGATATTCCACTTTCAAAGTCCAAAGTTTTGCATTTTTGCTTATATCTTTGAAACTACGCAACGTTGGATAGAGTTCTAATACGCATTTTAAAGCAGACTAATAATTCTTGAATTGAGGTCGAGATATCAAAACTTAAATTCAGACTTTTTGCACGAAATATAATAGTTGTTGTACTAAAAGTCCAATAACTCGGAAATTTCTCTTATAATTTGTTTGTTTCACCTTAGCTTTGTCTTATCTTTGTCTACTCAAAACTTACCGAACTTAACATGCTGCCTTTGTTTCTAATGCTTAATCCAAAGTTTCAAAGCAAACGCAAAAGGTAAAAAAAAACATTTAAGTTTTGCATGATATACAATTTATATATTGACTTATTATGTCAGCCGTTTCCAACTGTTCTCTTATAGCATTTCCTGCTTCCTCAATGCGATATACTAACTCCTCTTTGGTACTTACTTCCTATTGGTAGACAATTTCTTTCATTTATCCCCATAAGTAAAAATTCAGAGGTGTAAGATCTGGTGATCCGGGAGGCCAATTAATAGGACCTAATCTATCGATCCATCTATTGGGAAAGTTGGGGTTTGTTAACTAATGGTGGTTAACAAACCCCAACCATTATGGAGCACCATTATGTTGGTACCACATATTTCTCCATATTGACAGTGGAATATTTTCGAGTTAATCGGAAATTGTGGTTTCCGGAAAACTTAAATAATTTTCGATATTCATCCTATCAGTGAGAATACAAGATGAGTCTCTTCCCGATTATTCCTGCCCATACATTGACAGAAAATCTGTGCTGAGTTAAATAGGTTCTTACATTTCGAGGGTTCTCTTCAGCCCATGTATGGAGATTGTGGAAATTAAGACATCCGGTTTTTGTAAACTGGCTACGATCTGTACAGATTATCCATTCAAGAAATGTATAATCATCAAAGTTCCGTTCAAGAAGCCAGTTCAAAAATTCCCGCCGCTTTTCAAGGTCAGGCGGAAGCAGTTCTTGAATAGGAGTAAAATGATATGGTCGTTGATTTTCATCCCATAATAACCGCCATACAGACGTTGTTGAAATACCGGTGCTAAGAGCAATCTGGCTGATATTTTCTTCAGGATTTTCTGTTACTAGTTCCATTACCCGGTCTCTCATATATTGAACAAAGCTGGTTGTAGACCGATCTCTTCTATGTTCATAGAGAGCTCCTTACCTTTTTCTTCGATATGCTTTAGCGAAAACTCTCCGATCAGGTAATATTCTCAACGGAAATCCTTCCTGATAAACACGCTGCGCAGCTACGGCATTTCCATCAGACAAACCATAACAGTATAAAATTCATGCATATTCCTCATTAGAAAATGAAGCCATCTTTGAATAAAAATACCTGTAGATAGTAAAAACATTAATTAACTTTTCGCTTAAATAGAAGTAGGTGTTCGAGGTCCAAGTCCTAAGCTAATAATAACACAAACATACCGTTTGTTTGTAAACTCGCTATTTTAAAACACCAAAACTTTTGCATTAGTTTATTTTACCGGTAATGTATACTGAAGAATGATAGATGAAATTTTAACTGGAGTATTTAAATAAGATTTCATCAACAGATCTGTACAAAATGTGGTACATGAATCGGCACTTGTTTGTTATTTACACAAAAAAGGTTACTTGTGATATAAGCAATTGCCGATACAGGTACTCAGGTTCAACGAACTATTTGATTGTTAAGGGATGTGTAAATTCAGAATATTAATGTACTTTGAGATTCCAGCAGTCTTCCCACCTAGCTTTTATGTACATGATATCTTTCATACCATTTTCATCAACAGTCATAAAATTTTAGGTAAAGATGCATAGTAAGATTAGCGCAATGATTGTTCAGTAATTAGCCCTAAGACAGGGGCGGATCCAGGATTCTTGCGAGGGAGGGGCCCAACTTTGGTTTAAAAACGGTAAAAGCTGGAAACAGATCAAAAGTTCGAAGACACTCGCCACCACTAGCAAATGTCAAATACATAAAATGTATCATTAAGATACATGCCGATCAGATAAGTGAGGGGCGGAACGAAGAAAGTTGCTTAACGTTCAACTTTTGCCACTCGCGAAAGTCAAATGAGGCCTTAAATTATTTATTTTGTTTTGGTTTGTAAACAATGGAAGCGTAAAACTTCCAAATCACTCATTGTAGTTAGTAAAAATAGGGAAACACATTTTGTTCACATTGACGAATTAATCATAAATTGTAACTTTGCAAAATACAGGAATTAAAGCCCTACGAAGTTTACCTCTACTAAAGTCAACAAAGTTAGATTTTTTTTTATATATTATTAAGGCAAGTTAAGGGGATACCGTATGATGCAAAGCACAGCATTGCAGGAAGGTGATAGGGAAACGAATTAGGGAACTTGAGGAGAGCGCCAGAGGTGCTGAATGTTACCCTTAAACTTTCGCAGATTGTGTGTTGGAGTAAAGACAGAAAATGGTAGACTGTCCACATTCAACCAGTTCGGGATAAAAACCATCACGAAATTTTACTGTATGGCCAAAAGTAATTTGATGGGCGGCTTGCTGCGCGAGTTTTGCGTGCAGGAATTATCCTGCAAGGGATCAGACGCGAGATATTTCATTAGAACATTGACCACGCATATAGCGATAAGGGAGTGAAAGGCATCCATCATTGCGGCGTTGTTCGAGTGAGTCAATATTTCAAATTATTGCCACATCACCAGTAAGCTTGAAGGCTCTCTTTTGGTTAATATCCAATGAAGGTAAGACTGTGCGACCAGCCTCGAGCTCAGATATGGAGATCGTATTATATTCTAGGTCTGGTGTAGTATTTGTAGAGCAGCTCTAGATTCTATGGGTTGAAATATTTCTACACCTTTTCAGAAATCCTAGACGTTTCGCTGCTTCTTTGGAAAAACAAAAGATGTAATCTGTCCAGCTTAGCTTATCGGAAATACTAAAGCCAAGAATGTAAAAAGACGGTGTATCGCAAATCAGTGCTCCCTCAAAAGAAATGGGAGTAAAAAGCTTTGATCTTGCTTCATATATGAGACAGCTTTGGCACTTAGATGGCTTGAATTCGACGCGAATCGCTTTACTCCAAGCGAGAACATGACCAAGGTCGTTATTCATGGATCTAATCAAGCCATCTCATTTGACAGATGTGGCATTCTGTCTGGAGTCCCCAAGAATGTCAAAAGAGTAAGCGAAATCAAGGCTACCTATGGATGGGATTAAAAGTACATTAATGAAAATTAAGAAAAGAGATAACAGAGCTCTGGGATGTCCCGGCATCTATAGGGTGAGATTCTGGTGAAACCCCATCTAGTACAACCGGTATTATGCGATTATGTAAAACACTTTTAATGTATAATAGAAGATGAGGGGAGAGATCAAGTGCTTTAACTTTAACTAAAACGGCTGGATGCCAGACTCTATCAAAGACCATCTAGAGTAACGCTTTTGGGTCTGCAAAACACCATTAGAAAAGTCAGCAAGTCTCCAGATGAGTGTCCAGTTCGGAAGCCATAATACCGATCATTGATGAGTTGTTTGGTTTCTAGATACTTCATTAATTTGGAGTTAATGATAGATTCAAAAAGCTTTGAAAGAATCGAAGTGATCGCAATTGGTCTATAGTTTGAGGCGTCGCTACCCTCACCTTTCTCAGGAATAGGCTGAACGTGAGCTATTTTCCAACCATTTGGAAATTTTTCTGTCGAATAAGACAAGTAGAATAGTTTGCGCAAAGGTTTGGCCAAAGATAAGACACAGCTTTCAATAAACAAGGGTGAGAAACCATCAGGACCTACGGCTTTGGGGAAGTTGATCCGCTTAAGGACCTTGAACACATCCCTCTTACGGATGCGTATTGGCTGTTTTATAGAGAATTTGAAGCGAATCTACCAGTGAAGATACTAGCTTGATCAAGGGAGTCAACAACCACTTCACCGATATTAAGCAGTGAAATTATGGAGGAATTGCTGAAGTTGTTCTTGATGGTCTTGACTGGGGACCACAAGCCTTTGCCATTCTATTCTGATCAAAAGGAAACTTTTTTCTCCGGATAATGGACTTCAAGGAGTTCTGGGCTGTCTTGTAGACTTGTTTCAATTCTAGACATGAATGCAAATGATTCGCGCTAAAAGCAGACTCTTTATTACATTATTTGGTTGAACTTATCGTTAAACCAACAGCGATTTTACTGTTGTTGAGATCTGCTGTAAGAATACGTAATGTATTCACGCATGCCAAAACTTCTCTAAGGTTCTGATTTAGAATTTCCCAATCAGCATTTAATTTTTTTGTTGTTTAAGGTTTTAGCTAAATATTCTACTATTGCATTTTACGAAATAATAAAACTGTTTTTCCTAATAAATGTCTTGCTTTAAATGTAATAACTCACTATATCAATATACAATGATTTGTTTGCCGTTGTGTTTTCAATTAAAACAAATCTCCCATAGCTTTTACCCGAATAAGTTTTGCTTAAAATTGAACGTTTCCAGAAATTTTTATGTCTTTTGCAAAAAGTGCAGTAGAAGAATTCAGAAGATCTACTGCAATTTTTTTGTGGTCTTCAGGGAGGGGCGCGCGCCCCTTAGCTGGATCCGCCACTGCCCTAAGATAGTAAATAAGTATTACTATGCAATGCAGTATTGTGACAACCTACCTACTAAATAACATGTGCAACATATGCAATAATTCATTTTTGTGAATTGTCATAAAATTTTAGATAAACATGGAAAGTAAGGTTCGCGCGTTAGGTTCAGTAACTTTTGAGTAGACAAAGATAAAGGGATGAAACAAAAACCAGTTAAAAGAAGACAAAATTAGGCTTTATTTAAGGTAATAAAGTAAAAAAAATATAAGAGAAATTTCCGACTTATTGGACTGTTAGTACAAAAAATGAGATATTTTGTGCAAAAAGTCTGAATTGAAGTTTTGATATCTCGACCTCAATTAAAGAATAATTTGTCTGCTTAAATGCGTATTAGATCTCTATCCAACGTTGCGTAGTTTCAAAGATATAAGCCAAAATGCAAAACTCTGCACTTTGAAAGTGGAATATCCTTTTAAGTCGAATTCCTCGAGAGAAATAAAATTGTTCAATGCAATCAACGCTTTCAAATCCGTAGCAATTATGCATTGGGTTGACAACTGAATGAAACAAAATAAATAATTAAGTATTGCACGTACAAGAGTTTATTTATCATAGTATCGATTTATTATCGAGGTCTTATGTATTATTAAGAGTTTTCTCACAAAAACTTGAAATAATTAGAAAAGCGGGACTTTCAAGTACAAGATCGGGACGGCGGGAAATTGGTTTAAAGTCAGGAAAATCCCGCCCAAAATCGGGACACCTGGCAAGCCTAGATGTGATCTAGATGAATACCAATTGGACGGACGACTTTATTGTCATTGCTCAAGTCTTTAGAATTAGGTTAATTTTAAGGAAATAACTGGATTTACATACAATAAAGAAATTATTTTTTATTATTATTATTACAAAGTTTGAAAGATTCATTCAAATTTTAAATACGCCGAGGATTGCCTTTTCTATATTAAATTTTTCAAAAAATAATTTTTACTGTCGCAAATTTTAAATACGCCGAGGATTGCCTTTTCTATAGTAAATTTTTCAAAAAATTATTTTTTATTGTCGCAAATTTTAAATACGCCAGGGATTGCATTTTCTATAATTTTTTAATTTTAATGTTTCAAAATCTGCTCCAAAAAGATCTTTTTCATATATAGAATGGCTGCACATCTAATACTCACACAGATAATCATTTCATATAAAAAACCGTTATTTCAAATATTACGTTCACTTATCAAAAATAATTATAGACGATTTTTAACCACTTTATAAAGGTAGGGTCTACCCAATTTCAATTAAGTTCATTACTCCGACCACGCATTTCTAGTCTCTAAACACGTTTTACTATGGATATGCGTTGCTTTCTTTCGTGCTTTTATCTCTTTTCGAATATGTTAATAGGTCGCGCTCTATAATAAAGTCTCATACAAACTGTACTCATACTCAAACTATGAATACACCTATGTATGTATATCATAGACCATTATACATAATTACAGAAGACAAAATTCGTTAAGAAGTTTGAATCTCTTATCTAAGGTGGCAGTGAAAACTTATTAGGCCTCATTAACAGCTGTTGGCTTACCATTAATACGCCGCTTATGTACTGCATATATACCTACCTACCTATGTCACATAATTTAAATATGAACCCTAAATTCCAGAAGTATAGCGTCAGATAATATTGCCAGTAAATTGAGTATCTTTACACAGAACAGACAGACTAATAGCTACATAGATAGAATAGAATAGACCGACTTAAAGTGTATAGCTGCTACTTATGAGCCCATATCAATTAATTAATGAACGCGCATTATCTTGAAACTAGTATATAGTTAAGATGAGATCATATAGAAGTACGTCCTACCTACTTCGCACTTAACAAAATCCAGTTAATAAGTGCCGAATAAGTAATGACATGCATTCATTATAGAAATTCTAGGATCGATAGGGGATTCTCTAATTTGCATAAGAAATGGCTGACAAATTAACGCCATACTATCGAAGTACACAACTTAATCATTAATCTTCGTGCAGCGTTATTCCGCGAAATTGTGCTAGAGAGGAGGAGGAGGATTCGGGCGACAGTGTTGTTCCACTCCAGTTTGTCTATATGTTCGTAATGAATATGTGGAGACACTTATCAACACCCGCAATGGTGATAGTATAGTGCAGCGCTATATAATGACTTCGCACTTAGAACAGAGTTAATTAACAGGGCCTAAGTGCAGCTTTAGAACTGTTCACGTTTCATATTCATTAGGTGCTCAACAAATTTATCGCTTTTATTACAAAGTTTGCGATGCATGTCATGACCTATACCATCACACACCATCCAGATTCAATATATGAGGCCAGACTAGACTAACATAGATGTGGAGCTATATACTTCCCAACAACTATATGCATCCGAGGCTTTCTTTTGAATTTCTGGTGCACTTTAGTATTACACATGAATTGATCCTTTAATTCTGTCAGGGTATCTTGGGAGCTTTGACAATTGGTTCATGAGTAATATGTTTCCAGGCATCGCATCGCATCGCGTCAAATTACAGGATGTATGGAAGACGCGTTTAATTTTGCAGTTTAATTTACCTTTGAAAAGGTGACAGAATCGTTTGTGCTGTATAAAAGCCGCATATTCATACATATGTAGACATTATAAGGATGCTTGTTATATTACATGAAGTCTGCATTTGATAATATCCTGAACGCGTTTGATAGTTTTTTTTTTTTAATTATAATTGAGATGAGTTTCTAGGTGAGAATCCTTTGTAATGTGGCAGGTGGAATATATCAAAGAAATTCACAGTCAGAGGACACAATAACTTTCTAATTTTTTTTTTAAACAGCTTTTCTGTAGAAAATGTAAAAAAATGATTTTAACCCATTTTAGTCCGGTACCCTTAATCCTACTTCGTAAGGATAATTTGATGGAATTTTATATACTGGCTATTGAGGTTCTACTGATTAGGTATGTACTTACCGGAAGATATTTAACACTCAGTCCTGAACGGACCTTTACACTACTTACCACTTACTCAATTGGAAGCGCAGGTGTTCAGCTTCCAAAGCCATTTCCCCAACCACCCTGCAATACTGCGGGCTATATAATACAGTATCCCTGTTGATTTGAAAGAAAGGAGAGTAGTAGCAGCGAACCTATTCAACCTTCATGTGGAGAGGGCACCAGGAGAGTGAGAGGAATTAAAATTCTTTAAACTTCCATTAAGTTATAAAAGTTGTCTTTATTCTAAACATCGTTGCTATAGCGCAAAATAATAAAAATTGGTTAGCGAGAATATTGCGACTACCATAACTTTTCACTGACCCAGTTTCTATTCTATCCTAATAAGATTTGACATTTTCAAGGTGGGCAGACTCGTAAAAGGATATTTCGTTCATAGCGATCTCTTTTACAATGCTAACTCTAAAATAATTCAAACGTGACTATGTTAACTGGTCAGGAGGTTCTGACCTTAAATCCAAATATTTTCAGTTAGTATATACTTCCGTCCACGATGAAATGCTAAATGACGATGGCACAGAATGATCTAAATTTATTATTATTATTATAATTTCAAATGATGTGTAAACTATTATATACCTTCTCTGCAATAAAGGCTAAAATTACGATAATGCTAACTAATTCAAATTGGTTAGCTGATCTAACTTATAATCTAAAATTATGAGGCGCTATTCATTATTTACTTTGGTGTACAACGATAGAACTAAAATTGCGATGATATGAAATACTTCACTTATTAGAATATTCTAACTTTATAAACAATCAAAAACAATATGTCGAGCCGACGTGTATAATATTGTCAATTAATGGTATGATATACATTATGTCCGATGCCAAAGATACTCGTTTAGTACCCAAATACACAACAGTCTGAGTCATTCAAAGATGTGTCCATTATCCTAATTAATAAATATAGGCTGCAGTCAAATACTTAAATAGTTATTTAAAAAAAAGGCAACTCTGCATGACTCGTACTTCAACAAAATTTCCTAGTAGCACCCGCAATTTATTTGAAAGTGAAATTAATATTTATCGTTGGGTGAAATAAATCTTTACAAACAAGTACGTAATGAGCGTATTATGATTTTATCATTTTTATACAACAAAAAGGAACAACTTACATGGTCTTTGTTGAGGATCCATCGAAGAGGCGCCTCCCAGATGATCTCCTTTGCCACTGGAGAGAATTTTAATTTCAATTTTTTTTTATATTAATATTATGTTAGTACCTAGAAACACAAATTTCCATTAGTTTAACCTTTCCCTATCTCTTAATCTTAATGACTTTCCTATTTAATAATTTGACAGATTCTCAGGATCTGATGTTCATTCCTCTTCTAAACTTTGTCGTGGATTTGGCGGTATGCTTGTACACTTCTCTGTTGAGCGTATGAAATTTCGACTAGACTAGGAATGCTTCCCAAAACTGCAACCTCCAATTTCACTGTGCACTCTAGCGTAAGACTGAGGAGCACGAACTTCAACATTTAGTAGAAGCGATTAATACCAACTCGAGTTTCATGCTCCATCATGCCTGGAAAAATGCTGGAGGGAACTATACAATCCCATATACATGTTTCGGAGCAGCAAGACTCGACAGGACCTGGTGACCCTTTGCAATAGTGCGATATCTGGATATTTTTCTTCGATATGCGAGACGAAATATTGGGCCGACAAAATACAGTAGACTTCATAAAATTACAAAATGTTAATCCCACCTTGGCGTTCAGCCTCGAAATGCTTACAGTCGCAATGAGTAACAATCAGCAGTCGTTGAAAGATCTACGGTTATCTTTTCCTATCGCCACTATCCAATAATCTAATTTTACTTATATTCTTCAAGTTCCTCTACCAGATTCCAGTAAATTTTCCTTTGTTGTTAATCTTATCCTTTTTGGCATACGCGATATTTTCGGATTTTTCTTCCAATCACCTTTTTTCAACTTCCTTTACTTTTTACCTTTTACCACACGACAGCCCACACCTTCTTCTTCTTACTTCACACCTCACAACCTTCTTTCACTTTTTTTGGGTGCGTTCAGCGCGTACAGCTCTCCATCCATATAGGACACAGTCAGCGCATACCTCATGCTGCAACGGGTCGCGTAGACGTGTACTTAGCTCAGTGTAGAATATTGCTAGATGCAATACGCTACGACCATAACATTATCACTTAGTAAAAATAGAAAGAGTGCTTTCGTTCACCTTCCTGAGGGTGTCAATTGAATGGTTCTTTCCAAACTTCTGTAAAATTAATGCTTAATGGTTCCGTACACTTTCCTGAGATGACGAAATGAATGCGTTCACCATAGAATTGAAACGCTACCTTTTATCTTACTGGTCCTGCAGACGCACGGTGTGCAAGTGAATATCTTATATGTCTTAATGTCGTAGGATATCAATGCATTAAAAGAAATGAACTGGATATCAGAACGTATTGCTTCCATAATTTTCAACGAATGTTTTCGGAATGCATCCGAAATGTTTCCGTTTCCAGCTGAGAAGTGCCTCTACATAGGTATTCTTGCTGGAGGCATAGAGAATTAAACGTCAAAATGACAACTATTTGTTTTGGTTGTCCACAAGCTGCCGGTGCAATATATAAGTGTGAGGAATTTTGTGAAAAATGTCCTACTAATTAATTAAATAAAACAAAAAGGTGTAAAGATGCTTTGCCTTCAAATGTTGGGTAAGAAATCACAATTATGTAATAGTAATTGTATAATAATTAAAAAGACTCCTTTTGATGTTTTAAAAATACTGAATATTTATTCCCCAAATCTCGTCAATTTATATAAAAATTTAAAATAAAAATTTGCTGGGAAAATAATCTTTCTCATGAGAACTGCAGACGGCAATTTCACTTAAGAATTTGCAAGCTTGCATTTCCCAGGCGCAGGCAAGTGATATTTGATTACTTGCGCATGAAAAGTATTCCCCAGACGCAATGTGAGATTTTGAAGCTTAACTGTGAGAAATGAATTATTTTCTTTCTGTAGGTATGCATGTATATATGTACATGCATCTAATTCGTAGGTAATTATTCATCCTGCCCCCTTGGGTTGCTATGCAACACAAAATCTTCGTTGATCGTCATATGGGAGCGTGCTGCTGGTATTGGAGGAGATATGGACAACTGGTTTCGGGTATGCTTGCATCTCAAATAGGTATAGTAGCTGCATCCTGCAAGTAGTGCGCATAGAAGAACGTAACTGATGGTGTAATGATGAACGTCATGTAGTGTTGCTCCTTGTTGAAAAATTTCCCTTTCCTTCAGGTCTTGTATTTGGTTGATCAGGACATCGAATTCGCGATCACTGGATTGCAGATGAAGCTCTGGAGTGCCATGTTTTTCTGGCATGTCTTTGTGGCTCTTTGAGAAATCGCTTAGGTTCATTTGTGGAATAAATGATGACACTACCTTACTCAGATAGCGGCCATGACCAGTAATCGTCATGGATGATTGTTTTATTGAGCAGTCTGGTCGGAGCTGTAGAACACCGCTTCCTTTGAGGGTTATTTGCATCACTTGTGTTCCACATACGATATTGAATGTCGTCTCCGAATCCATGCAGTACAACCAATTGTTGGGGGTGTGAAGTTGTGTCCACACACTCGATCGATTGGAGGATCGCAGTTGACAATTTGATAGTGATTTTTGATGATTTAACAAGCTCATCTCACATTGGCTTATGTTGGCCTTTAAGTTAAAAATCGGATGATTCTGGTAGCATAAGTATTTCTCCTCGTTTAGCTGTTTACAGCTATCCAATTCTCTTTGCGTGAGGGGATAATATCTGTCTCTGGGCAAGCTTACAATTAGATATTCCGACGAAGGTTTGATTAGGAGAAATCCGTTTTCATGTGGAATTGGAACCGGAATTAACTTAAATAGTTGGAAATATTCGTTGTGTTGTAACGGTATCTTGATATCGAACAGTATATATGACTCCGTCACCCTAGTTGCGGCTGACATTGTATTGTACACCATTAATGCGTCATCCGAGTTATTTCCAGGTATGGATAAAGTAGATGGAAGGTGTTGCTTTATTATTGTAAGTTGCTCCCGTAGCTGTGTTGGAGTAATGAGCAAGGGGCTGATTTTACTGTGGTGAAGATCTATGAGAACGCTTAGTAAAGCATCTTGCATTCGCTGATAGTTTTGTAGAACTAAGCTGGTCAGCAGGGAAAGTGCAGTAAAGGCTTGCGTTGCTTCCTTCTCAAGTTGTAGGTTATCTATATAGTTGCTATATGCCTGAATGTGGTCTTGTATCGCCTTAAATTGACGTTGGATTGCTTCTTCCTTCCGCTTTAGGATGTTGGTTGTGGATTCCAGTATAGATATTTGGTTTCTTAATAAGTAAAGCAAGTGGTTTTCATTCGTACGAAACCTTTCAAATTCCTTTTCAATATGCTCGGCATAAGATGCATCGAGAATTCCAAAAAGTGTGTTTGCGACACTTCCCACTATTTCAAGGGGTGCCCTTCTTCTGCGTTCACTGCTTCGTTTATGTAGGATCTCATTGGATTCCTCGATGTGCGTAAGCTGATGTTGAAATTGTGAAAGTATTTCCAAGCAATGATTTCTTCGAATGGTTGTAGTATTACAGAGATTGCCTATTTCACCTATACATTTCCTGATCCCTTTTACTCGTTCCAATAGTTGTCGAGGTTATAATAGGTTATTAGATTCCATTCACTATTCACTAATTGTGCTTGTCCTATTTTTTCAAAAAAAATGCCTGGGTGACTAGTGAATGGGTCTGCCTTCACAAGTTCTTTCATAGGATGCCCTAGTATGGGAAAGATGAGTGAAGTCAACATCAGCAGCCTTAGACTAGTGGATGTTTTGACTGGACTCGTGCTATGCTTATTATCATCTGACGTTTCGACAGCTTTAGTTGTCCTTTTCCTCTTCACAAAGTCTGAGTTTGCCCAATTGGAATTAATTGGCAAAAATCTTCCTCGGAGGGGATGATAAGGTCGCTTTGATCTCTTTGGAGTTTGTTTGCTCTCGAAGTCTCTTGAGGTCTTGACCAAGCTTTGTTTGGAGCTCAAGAGACATGTTGTTGATTCGGTTGATTTATCCGTAGGAGAATTTGAGCTTCTTTCTTCAATGTTGCTGCATTCGGAATAATGTTCTTCTTCTGGTAAGGGACAAAGGTTGTGAATCGATCTTTTAAGAACTCCGGAGACTGTTTTAACATTCACGACTCTTGTAACATTGTCCGTGCCATCGAAAGTTTCTATCACTCTGCCTAAGGGCCATTTTAATGGTGGTAGGTTTTTGTCCCTCATTAACACTAGAGTTCCTGGCTTCAGGTTCGGTTTTGCTCCCTTCCACTTATTTCGTGTCTGAAGCTCTTGAAGGTATTCTGCTGACCATCGATGCCAAAATGTTTGCTGGATGTGTTGTATTTGCCTATATCTGGTCAAATTGTTGAATTTCTGGTCGCTGATGTCTGTTTCCGCAAATGTTGTCAGTGGTTTGCATGTCAAGAAATGCCCTGGTGTTAGCGCTTCAAAATCGTTAGGGTCTGCTGACATGGGTGTTAATGGCCTGGAATTAAGAATGGCTTCGATTTGCACGATGATAGTGTGGAGTTCCTCGTAAGTTAGATTTGCATTTCCTACTTGGCGGGTTAAGTGATTTTTTGCAGATTTCACTGCCGCTTCCCAGAGACCCCCGAAGTGAGGTGATCGTGGAGGAATCGGCTTCCATTCAATATGGTTCTGGGCACATAGCTGCGACAGGGATGACTGCAATTTTTGTAAAGTGAACATGTCCTCTAATTCCTTTAATTGTGTTCTTGCACCTAAAAAGTTTGTTGCGTTATCACAGAAGATAGTGGCGCATAAACCTCTTCGAGCTATGAATCTCTTTAGGGCATTGAGGAAGGCTTCAGCGCTGAGATCGCTAACTAGTTCCATGTGGACTGCCTTTGTAGTGAAACAAAAAAACACGGCAATGTAAGCCTTTGTCGGGGATTTTCCGCGTACCTTGAAGTGAATCATTATAGGGCCACAAAAATCGACGCCTGTGGTGTGAAACGGTGTTGAGGTCCTCACTCGTTCCTTTGGTAGGTCTCCCATTATTTGTTCTAGAACCTTTGGCTTACACAGAAAGCATCTTATGCACTTGTGAACCGTTTTCTGGGCAAGTCTTCTGGCGTCTATGACCCAGTATCGTTGTCTTGCAATTGCGATTAATGTTTGAGGAGCCGCATGCATGTGTTGTTTATGCAAATGATCGAACAACAACTCATTAAACTTGTGTCCCTTGGGCAACAGTATTTGGTTTTTTGCTTCTAGCGCAAGATCAGAGTGTTTTAGTCGACCTCCTACTTTGATGATCTGGGTAGTTTGGTCTAGGTATGGAGTCAAGTGTTGAATGGGGTTACTCGGATCTAATGCTTTATTTTTCTTTAACTCCAAATATTGACGGTAAAGTGCAGATCTCTGTACATTCTTGATGACTCCGCTTAAAGCCTTATCCAACTCTGTGATTGAAAGTTCTCCCGTTTTCCTAGACTCCTTTGATGTTTTACAATTCTGTGTAAACCTGATACAGTAGGCAAATATTCTTTGCATCTTTAGAAATGAGTTTGAATGGTTCACTAATTGTAGCATATCGGTGTATTCATGCTCCTTTATTCCTGTAGATAGTACCGATTTCTTCGGTTTTGTCTCTGGAACCCTGTCAGGCAATTTGAATGAAGGTTTGGGCCAACTTACTTCGGGATTGGCTAAAAATGCTGGTCCTTTAAACCATAGTCCTGACTGCACTAAGGAATCAGGCAGCATGCCTCGAGAAATGATGTCGGCAGGATTTTGAACTCCATCTATGTGCCTCCACTGGTTCGTTTGAGTCAGTTGTTGTATTTTCTCTACCCGATTTGCCACAAACGTAGTCCATGTGTATGACGGCGAGGAGATCCATGAGAGTACAATAGTGGAGTCAGTGTAATAAACGATTTTTGATAACTTGACTGATAAACACTGACACACTCTTTCAGCTAGTTCTGCCATCAGTAGTGCTGCACAGAGTTCCAATCTAGCAAGTGTCATGGTCTTCAGTGGTGCTATCCTTGATTTTGCACACAAGAGCCTAACCCTAGTTTGGCCGTGATGATCTGATGATCTGAGGTAACAGCAGGCTCCATATGCGTATTCGCTGCTGTCAGAAAATGCGTGAAGTTGCACATCAATTGGTTTGGACAATATTACATGTCGAGGAATTTTTAAGGTTTTTAGTTCAGACAAGCGTTTTTTAAATTTGTGCCACTTCTCTTTATATTGTGCGGGCAATTCTTCATCCCAGGTGCATTTGTCCTTAAATAATTCTTGCACAAATAGCTTCCCTAGCACTGTGACGGGTCCTATCAATCCAAGAGGGTCGAAAATACGAGTTATGTCGGACAGTACTGTGCGCTTGGTTAGTTTATCTGGCTTATATTCTGCGATGTGATATTGAAATGTATCTCTGTTTGGCTCCCAGACTAATCCTAGTGCCTTAGTTACCTCAGTTTCATTGATGAGAATCATTTTCTCTTTGTGATCTTCTGGTACAGTTTGCAATATCTCGGTGTGATTGGTGCTGAATTTTCTTAATTCGAAGCCTCCAGATCGTAGTAGTCGTATTAGATCGTCCTTAAGGTTTATTAATTCTTTTGTTGAATTAGATCCTGTCAAGATGTCGTCTACGTAGGTGCTTCCAAGAATGACATTTGCTGCTTCTGGAGCTGAGTCGTATTCAGCCAGAGCTAACTGGTTTAAACTTCTGGTTGCAAGGAAAGGAGCCGCGGCGGTTCCATAGGTAACAGTGTTTAATTGGTACGTTTGAAGTGGTTTCTCTTTGGAATCACGCCACAATATGAGCTGAAACCTTTTGTCGTTTGGATGTATTTCAATCTGACGATACATTTTGCAAATGTCTGCCGTCATCACGTACTTGTGAATCCTGAATTTGCTTAAGATGGAAAATAAGTCCGGCTGAACTGTTGGCCCTACCATCAAAATGTCGTTGAGCGATTTCCCTGATGTTGTTTTAGCTGATGCATCAAATACCACCCGAAACTTAGTGGTGGTGCTGTCAGCCTTCGTGACGCAGTGGTGTGGCATATAATAATGTATATGAGAAATGAGTTCCCTTGCGATGGGCTGCATGTGACCAAGAGCTTCATATTCTTTCATAAACTCTATATACTGTATTCTAGTGTTTTCGTTCTTATACAGTTTTCTCTCTAAGGCGAAAAATCGCTTAGCTGCGACGTCAAAGGATGACCCAAGGTTTGACGGTTTTTCCCGGAATAGGAGTTTTACGGTATATCGTCCCGAAGTTGATCGTTGAGCGGTGGTTTGAAAGTGTTCTTCACATTCTAATTCCTCTCTTGACATGTACCTAGGAGGCGAGTCGTGATTTTCTATTTCCCAAAATTGTTGGAGCTGCCTTTCCAATGCTGTGACTGAATGTAATCTGATTTGCCCGTCTTCCAGTAACTGAAGAAATAACTCTGCCCCCAACAACATATCAATAGACTGAGGTTTGTGGAATGCAGGGTCTGCTAATTGTATATTGTTGGGAATATTCCAGCTAGTTGTTTTGATATTCATTGAAGGTTGTTGTTCCGTGATAGTTTTTAAAATCACTGCGTTTATGTCAGTCGAAAAGTCATTTAGCCTCGAATGAATCGTGAGGTTAGTTTCGTACCGTGCGTTTGTTTCGAGACCTCCAATTCCACTTATGGGTAGAGAAATTCGACGGCGTTGCAGACCTAGCGTTTGTACTAATCGTTCACAAACGAAGTGAAGTTGCGAGCCTGAGTCTAACAGTACTCTGCAGTTCACAAGAATCCCTGAAGCGCTGCTAACTCTTATAACAGCGGTTGCTAGCATAACTTGAGACCATTTTGTAGACATTTGACTCATATTTGTTGCACTGGATACTGATTGCATAGTACTCTGTGTTATTTCATTGGGTTGAAGGTTGCTGACAGGTTTCCTTCCATGTGGTAAGGTTGACCTGCGTGGGTCATTTGAGCTGGCAGAGCTGGTGATATTAGCATGCCGTGGTGCAGACTTGGCCCTTTATAATTCCGAATCATGAATTAATGTATTATGATTTTTGTAACATTTCCTGCAGCTGCTTGATGAGCATTCTTTAGCCTTGTGACCCACTCTCAGACAGTTTGGACATAAGTGCAATTGTCTGACAAGTCGAATTCGATTCTCTAAGGACAAGTAGAGGAACTTGGTGCACTTGTAGATTTTGTGTTCTGCTTTGCAAACAGGACACTGGGGTGCTTGAGCTGAAGCTGTAAATGTGGATGTCTTCTTGCGCTCTTCCCTCGTGTGAACTGCTTCTAACATTTGAAATCTTGACTCTAAGAACTTTAAGAAGTCGCTTATATCTTGCAGCTCTCGAGGAGACTTCAGCGATTGTTCATAAAGTCTCCTCGACTCTTTGTCTATCTTCTGTAATAGTAGGTGCAGCAATATAGGACTCCAATCGTTAATATGAATGCCCAGTTTCTCGAGGGCTAATAGACATTCTTTGGTGCAGTCATGTAGTCTCTTGATTCCTGAAGTCGTCTCTGTGGTGAGACATGTATGGCTTAACAGGTCATTCAGAATTGCCGTTACGATAGTTCTTGGATTGTCGTAGCGTTCTATGAGGATTTTCCGTGCCATAGCATAGTTGTCTTCTGTGGCTTGAAGATGTTTTATTAGTCGATTGGGCTCAGCTATTAGGTTTGCCTTTAGGTAGCACATTTTTTCTGCTCCACTCAATGGTCGGTTATGTATTAGTTGCGTAAACAGTTCTTTGAATTGAGTCCACTTGGTGTAACTTCCATCAAATGTAGGAAGGGTAATTTTTGGCAGCTTGACATTGCTGTTACCGCCGAGAGAAGTGCTTTGCTCTTCCAGCCTTTCCTGTAATTTTATGGCGATTGTCTGGAAGCGGTCTTCAATTATGGAATATGCGCTTACGTCGCAAGGTTTATCGCTAACATCTGCCATGATTTGTCTGTGTAGCAATGATATTTGCTCCCAATACTGGTTGGCAAATTTAAGGTTTTGGATGTAGTATGCCTTTGATTGTGGGTTTGTCATTTCTGTCTCGATTGTATTAATGACTCGATCTAATGCTGAGATTGTGCCCTCTAGTTGGTTCTTTAGCTTGAGTTGCTCGAGATTCTCTTTAATCGATTCATATTGGTCTGCTGTATGTGTACCTTCACTCGGTTTGTGGGTTGAGACTATTGGTGCGTTCGTGATTTGCGACGTACGTTCCTCTATCTTGAACATAAGCTCTTCATATTCCTTGTGGACTTGTTCATAATAATTTTGAGCGAAGTAAGGATGGTCTCTGTTGCCTTCCCTCTTTTCCTCTAGTTGCTCATGTGTTTCCTCAAATTTAGCCCATGAATTTTTGAGCCTTTCTAGGTAGCTCTTGGTACCCTCAAGTGTTCTTCGTTCACTTCTCTCCTTCCTGAAATTTTCATATAATTGGGTTATTTCCTTACCAATATCTGTTTGGATGGTTGTCAGCCTTTTGAAATCGGCCATTGTAGCTTCGTGGACCTTTCGAATATTCTTATTTGCGAATAATGCTGATGTACAGTTGTTGATGGTAGTGTTACTTTGTAAACACTCCTGATTGACTGAGTGAGTAGCTACTGCTTCTTGTTTGAATAGTTGCTACTGCTCATTAACTGAGTGAGTAGCTACTGCTTTTTGCTTGTATGTACCTGCCTATGCAGATGAAGTAGATAGCTGTTGCTATGTTCTTGTGTTGGTGATGTACTGAAACATTCAATACATCACGTCGGGGTCACCAATGTATAATAATTAAAAAGACTCCTTTTGATGTTTTAAAAATACTGAATATTTATTCCCCAAATCTCGTCAATTTATATAAAAATTTAAAATAAAAATTTGCTGGGAAAATAATCTTTCTCATGAGAACTGCAGACGGCAATTTCACTTAAGAATTTGCAAGCTTGCATTTCCCAGGCGCAGGCAAGTGATATTTGATTACTTGCGCATGAAAAGTATTCCCCAGACGCAATGTGAGATTTTGAAGCTTAACTGTGAGAAATGAATTATTTTCTTTCTGTAGGTATGCATGTATATATGTACATGCATCTAATTCGTAGGTAATTATTCAGTAATGTTGTTGATATTTTTATAATAGTTCAATACTCAAGGCTTCTTTGATAGCATTTGTTGATAGATTGTATTTTTTTTCTTTCTTTTTATCAAAAAATAACGAAATTTAAATCTTACATTTTTCCAGACACGTTGATGTCGCTAAGCAGTTGGACAAAGGAGGCTTTTTACTCATACAGGTCTCTTGAATCCTATAAATTTTATAAAAGTTGATAGATAGAGGAAATAAGCTGCAAAGAAATTGGCAACGGATCCATTGTGACCAACATGGCATATTTTGACTAAACACAGTTCCTGCATGTCAAACCTGGGAGAAGGCTGCCTTCATATTGGGGCTGTTGTATTTGGCATCGACAACGGTCTGAATTAGGAGTTAAGGTCTAACAACATCCAATTAATTTAATTTATAATCTAAGTAAAATTAATTTTATTTACAGGAAGTTCTTGTGAAATGGCTCATTCCACCAATGAAGAGTATTCAGATGAAAATCGTGAAGAAAATAGACTGTAAAAAAACCACTAATATTGCATATCCAATGTATATAGTGGCAAGCAAAAATAAATTACCTGTTTTGAAATGTCGTGAGCATATTCTAACAAATTTTAAATTTATGCTACCTCCATTAATGTAATGCCGTAAAGCTGATAGCCAAAGTCGAATTTTATTTGTAGAGTTTTTTTTTTAATTGAGCTTCTGCGATTCTCCTGGAAATCTGTAAAACTTTACGTTTTCGCGTCCAGTCCTTAAATAACTACCCCTCAAGCAATAAGTTATAGTCATACTAGAAAAAAACGACTCAATCGTTATAATAAACCAATGAAACAACCTAGTTTTGCTTACCTTCACGTCCATGACAGAATTACAATGTCGTTAAAACCGAAAATTATTGCACTTACGTCCTAATGTTTTTTAAAAAAACTCTTAAATATTGAATTGTGTTAATGTTTATGAATTAATTAAACAGTTTTGAAAGTTATTTGACACTAAAATCGATCACAAATTGATAGACAAAACTTATTCCAGGACGGTGATTCTGATCTTTTGTCGTACTTGAATGTCAAAATAATCGACTAACTGAAATGAACTTTTCTACTGGTTTTTTCGTGTTTTTATTCAGTTCAGCAAGCCTTGCATGACGTAGAATGAACTGAAAATGACACTTCACATTACAAATACAAAATAATGTTTCGAATTTAAACACTTGTAATTAGGTGTATAATTTCCATTTACCAGTGTAAAATTTTTGTCCAACCTCTGGGAGTAGTTGACTAATTTGTCGTATATTTAGTCGTGTTTGTTGGCATTTGTTCATCGAAAAATCATTATAGTTCATTTTGTGGTAGATAATAGTGAAGATACAAAATGAACTGTGTTGGAAAAAAAGTACGACAAAATATGTCAAAATTCACGACTAAATAGTACGACAAAAGATCAGAATCACCCTCCAGATTCATTCTTCATAAAAGTGGACAACCACGTACATAATTTTGACAAGTGAAATGTCATCGCTTAATGGTATATTCTCATTCATAAATAGGAGGCTTTGAATGTGTGCGTGCATTATTTCATTTCGATTTAAGTACTAGGTAGTGAAGGTACAAAGTTGTGAGAGAAGAAAGTGACATTTAAGAAATTATTTTGTTTAAAAAGGTTATTGTTATCCCAATTATTATCCATGTTTAGTTTTTATTTATTTAAATAAAAGTATATATGCTTTAATGTATTTCACTATTTGACAACTAGTCATACATATTCACGAATAACTTGCTCTCCCCGGTAGACTAATTTAGAATGAAATCAGGTGTTTCACGAAAATTTTCGGAAGTTGCCTCGAGGTTTGTTCGAGGCATTGTCAACATTTCCAACACGTGTTCTTCAAAGATGCAACACAAAACCAAGCCAGAACTAGCCTCAAGGCATAGCCGCAAGCCCTACTTCTGTCAACAGATATATTATCAAAATTACAATGACAGCAACGAGCCCGGTAGTGTCATTTTGTTTTCAATTCTCTGAGGCAAGCCTTGAGCTGAACTATGAGGAAGGCTAAGAGAGGCCAGGTTTGAAGCTTTCTTGGATGTGTTTCTGCCTTTAAAGTCTAGTATACGCTGATCTAGCGAAAATTTCGCTTGCATTCTGGGTATATAATTGTACACGGAAAAGAGTTGTGGAGAAAATGTACCAACTTGCATAATTTTAATCCAGAATATCAGTTTGACATTTTTGCTCCCTTTCCATTTTTTGTTCAATTTGGTTTTCATCTACGTAATTTATTTCTGCTTTTCCATCTACTTCAAACATATCCAGATCATATTCTTTTAAGAATTCAATATTTTCCGTTTTAAAAATTTTAATAAATAACACAAATTGGTTATATGTGCCAAAGCGTCAAACGGTGCCAATAACTAATCTGTCAATTTTTCGGTTCGAAATAAATGTCTCAACTTCATATTAGCGCCATCTGTATTCCACCACCGAAACATTGATTTTCTCTTTCGCACAGCGTACTACTTTACGAAATCTCAAACCGAAATTTCCTTGGCACCTTTCGCCCACATTTTTATATCCTAGACGAAATCATAGGGTACACTAAGTTTGTCATTCCATTTGTAACACTGCTTGAGCAAATTGGATTGAACACCCACGCACAATATTAAAAGTTATTTTGATTTTTGGATGTCCATCTGTCCGTCCGACCGTATACATGATAACTCGAGAACGCTTCCACTTAGAAAGCTGAAATTTTGCACTCAGGTTTTTAAAAATAACAGTAAAATTAAATTCGAAAATGGGACAAATCGGTTGAGTTCTTCGTAGGGTTGCCATACAAAAATTTCGCTTTTCACTACATATTTGGACACTGCCTGAGAACGCGTCAACGTAGAGAGCTGAAATTTTGTACACAGTGTTTTCATAAAAATAGTAAATATAATATCAAAAAGAGACTAAATCGGGGAACCCCTTCTTGGTGTTGCTATATAAAAATTTAAGTTTTTTACGTATCCTGTGAAAACGATCAGCCCTATACGGATTTAATGTACTGAAAAGTTCTTCAGAATATGAAATCCTATAAAATTGCTTATAATCATTTCTTCTGTCCGACGAGCCATTCTAGAAATATATGCGAAAAACCACTTCAAAAATCAAACTTACACAAATGGGTGACTATACCAAATTACATATGGGGAGTCATCTAGGCCTTAGTCTTAGACCAATTCTAGCTTTTTTACTTGTTTTTACATAGATTTTGTATAGGAAACGAAATTTTCGCTACTAGGCTTAATTTTTTACTTACTGAAATAAATATATGTATATGTACGCAGAGCAAATATCAATTAATAGAACTGTTGACGAAATATGGTATAAGTGTTGTACAAAAAAAAAAAAACTATGCCATAAAGCTTAGTACATACTAAGTTCCGCGCTAAGCGATTCTCCATTATCGGGCCGTCATTTTACCATTTTGACAGCGGATACTTAGAGATAAGCTCCTAAAAAAGAAGAAGAAGGAAAACTGTTTTTTTTTATTTTACCCACTTTTTTCAAATATGTCGATGGTGTTACAATTTGGCTTTGTTTTTGTTTTTAGTTCACATTGTTCAGAACAAGACCATTGTTCAGAACAGACAAGAAATATTTTTGGCGTACCCGGGCGCACAATATCCAGCTGAATTAGGTGGAGACTTACTGGTGGTGCCACCTATAATCAAGAACAACAATCTTAGTTTAGAGTGTCGGCGTTAGTACTAGGGGGTGATTCTGATCTTTTGTCGTATTTTAATGCAGAATATACGACAAAATGAAATGAACTTTTCCAATGTTTGTTTTTGTGTTATTATTCAGCACAACAAGTCTTGAATTACGTAGAATGAACTGAATATTACAAATTCAGAAATATTATTTCGCATTTAAGCACTTGTATTGCTCGAAGTTGCTGTATCCATTTACCATAGTTTTTAACTTTTGTCACAACCTCAGAAGCAGTTGACTAATTTGTTGAACTTTTAGGCCTATATTCAGATAGTTATTCATTGAAAATTCCTTTTAGTTTATTTTGTGGTTTATGAAAAGGATAAATCAAAATGAATATGGTGAACATAAAAGTATGACAAATTTGTGCTGATTGTGACTAAAATATACGCTTAAGCTACGGCAAAAGATCAGAATCTACTCCCTGGTTTCGCTAAAATTCAAGATAAATTTTCTCCAGTAGCTCTTAGCATGCAAAATTTTATTTGGAAATTTAGTTAACCATGGACCAAAGTACTTAATAGGCTTGACAACCAAGGAGGAAAGTGATTGTTGAGGAAACAATTTTTAGGGAATTCAATTCTCCCCAGCAATCAGTAAAAAATCGACCGCTCAACTGCGAAATACATATCAAAATATGAAAGGAGTGTGGTTAATAATTTAATCAAATTAATTTACAATTAAATCCACAAATAAAACCTAACACATACAATTGTCTCCTATTCAGAATATTCCCCGAATGAATAGAAATTACATCCCCAGCAAATCTCGGATTAAATATTATTCTGGTGTAAACACGATGAATTAAATCTTGAATAATCTTGGTTTTATTACACGTGAAAATGGATTATTCTAGTTGATGTTTACGGTCCTATATGTTTGAGTAAAAAATCCGTCAAGTTCCCTTTCATACTTATCAAATATTTCTAGTACGCACATTATCCTTTGACTTTAAGAAATTGCACATGTATTTATATTCTTATATATATATATATATTCTTCTTAATATCCAATTAAGCGGGAATTAAACAATTCAAAATTACAGAAGCAGCAGTTCAAGCATTAATTTAATTTCAAATTTCATTTCGCATCGATCGTCTTCTTCGACTGTAAATCAAGTCGCAGTCGGGTGATTAGTCGTAATTGAAATTCGGGCCTTAATCACTAAAAAATGCATTACTTTTCGTGTTTATCGAATACATAGTCAGAAACGTTCTACAAGTAATTTATACCTCTAGTAAACAATAACGTGAGCACAGTATACATATCATCCTAAATCGAGTTTATATTTAATTGTGGTAATAAAATTTACCCGAACGTTCTTCTTCTTCTTATCATTATGCTCCCCACAAAACGGGACAAACAATATAAATTTCGTGTATTAATTAAAATAAAACTCGAACGCAAACCCCCATTCTATTTCCGAAAATCGTGTTCTGGTGTGCATCGAATTGTCAACAAAAGACCGCAAAATATCGATTCGGCACGATTTCTCGTAAAATTGAACTGGCATTGGTCAACAACGAGGAAAGCTACAATATGAGAATTGAGGACCCTTCTCTAACCATCAAAATCCTCGAAAATTCAATCAAACTGAATTGTCCTTTGGCGTAATTAAATTAATTAGACTTAGCTGTGACCTTTTCAATCGATACATGTATTAGTTATATGCGTAGGATCCTCTGATTCCGAGAAAGCCCATAGCCCAGAAATAGGACATATGTTTTATCAGGCCACTTCGGAAGCTATATACTACATATCCCCCCCGCCCATGTGCTACATAGAATTTAGTACAATTGAAACAGATACATATATGTATGTATATGGGAACGATGGCATATACAGAATGTTTCCTTTTATGGCCTATACATTAGCAACTGTGCATCATTTATGGGGTCGAGTCCTTTACTGGACATTTCACTATATTCTATGCGCTCCACCAACTAAACTCAAATTGTCGCGGCGCGGACTGCGGGCAGTGGAAGACTCGGCGCTTGTAAATGGGACGCGCAAGTACTTACAAATTTGTGTAATTTTTCAGGACATTAAACATTTTTCATATGGCTAGGTCCAGGATTTTTATTATTCTTTTTTTTTCTTCTCAATAGAGAGTGTGTGTATGGCTGTACTAGGAGCATTTCAAGCATTCTGAATACAATATGGACTTTAATGCGGGAACTACAATTTTACATCAAGGGTAAAAGTTGAACACATATGGCGGCGTAATTAATTAATTGAACTACCCGACCCGACCAGAGCTAATTTATGGTCAGGATTTTTTCAGTTCAATGGAGAAAGCAGGTAATTAATGGTTGTATTATTCCGAATATGCATTAGAAGGCAATGGCAATCAGAGTAGATCAATTACAATATTTAATGTGTCGATGATATTGCGATTGCGCGACTGCAGGGACATCAATACTATTGCGATTGTTGTATACATACATATATCAATTATTGTCATATATAGGCAGGTGTCCTGAAAATCATGTTTCATGTACACTTTATCTTTATTGAAAGTGTGTATAGAAATCTTTTTTTTTGAGTTGTGAATGATTTGCAGATTTTTGTAATCAACAGAGAGTAATAGACTCGATCAAAACTAGATTTAATACTTATTATCCAGAAGTGATTGGCTTTTCTTATACACTCTTATGATTAATGATCGTCTTCTTAGGCTACTGCATATATTTTTACTATATATGTAGCTGGGTCATGGTCATCTGTATCGGTTTTAACGTTTTAGTTTTGGGTTTGTTTTTTTTTTATCTCACTTGATCGGCACTCATTTTCAGCTAATTAAGAATTTAAAAGCTGGAAATAATCTTATAACATCCGTTCAAGAGGTTTTATCTTATTTACAGGCGCATAGAATCGTTTCCTCAGCAACTATAAATCATTTTTGAAGGATACTAACTGATACTGATGAATGAATGGAGTGGTACTATATTATCACATAAGCGGACTGATTATTATGAAGAAAGGATAGGTAATATGTGTGTATATTGATTGTTATGAAGGTAGTAGGCTATTTTCATGTAGAGATAATTGGATATGTGTCATTTTGTGTGACTAAATAATTGGAGAGTAGTTAAGTAAAATATTTTGTGGGGGGTTTCAGTAGGCATACCTACCTGAGTTATTTTATCCTTCAAGTTACTTTAATCGCGGTTAAAACAGTTTTTATTTAACTAAAGTAAAGTAAGAAAAAAGAATTAATATGATGGGAAGCATGAATAAAATTTAAAAGGTAAACACAAAATTAGCAAAAATCCTAAACTATTCAGCAAGTAGTTGTGACAATCGGCCATCTCTGGATGGGATGTAAATGAGACAACCAGAAATATATACATCTGATCGGAGAGAATAAATACTAGCGGCTTGGTAGGTACGGTTGGTTTAAAGATTTTTCTTAATTTTTTTCATATCAATATTCCTATAACTTATGATACGATTGTTCAGTCCACACATAAATATGAAAATCTCACGATGAATATCCTACAAATAACTTCTTGAGACAGCAAGCTGAACAAGACTCCCTCTATGCTTAATCTACCTAAAAGAACGAAAAAGGAAGACACAAAGAATCATTCAAAACGTAGCAAAAAAGCGGTCGAATTAAAACGAGCTAATGACCCTCTAATAGAAAGCTCTAAGCATTCTCTCTCTCCCTTGCTGTATTATGCCACATAAATTCATCGCAATGATAGCTTTCTTTGGTTGAATAAAAAGTTAAAGAGCTTTGGAAAAGTGTTCAGGGTTTATGTGGAAATTTTCTTATCTAGTTGTATGATGTCTGTGCTGTGAGTGAAGATCATGGAAGAGTTCAATTATTTAATTAAATGCTATCCAGAAAAATTGCAAGTATTTGCGAGTAGTTGCAAAGTATTTATCAGAGGAAATTCTTTTAATTTTAAGAGGTTTAAAAGAGATGAAAAGCTACAAAAACGAGATTTCATAATCAGATGATGGCTATCACTGCTGACTTTATTTGGAAAATCTTTCAACATTCCAATAAATTCAGCTAATTCTGATGACGGTAGTTGGCACTTTTACTGACTGCAATTACACTAAATAGAGTAAAATTTTTACCATCTGACAATGAACCGAAATGTTATAAATGGGTGTTTGACGGACCTCATTTGTGTGACATACACAGTTGACTCCATTTTATAAAAAATTATGTCATTATGGGGACAGTCTGTTCAGGGTATTGAACACAATCATATAAATGGCATATGAAATCTACTAATAATCTAATAGATTTTCTTGAGTATAGTTTCAAATATGCGGCGCTGTGAGATTCGGCTCTTGATGACAATATGATGATATAGATGTCTTTACTCTCTGCCTTAGTGCAGCAAACCATGCTCAATATGCTACCAAAAATTAAATTGAATAAAGTCTTATGATAAATTAATCGATACCGAGTCACGAGTATATAGAAAACCCAGTTATATAGTTATATATAGTTATAGTTCGATGCAACAGATCAAGTTTACTCAGGTAGAGGAAAGCTTTTTATATTCTGGTAGCAAACTAATTGAACAACATAGCACTGGTGTTGGTATATTTCTAATAAAGGAATTGAAGTCCACCCTAATTACCTGATTGTCAACAGTTACTGAAAGGAGTTTTACAGCACACTAACGTACTAGATTGAACCAAGGCTCAACCAATGGAAATGCAAATATATTCTAAAATTCTATTCACTTCATCAAAGACTGATTACTAAATAGTCTTCAAATAATTCTTAGAAATAATAATAATAACTAATAAAAATGTACATAAATATAATAAAGTATAAAATAAATATAACAGTAAAAAAAATCACAAACATTTTCTTAGTTGACTCGTGATTTGGGCTTTAGTCAATTTAGAATCAATGCATTCGGAATAAGCGATATTAAAAAGGTGAGATATCGCAGATATTGGCTCATGCATACCGTAATTATGGCTGTGATGAAGAACTTTGAAAAAACCTACATATAATGGCTCTTTCAAAGTAGCAAGGAGTTGAAATGCTAAGAGCCGCCAGAAGTTGAGGAGAGTTAATAACGCCCTGTAAAATATCTAGAGAGAAAGCGACTCTGGAACAATTACGTCTGTTACCTTGGGTGTCTACAGAAAGCGGATTAAACCTTTGCGAATATGGAGGCAGAACAATGGAATCGCTCCAAGAAAGGTTATCAAGAGCAAACTTAAGGAAATTTCGTTGATTGACCTCAATCCGAGTAATATGAGCCGTTTAAAAAGGAGCTCAAACAGGACAAGTGTACTCCAAAATAATTCTCGCAAAGGCACAGTAGAGTGATTTGGCGACAGAAGGATCATCGAATTCCTTAGACCATCGTCTTACAAAACTTCAAATAGCGCTAGCTTTGTTCACGCTGAAGTCAATATGATCCCTGAAAGAGAAGCGAGAGTTAATGAGTAGGACCGGCCAAGATGGCTACTTTCTAAATGGAGTGGAAAAAACTCGCAGATAGAGAACGCGCTGCGTCAGATCAGACAAGATTATGTAACGAAGAGCGAACGAAAGCCAAGATTGGTGAGCATGATATATATACAAAATACGGTGATTAATTTTGTTAAATACCTTACTAAAATCAGTGTAGATATAGTCAACCTGCTTGCCAGCCTCAATGGCAGGAATGTAGAAGTTAGAAACTCTGCTAAGTTGGTAGTAGTAAATTACCTTTTATGAAGCCATGCTGCAAGAACTATATTAAGGGCTTACAATGAAAAGGTAGAACGTTAGAAACTAGGATTTAAAATATCTTGGCAATACAAGATAAATCGGCGACTGGTCGATAATTAGAAGAATCGTTCCTCTTTCCTTTGTTGTGTAAGGGAATAATAACAGAAAGTTTCCGTAAACTACGAAACAAACCACTACGAATAGGTAAATCAAATAAATAACACAGAAGAGACAAACAAGAGACAAACGGAAGAATTTCAACAAAGTTGCAGGAATACAACAACAATTATCAGCTTATACGCTGTTGTATACGGACTTTAATCACAAAACTAGATATACACAATTCGGGTATTTTAGGTATAATCGTATCAAAGAACTTAAACAAAATTGGACCAAGTAGCTATCCGTTGGACGCGGAGAACTTTTTTAAAGGAGATGCGAAACTTTAGTAACAGATCACATCTTCTATGTTGCCAAAGAAGCATTGAAATGTTTTGGATTTCTGTAAAGATGTAAGGAATATTTTAGTTCGTCAAATTTAATGCTCCTTTATAAGTCTTCACATAAAAAAAAAGAAGATATTCAGAAACCATCTATGTAGTTGTGGCTAGAATATTAGAATAAGGCAAGGCAAGGCAATATTTCTAAGAATAAGAAATGTGCACACTACACTTCAAATTAAAAAAATATATATTAAATTTATGTATACATGACTTCAAAGGCCAATTGATATTTACGAAAAAATTCCGCTAAGAAGTAGACATCTATACATTTTGTAGTAGAAGATCTTTAGAGGAACGTTTTAGAAATTACGTCATTCCACAGAAAATCGACAAATATCGTATAAATTTGTGCATTGACCAACTCCGATTTTGATAAAATTTGATAAGTAGGTTTGTCTTATTGTTAGTAGTACTTTGCTGAAATATTTTTCGTTTTTGAAATTTGGAAAAGTGGCAAATTTTGCTTGGAAGCTGTAAATTCAAAACTTTATATCTTAGGATGTATGCATCCTAAGCCCATGAAACAAACTCCATTTGTTTAAGGAAGCTTTAAAGCTCCTGAAAAAAATTAGCTGAGGTCCTTTTTCTGAAAATTTGTTTTCAAGGATAATGGATATGTTCGTTATCCTTGAATATCTCAAAATGCGCACTCTCGATTTCTTTTATTTTTTTTTAATTTAATCCTTAATGGCTTTTGAGGATACTGTAGAAAGGAGAAAATGGAACTCCTTGAAGTTTGGATGGAGTTATATTTTAAATATATGTAGTTCAGAAAACTTCGAACGAAAATTTATGAAGTGTGCTGAGAACTCAGATTTAATATAATATATCTACATAATATAGCGAGGATTATATCCTGAAATAGTCAACTACCGTAAAAATATTAAAAGAAACGTATTGGTAATAATATAATATGTTTAATTAACTTTTTTATATATATAAGTATATAAGTATCTTCCCCAGTTTTCCGGCAGGAGGGTTTCGCGAGAGGAGTCTCTCTCTGATCACCGCTACATTGAGTTCTGTATGGGTGCTGACCCCATTGAGGTGGAACCATACAGGAATCCGAAGCGGACTGATTGGGGGAGATACCACAGGGAGCTAGTTTCCATGCTCTCTCCGGCTGAGAGAATCAGAAGTGTTGCAGCCTTGGAAAAGGCGGTTGGAAGGCTGCAGTCCGCTGTAACTGCGGCTTTCGAGGCTTCCTGTCCCATTAGCACGGACATTGGAAGGAAAACTATGCGGTGGTGGAACGGCAGTCTTAGTGTACTCCGTAAGGCTTCCAGAAGGCTCTTCAACAAGGCCAGGAGGTCTGGCTCGGGGGGAGACTAGCGGTAATTACAAGAGGCTTGTCAGGAAATCAAAAAGACAGGCCTTTGTAGATTTCTGCGAGGAGATTGACGGCTATCGTGAACCGGTTAGGCTACTCAGGGCTCAGGGCGACCCGTCGGTTAGGCTGAGTGTTCTGAGAGGGCCAGATGGCTCCTTTACGGCATCGAAAGAAGAAGCCTGTAGACTTCTTCTCTCGACGCATTTTCCTGACTGCAGGCTTGAAGAAGACCTGCAGGCAGGTTCCGATTATCCACTACCTCTATGCACTGGTGGAGATTGGTCCACAGCCGCCAAGGTAGTTGATGTCGAGAAGGTGAAATGATCAATTTCAACCTTCTCGGCCTTTAAAGCCCCGGGTCCAGACGGTATTTTGCCTGTCCTTCTTAAGGCTGAGAGCGTGGTGCTGGCTCCATACATCGACTCCATTTTCAGGGCATGTATCGCTTTTGGATATGTCCCTGAGATGTGGAGGAAGGTGAGGGTTGCCTTCGTTCCGAAGCCTGGTAAGGCTTCCTACATGGAACCGAAGAGTTTTCGAACCATAAACCTCTCCTCATTTCTTTTGAAATGCCTGGAGAGGCTGGTAGATGAATATATTAAGGAAGTACCCTTAAAGGCTTCTCTCTTAAGCACCTCACAGCACGCTTACTGGAGGGGCAGATCTACGGAGACGGCTCTCCACTCAATGGTAACTGTCATTGAACGGGGACTGGATCGTGGACTGTTTACCTTGGGATATGATATGACAGTGAATCCTACAAAGTGCAACTTGGTGCTCTTCTCCAGAAGACGTAAGCTGGGGTACTTTGTTCTTCCAAAGCTTTTTGGACACACTCTGCAACTCTCTCCTCATGTCAAGCACCTTGGAGTCTTCCTTGACTCGAAGCTGACATGGGGAATACACGTAGAGGAAAAAGTTAATGCGCCTATGAGGGTCTTCGCTCAATTCAGGAGAACCTTTGGATGCACATGGGGCATGAGACCGAGGGTTGTGCATTGGATGTACACCTCGATCGTCAGACCCATGCTCACATATGCCTCCTGTGTATGGTGTCCGAGGACGCTTGTGGGGACTGCGATCTGGAAGCTGGCGGGCGTGCAGAGGCTTGCCTGCTTGGGAATTACGGGCTCCATGCGATCTGCGGCTACTGCGGCTCTTGAGGTCTTACTCAATCTGGTACCCCTGGAGCTTGTCATTCGGGCAGAGGCCAAAAGGGCTGTGTGCAGATTGCGCTTATGGGTTTGTTGGGAGGGCGGCTGGACTGGCTCTTCTCATTGCTCTATGGCATATCGGCTGGACATGGAAATCCTCTGGCCGGTATGCCACGGTATGCGATGATACCAGAGCTTCGTTTCGGGCGTCGCTTCTCTGTAAGCTTTCCTGCACGGGGCTCGTGGACTGAGAGAGGTGCCTTATCGGGCCATCCCCGGTCTGCTCTAAAAATCTTCACCGACAGCTCTCTCACAAATGAGGGAGCTGGGGCAGGTTTCTACTTTCCTGAGGTTGATTTTGGAATGGAGTACTCACTTGGAAAACACACCACTGTCTTCCAAGCTGAAGTCATCGCAATCTCAATGGCAGCGAAGTTAGCCCTTGATATTCAAATCAAGGGGAGAGATATCGCTATCCTTTCGTATAGTCAGGCAGCCTTGATGGCTCTGAATGGCCCTCGGATAACGTCTAAGTTACTGGGGGACTGCAGGTCGTCAGTGGATAAGTTGTGTTATCACAACAATGTGTCCCTCCTGTGGGTTCCTGGTCACATGGGGATCATGGGGAATGAAAGGGCTGACCTTTTAGCTAGGGCTGGCTCCGATTCTCCGTTTATCGGACCGGAGCCCGCCGTAGGCGTTGCCACCTCGAATATCGGGTCTCTCATCAGAGCGGATGTTCATAGGAAATATCAGCAGAGATGGGAGAACCTGAGTGCTTGTAGGTGTACAAAACTGTTTCTTGATGGGCCCAATGGGAATATCTCCGATTTTCTCATGGGACTCGGAAGGAAACAATGTAGAGCCGTGGTTGGCATCATCACCGGCTACAGCTCACTTCACGCTCATCTAACAAGGATGGGAGTTGTTGACAGCCCTGAGTGTCTGTCCTTCATGGAGGGAGAGCCTGAGACAACCGAACACTTTATGTGTGAGGGTCCGGCCTTCGCCCGGAGCAGACTGGATACTCTAGGGTCTCCCCCTCTATCTGTGGATGAGCTGAAAAACCTTTAAGAGGACAGGAAGGTTTTGGTGAATGGGATTCAGGAGAGCACAATGGGCCGCTGTGGCCTCCGTGCTTGGGTTGGGTATCTCCTGTTCCCCCTGTTTTTAAAAAAAAAATAAAATCTTAGAAATATTTATAAGTAAAATTAAAATTAATATGAGGCCTATGTACATTCTATATTTAAGATTTCCTTAATTTAATTAGCTCTGCTATATATTTCATTTTACTGGCTGTTAGAATATAAACACCATTATCCATTCCATGAGTAAACAATGAGTTCTTTAGTTGCGGTTTCTGATATAACTATATTCATATGTATATATATGACATCAATCTAAAAGTTGTAGTATGTGTATTTCTTTTTATTTTCCTGTATCACTGTAATTTTTAAAACCAGCTGCATACAAGTATTTGATAACGCACCATACAACATCAATTTTCGTTCAAAGTATTCTGAACTACATATATTTCAAAAATAACTCCATCCAACCTTCAAATAGTTACATTTTCTCCTTTCTACAGTTTCCTTAAAAGCCATTAAGGATTAAATTTAAAAAAAATAAAAGAAATCGAGAGTGCGCATTTTGAGATATTCAAGGATAACGAACATATCCATTATCCTTGAAAACAAATTATCAGAAAAAGGACCTCAGCTAATTTTTTTCAGGAGCTTTAAAGCTTCCTTAAACAAATGGAGTTTGTTTCATGGGCTTAGGATGCATACATCCTAAGATATAAAGTTTTGAATTTACAGCTTCCAAGCAAAATTTGCCACTTTTTCCAAATTTTAAAATACCATATCGCCGTCAAAAATGGACAAAAACGAAAAATATTTCAGCAAAGTACTATCAACAAGAAGACCAAACCACCTGTAAAATTTGATCAAAATCGGAGATGGCGCATTTAGAACATTTGTCGATTTTCTGTGGAATGACCCGACTGCTTAATATTATATTTTATGTGGGCACAATTTTGTGTGCCACAATTTTGGTGGCAACATTGAAAAAAATCATTGGTGAGAAGTTGAAAAAGTGCGTGCGCAGCTTGAAAATTGATATTAATAAATCCTATCGAATTTCTGCTGCTTTTATCTAATGAATATATTGACTTTAGTAAAACACTTTTTATCAGTACAGTGGAGTCTCCTATAACGGGATTAATTCATACCGCGTTATATGGAAACCGTGTTATGAATTAATATAAATTAAATGATTTTGTACCACGTTATACAAGGTGTCCCGTATGTGGTCTAGGACCCGAAGACAATGGATGCGTAAACAAGCAAAAAATTGTTCAGCTGAGGTGGTAGAAATTCTAACGGTTTCCAAGATAACGGGATTCAAAGATATTTGCTTATGTATTTATAGATCACCCTGTAACTAGAGTTTATACAAAAACCTACTTTTTGAAAAGCCGGTTTTCGAATTCCACATTTCCGAAAAACCGGTTTTAGCCTGTTTTCGAATTTTTGTAAAAAAAAGACAGATTAGGGAAAAATATTTTATTAATTTATGTAAAATAACAAAAAACGCAATCACTATCAAAGTCAAAATATATACAAAAAAAAAATTAAGGATTACACATTACTTACACAAAATAACGAAAACTCAAACAAAAATTTCAAAGTTCAAATAATATTTATATTTATTTCACAAATTTTAATTTCTCTTGAGAAAATAGGATTTTAAAAAAAACATAAAATATCCACTGAACGGTGGCTAAGTCTTGTTCTTATTTTGAGCACAATATTGCCTGAAATTGAAAATACTTGTTCACTAGCTACTAAGTTTTTGTAAGTTTTTCTTGAGGATCTTTAAGAGACTTATGAATTGATTTTTCCATGGCTTCCTTTAAAAAACATTACTCTAATGAGTAGTTTCTTCAGAATCGGTTTCCACATGAGAATTTAGAAATATTCTAGACAATATCATTCCAGCTAACTTAATAATTTCGGTTTTCGAAGCTAAAGAAAGTACACACTAGATTTCTTTGCTGAAGTTTTGGGGATTTTGCAAATACTCCAAAAGAGTTGCTAATTCTACTTCTCTTCTTTCTTGAATTCGTTCTTCTAAAGAATATAAGAATTTCAAACTTATTTCATATTTTACCTTCACTTATTAATAAATTGTCATCTCGTCGCCCTAAGCCTTCAGCTGCTAGACGAATCGGCCCAAGACTTTATGAAGTTTCAAAATCTTAGGATATTGAGCTTCATTCCAGATATAAGAAGAGCCCATATCATTCAATGCTAAAACAACACATTCATTTACTGCCAGAAATCTTCCAATCATGTCCTCTATAGCAGAGGTGGCCAACTTTATCATGCGTTTGATCGACCTTTTTCTGAAAATGTGTCGCGATCTACTTACGTGAATTTTAATAATTCAAATATGTTTGTTGTGCACTAACAAGTAATAATAAGGAGTTTATACAGTTTAAAATTAGGTGATGAAAAATACTGATAAAATTCTTTTAACTTATAATTAATGAAAAGTCTGTGTCTACATTTATCCAACCAGGTGTTTATAATATGAAACTTCAGTATGAGTATCAGTAAGTAGAGAACGATGTTCAGTTCTTGTTGAATTTAAAGAAAAGACGGGTTCGCATAAGTAATGTAGTTCCGAAACAAGAGTAGATAAATTCGCTATATTGAGTAATATTTTGATATCTATAAAAATTATCCACAAGATTTCTGTGTTGCAATTTCAAATCTGTCCTTAGAGTTATACAGTGGGGTTCACTTAACACGAAGGCTGATTACACGAAATATTGCATAGCACAAACAAACGCCCAGTACCCAGTACCCATTCCGCAAAATTATTTTCATGTGAACTAATTCTGATATGCAATTCTTCTTGAATTTGCTTATTTTGCTAAAAAAAAATAATAGTTGTTGTACCATCGAACACCACCTTGTGTCCTCATTAAGAACCAGAAAACCTCCCACAGAAAGTTTCCGTTCAGGGAATTCATGACGAGTGTTGAATCTAAGGAAGATACTAATGGAATAACAATTTTGTACTCCTTACATCTACTGCCTGTCGATGTGCAACAACCACAATAATTTAAAATTGTTTTAATCATCTTGGATTTTCTTGGTAATGCCTCCCTGACAAGATGACAAAAAAAAATGACATCAAATTAAAAATGGCGGAGTTATAAATTATTATGTACATGTACCTACCGAATAACGATTTTTTTGGCCTAAAATGAGATTTTGAGGGTGTATGAGAAATTTCTAGTATGCCACTACTTTTGGTCCCACTAGGCCAACAATCTTCACTATGTCTCGTCAAAAGTATATTTTCGCTGTAATACAGTTGTACTGCCCGTAGTTAGAGCGTACTATGCAATAAATGAAAGGTGTGGTGAAATTTATGCCACTGGTATAAAGCTAGTGGTTTTTATTTGTTTATTCACTGCACAAAATGCTTCAAGTTCAATAAATGCTATAACTTGCGAACTATTTTATAATATAAAAAGCTGAAACCAAGGTTTAGTAAATGGTTAATATATAAATTTGTTTTATACAACTGTAGCAATTGATTTGTACTCACCTGATCGATATATAGCAGCTGATTTTCTTGACTTTTTATTTGACTGAGGTTTGGGATGAGGATATTCTTTATTGCAGTCGATACCCGCAATAAAGTGGATTTATTAGGAACCGTCTTATTACAGTCGAAACCCGCAATAAGACTCTTTATTACAGTCGATACCCGCAATAAAGTGTTTGTGTTAGTAATTGTCTTACTACAGTCGAGACCCGCAGTAAGACTCTTTATTACAGTCGATACCCGCAATAAAGTGGTTTTGCTAGTAATTGTCTTATTACAGTCGAGACCCGCAATAAGACTCTTTATTACAGTCAAGACCCGCAATAAAGTGGATTTATTAGGAATCGTCTTATTACAGTCGAAACCCGCAATAAGACTCTTTATTACAGTCGATACCCTCAATAAAGTGGTTTTGTTAGTAATTGTCTTATTACAGTCGAGACCCGCAATAAAGTGGTTTGTGAAGAGATCGAATCAAGTCAAACTGCTGTTTATATAGCCTTGCTTGCACACGACACCAATAATGGAGTAGCAGAGGCGCATGATCACAAGAATTGGCCGTGATTCTGTAGTTTTACGGTACTAGAGATAAAATATGCATAGCAACGAGCAAAAATGCATAGTAACAAGAAATTTAAAGCAACCCATGCTCCTGTGTTAAATTGATTTCTGTATATTTGCAAAAAATGTTATCTCTATCACGTAGAGAAGAAAATCCCGTTCGATAGTACTTATAATGATGATAGAGTTTCAAATTGGTCTGCTTGATCTGATTGTTTTTGTGCCATGCATTGTATGCTACATGACAACACATGCTTTGGTTAGATGCTGTACCTATTTTTGGGAAAATTTGTAATTAGATTGAATTTGTTTTGCTTTTAGAACTCAATTTTAGCATCGTATCGAATCTAATTGCTTCAATCATAAATTTTAATTTGATCTGCTCAATGAGGCTATATTGTTGATTTGTATTTGTGCAATGTGTTATGTAGATGACAAAAACATGGCTTTGTTAGGTTGTGTACCTGTTTTTTGATTAAGAGTACCTAATCAAATTAGATTTAATTTTCCTAAAAATTTGATGCTTTGTTTTCAGGATGTTTTCCTTTTAAAGTAATCGGTAAAACGAAAATATATTCGAACCGATTTGGTTCGAACAACAGTAATATTTGTAGTCTAACCCTTTTGTATTTTTAATTTGCCAAAGGAATTCTTCTATATTTTCCCTGGTTTACATCTGCAAATCCTTTGTTGCTCAAAGCAGAAGCAATGTTTATAATTTCTGTAAGTGGAGCTGAAATATAGTTTTCCTTTTGAACTATTTGAGGCAAAATAGATTTCCAACATGCATTAAGTGTTGACGGTTTAATTTCTGCACAAGCTAATGAGACAGTTTGAATGCAATGAATTTTTTTGAAAACTTGAAAAAAAGTTTTACCTTCATCATTTACTAATCTGTTGAAAATGGCTTGAAAAAAATTGCCATATGTAGTAAATTTTGAAAGTTCGGATGACTCCTTGGACCAGAGCGGCTGTATCAATGAAGTGCAGTTAGGAGGAAGAAAAATAAAATTCATATTTGGGTGATTCAGTTACTTTCTGTGACTACTGCCGTTATCAAGAATCAGTAAAAACTATGAAATTAAAAAAAAAAAATCTTTTCAATCATATCGCTTTCCCCTTGCGGGATAAAGCAATTCTAAAACCAATGCTTAAATAATCCTTGAGTTATGCACGCATTTTTATTAGCTCGCCAAAATACAGGCAACTCAGATATCTTAATATTTCTGAAAGCTCGAGGAGTTGTAGAACAGTTTATAAATTAACAAACTTCCTGATAAATTGCTACACATATATGGATTGTGATACGTTACTTAGAAGCTTTAAACCTTGAAGGACGACTTTCATTTTTTGAAATGTAGATACGAGATGGAAGTTTTTCCAGTACGATGCTGTTTCGTCAGCATTAAAAATCTGATCTGGTGCATGTCCCCATTTATAGATAATTTGAGAAAGCTCCATTTTAAATTTGTTGGCAGCCTCAGCATCAGCTGAAGTCTGTTCTTCTTGAAATTTGATGTTGTGCTAGGAGAGTATCTGTATTTTTTTTTGTTTAGCTTTTGTAACCATCCTGTGCTTGCAGTTAATGTATGGCTGTGTAGTTCTGAAGAAGAATGGTCAATCTCCTTAAAATGCTCATAGATTTTAAGTGCTTTCTGCTTGATAAGATTTCTGCGCACAGGTATTTTCTTTTTGGCTATACAGTCCTCCAGCCGGATCATCAGAGCACGTTCCATTTTCCTTATTTTTTTCTCATTTTTCTCTAAAGTCCGAATTGTAGATTCATTCAAATTCAACGATTTTCAAACAATCGATATTTTTCTCCATCCTTTAAACGATTTAAAATTTAGATTTTGTCCACAAGAGATATAAAGTTTCCTTTTAACTGTTTTCTGCTTTTATTTATATCAGCAATTTTGCAATATTACGGCAAATAAGAAATTTTATCTGCATGTTCTCCAATGTTGTACAATTCCAATAACACAAATTAAAGAAAGAAAGAACCTTATGACACATACGTGTCTCTGAACACATTCAAAGACAACCTTAGAATAAATTGTATGCTTGGAACAGAATGCATAGCACCCACCCCGCATCAATACCCTAAAGAATTGTCAAAATCGCAGCTACTAACCTGATGAGCAGAATTGGTGACTGCGTCAAGATGTCATTTCAACGAGTTTCATTTATTATCGCAATAATTAATTGAGACCGCAAAACTAATTTTTTTAAGGAAGTATGGACGAGATTGAAGTTTTTGTCATGATAATTTTCTGGTTATTGTAATTCAACGCTCAAATAAAACCCCTAGACGATGGTGGGTTAGAGAAATAAACTTGACGAGGGAGATTGATGGCTACTTTAAAACCTTCTATCAAAGAATTAAAAATAATGACCCGGATCTATTTTTTAAGCATACCTGTATGACACGATCAGTGTATGATCTCTTACTGAACTTGTTAACAGAGGATCTAACTAAGAGATCAATATACGAACATCAATTGATCTTGAGCTTAGTTTAGACGTGACGTGACGTTTTAAGGAATAAAGTGATAATCTTACTGAAACTATTATTGGCATCTTTCTCAGGGAGTCTCTCACCAATTTCTGGCGTGGAGTTATAAAATGGGAAAATCCACTGTAAGAGAGATAATTCTGGAAAATTGTGATTTGTTGTGGAATCCTTTATACCCAATATATGTCAGCAATCAATAATGATTATAAAGACATAATGGAAGATTTTGAGAATATTTGGGATATGCCCAACTGCATAGGTGTTCTAGATGGGAAGCACATTCATATCAAACGTCCCCAAAAACCGGATCAAATTTTCATAACTACAAGAATAGCTTCAGCATTGTATTGTTGGCAGCATGTGATGCTCGTTATTGTTTTACTGCCATAGATATTGGTGTGTACGGCAGCCAGAGCAATAGTGGTAACACGCTGACCATTAACAAGTTTGAAGTAAAACGTAAGGTATTAAGGTATTTTTGAATTAGTCATGAGCAGAAATACCTATACATAATAAATGTAAATTATGAAAAGCAGTAGTCCTAGATGACTGCCCTGAGGAACACCGTAAGTTTTATTTATTTCATCAGAAACAGCTTCGAACAAACTAAAAAAATAAGAAAACAAAGTCAGTTGACAAAAGCAGTATGAGAATAAAGAACAATCAACTTAAAAATTAAAATTATGTGATTGATTATGTCGAGAGCTTTACTGAAATCCATGTAAATGTAATCAGATTATTTTCGAGTTCAATATTCGATATGCAGAAATTAATAAGCTCGAACTGATTAGTCAGTAGATTTACATTTTATAAAGTCATTAAAAATCGTAAAAATTTGCAACAGGACTGTAGTCATGGAATTGAGAGATACTATCAGAACACCACTTGGAAACCTTTCAGTTAACGAGATAAACTTGGAGACTCATCCTAAAATAACATGTCTTTAGTTTGAAGAGGAGTGAGTGAAAGTTGACAACTATTTCTGTTACCAAATCTGAGTAATGAAGAGTATCAATCAGAGTTGCGTTTAGAGTTCAAAAACTTTCAGGAACTGAGTTCTGAAATTAGATTAAATTATATAGTCGGCGTTATACTTTAAACAGATAAAACCTCCGCAAAGCATTATTTTTAAATTTTTAAGATTCCTTAATAATCCACGCCATCGATGTTGCGCAACATCGATGCGTTTTTTATATCAGTGTCCATGAAAATTAATATAAAAAAGAAATTTTACTGCTCCCTTACTGTTATCAATTTATTTTATTTTCATTCGTTTTAATTTTATTTTTTATAAATGAAAATATTTTTTTTCTACAGAGTGGAGAAATAGTAGTTTCGAAAGCATCTTACCCTTTAAACGGGTTCTTTGTTGAGTTAAAGTTGCCCCGGCTTTTGAAAATAATCTTTCTGAGGGAACGGAAGTCGCTATACAGTAGTAAAATACTTGATCGCAATTTTGATTAACTCTTCCCAAATATCTAAGGGTTTGTCACCTCCAACAGGAGGTGCTCGTAAATACAGATAAATTTCCGAATCTGCTGGTAATTCCTCTTCTCCGTTTACGTAGCGTCTACCCCAAATTTCTCTTATCATCTTATGATGATCACTCCATAAATTAAAATTCTTTTTGTTACTATATCTCAAAACTTAAAATAATAATTTAATTACTTACCAGATTTCGATGACAAATCCGAATTTGAATCTGAATCAACTGGTAAATTTATTCCTAATAGTTCTATTACTTCTTCTCGCAGCATTTTGGTTCCCTTGGAACAGGTAATAGGGTTTCGGAAGTGTATTTTTTTAAACCGGGGATCCAACAGGGTTGATACTGATAAAATGTTTACATATTCAGCTGGATCTAAACGTTTTTTTATTTCTCTTAGCGGAGCTTCACGTAACCCTTTTCCGATTTTATGAGATGGATTAAGTTTTATCACTTGCTCCGTCAAACAATGTTTCATTATGGTATGACCAAACTACACGTGACATATTTTTTACCGAAAATTTCTCACGTGGCTGGGCTGCTTCTAAATGTCGTAAAATATTACAAATTTCTTGAAGTTGCTCATTTTCTAAAGGAGTTAACATTGGTGGTGAAGTTACGTGGCTATTAAAGATATCATTGATCTTAGGACGAAGCTCCAGAAATCTTTCAATCATATAAAATTTGTGTGTTCCAGCGAGTCGGAACTTCTTGAAGTAATTTTAACGTAGAGATTAATTTTCTCAGTTCGTGCTGGCTACCACATTTTGCTTAAACCAAGTAACAATGTTCTTTACCTTGGTGATTAACTCAATGAGATTTTTTACGGGCTCCATTCCTTTTTCTGTGACTAGATTTAACGTTAACAATATCAGATGCTTTCACTACATTTGCACCATTATCTGTGACAATTGCAGTTACTTTTTCCTTTGTAATCCACCATTTTTGACACACATCTTCCAGTTTTCTTGCGATATATTCCACAGTATGACGTTCCTCCAGATCATAAACTCCAAGAGTTGCTGATTGAACAGTTTTATCCTCCACAAACTGAACTATAATGCCGAGGAAGCTTCTTGTCTGCATGGTGTCTATCCATATATCAGTCGTTATAGAGCAAAATCTTCGATTACTTAACTTTGTAAGCACTCGAAATAATATCAAATTTTGTTAAAATATTGCGCTTAATTGATTTTGCGCAGGGTATTTTGTAAAGAGGAGTGCACATTATTAAAAGCCTTTTTAAACCCATAATTCTATATATTGATATTGAAAGGCCGACAGTTTCGGCATATCATATACACGATAGCATTCGTAATTTTATTGAATTTCGCGTCCCCGTCAACAAATGAAGAAATTTTTTAAATGAAGCAGACACTGTTGTTTGCTTTGGTTTTGATGTACTTGCCCTACTTTCAATACCATCTTGTAAAGGTGAAGCATAAGAGCAAGATGGGGACTTCGACTAAATATTTTCTATACTCTTTCTTTATGAAGATACTGGATTAGTTATATTATCATCAGACAAACAGGATGTCGATGTATCATGATCTTTTAAATTGTGATCATTAGAAGTGAAGTATAAATATTTTTTATATACATGTATATATATCATTTTATGCGGTATATATTTATAATATATGTATATTAATGCAATAAAAAATTACCTGATGTTTTATTTTCAATAGAGGTTAAAATTGAATCTTTTTTCTCCAATAATTTTGCGTCGTAATTGTTATAAGATATAGGTATATTAAAAATTGCTTTTTAATAGTTATCTTTCGACCAATTTTTTTTTATTGTTAACCTTTAACCATTATTTCACAATTTCTTTGTTTTGGTTATGAAATAAGAGTTATCGATAACTTTTTTAATTCTTCTCAATATTTATTTTTATTAGTAATCGGATAACAATTATTTCACAACTTTTTGTTTAGCATTACTTTGTTTTCATTACTTTCTTTTTTCTGGTTATAAAATCTACAGACCCTTCTTCTTGTGCAAAAATCATTATCTGCAGATATTAAGCAATACACAAAAAAATAATTAGAAGGAAACACTTACTTTTCAGCACTTAGATTACACTCATAGTTCATACAAATCCAAACCTTACCTACTTTTTTCACTGAAAAATTTATGAATAATATATAACTTGACGGATTGTGTCCATCTTCAAAAGGATATACACTACGACTAGAAAAATGGTGCCACCAGAACTGTATTGAAATCAACGTAAGCAAATGTAAATGAATTTCATTTCACCGTAAAAAATGACCCCATACTCTTTGACTATACCATTCCCTACACTGCTGTATCACGTGTTGATAAGATAAAAGATTTGGGCGTGATTTTCGACTGTAAGCTCTTCTTCATTACTCACATCAATTTTATTACTTCCAGATCATTTCGTTTATTAGACTTTATCTTTCGCACCTGTAAATCGTTTAGGTCGGCATCCTCTTATATCAGTCTCTATTATTCTTTAGGAAGGAGTACTCTCGACTATTCTAGTCAGGTTTGGAGTCCATTTAACTCTTCTTTTAGTGCTCAAATTGAGGCTGTCCAGCGTAAATTCACCACAGTTTTATTATATAAACTAGTGAATACCAATCTAGAGTATCATGAAAGATTAGCAAAATACAACTTAATCACACTAGAAAGTCGCAGAATCTACTTGGATAGTACATTTCTATATAATATTTTAAATGGTCGAGTATATTGTCACGCACTAGTCTCTAGTATTGATTTGAACGTCCCCCCGCGCAACTCAAGATCCCAGACTCTCTTCAGATTACCCACTTGCAGAACAAACATTAAAGAAAAGTCACCTATCTACAGAATTACAAAATCATACAATACAAGATTTAACAATATAGATATATTTAACACTAGTCCGCTGAGATCGGTTATTAACTTCTTTTCTGTTTTGCATTACTCTCTTTTTACTGCTTCGCTTTACTAATTTCCTAACTCCTTAGCATTTGTTAGCTTCCGCTTTCCAACTGTATTTTAGTTTTACTTTCTCTATTTGCTTTTTCTTATTTTCTAGTTTTTTCATTCACGCTCTTTAGATTTTAGATTTAACTTAATTATTTTCTGTATTTTTTCTATTTTATTTTTCCTCCTCTCTCTTTTTTCACATTATGTTTTTAGTTTTATTTCTTTAGTTATTAGTCTATTTTATTATTTTTTTTTCATTTACTTCTAAACATTATTATTACTTTATCTTCTTCTTTAAATTTATTAAAATTCGTTACCTTTCTAATTGTAAGGTAGTATATTATTGGAAATTTCTGTTTATTATCTTATTAACTTACAAAATAAATATATAACACTTTCTTGGAAAAAACCAATAAATAAATATGAAAGTAATAACATTGTGCTTTTCTTCCACGAACTATTTTAAAGTTACAGCACAATTAAATACAGATATCTGGACACGCACTTCATTAATGTAGTCCACTGGACATCTGTAATTTATCTTTGCTTACAGGTTCAATGTTTTATTAGTATTTCTAATCTTCATAATAAGACTTTTCTGTATTTTTTCTTTACTATTAACGGTAATAACAGACTTTCTGTGATATTTCTGAAATTTAATTAATACGAAAAATGACATTGACTCTACCTATAAATATTTAAGTGATAAATGCAGCCTCACAGCTTATTGGAATTTTAAAGTGCAGGAAAGCGAGTGAAAATTTCATTGATTATCAGTAGTTGTTTTGCAATTGAACCCTTAATATGGATGACGAGTGGTTCATTGAAATGTTTGGGGACGAATATCGCCATGATTGCGAAATTATTGAGAAAACAATAGAGACAATAGACTTAACCGAAAGTGGTAAGTGTTCAACTAAATGGAGGTGAATTAAATGAATTCAACGATCACAACAGAAATGAAGCTGACTTGGAAAAACCTAATAATGTAAATTATAACAGAGTAGAAACAGATAAAAAACAAAATGAAGTGGAAAGTGAACAATAAAAGAAATGGAAATGTAAAGAAATTAATTTTTTTAAATTCCTTGGATTTATTCACTAAGAGTGTGGGGTGGCCCGTCCACATAGGTACCGATTTTCAAAACCCCTATGAGATTATCTCGATAATATATCACTAATTCCATTTTACTTTTAGATAATCTGAAATTTTTTTCTGTTTTACGCTTCTGCATTTGAGGGGCCTTCAGTCATCAACTGTTCTCTTTCTTGTTCTTCATTGTATAAATCATTGTGCTTGTTAAACATTGTCTTTTTAAATTAGTTTTGCTGGCGAAATCGAAATAGTCGCGAATTAAAATGTTGTTTTTTCGACCCATTGCGAACTTAAAATTTAAGTTATTGAGAATATCACTGCTAGTAAAAACGACATACAAGTATCTGCAATAATTTTTTATTTAAATTAAATTTTTCAGTTTGAAATAGTTAATAATTAATATCTAGGGCTTGGTGCAAGAGTGTCCATATAAATTCGATTGATATTTAAGTACGCTCTATTCATTTTACTACTACAAAAATTATTCGATTAATAGTTGAGCGATTTCTTCCATTCTTCTCCATTTATTACAATTTATTTTGTTCAATTTTGCTAACATGCATATCAACTACAATACTATTATGTAGTTACACTGTAAAAAATGTGCACAATTATTGCCACAAAGCTTAGGTATTTTTCCCTAAAATGTAGGGAATATTCCTTAAAATGTAGGGAATATTCCCTAAAATGTAGGGAATATTCCCAAACATGTGGAGAATATTCACTACATTTTAGGGAAAAATACCTAAGTTTTGTGGTAATAATTGTGCACATGTTTTACTGTTTTTGTTATATCGATTACCTAACAGAATGTGTCAAGCATTGTAATTGTAATTGTATGGTAATTATATATTGGTATTCATATTTAACTGTACGGTGTTGAAATGTTAACCCAAGAGCACAAGTTTTACTTCAATTAACCGACGATCGAATCAGCGTTTAAATTGAACGATTAGAAGATTTGAGCATATGAGCGTAATTATTTACAACAATAGGTTTTCAAAAATTAATTTTTCTGAAATTTTTTGACGGGTTTGTTTAATATTTGTAAAAATATTCCAAAGAGTAAGTTGCATCATATTCGAATTGGCCTAGTCTTCTTTCTCATAGTCTGGTTTACATTTTGAATATAAAAGTTTTAAAGTTTAAACCCATGCAAGAGTTACTAGCTTATAAGACCAACGAAAACACTTGGGTAATCCAAACCTAAGAAGTGAAAAAAACGTTGTGGTTTCTAGGGTGATACACTATTCGATTAATATAATAGAGTCGAGAAAGCATTAAGACTTGAAGCTGTGAAGTGCTTGAAATTGAGAACATCTATTTTCCCCACAATGCTGTGAAGCGTCAAAACAAATTTCGAAACTATGAACATAGTTCATCTTTGCCCGATTTTATTCAACACAGAAACGATATTATTAACGAGAGAAAAAGCTATAGTTGGTCTAAGACCAAGAATGCACATAGTTACGCGTACTTTATTTACCACAAACTAACACAATTGATATGTGGGCACAACTAGCATCTAGCCACAGATTTGTATTAGCCAAATATCCACCATCACCTACTTTGCACTAGACTCCGACAAAAACTAAATAGATCGAACATTATTGCAATCCGTAGAGACTTGTGATAGTAATGAGCAGTTGCATTTATCAGTATATTTTGTGCACGGAATTTATTTTCAAGGCGCCTTTGAAAGAGAAATAAAAGAATAACTGTCACTATTAATATAATATTAGAATCGGTGGATATCAATGGTCAACTAAACGACACTTTTTTTCTACCACACACATTTTTTTAGCTGATTTTTGTAAATTTATCCATACTAAAAATGAATTCAATATTCATTTTCAGAATATTTTAAATCAACTCAGATCTAAATTAGACATTTTAGATGAGTAAAAGTTCGGCTTTTTGCAACTAACAAAAAAAAAAAAACAGAGTGGTTTGCAATAACTGTTGAAAGTTTGGAATAAGGACAGACTTACAGATGTGCATCTTTAAAAATACACAGAAATTCTATCATCTATAAGTTTTGAATAAAAAAATTGAAGCAATGTTTTTTTCAAAAACAGTATGAACGTGTTTAATAGTTCAAGAGCTAAAACTAGACGAGAAAGAAAGAAAACGTAATGTAAACTGTATCAATGAAGGTGCCATGCTAAAGTTATATTTAAGTTATTTATGTCTATTGTTTTACATTACATTAGTTCTACGCGATTTTACGTTAACTCGGGTTCATCGGTCAAATACCGTGTGTTCGTTACTTTGCAAGAATTGCGAGCACAAGTCAATCGCGATAGAGATATTGTAGCAGCGACAAAATCAATGTAGATTTATAGGCACTTATTTTAATGGGTTTAGCTTCATTAAAAGAAAAAGTAATGCATCTAGATGGTATTACAGCTAAAAGTGATAGGAGCATTTTAAAAGCGGACTCGTTCTTAAAAAGCGGTTGGCGTACAGCTTCTATACGAACATTATTATAATAAAAAAATTGTTTTAATTTTCCAAAGCTAAATTTTAACCTGGAGGGTGATTTTGATCTTTTGTCGTACTTTAATGTCAAAATATACGCCAAAATGAAATGAACTTTTCTACTGTTTTTTTTCGTGATTTTATTCAATTCTGCAAGCCTTGCATGACGTAGAATGAACTGAAAATGACACTTCACATTACAAACTCAAAATATTATTTCGAATTTAAGCACTTGTATTGCTCTAATTAGGTGTAGAATATCCATTTACCGCAGTATAAAATTTTTGTCACAACCTCGGAAGCAGTTGACTAATTTATCGTACTTTTAGGCTTATATTCTGACGTTAATTCATTGCAAATTAATTTTAGTTTATTTTGTGGTTGATGAAAAGGATAAATTAAAATGAATATGCTGAATATAAAACTACGACAAATTTGATGTGAAATGTCAAAATATGTGAATAAAGTATACGCCTAAGCTACGACAAAGAGATCAGAATCACCTCCTGGTCCTGAAATCCTGTCCGTACTCCGTATAGGAAGGTTCGAACAAACAACAAACCAATTGAAATTTGTTGTGTAAACTTCAGTAAATATTTTTTGTAAAGGAAATAGAAATTGCCGTGGCAGGTGGCAGCTGTCAGCTGCGCTTCTTCTTTTTGATAGCGCATCGCGATCTATACACCAGGTAGGTGACTCTGATCTCTTTGTCGTAGCTTAGGCGTATATTTTAGTCACATATTTGGACATTTCACCTCAAATTTGTCGGACTTTTATATACACCATATTCATTTTAATTTATCCTTTTCATCAACCACAAAATAAACTAAAATGAATTTGCAATGAATTAATGTCAGAATACACGCCTAAAAGTACGACAAATTATTTATTATTATATTATTATAAATTATTATTATACTGCGGTAAATGGATATTCTACACCTAATTAGAGCAATACAAGTGCTTAAATTCCAAATAATATTTTGAGTTTGTAATGTGAAGTGTCATTTTCAGTTCATTCTACTTAATGCAGGGCTTGCTGAATTGAATAAAAACACGAAAAAATCAGTAGAAAAGTTCATTTCGGTTAGGCGTATATTTTGACATTAAAGTACGACAAAAGATCAGAATCACCCTCCAGTTCTTAAAAACTTAAAAACTAATAGATTGGAGAGGTGCGTTCAGATAATCAGATTTTGAGTGAGTGACGTTTCATAGATTTCTATTTTATCGATGGTATAACATCATATTTTTTAAAGGAACCATCGATGTTTTAAAATTTTCGATGTTCGATGTCGTACCCTAGTATAAATCAAGATGAGGTAACTTATCTATAACTATGTACAATACCAAAAATTAAAAACAGTAGCAATTATGGGAAATTTTGCTTAACCGATAAGTGTACATATTTATACTGCTTGGGGTAATCCAGGTGTGTGTGTATATGTGTGTTTTTGTGTTTCCACATGAAATGCATCTGTACGGATGTATATATGTGTTGTATTGGGCTTAACGATTGCGCCTACTCCGGACCTTTGCTTGAGTGTATATGTTTTGTGTAGGAAAATTTCCCAGTATAACCTGCTGATAATCAAAAGGGACAACAAAACACATAACATAATTTCTAGTAATCTTATGGTCCTGAAAGGGTTACCTCTGCCAGTCGTTGTATATAGGTAATATCTTATCTTATGCATATTGTAAACCATAATTTGAAAGCTTTTCAATTGTTTTTCTTATCAAAATTCTACAGACAGAGATAAAGAAAGACCCAATTTCCTTATAGAGAATCTAAATCTCTTTACCAAACAAAGACATTTATTTTAACTAAGATGGCTCAAGACATACTTAATTTCCGTCATCAAAGAATCAGAAGCTACCGGCCATAAAGTACATAATACCAACCAGTAAAGTTGCGAGCAAAACTTCATTTATTATTGACCTATATTTAAAGGTATTTACGTATTCATGCGTCTATCACTGTTTTACAGTGTTACAATGGAATTGCTCTGTGGTAGCAGTGATAGCATACTTTCTTTTGACCGATTGCTTGCTACTATAACCCATATCTATACATTTCTACATACTTAAGTGTGATTTTTCAAAGAAAACTTCCATCAAAGCAATAACTACAAGTAAAAATCCTCTTCGTTGTCATCTTTGAACATAGAATCTGTGTTAATATATTCACAACGAACAGTACATTTAAGTGGCTATCATTCTTCTCAATTCATTCAATTCTGTTAGAGTGGAATTTGATAGAAAAGTACACTTCAATCTTCCTGCTATAGAATAAATTTTCAAAAATAAAACTTAAGTATATACACTTACGTAGTCAAGTGCGGCCTGAACGGGTAACCTAACCTTAGCCTCCTATCGCACCCCCGGTTATCTACTAACAATCTCTCTAACTAAATAATAGGCCCCCAAGGAAAAGTGAGCGGCTTTCGATTATATCTGATCTTGTTACTTCCATTGAATCCTCTTTTCTTCAAAAGATGATGAATTGGGGGGATCAATGGGATTTAGTTTAATCGATCAAAATCTTGTCATAGATATTTTCAAGAAATTATGCGAACCTCATTGGGAACACAATAGACCTCAAGCTGAGTATAGTAATTACTGTTTATCTCACCGCACAGTTTACTTATATGAAGTTCAAGGCTAACTATTTATATGTGTGTTTTATGTATGTTAACCTTGCTTAGTTTTGTGTAAAATTGTGTGGTATGTGCTTTACGTGACTCTGTAACTATTTAGCTATAAAAATGTTTTAATTTGAGTTATTTTCACTATTGAAATTGTTAAAGTTATTCGTGTAAAACGAGCGAAGATTTTCATAATTACCCCTGTCCTCAGATGTTGTCCTGTCTGTCCGCAATCTTCTGGAAATTTCGGCTTTTTTGTTTTAACAACTGATATCTACTTATGTTTAAAAATCAAAGAAAAAAAAACAAAACAAAAGAGTTAATGCAAAGGTAGATATTATTATAATTTCATTGAACACCGTCGAATGATTATCTTTTTGACAGAAATCACTTTGAGCACCCGCTGTGACGGAAACGTCTGTTGAAATTATTCAACTCGTTTCATTTGAAATTTGTTATAATTTCATTGAGTCAACGATATATGTACATATGTTTAGGTAGGTAAGTATATAGGTAGGTAGGCAGGTAGGCAGGTAGGTAGGTAGGCAGGTAGGTAGGTAGGTACATATGTCTATCAGATTTGTCTTTTTAATTTGCAAGCAATGCTAATTATACAGGTTACTTCCTATCAGCAAATCAAAATAAGTTAAAACTTTTATTATTCAGATGAACAAAAATATAATATCTGTTTTTGGGGCGACTGTATCGTATATGAGTATGTACGATTTAGAAGTTCAAGGTTTGGATATATGAACCGTTTATTTTGAAAGTGGTTCAAGTCTATTTTTTTCTTTTTTCGAGGTATTAAAAGGTTTGGCAAAAATTTATCACAAATTTAATTTTACTTGAAATACAAATGGGCGCTATTCATAGACAAACAAAAAAATCGACTTTAGTAAAAGTAAATTTAATATTTAAAGCTGACATTAAAAAATGATGCTTATTCATAGACGAATTTAAAGTTAGTTTTAATTAAAATATACTTTAAAACAAACATATGGTAACAGGGTTGGGTACGAAATCCAGAAAGACAAAATCCAAAAGAGACAAATTCCAGAAGTGACAAAATCCAAAAGTGACAAAATCCAGAAGAGACAAAATTCAGAAGAAATTCTGGATTTTTTTCTGAATTTCCTCTTAGTTTGAATTCTTCATGAACTCGGAACTTTTTCGCCTACGTTAAAAACAAACAAATTAAATATATTTTTCAACACACACATTCATTTATTTAGCACTCATTAATAGATTTGACCTAGATATGTACCATATAAGCACTAATTGATACTTTTCATAACAGGATAATACCTCAACGCAATAATTTTTCTATGTACAGTGATTTCTTAAATTTAGACTTGTTTATTTTAATTCCTTAACCTTGACCCATCTCAAAATCGAGATCAACACTTCAAAATTTCATATAATGTTTCTTGACCACCGTTCACAAATCTTGACTCATGTGCAGGCATTGTTGGGTTAGCCTGTTTCGTTCACAAAGATGCTCGGTTTCCATCAGATAAATATGTCATCACAAGACTTCCAACTAATATTATTAACACAGATTAATATAACAACCTTGAATTGAACCACGACGAGTGTAAATAAGAGATTCGCGAAGCAAAGCTCATTCCATTTTTAAAATTTTTTAAAATTTTTTTTAATTTTAACAATTTTTACAATTTCGGGATTTTGACATTTATGTATTTTGTCACTTCTGAATTTTGTCACTTCTGAATTTTGTCGCTTCTGGATTTTTTTATTTCCACATTTTTTTCTGGATTTTGTCACTTTTGGATTTTATATTTCTAGATTTTGTCATGCTAACATAGTAACAAATAGCGGAAAAGAAATTTCCAAGTAAAACATCAATGATTCTTCTTTCCAATTTTGTTTTTAATGCAGAAGACCTCCTCGATTGCACCAATAACATTTTGGAGTCCTCTTCATGAGTTGAAGTCAGCAATTACCATCAATGAAAAATCAACACAGGTAATTTTCTGTTATTTATTTGTTTCGGTAGATTGTTTTTTACGAAGCTTATTTAACGGACAGATTCTTTACTAAATCTGTACCGTGAAAACAATTTTGTGTCATCCATTTCAAAGGGGATAAAAACTTTTTTAAAAATGAAGAAATTTACACAACACTCTGAAGCTAAAGTATACTTAACCCTTATATGAGCGACGACGTGGTAGGTACATATGTAGCAATTGTAAATGTTTTAACGGAGATTCACATGAAAGGTGCAATATATCGAAGTGAGCTTCCAGTTCTTCTTCAAATTAATCAAAATAAGACATTTGATCTGAAGAAAAGTACGAAAACGTTATCAGAAATATTCTATGTTTGGGTCTATAGCGAGCGACGTGGTACATTTGCACTAATGACTGAAATATGGAGATTTTTGCTTTCTTTTCTTTTTGTTTAATACCTCAAATTAAGAAAATAGTAGTACACTGGCGGATCCAAGGCTATCATGGGATCATGACCACCCATCCCCAATAAAAAATTATAGTAAAAAATATTTTTTATTTTATTTTATATCTTTTATTTATTTATATAATTCAACTTCAAAAAATATTTTTATTACAAAGCGCACATCCGTATACAGGCGTATATGTGGTATAACGCTATGTGAACACGGGACCAAGAATTTTGTTTTTTATTTACTTATTATTAAGGCCAAATACAAAATAGCGTATTTAAAACATGGAACATCGTAACCCTACTTTTCTACTTTTACAGCCGATAACGATGTTATTGACACCAGTACCGGAAGAGTTGTTGAATATGATTTTTTTTTAATTGCAAGAAAGGCTGTGGCATAAATTGTGGATCTAGAAAAGTAGGGTTACTATGTTCCAGAGTTTGTGGTCAGTGTAACGGCCAAGCATGCTCTCTCTGCACTGTACCTCGAAAACGGTTGTACATACAAAAAAATGCTACAAATGAAAATTGTAGGTAATTTTATATTCTACAAGTTTCATAATGGCCTTGAATGATGTATTTTCCATAGAAAATTAGATAATTGAAAAAAACCGATTTTCGCGACTTTTGACCTTGAATATCTAGTGACGCAGACATGAGTTTATACGAGACTTTTTCCCCAGTTTTAGAATGCCCAAACAAAGGTTTATATCAATTTACAGCTTGTACGCTTCCATTCCGAGGTTTGCCAATTTTTTCGTCTTATTTGACTGGGCTAATTAATATAATTCGATTTTGTCCAGTACACATTTCGATGATTTCAACTCATTACATCTTGTAAATGTCTGTAAATATCTCAAGCAGCAATATACTATATCCTGCAATCCCAGAAAATTTACCGTCGTGGAAATTATAAAATTATTCATTTAAAACATGCATACATACAGGGTGTTTCCTCCATGGTGGTCCATAGAGCGAGAGGTGATAGTACTCAACTAGACAAACAAAAAATTGTAAGGCAGGGGGGGGGGCATATCAACCATTTCGGAGTTACAGGGTGATTAAGAAATTATGCTAGGCTTTCTCCAATCACCCTGTATCTTAGAAAGTACAGGTACGGTCACCGTATAAAGCTGATTATATTCAGAACTTCATGGCCTTTCCAACGACTGCTCAACCAGCCCCGTAATCCTTATGCGCAGGAGTAATTGTGATATAAACTAAAATTTTGGATTATCGTACCTTTTTAGTGTTCCGTACCCAAAGGGTAAACACGGAAATCCTATTACTAAACCTGTATATCATGAACCGTAATTGGTAGACAGTTGAAATTTTCACACAACAACAAATAACAAAAATAAAATTAATTTAAAAATTGAAGGTGGCCCCATACAAGAAACGTGTTTTTTGCCGTATACAAAGTGTTAAATTTTGTACGATGGTACGGAATCCTACGTGTGCGAGTCCAACTCGCCGGTTTTTTTTATAATTTGACCTTTATTTTTTTTACAAAAAAGATCAATAACAAAACTTTTGTTTATAAAACTATCAACTGTAAACTCTCCTCTTTAATTTGACCTACCTCACCTTATTTGCTATCTGAATGCGTTAAAGAGTTATTACTTTTTACCAGCTCTACCTAAGAGGAGTAATAGGTCACATTAAAGAGGAGAATCTATAGTTTATGGTTTTATTAACAAAAGTTTTTTTAATGATATTTTTGCAAAAAAAAAATTAAAGGTCAAATTATAAAAAAAGAACCACAACCACAATAGCTTCTGAGCGGAGAGGAATACGGGGCTGGTTGAGCATGAAAAGGCCATAAAGTTCTGAATACAATCAGACCGTACGCCCTGTACTTTTTAAGATTCAGGGTATTTCATGAAAGCCTAGCATAATTTATTAATCATCCTGTAGCTCCGAAACCATCATTGAGGAAACAGCCTGTATTTCGCTTATAATATGGGACCGAAACGGATAATTTTTGATAAGGTAAGGCTTTCTTTCATCTCTAAATCAAAAGAAAATGAAAAGTCTCTATCCGGATTTTGTGAAGCTGGAATTTTATCTTTTTGTAAAGTTTTTCTTCCTAATTTGGCATTTTTTTGGTGAACATCAGGACTTTGTACAAGTGCCGCTATTTTTTCCTCATCACGTGTTGTCTGAATTTTCTTATTAAAGAAATCACATCTTTCACACGTGTCTTATCGTGGCTGATAAAAATATAATTTGAACACTATTTGAACGATTTTCCTATACAATTGTTTACATTATTCTAAGTATCAATTAAAAATATTTTTTAAGTTTAATTCGGGGGTCAACTATTTTCAAACGCCGGAAACTTCAAATGTGTTTCCTCAAAGATTACTTCACCAAATCTACTGCAAGATCCATCGGATCTCCATCGTTTGCTCATAAAAAATTTGTTATACCCTGATGAAATCTAAAGGGTGTACTAAGTTTGTCATTCCATTTGTAATATCTAGAAATAATAATGGTAGAGCAAAATAGTTTGGACACCCATGTATAAGATTAAAAGTTATTTTGATTTTTGCATGTCCGTCCGTTTGTCCGTCTTTGCATCTATCCGTCCGTTCTCAGGATAACTCGAGAACGCGTTCACTTCGAGTGCTGAAATATTGCTTTTTAAAATAAAAGTAAATTTCACTTCGAAAATGTGATCCTTCGTAGGGTTGCTATGCAAACATTTCGTTTTCCACTATACATTTGGACACAGTCTGAGAACGCGTTAACATAGAGAACTGAAAATTGTTACATTGATTAAATCGGGCAACCCTTTCTTTGTGTTGCCATTCAAATTTTTTTGTTTTTTTCGTATAGTGTAAAAGCGTTCAGTCTCAGACGTTTTTATTGTACTGAAAAGTTCTTCAGAATATGAAATCTTATGAAAGTAGTTATAATCATTTTACTGTCCGACAAACCATCCTAGAAGTAGATGCGAAAAACCACTTCAAAAATCAAACTTGCACAGGTGGATGACAATACGAAATTACATACGGGGAATTAGGATATCATAAGAATTGGTCATAGAGTAATTTTAGCTTTTTTCCTTGTTATTAGTAGAATTATCCTCATCCTTCGCTTCCAAAACTCTTCTTGTTTATATTCGTGGGCCTTATTTCTGTCTGATTATATTTACAATAAAATAAAATATAATAAATAAATTAAACTATAATAAAATAATGATATTTACTTCCTACCTATCAACCTACTCACTATCTGACGTTAGTATGAAATTATCAATTTATAGAATAAAAGTAAATAATTGTTAGAGATATTTTCCTAACATTAAATTTACCACACCAATTAAAATTACAGGTTTTACAATTTTATTTTAAAATCCCTATACTTCATGTTAATTTTTTTATCCGCAACGATGTCATCACATTTCTAGTGATAATTAAATAAATATTTTTTACGAAAACAGTTACGTAGTGAAGCCTGCACGTATATGATCTAGTAGTCTTGATCTGGAATTAGTACTCTGGTAAGTTATAAGACTGCTGGCTATAGTCTCACATCTCTCCTGACTTGAAGGTTGGATCATAACCTTCTCGTGGTCCACTGCCAACACTTATGTGCTAATATGATTAAGCCCGAACGGAGTAACCAGTCTCGTATAAGGATCAGCATGACGATCCACTGGAAGTACCCATGGCCTTATGGTCATGGATTCCGAAGCCATACCAATTGGGTAGCTGACATTGCTAACTTGGTACTACGGGGTTGAGGATCCCCGGATATTGCAGCAATTAGTAGTGCTATTCGCCTCAACATGGAAAAGGCTCCTTGATGGGAGCATCATGGTGGTTCTGGTAGCCCAAAACCCTCGAGAATACTTCACAAGCCATGAAACAGACTCCCACCCTACCACATGCGAGACCCAACGTAGTCCTTACATTCTAAAATATTTGCAATGATCTTATGTAAAAGTGACAAAAGTTTGATTTGAATAGCTCCTCCGCCCTAAAGTACTATTCATACAGAAAAATGGTGCTCCGATAATCTTAAGCTTGCTTTCTTATCTTCCGAACCATAATAAAATTTTCATACCTTTCCTAACAAAATAATTAAAAAAAATTTATCTTAACCAAATGACTACGATTTCTCAAACAAAAATTCTCAGCTGAGTACTCATTGTAATGTCGCTGTGCCATCACGGCATGCCGTGGACTGATGATATCGAATGTAGCTGGCTACAGATTCGGACTACGGCTGCACATACTCACATGCAATTATCACTCAGCTGAGAGGTATTGAGCGTAAAATGGTAAGGTTACTTTGGAATCTAAACTATTTTATTACTTTGTTATATATATATATGTATATAGGAAGTTTAGCCTTTGGGAAGAATTGGAACCAACTTTAAATTACTAGAAGACTATTTTCCTGTATGAATAGTAGTTTAGGCTCTATAGCATATATAAAGTCAATGTTTGGCACTTTTCCGTAAGTATCAATATAGAACATTTTAGAAAACGGACTAAGCACGCACATATATAGATTTCTGTTTCATGGCTTGGGAAGTATTCTCGAGGGTTTTGGGTAGCCCATATGCGGCCAGAGAGAAATTGTTCCAGTCTGCATGACTTAGGCGGACATTTTCTTTGAACGGAAGAGTATGTCGTTTTTTATAATTGTATACTGCGTTAGAAGATATGAAGGTTGGTCGCTTATTAATGTATGCTTAGAAGATTGGCTTTCGGCGTGGTGCTGCGCTAAATAAACCGGGTGCTGTGACTCATAGATTGGCAGAGTTTGTAGATGGGTCTCGCTTCGCCCCTGTCAAGCATGAACTGACATAAACTGGTGCTCATAGAGACAGGATATATTATATTCTGCCTCATGAGGACACTGATTGTCGCCTAAATACTAAGAATCCCGAGAGATTAAGGCTAAATAGCTAGATGCTCACGTTAGACCCCCACAGATTCTGTCTATTTACGAACAGGACGAATTATAACTTAATTGATCTATCAGTAGGATTAGGGCCATCTACAAAGTCGGTTAAAAATCTGGGTATTGAGCTAAATACCATGTTTGCTTGTTGTGATTATATTTCTAATACAATTCAAAATGTGTATTATTTACCCACTTTATCTTCAAAAGTCTAATATTTCCTGAACTAAATTCTTGCTTCCTGCAGAAATTACCGGTGTTTTCAATAACACGTTTCGATTTACATTCGGTCTGCCCAAGCTTTCTATTATTTCGGCCTATGTCGATTGCTTCCTTGGATCCTCTCTTGAAACATTCCTCATAAATAGAAGGCTGAAATCATTATACAATTTGATCTATACCATAGAGCCAGGTTATCCCCGGGATTGTACTCAAATTTGGAGTTTCACACAACATCGAAATCTTCTATTGCCTAGCTTCGTTATTCATATTTTCTCATCTACAAAGCAGCTTCTCGACATTCAATTAAAAACTACAGAGGAATTGCCAAACTTCTACCTATTCCCAAATGTTTCTATTCTATTGTTGCTCCTAGCAACGCGGCTTTGTCAAAGGTAAGTCTTCAACAACCAATTTGTTGTTATATAAAAATGTTTGTATTAAGGAAATTGAAAATAGCAGGTCGTATTGATACCAATACCAGTCAAAATGATTGATGCAGTTTTTTATTTTTCTATTCGATGGAACTACGAGTAGAAATGATTTAACAGATAATTACGTTATATTCGTTTCGAAAAAAATAAGGAACCAACGTTTGCAAGCATACAAATTTGCTTTAGTTTTAAAAGTTTGTAATAAATTTAATAGCCAAAATTGCTTCAAACCAGGTGCATTTATTATGGTAAACGAGCAACTCTTTACAAGGAAGGTCACATGCAAGCTCACAAATTTTATATATATTGTTACGAGCGTGGCCTAAGTTTATTACACAATATTTCAAATATAATTCATAAGTTTTATTACACTCTACTATTTACTTTTATCATATTCACAATCAATCACAAATCAACATTACTTTAATTATCACTAGTGCTGTACTTAAAACTTTCGCAATCCAAATAGTTTAGTACGTTCACTTCATTGTCTGAGACAAGATTCCTGCCTGGCGGTGACAAGCGCTATATTTATACTCTACAATCTTGCCCAGAACCGTCCCGAAGATTCCATTCTAGAAACATCGATCCTCCGAACCTAAAGTTGCTTGCTGTCCAAACCAATAGATGTCGCGTATCTTCTTCGACCCTAAAGATTTTTATGTCCGTTTTTAATTAGTAAATTTTTTTTTGATTGATTTGATTTATTTAGTTAATTACTATTTTATACAATATCTTGACATTATAATTCTAAAAAATATTTTTAATAAATTCTATAATGTGTTTTTTTACAATTTTAATATTTGTTTCTGTTTTCACATTTGATGGTAACATTCTAAATAACTGAAAACCTCAACACACTAAACTATTTTGGGCTAATCTAGTCCTAAATAATGGCAATCGTAAGTCATTTGCATTTCTTAACAAGTATGGCTGTATATCTCTAAAATAATTAATTAGGCATGATATATATTTAGGCATACATCCTCTTCTAATTTTGTAAACAAACAATAAAACATTCATAGCTACGCGCTGTTTGCCACTTAACCAACACAATGCACTTAAGATATCTGAAATTCTTGTTTACCTGCTGCACTTCAGAATAGCTTCTCATAGCTTTGTTTTGCAACCTTAGTAGCCCCGTGAACGCACTTTCATCACACATATACAACACAGTTGATCAATATTCAAAATGGGGCTTTATAATTACATTGTAAACATTTATTGCTTGTAATATGTATCTAACCTATTCCTTATTCTTTTAAAAAAAACCTATTTTTTCGATATTTTTTTCGTAACGTAATTCACATGGAGATTAAAAGTCTACAATCCAAAATTACACCAAGATATTTGATTTCTTCCACTAAGTTAACGCCAATGTAGATTTAAACACCATTACACTTAGATTTATTTATATTAAGGGGGGTTATTACTGAAATCTTAAAAAAACACGGAAAGTTAATACGACTTTGCGTCAAATTTGTGAGTATTATCGTGATCAAAATTGCACATAGTTTGAGAAAAAGTATAAACTTAGGTAATGACGTGTCAAAAACAAAGATTTCGGGATTTTATATTTATGTAATTAGCTTTAGAAAATTCTCAAATTCATGAAATTTGCAAAGTTTGGTACATAATAACGTAATAATGCTACATCAAGTAGATAAATTTGTACATGAGTATGGAAGATCTTGAAGTGGAAAAGGAAGTATAGTATATTTTGGTTTGAAAGTTGCTATTTTCAGAGATGAATAACTATCACAATTGTGATATTATTGGAAAGAAAATTCAATTTGTAACTCAGATCGAACCATTTTCTGTTTATTTTAAAAAACTCGAATTGAAAGGAAAAAACTCAATAATGTTAAACGTGGTAACGACAAAAATTTCTTGTTTTTTATATATTCTGCATACAATTTGGCGTTTTAATTCATTTCATCACCGTCAGATGGAGTTATGTGCTTTCGGAAAGCATTCACTTGTTTTGAAGGCTCTGCGGCGGCGGGCTGTAGTGTGCAGGCTCGGAAAGTGTATGCCGCCATTTTCTGCATTAGGTATATGAGTGCAAATTTCGCGGAATAATTTAAGTTTTATCATTGGTCATTTCTTATTTTAACTTGGGTGTTAGGCGAGAAATTATGTTGGCAGCTCTATTTATAATTTATTTGTTTCTAATTGTGGGTAACGTGAGGGACGTGTTAGTAAAATCCAGTCCAATAATTATGGAATAAAGAAGAGAAAACTGAATTTTACTAGGTGTGTAAATTTTGTGTATATGAAATATATTATCCTATAAGGCTGTTACACAGAAAATCGACCAATTTTGTGTAAATTTCTGAATGGACTCTGTGGTTTTGATGAAATTTCACACGAAGATTGGAAATATTGAAAATAGCAATTTTTTGTTGCGATCCATATATGACCGAAATTTCAAATTTGAAAAATGTGCGAAATTTTGCTTAGTAGATGTAACGTTATCATCATATCTCCATGAAATAAACGTTATTTATTTTGTGAAGCTTCGAGAAAAATTAATAAAATTCATTGTTTTGAAAACTTGCTTTCAAGGATAATAGATATTTCGGCTATCCTTGAATATCTCAAAATGTGCAGTCCCGATATTTTTTATTTTATTGTATGGATCTTAATATCTAATGGGTTTTAGTAAAGCTGTAGAAAGGAGAAAATGGTTTTTGTTTATCTAGTAAATAAAATGGTAAAACTGACATAGTGTGAACATTGTCAAATATAAATGAAACATTACAACTCAGAGTTCTCGGAAGAGTTTTATTTGATGAGCGGCTTCAGTAAAATAAAATTTGCGCAAGCAATAAATGATACCAGTCAAATTACAAGGAAAAGTGTCTGACCAACAGCACACATTTCGTTCGTCCCGTTCCTGCTCCTCACGCAAAACGTTTTGTAGTTCCAAAAGAAATCTTAGAAAAATCCGCCATGCCATGCATATGCAATCCTACTACTGTGCAGATGGCCGAAATGCTTTGGAGTACAATGCAAACGAATACTACAGCATCATATAGCTTTGCATGTACATAGTGATTTGTTTCAATTTTCAAATTGCATACTTTTATGCGTTTATGTTCCACTGTGCTTTTGAGAACAGAAATGTGAGCTTTTTCTTTGTGGTAACCCGCCTTAAGACATAATTTATTATACTGAAACCATTTACTCAATCTAAGCAGATCTCCTTGAACTTTTTCTTCGCACGCACAAATGTCATTACCGGATAGAAACAACAGGGCATCATCAGCAAAGAGGACTATCTTGCAATGTTCAAGAACTTTGTTAATATCATTTATATATATAATAAATAATAATGGTCACAATATAGAACCCTGCGGAAAGCCTAGAGTGGAAGTCTTGCTCTCTGTCATGTTTTCGTTGATAGCAGTCCTCTGTGATCTACCTTGGAGGTATGACTTAAGCCACTGATATTTTGTAGATAGTACACCATAACTATAAAGTTTCTTCAAAAGAACACTTCTATCAATAGTTTCAAATGCCCTCTTTAAGTGGAGGAACACAGCAATAACACTATATTTGCGCGAAGGATCCATTTCCCAATAGGTGTCGTTGTCCTTTTCTATTGTACGTAACAATATTTTTGTATTACAATTAATTTATCATTTTTTAAAATTATATAAACATTGGAAACACCACTAAACATTTTTTCTAAAGACCAGTCATTCTGATTTGTTCCGGTGTAAGTACGTATATTTCAATTGCCGGTAAGTCTAGTGTTAATAATTGAAACCTGATCGATATGGTCAAACTAATACTAATTTTAAGAATACGTTCGTTTTATACAAACATTTTGCTAGTCGCAATTATAGAATTTCTCATAATATTAATACATGCAACATTACAACTGTTGGCTCTGCACTTAGGTGGCTAGAGGCTTTTTTTATTCCATCTTTCTATATCCATTACATTACTATTTTACATTACCTTATTATTAAAATATTAGTTCCAAATGTATTGAAATGTTTTTCTGCTTAGATTCGTTAATTCTGTACAATATCCAGGAAGAAAGGTATAAAGAACATCGACCAAGTTCTAAATTGGAGTCTACTTAAAAACATATACAAAAACCACATAACAAAACTGGCATAAGTTGACTGCAGTTGGAAATGGTAAGCTCATTAGCTTGCACAATCACCTGTTAATTCTACCAAAACATAACTAGAGACAATATAACCCGGCCCCCTTCACCAGCCTCCACCACCTTACAAACTCTATATAGGATCATTTTGCTATTGTACAGAGAGCTTTTCTGTACTCAGACACAATAGAAGTGCTTACCTCCGGAAGATAGGATAGAAGTGTAAATCCTCTTTCAAGGCTTCCAAGTTAACCTCGCAATCAATCAATTTCCAACAACTTAAGACGTTGTAATGCCTTGTTGGTAGGGTTCTTATACGTGTGTTTTACGGTAAACAAAACAAAAGACGAACCCAACCTGTTTTTTTTCTCCAACAATCTGTTTTATTGAATAAAGCATAGAAAACGCTTACAACACAAGACCGCAGGATGTGCCGTATAAAAAAAAAATATTGAATTACACCTGAAAGCGAAATAACATCCCCAACAAACTACGAGTTCGAATCATTCTTTATGCTCATACTTTACACAATATAATATGAAGTCAGTGTGCATTCTAGCGGATGCCAATGGAAAATTATGGTATAATTTTATCGTGTCGAACTTTTCACCTTTCACCTTTCACACAAAAAGTGTATATCAATGTATGTATATATATAGAAAAGTGTGTGCACACACTGCAATATTGATAAAGTCCATGCTTTTGATATATCTCCTGCCACGTACTTATTCGTATATCCTTCCCGATGAGGTGCTGATGGCATACGGGAGTGTGATTGACATGCACGATATTTGGGAGGAAAGTAGTACATACCTATAGCATTATTCAGTGGGGAACTTGAGTCGTGTAACGAACGAACGTTCAACTGATAAGAAAACTGTTTGCCCAGGATCCATTGAGACAGTTTCGAAATAAATTAAAGATAATGGACACGCAATAATATAGCGAGGATAGTAGAAAAGCGTCAAATAAAATTTTCACCAATGGGTCGCGTGTGTTATGAGATGGCCTCTATTACATTCCACCTAAAAACAAGGGTGAGAATGAAGAAACGCCTATGGTGGTATAGTTATCTTCATTTTCTCTTGATCGAAGTTGTTGGTGTTGTTGGGGGGGGGGGGGGGTATGATGTACATATATTCGACAGAGATATTTTTGTTACTGTATGTACGTTGCGTGTCGTGCGATACGTTTATGTCAGATAGAAACTTGGTCGAATTTTTATTAACCAATAAAATTGCTTTTTGTTTCTGAAGTTAATTAAGTAGGAATAAGTGTGTCCCCAAAAGAAGTTTAAGTTTTACATAATTAATGAAGTGAGAATTTGTAGAAGTGACAGGCTCCATATTAAAGGACTCTGACATAAATTAACAAGTCGACAAGTTTCAAATTATCACACGATGGACACTAATCGCTTCTACTTATTTATAATTTTATAAAGGGATGGTATTTATCTATATTTGAATGTTCTCATTCCAGCGATTTCATTTCTAAGTATGTAGAGAGGAATGGAATTATCTGAATAAGAAGGTGAAAATTATTGAGAATATTGGAATGAATGCAGGAATGGTGATAAAAGTAAAAATAAAAAATAAATTAGGATGCAGGAGTATTTATTTAATCCATTCGCAAATAAATTTAACCCATGCACAATTAAATTATAAACTTTTAATAAATTTACTTAAATTTACACTTTGGTGTTTACGCCAGGCAGGAGCCATGCCGTACTGACGAGTATACGGTTCCTACTGATACGAAACGGCTGATTTTGCATAGAAATTTCTTGTTTTTTTTTAAAGATTTTTCGTTTTCAAAAGAGTTTTTTCCACTCCATCTCGAGCTGCGGATTTGATAGCAAACTCGGTCAATTTCAAATTGACTTAATTCGTTATGAATTTATTTCATAGCAAAACTCTGTAGAAAATGCTAGTCCCGCATAGGTCTAATTTTGATAGGCATTCAACTAAATACTTAGTATCTCGCCGCGTATATAGTTCACACTTAAAAATTATTTTAAGTGCAGATACAGTCAGTTCCGCGACTTCGGACGTAAATCGAAATGGTCGTGAGTCAAATTTCAAAATACAAAAATAAATCATATAATTATAATAGACATATGCACATCAAAATTAACAGCCTTTTTTCTGATTTTTAATCGTTTACTACATCAATCACCAGAAGCGTGCAAGATATATAATATGTATATGATATAGGGTAAATTCACCTAAAGTCAGCCTGTTTATAAAATAGGCCATTTTTCTATTAAAATGAAAAAAATAAGACAAAAACCAAAATGTGACTGATGAAAGTGAAACATTTGCGATACCTATTTTCCTGTTAAACTGGTTTCAGAATTTTAAGTCGGTCTATCACTGCAAGGGTGATAATATGCCTATCATTACTGTAGTACCCAAGAGAAAGTGAAAGTATGTATATTCTAAAGTGATTTGCTTTTTAAAGTGATCAGTGGTAAAGAAAATAGTAAGTATCAACTGTACATGCCATGGTATTAATTCCAGTATATTATATAGTATACAGCATTTATATAAATTGATTTAAATAAATTTCGCCATAATTGTACCTACACTAGAAATCGTGTCGATATTTATATTTGAAAATATTTTAAAGTCGGCCACGTTTGGAAGATACAATTTGATTAAGAAATTATGCTAGTCTTGCACAAGCACCCTGTATTTTAGAAAGTACAGGGTGTCAGATCACTATCAGTAGCTCATTGTATGCAGAACTTCATGGCTTTTCCAATGACTGTTCAAAAAGCCCCTACTCCTCCCCTTCAGGAGTTATTGTGGTCTAAACAAAGAATTTCGGATTTTCTTAACATTTTTTTATTTTGACCTCTATTTTTTTTTTGGAAAAAGCTCGTTAACATAACTTTCTTTGATGAAAACTGCAAATTGTACTTTAATTTGACCTATTACATCCTATGCGCTATTTGCACCCGTTAAGGAGTTACTTGTTCTTAACCTATTTTCACACCTATTCTCAAAGATACTTTGGTCCCTTAGTGACTTTAAAACAAGTGAAAAAGCTAGAATTGGTGTAAAACCAATTCTTATTATACCCTAGCTAGATGAATGCCCGTATGAAATTTCCTATGGTCACCCATTTGAGAAATTTTGATTTTTTGCATTGCTTTCTCGCATATATTTCTAGAACGGCTCGTCGGACAGAAAAAATGATTATAACCAATTTTATAGGATTTCTTATTCTGAAGAAGTTTTTAGTATAATAAAAATGTCTAGGACTGATCCTTTTCAAAGTATATGTAAAAAACCAACATTTTTGTATGGCAACACCAAGAAGGGGTGCCCGATTTAGTTCATTTTTGAAATTTATTTGCTATTACTAAAAAACACAATGTACCAAATTTCAGCTATCTATGTCGACGTGTTCTCAGGTAGTGTCCAAATATATCGTGGAAAACGAAATTTTTGTATGGCAACCCCACGAAAGAGTTGCCCGATTTGTCTCATTTTCGAACTTAATTTTACTTTTTTTTTTAATGTCCGTGTACGAAATTTCAGCTTTCTAAGTGAACGCGTTCTGGAGTTATCGTGCGCACGGACAGACGGACGGACCGACGGACAGACGGACATGCAAAAATCAAAATAACTTTTAATTTTATGCGGGGGTGTCCAATCCATTTTGCTCTACCATCATTATTTCTGTGCGTTACACACGGAATGACAAACTTAGTATACCCTATAGATTTCATCTAGGGTATAAAAATATCATCTAATTTTGGTATGACCTAAATAGGTTATAAGTTAATAACTGTTTAACGGCTACAGTTGGGACATAGGGTGTAATAGGTTACATTACAGAGAAGAGTCTACAGTTTATAGTCTTTATAAAACAAAAGTTATGTTAACTAGCTTTTTTAAAAAAAAGTAAAGGTCAAATTAAAAAAAAAGGTAAGAAAATCCGAGATTTTTTGTTTAGACCAGAATAACTTCTGGTAGGATAGGCGTACGGGGCTGGTTGGGCAGTCGTTGGAAAGGACATAAAGTTTTACATACAATTCGACGGTGACCGTATACCCTGTACTTTTTAAGATAGTTTGTTTTGTGAAAACCTAGCATAATTTCTTAATTAATCTTTATTTCCCAAATGACTGATGTGGATCCCCCCCCCCCCCCCCCTTGCCTAACAATTTTTTGTTCGTCCATGTTAGTACGTACTATCACCCCACCATTGAGGAAACATCCTGTATACTGGCAGGCAGTAAGACTTGTTTGGATTTATTTCAAGCTCATTATCCATTGCACGTGTTGTTACTCATCATTGATTCGAGTGGGTAATACCAACAAAGATAATACAAAGGTATTGCAGGCACATTGTGTAGTTTGGCCTCAGTGAATTATAATGTGTGTTGAGAAATTATTAAAACTTCGCATTGTACACGACCTCCACTAATCATAAGCACCACAGCCTGGACCTGATATAGAGAAGCCCTAAATTTTTTCTTTGAAATTTACTGGAAACATTTTCTTTAGAATTTGAATGCAGTATTGGAGACCGACAGCAATGCCTTGCTCCAATATAATCAACAATGACCTGATATAGAGAAAGCCTCTATTTTTTCTTTGAAATTTATTGGATATTTTTTCTTCAGAATTTGTATGCTTTTGGTCGACATCTAGTGTTTGGGGGACGGCTAATAATTTTTATGAGCGTAGGCGCTAGTTAAGCAATAAGCATTCATTTACAGAAAATGTTGAGGCAGAGTTTTTATTCATTTAGTGGCCGAATGGAGTTATTTTCAGATACAATACTTTCATGTGGTGTGCCGCTGTCGGCCGCCAAAAATTCTAATGAAAAAATATCTAGAAAATTTCTAAGAAAAATTGAGGGCTTCCCTAAGAAGATTTGTTGGGTGCGAAACACTGTAGAGTTTCAGATATTCAATTTTATTTTAGAAAATTGAGCTCTATAGATAGGCTGCCTGCAACCATGCGCATAGCTTGCGCTGTGTTTCTAGTTTTCAAGTTTTGTTGTTTTTAATGAATTCCTTAAAAATAAACTAATTTTCGTTAACAATAATAAATTTAAATTGCTTTTTATTGATTGCAGTATGGAGAAATTTAATGCAAAATGAAATTTAATACTAAATTGCTAAATTTTCGAAGGCATTGATTTTATTATTCCTGAAGAAATTTAATGAATAATTCTGCAGAATAACCGAACTCACTTCTATAGAGTATCCGTGAAAGGTATCAGCTAAATTTTTGAACACATTGTTCTTCTAAGTTCTGAAGAAATTCTTTGGTCCGTGACATTGTCATAAAATTCTTTTGATATTCTTGGGAATATTTTACGGAACTCATTTTTCGGATAGGAAAATTTCCTAAGATTATCTTGGCTTGGTTAGTAGGGTTTGAAATTCTGGATTTTCTAAGGTGCAATTTGAATCCACTCGCATTAATAAAGACGCATCTTGTCCTCATTCTGTGAAATCTTGAGCATATGTTTTTCTAATTCTATGGTCCGTTGCGTATTCATTTGCTCCTTTTCGATGTGGTTAGTTTGAGCGTAATGTTTAACTCAAAAAGACAATTTCGAATGATTGCAAAAAACAACAATGTTTTTTTTCGGGTTGTAGGGTGGTCTGATTAATTTTCCTATTATGGGTACCTAGATATCTTTCCACGTACTCCTCTATGTATAGCAGCTAATGCACCTTCTCTGTTAATTTCCGAAGTTTTCTACCACTACGGCGATCACAATGCCTTTATAAATGCTCTTATTTTCATTCTTATGCTACGCACAGCTTCCGAAATTGCCATTTTCTCTCCATTATTTGCAATGAAAAGGTCCTTTGTATCGTACCTTGGTCGAGAGTCTTTCCTTCAAGGATCCCGATATTGTAACTCATTCCTCTTACCATGTTCAAAGCAATCATCTCCAGGTATAGTCCTGATGAGGTGATATTTACAACAGACCATCGAGGGTCTTAAATGTGACTGGAACTCTAACTCAACCTAATAAGCACATTGAGTCTGTTCGTGAATTTTCGTCTTTGTATTGCGACATACCAAAGAAGCACAGTTACGATCCGAAATGTCTAATACGGATCGAATGTTTGCAAATAAAAAAACAAAATCTGAACATCATGCACTGACAATGTTATAAACATATCCATAAACACCCTAAAAATAAATTTGAGAATTCAAAAAATACATAAAATACAGAGGACATAATTTTTAGCAATTGCTTCTATACGATAAATTTCCAAGTTGAAATCCGTTGAAAAATGTCCATACATAAAGTGAGTCCCTCCCCCATATACGTTATGAAACTGATGAAAAATTGTTTATGTGATAGAAAGGTTCTCAACAAATTGACTGGACTTAAGGCTAAGCCATCCACATGTCAGGGGGTCTAATCTTGGTCAAACATATGCCACAGAGTGGACCATTTCATCTTAACCCCACGGATGATATTCGGCACGTCAACCTTTAGAGACTTGAACCGAATTTTACAACAAATCAGTGGGCTTATGAGAGGTACTACGTTGACAATGTGCATGGATATCTTTATAGAGATGCCATTGCATGGTCGATTGCTTCCCTTTATTTCGACAGTAAACACTGGACCAGAATATATGTATATGTATGTATGTTTCATGGATAGAAGTACATTATATCCTACCTTCCATTACATTTAACTGTATATACATATAGGTATATATGTGTAACAAGAGGAACGAGGGTGATTTTCAAAATGTCATCTCTTCAGTTACCGCAAGCAAAAGGGTTTAATGGATCGTAGACAATAAAAACGGACCCGCTCACACGTGCATCTATTGACATACGCAGATAATATTGACTCACCCTCCTACATAATGGAGTTCTGCTTTTGTTGTTCTTGTTGTTGTTATTAAATGGACAGCGTAATGAGATTTATCGATATCTAATTGCAAAAGCAGCTGTAAATGATGGCAGTAGTAAGGCAACTCTGCATGACTTGCATGAAGAAGAAAGGAAAGTACGGAAGGAAATTCTATTGTTCAACAGTATAAAAAAAGGGTAAATTCGTATCAGAATATAAAAAAATTTCTATCATGGTATGGAATGAAATAGGAAGGTTACTCTTTTTTCATTTATTTACACCTGTAAACAATGTGCACTCTTTTATAAAATTACAATGTATTTTAATAGTTATGTAGGTATGTATGTCGCTTCTGTATATATTTCAGAAGGACGTTTAAATAGAACTTTTATTTGGGACAGGAAATTTTTCGTCACATTCACAAATTTGATTGGTCATAGAGATTGGTCCAAGTTATACTGCTACTGGAAGACCATCGAAAAATCAAAAATCAAATAAATAGTAATATATTTTTTTAAGTTCAGTAAAACTGAGTGATTATAGCGCCATCTATTGTATTTTTTGCTAGGTGAGTTTAACTTCGTATGTAAAAAGAAAAAAATGGAGTTTGCCCAACATGTTTATGGAGATTATTCCTTGAAAGTAACCAAGATCGAAAGTTACTGTCAAGGGAAATGGATGAAGGCCTTAATTTTATCTATACCCATTATCTGGGTCAAGAGTCAAGAGTTTAATGATGCTTTCAGCTAACGCGGTGCAAACTAGTTCACGATAGGCAGGAAACGGTTTCAGCAACATTTGTAAGATTTGTGGAAGCGGTAAAGGAGGATTTACATAATGATGGCATGCATTTTTCCAGATGTTTGTGAGATAGATAGCTTATTGAAGTTCAAATGCTACCAAAGCAATCACTGCAACACCTCACACGTACACTCCCCGCTCGTTTTTATGACAGTAATCGCAAACTGTCAAACAGTTAAATTGTCAAAATGGAATGTCTATTTCCAAATCGTCTGATTTCATGATTTTTGAAAAAGATCACTGCAACGAATCTGTGGATGCGCTCCTTAGTTTATGGACGAGGAATTACCTCCGAAATAAATTGAATCTTTTCCATAAAAAAAATATTTAAAAACTTTCAATTTCACCATATTTAATTACAAATTAAAAATGTATTTTGATATTGATACAGAGTGTATTAACCTTCGACGAAAACGAAAATCTTTCCGAGATCAGACTTTTTAAGTTTAAACGAAGCAAGCTATGAATAGAAAATTTTAAGTAGTTACATAATATTAATACTATTTTTAAATATTGTAAAATATTTTAGTTTTCTTAAAGATTTCGCATCACAAAGGAAGCTTTAAAAAACGTTTTGGTTGCTTTAAATTTACCACGAGGTATAAGCAGCATTTTTATATCTGCTCTTATTTTTAGCAAATTTTCTTTTTAAGTTGTATTTATAATCAGTCCATACCTGAAAGCCGTATTAAAAAAATATAAATAAAAATACAAATACTTTCTGTCAAGATTTTATTGTTTTTGTAGGTGTTCCCCTACTATTTATCATGTTTGCAAGTTTTATCCATAACTTTTTCATTTTTTGTTTTCCATTGCCGGTATTTGCAACAGCCACAAGCGAATGTTTTTCGATTAATTTTATCAACCTGCTCAGTTGTAACTGCTTAGTTTGCTGAGACCTTAAAAAATTATTATAGTATAATCGGTGGCACAACAATCAAAATTATAAATTGAAATTGAAATTTTCGTATTACCCCGTTAATGTGTGCAAAATCTACGGCCAGAACTAACAGCTCGTCAACTAAAAACAATAATTCGATATCAAAAGTCATATCGAATTTTCTGTATCGAACATTCGACATAAGGTAGTCGACATATCGAGTTACATAATTTAAAACCAATTGACGGACGGTTTTCACTCGATATCGAATTACATGATTTCGCCCCTGATGTAGGGAAGCCCTCAATTTATTCTTAGAAATTACTTCGAATTTAAACGCATTTTTGGAGGTCGACAACAATTTTTATGAGTGTTAACACGTAAATATGCAATAAAAAATATTTTTTTTGTCAGCCTCCAATTGCCAATAAACATTCATTTCTTCTGCCGTTGTCAGCCTCCAATAATGCATAAAACGTCTAAGGAACAAATTTCCAGTAAAGTTCTAAAAAAAAATTGAGTCCTTCAGGTCGGGGCATCGTCGATTTTATATTCGAGCGAGACGTTGCAAGATTTTTTAATTGAAACATGTATCTAACCTCTGGTTTTATTTTTTTTATTCGATTCGTTATCTGTATATTTACAAATTTGTGCTTATATGATGAATAAGATTCACCCTGAGGTAGTGGCGCCATGAAAGTATCAGTTTTGGAAAACTGCCTTATCGAGCCGTAAAAGCTACAATGGCGCACACTCAAGGCTGAATATTTTTTTAACAAATCCATACACATTAACTGAAAATCTGTAAAAAATTTATGAAAGCATTTCTGCCTTGCTTTGGTAAAAATATAGGAACTTGGGTGTTTGCTTGAACATTAGGAACATTTTCTGTTAATAACAAAATTTCTTAGCTACAATTTCCGTCGTAGCTAACTAACTTGGTTACCAGAAATGTTGATAAGGTTTTCATTTTTCTGATATGCGTTCTTCATCTGTATATTTAATTATTTGTGTTATTAGTCCATATAATTTGGTAGATTGTATCTGTAAAAATTATAGATAATGTCAGTAGTTACAATGAAGCTATACAAAATAATGCAGCCTAGAATGACTTTCTCTGCACTTTTAGATTGGATTTTAATGGATGTGTCAATGCGCACCTTAAATATCGAAAGCGTATTCGAACATACGCCTGACTCGAAACTTTAAAATTGTCATGTATTTAGGCTGTACTAAGAGCCCAGGATATCATCGCATTAAATTCGGGTTTAATCAGTTCGAAAGTCGTACATCGTACGATTTAACACGATTTTGCATCCATATGTAACCCAAGAGGTTACAGCGAAATAAAAATACTTCGAAGCAAAGTACCAAATTACATATTTCTGCACGATACGGAGTTTCAGGTTTCCAAAAGGACGATAAACCTGGATGCATATGGTATCCGCCATCTCAATTATTTGCTACAAAACAATCTATGCATGATTGCAAAACTTCAATTAAAAAATAGATGGAACCCAGTTTCTATACGATTATTTGTTTCGATTGAACAAGCTTCAAAAACTGAAATGCCACAATTCGTCGCAGATAGAATTACTAAATACAACCTCACCGCGTTCACTGGATTAATCTGAAGCAGTTGGGGGAGGAAAGAGCGCCGATCAGACCGGTTCTTTGTTAATTACATCTGACATACGATCCAGTGCATGTGTGGGTCGTATATTTGGTTTATTGTTTCAATAGGGGAAAAAGTACCTCACTTAGCGTCCACCCTTATCCAACTTCAAGTGCTAATTCTCTGCTTCATTTTTCGGTTGTTTTAATCAAGAATCATCATCCCTCTTACTAACTATATAGTGCATGTATGTATGCAGAAGCCTGTTCGCGATAAGGGCAAATCTGCAATAAATCGAAACGAGAAAATAAATCGAAAACGCTTGTAGAAATCACCCCCATTATAGACAGGTTGCAAGTGCACGACTGCGTTCTATCTACCCCCGCCAGAAGGAATGACAACAAAAAGAAATTATTTCAACCGCCCTCTTTGTCTGCCCTCGACTTGAAGCAGCATAATACCAAAAATGACTCCTCAATCAAATATGCATTCCGCATATTATATTTCATGAATGTAAACTACTGTGGCAATATACCAGCATGTAACTGACATGATGTTGTAAAAGGATATCGCGAGCTCATCGCTCGCATATTGTTCAATACTATCTCAAAGAAAAAGCTTTTAATTCAAAGATGCTACATACCCGCAAAAACTGAAATTCTCGCAACTCTATAGGATGGCTATAGTCGAAGGGAACCCTAAGGTTTTCTCCTTTTGATATTCGAGACAAGTAGGAGATATATACTTACTACATACATTGATGAAGGGTGGCAACATAGAGGGAAGATCTGCAACAAATGATACTGTCACAGCAGTTCACTTGATATTTGATTTTGACTTACTGCCACCAAGGAATCATCAAAACCCACTCCCTCCTTATCCCCCCCCCCCCCCTATGAATTACATGTCAGCTTTAGTGTAATTCCTGAAAAGTAGAAGATGTTTGAAATATGGGATTAGGTTTGAGCGCTCCCCTTCTCCCCTCAATAACGTCTTTGGAAGATTTAATTTAGATACCATATCCGAGTCATTATTCTCTCGGGATAGGAAGGATGTGGATGCGCTTTTCATAGAGATTCAGGTTTCGATACGAATCTAATATGGTTTCATGGTTTCCTTATAATTTGACTACACTTACGAATGAGAAATGGTGTGAAATATAAAATTATTTATAGTATGTGAGTATTCTGGTGAAAATTGATGAGTTTTAATAATAAAGAGAATCGAGATTCCTCCAATGGGGCTATTTTGATATCAAAATTTTAATACGTACAAAAAACATGTAGGAATTATACCTTATCTCTACAAATAAAATACGTTATAATTTTTATTATATTTATTATTAAATCAACTAAACTTCTGGAAAAAAAAACTAAACCAAATGAAAACCAAACGCTTTATTTGGTGTTGTTTTGATGTCACCAAATTATTTCTAAATCATCATCTTCAGAAATGTTGCCTGCATACTATCGCTTCTTAGATTACCATTACAGTTACCACACATCCATTTATTGCATAATATCATAGATGGCACAAGAACTAGATGTCACATGCAATACCAGAGCAGATAATACAAATTTTATATAGCTGGAATGGACCATTCCGGAATGGACTACTCATTTCACAATTTTTATAGTCTGCTCTGGTATACCATGCGACATCTTATTCTTGTGTCATCTATGATAATATACATTTCGGCTGATGAAGGATACGCGCTGGTGTACTGCATAGAAATTGCAAGTAAGGGGTCGCTTGTAATTAGGCGTCTTTAATCCCCAATCCATTGTAGGCAGGAAACACAGCAAATCGAGTCTGGATTCTGTATGTGGAGAATTTATATTTGCACGTTCAGCACTTTCTATCATCTTTCGTCTTTGTGCGAGTTTTTTCTTCGGAAGGATCAGCCTTTAGACTGTCTCCATTGGATTTTTTGGCCAGCTTAATCTTTTTTCGGAGCTTGTACAATATGAGTGAAAGCATGAAATTCAGTATGTCGAAGTAGCTCCGAAAGATGGATAACTTCATCCGTAGTGTCAAAGTAGGTCATGTTTCCGGTGCGTTATACTTTTAATAACTCGTTTCTCCATCTACACAACTACGTCTACAGCTATTTAATAATATACTATTGGAGCCACCACCCATACTAGCTGAAGTAGATTGTGATATAGGTATATTTTTAATTGGTGGTCTTAAAACACTTTACTGCTTGAAAAAAATGAAGTGTTAGAAATATGATGGAAGGGGGGGGCCCTTACGGTTTTCCAGGTACAGGATGATTTATAACTGAATGTTCTTCAGATACCTGACATAAAGTTTTATCTGTATCTACGGTGATCGGTATCGTTTCGACTTAAGGGGTACACCACTCTAAGATTTTGAAAAAATCGTCCTTTTTTAAACTTAAAAAATACTTTGGGCTCATAAAAACAATATGCAATTGGTCTTAGGGCGAAAGTCTTTTTTAAATAGTTCAATTATCGATTTTGCCGCAGCGCTTAGGAGCGCATGCTGAGCTCACTACCATTTACCAGAGTGTGTAAGATTAAAGGTGAAGAAAATTCCAAGGATTTAAGTGCTCATACCACTTTAAACGCGTTTTTATCGAAACTAACAAATTTTAAACTGGGAGGACGATTTACTCAAAGACGTAGCCGTTTTTTGATTACATGTATACTTTTTATATATAAACTATTTACTGCTTATATTGTTGTCAAAAAATTTATTTATTTCTTCAAAAGTACACCATTTTTTTCAAAATTAGATAAAATAAATCACCACGTGTTCCCATAGCTAATAATATATATTTTATAAATTTATTTTCTTGTTGTTTCAGGTCTTATACGAGCAAATCATCTTCCCATGAAGCTATTTGTAAAAAACACAATTTACAAGATTGGATCTCTTGCCGCCATTTCGTACGAAAATATAATAAAATATTGTTTTTTATACCTTAATATATTATGTTGAATAAATATAGTTAGAAAAAAACCTATTCCGATTTTTATACTCCCAAAATAAATTGTCCAAGTTACATTTTATCTTCTGCCTCTACAGTAGTGTTACCTTTTAAAACAAGTTTCCTGTAATAAGATAATACATATAACACAAACTAACTAACTACCTAACTACTAATACATTAATTCCTCCCACGTATTCTTGAGTATAAATGTCACTTTTCATAACTGACCAGAAAAACAAATCTAGGAGGGTTAAATCTAGAGACCTTCTAGGCCAATCCAATACAGGACATGATATTATACAGAATGTTCGTTAAACGCTATTTTTTCCTCTGTCTGCTTCACGACAAAGATACCAAATAGGGAGGAGATATATATAAATCTAGTGAATGAAACCCTAATCTGGTACACAGGCGACACTACACCCCAAAAAGGAGTGGTGTAAGGGCAAAAGCTTAAATTTTACAAAGCCTAGGAGTAATTCGTCTCATTATTCCAGGTAGAGATATATCCCACCACTGAGCACTTCTCAGGCCATTGCCCCTTGAGGTATCACCTAAACAAGCTGGTTTTGGCTGAGACTTCATCCTGCCGCTTCTGTCAGGATGCTCACGAAACCTCGGAGCACCTGCTCTGCAACTGCGAAGCATTGGCCAGGCGGAGATTACTCCACCTTGAACATGCCTTTCCTGCACCAAGTTACGTATGGAACCTCAAGCCCAGAATGGTTCTAGACTTTATTAAAAGTCTAAACCTATAAATGGAGCAAATTCAACGGGGACTCACAATAGATCTTTCAGGTCGCAGTGACTGCGAGGCTAACGCCTATACACCCCTTTACAAATCTAATCTAATCTAATCCCACCACTATAGATGTGCATATGAAAACCTAAGCTGATTCAACACTTTAAAACAAGTAAAAAAGCTAAAATTGGTACCTTAGTATGGTTTCTGAAGTCGTTCGTTGGACAGTAAAAATGATTATAACAAAACATTTTATAATGTAAAGAACTTTTCAGTACAATAAAAGTATATAGGAATGATCGTTTTTACAGCATACGTAAAAACTAAAAATTTTTTATGGAACACCAACAAGGAGTTTTCCGATTTAGTCCATTTTTGTAATTTTATTTGCTATTGCTAGGAAAACACCATGTACCAAAGTTCAGCTCTCTACGACGACGAAAAACTTTTGTATGACAACCCTACGAAGGACCCATACCATTTGTCCCATTTTTGTTAAAAACCCGTATGCACAGATAGCCGGGGATAGCCGGAACTATTCTGCGATATTTCTTACAGCACTGTAAACTTACCATCCAAAACTGGATCCAGAATAAAATGGATCAGAGATGGACTTCAATAGTTGGCTCCAGATAAGCCAAAAGATTCATTAAAGGACCTTCACCAAAGAAGAGCCTCAATTTTTAAAGCTATCTAGGAATCAACTCAGAATCAATACAAGAGTCTTAACCAGGCGCGTATACAGGGGGAGGGCCACGGGGGTCATGACCCAACCCAAAGCGCCAGATCACCTTCGCGGTGAATTGAATGTGGCGCTGGACATAAAGTGAGGTTTAAAAGTTTAACAAGCCGATTTACGTATGGTACGGACACAATGTGTAGCTGACGCCGGCGATTAATGCTGGTGCTGTAACGCACTTTTCTCAATTTTCAACTTTAGTGCTGCTGCGTCGATAGGACCAATCTCCGGCAACAGCTGCTAGCGCTGGGTTGTGCGTTTGTTTTTCTTCTTTTGAGTAGTAATAGTGGAGTCTGGAGTGGGTATAATAGTCATTTGCTCGTAGCTCTTCGTGTTTTTAACGTGAACGATTTTTTTAGAATTTTCTTGTGTTTTATATAGTGTCAAAAAGTCATCATCATAACGAATTTTTATTTAGGGTTCTTCCAGTAGAACCCTAGTTCCATGCAATCATCATTGTATAGCCACCTGTTGATTTTTCATAGCGACACTGATTCAAGCCTGAGTTGTTAAAAATGTATACGTTCGTAGGGAAGCATTAAATTTTTCTTAGAAATATACTTGCAAATTGTTTGTAAAAATTTTAAATACCCGACGACGACGCGACGGTCCAAACGAATTGGTGAACTGATTCTTGTGGTTCACTCTTTCGAACAAGAGCACAAGCATTCAGTTTTCTTAGAAAGATTTGACATTTTTTCTTTAGATTTGTTTGTACTACTAGTGGCCGATCATGGTTCCAAAGAGTTATATTGATTTAGGTGCCTTGGCTGGTCCTAGTCGCTAAAGATATTTATGAGCATTGGCAATCATACATTTTGTTCTTAGAAATTTACTTAAACATTTTTCTTTCGAATTTTTATACACTATTCGGGGCTGAAAACCATCAGTTGGATTGATTCGAGTGCCGCTAAAATTATTTCTACAATTTCTTTTCAGAATTTTTACGGCAGGAAGTAGAAATAGTAGCGAAAATGGAAAGCAGAAGACTGATGAGACCATTGACAACTTTTTTTTAGAAGAAAGCAAGATCAGTTAAGTTCCCATCAAAAGAAATAATCAGTGACATATCATGCACTTCTACTCCTATTCCTTTGAATGTGTTTCCTCAATATTCAAGATCTTGGTCTCAGTCAATTACTTCACCCGTGAAAGAATCGCTCACGTCAGCATCTATTTCTACTATCTCTGCACGAGAAGGCGTATCTGGTTATGAGTCCGTAATGTCCACTCTGAGATTGATGTGGATAATATTATCGATAGGTTTTCCACAAATCAAACCGAAAATTCGATTTTGTGACATAACGTAAATATGATTTTAAAAAAATTTTAAAGTGGTTTGTTCCTACTTAATCTTAATCTTATCTCCTGCTTCCGAAATCCGCTTCTAATTATTTCTGCACAGGAACATGGTGATATCTCTTGATGAAAAGTTCTGCTGCCTTTTTATTAAGAGTCAGAAAATACATTTTCAATGCAGCCTACTGAGTCTATCAATCCAATCCAATCCAATTATCTCTCACTCTCTATTAAAGCTCATATTTTTTATGGTTGAGATATTTCACAATGGTTAAAATCTAATGCCTTAGACACACAGCACTCTTAATGAAGAAAAAACTAACGACTCATTAGTCTATAATGATTCATTATAAACTGCGGACACACAGCCATTTCTTTATTTAAGTTGTGCTGTCAAACTGGTTTTGATGAACTTATCACATTAAAGAAGCAATATGGATCGAATTAACGCGATAAACTTTGTTTTCATTTATTTTATTTTCAATTTAACAATTTCCAAATGAGAAAAAACATTATATTTAAAAAAATATTAATAATATAATTTGTGATTTGCATTTCTTTGCATTTCTTCTTCTTATTTTTCAAATCGGTAGATGCACAGCGGAGCTCCAGATTTACATTATATGCCAAATCTAGCACATTTTTCCTCATTATAGCTATAATGAAGGAGGAAAACACTTCATTAGAGTACTTCATTATCATCTTATTTTCGAGCTATAATGACGTATACTATGTAACACACGGCATTTTAATGAATGGTTTGTACAAATGATTCATTAGTTCGTGCTGTGTGTCTAGGGTATAACATTTTAAATTTACAGAGACATTTTTAGGCAAAACACCATCGACCATCAATGGTTTGTATAAAATGTTTTCATAATAATTATCTGCACAACATCTCATGCAATTAAATTGCTTTATTAATTATTTAACAAACACTCATAATCAGCAATAAATTTAATTTAATTCATTTTTTTAATATGCTGCCATTAAACCAAATTAAGTGCACCGCATTATGTAGGTAGACTAGGTACATAATGCGGTGAATTTAAAGCTTTGAAAAATTATTAGATAAATCAACGTGTGTGTAAATTAAATTCTAATTAAATTATTTGTAAACTGTTTTCATAATTATTAATAAATTGGCGTGAATTCAGAAAATTCAATAAATAATTTTAGGTACTCTAATGATTTCGGTCCAACTCTCTTTTCTTACCATTAACATATTTGAAGTACTTTAAAACACCCCTCCTCTCCTACCTCTGATAGGACTTAGAAACATAGAAAATAATTTACAAAAAAAAAAAAAAAAACATTGCATGCCTAAAAATGCTAGAAAAACACTTAGCCAAACGTTACGTTCCGTATACCCCATGGAATCTAACCTATAACCACCATTCACCCTCTCTAAAAACTCACTCAAGTTAATGCAAACTGTGAGAGAAGTGATAGGGCTTTGGACTTTCCGCGACTTGGAGTGCTTTTTCATGTTTTCTGGCTTATCATGAGTCTACATAACCAACCAGGTCTCCCGTATACTTTTTACGAGTCTCAAATAGCCCCTTATCAGCCCGGCCAAAGAAGTATTGAGAATTTAATCAGAAGTCGGTTATAAAGTATTTTCCATCATAATAGCGGTCATATTGCAATTGTGAATGAAAGAAATTGAAAGCAAAAAAAAAAAGGATGAAATGGAAAACTCCAGTATTTTTGAGAAAATGTGTCGGTCCCGTTCAACCCTTAATTGTAGATGTACATGCAACACTTGCAACAATGAAGAAGGAAAACGTAATCTGTATAGGGTAAAAGTGTGCTGGGTCGAGAGTTTTTTTTTTTTTTCGTTTGCAATGCGAAGTGGAAATATCAAAATAACGCTAATGTGTTCCAGGCATAACAATGAATTGACTAACTGGCCGTTTTGCAGTCCATTCTAAAGCTATTGTTACTAAATAGAAATGTGCACGTGACATGAACTACGGCATAATAATGCATAAGTGGACACGAACGGTGAACGTACGCCTAAAATTATTGTTCTTTCTTGTTAAAGAGGTTTCAAAGTGTCATTTCCAGATTTAACCGTCTTGGCACAGACAATTATAGAATTATTTTTTCTACATACATACATAAATGTAATGGTCCTTTTTTAGGCAACAATATTCAATAATTTCTCCATCAATGATCATACAAATATCATTGGAAGGAGGGTTTTGAAAAATGCACGTCCTCCTGTATTCCAGGCAGGAAGTTGCTCAAAGCTGTTAACTCTATTGAATATGACATGTAGCGCCACTAGGTTGAACTAGATAAATAGGGTACTCCCCTTAACAATGATGAACGAACTTCCGGATCTTCTCAGCAAGTGAAAGTGGTTCGAAAATGAGACAAATCGGATGACTCCTTCATAGGGTTGCCATACAAAAATTTCAATTTTTTTCACTATACAGGGTGTTTCCGTCTAGGTAGTATTTAGATCACGAGGTGATAGCACTCACGTAGATGAACAACAAAATGGTATGTCAAAGGGGGGGGGGGGTTGTCACATGAATCGTTTTGGGAGATGCAGGATGATTAAGAAATTACGCTAGTTTTACACAAAATATCCTGTATATTAGAAAGTATAGGGTGTATGGTCGCTATCAAGATCTCATTGTATGTTGAACTACCTGACCTTTCCAACAAATGGTCAATCAGCCCCATACTCCTCTCTTCTTCGGAGCTTCGTGGTTCTGGTGGTCTAAAGTAAACATTTGGAATTTTCTTACCATTCTTTTGACTTTGACCTCTATTTTTTTTTTTAAAACGGTGGTTAATATAACTTTTTATAAGACCTGTAAACTGTGTATGCTCTCCTGTTTAATTTCACCTATTATACCGGATGTCTTAACTGTACCCGTTAAAAAGTTCTTAGCGCACAAACGGTTCATGTGCCCCCCCCCCCCCCCCCCCAACGAATATTCTCAGAATTATATCGATACTTATCATAACGTGCGTCAATGGAAAAGTAATAAATAGAGTACTCGACAAAGATCTTGAACAGGATATCATTAACGAGAGTAGTTACTGGTCAAAAGTGATGGAGAGAATCATTAATGTGACTCTAACTTTAGCCATTAGTAATTTATCATTTATAGAGCAAAATGAAAGTGTAAAAAATAACAACGCGAATTCAGGAAATTTCTTAAACATCGTCCAACACTTAGCAAAATATGATCCAGTTCTCAATGAGCTCTTACCGCACGACACTAAAAAAAATAAAATATTTGAGTTCTAAGATACAAATCAAATTAAGGAATTTCTGGAAAACAAAGTGAAGAATAATTTAATAAGTCAGATTTATGGCTGTCCGGGTTTCTCAATCTTAATTGACAGTACACAAGACATATCCCAAATCGACCAAGTCACCTTAATGGTTCAATTCGTAAAGCTCTCAAAAGAAGGTGAAACTATTTCCAGATTAATTAAAGGAGTTTTCTTAGGCTTGGTGACAACAGACGATCAAAAAGCTAGAAACACTAGAAACTTTTAAATTTTAAAATTCCTGAAAGAATTAATTTAAGTCTGGATAAACTTCTTCGTCAAGCATACAATGGGGCAGCTAATATGAGTGGCGCTTACAATGGTTTACATGGCACGAAATTTTAAAAGTCAACCGAAGGTTGCGTATATACACAGTTCTACCCACAACCTGAATATGGTTTTGGAAGTAAACAAGTTTTATGACTGTAACCGTTTACGCATTTTTCGAACATAGCAATAAGAGGTGAACCTTATTATACGCATACTGACATCGAAAGTGAAAATCATACGGTGCAGCTTTTGTGTCTTACTCGATGGTATTTGCGTAACAACGCGATATTTTCCTCGTGTTTTCATTTTAAATGGTATCTTGAAAGCGCTTACTAAAATTATTCTCGTGTTAGAAGCGCTGGAAATGGGTATCTAAAATATATTTGAAGCCCTTGCTTCTCTAAAAACGCGAAAGATGAATTTCCGTTGAACAAAACAATATATCAATTAAATTTTAAGGTTGATTTTGTTTAATTCTATAGAATAATTAAAAAGTTGAAATAAATATTCAAGGAACATATAACGATTTTACTTCATTCTTTCTTTGGGTGTCTTTACCTGCAAATAATTTTTTTTCTCTCTGGAGCATAGACCCTTGGATTTCATGAGCCCGTATTCTGAGCACACCCAAAACCCTCGGTAATTACACAACTGCTTCACACGGAAGATATTGGTTATGTCAGGTGCACTAATATTGATTGTAGAGCAGAGCTTATTGAAAATTTCATGCAAGCTTTGGAATACCATTTCGAATGATATCTGAGGCAATTGATGGCATTCAAGAGCATCGACTCTATTTGACAAGACAAGCTAATCACAGACGAATTTAGTTCATTTATTTTAAAATCAATTTTTGTCTTCAAGTACTGTCATCAAATTTCTGTGCTGGTAATCTGTTCGTGGAGCTCTTTTAATTGCCGCTGGAAGTCGTTTCGAAAATTGTCCAGTTTTTTCTTTTTACCCAGATCAGCGATAATCAATCAGATGAAGACCTGATCTATCTCTGCTAGTACCCACATATACATTAGAGCTGCAGTCATCAGAAGTGCCGCAATATGCTTGATTGTGGGTAGTTTTACAGATTTGGACAGGGTAAGAACCTTGTTGAAAATTATGTGTACTCGATCTCGTGGAATGAATATATTGACCTTGAATGCTAGGAGCATCCGAAATAAGATTAATGAGTTTCGCTATATTTTTTCTGGTTCTAATGTGCATGCAATTCTGATCGACGAAACGTGGTTAAATTCTGACTTATTGTCACCTCTCGTGGAAATCCCTGGCTACACGTTGTTCCGTTACGACCGTTACGATAGGAAAGATCGAATGGGTGGTGGTGTGGCAATTTACGTGAAGGACTACCTTAAAGCGAAGCTTGTTCTTTCATCAAAGGAGTCTCCCATAGAATTTATTAGTATAGAGGTTAAGTCACGAAGCGAAAAATGTGTATTGTGCGCAGTATACTGCCCACGTAGATGCTTTGATGTCAATAACGCTATGTAGGTAATTTAAAAATTTCATGTCACGTATATCTCAGACGGATCCAAATGTCATTCTAGGAGGAGATTTTAACGTAAATTTGTGTCGCCAAGATAATCAAAGGGATCGATTTCTGCATTTCTTACAGACTCTAAATCTAAGTGTAACTAACAACTTTCCAACTTATTTTAATGCAACCAATCCCTCGTTACTAGATCTTCTTTTGGTTACTGATATAGATAAAGTACTATCGCATAATCAACTTGATCCACCTAGTATAATGGATCACGACATTCTCTTCCTAAGCTATGATATCCCAGTTAATCAAGAACCATCTTCTCTCGTGTACTCATACCGTGATTTTAACAGCTTTGATGAAACTTCTTTATTTGAGGAAATTTCTGACCTACCTTGGGATAACATATTTTTGTGTAATTCAGTAAACACTCAAGTTGAGATCCTCTCTTCCCTTATTGAGTCCCTCTATGCAAAGTATGTACCTATTAAAAGGAACTGCAATCCTGTTTGCAGGGGCTGTCCGTGGCTTTCACCTCATATTCGATCTCTCATTTCTGATCGTGAATACCTGTACCAACGGTGGAGGCGTACTCAGACCGATGAGGCACGAGTTTTATATAAAGCTGTCCGCAACAAGGTGACTTCAGAAATTAGGCGAGCAAAACGACAATATTTTAGCCCCAAATTTGACCAGAATCTTAGGCCTAAAGTTTTGTGGCGAAATTTGCGCCATGCAGGTGTCTGTGGAGGTAAAAGGAACAAAACTACTTGTGATTTAAATCCCGAAGACTTAAAGATATTTTTCACGTCTATTAGCTCTGCCCACAGTGGCAATCAGTTGGCTGCTTCTCATATATCAGCTGGTAATCCGATAAGAGATATCTCATCTAATACCAATACCAACTTCTTCTAGTTTCGTGGAGTCGACTACAATGAGCTTGTGGATGCTGTGAATTCAATTAAGACTGAGACAGCTGGGCCTGATAATCTTCCACCTAGCTTCATTAAGCTTTTATTTACCCTTATTGGTAAATTCGTTTTGCATATAGTGAACTTATCATCCTGTTTTCCAGCTGCCTGGAAGATGGCAACAGTCCTTCCTATTGCAAAGAATTCTTCTCCTGAAACACCAGCTGACTTTCGCCCAATTAGTTTATTGTGTTTCATATCCAAAGTCTTAGAAAAGCTATCATATAAACAGATAGTCGAATTCGTAGAGGCCAATAATTTTCTTGCAGGTTGTCAATCGGGTTTCTGACGCTTGCACAGCTGTGAGACTGCAATTCTGTAGTTGACCTCTGATTTGAGGAAGTCTTTGGATCAGGACAAGTTCAGTGTTTTGATACTTCTGGACTTCTCGAAAGCTTTCGACAGTGTGGACCATCGTATCCTTCTCCAGAAACTTGATGCTTCTTTTAATTTTAGTAGTTCTGCCATCGCTCTGGTAAAGGATTTCTTGGCAGACCGCAGCCAACGAGTGCATATTGATAATAATTCATCTTCTGCACTGCCTTTACTTTGTGGGGTGTCTCAAGGTTCAATTCTGGGACCTTTGATATTCAGGTTATTTGTTAATGATCTGCCAGATGTTGAACTACAGATTCACTTATATGGCGATGATGTACAACTCTACTTAAGCCGACCGATTGGTCTTCTTGAAGACTGTTTTGAACGTGTAAATTGTGATTTGGAAAGAATTAACAGCTGGGCCAAATGTAATCGCTTGATACTGAATCCTGCAAAGTCTCATTGCATTAAATTCTACAATGACGGTTTAATTTAATAAAGTTAAAACGCTTGGAGTTGTCTTGAATCAACACATGAAATGTTGTGATTACAATAAAGCCATGGTCAGCAAAGTTTATGCAGGGCTCCGATGTCTATGGCTTTCATCGGATCTTCTGTCTATTAGCATGCGCTTACAATTAATTAAAACTTTAATCATGCCCCACTTCACCTATGGCAGAAATGTGTTTCCCAAGCTGGATAACATCTGTGCCAGGAAAGTCACAGTGGTATTCAACGACTGTATTCGGTTTGTTTTTGGGCTGCGAAGATTTGATCACGTTTCGCCTTTCCTTTCGCGTTTGCTCGGATGCTCCTTGGCTACTTATTTGAAGAGGCGAGCTTTGGTTTTCTTATATTCTCTTCTTAGCTCGAACAAACGAGGATACTTACGCGAATTATTTCAATTTACAACGTCACAACGTAATAGGAACATATTAGGGGTATTCACGCAATGTTGTATCAAAGAGTGTATCGTTGTAAAAGATGTATTTGATTACAACCCAGTAAAGTAATACAAGGCCTATGCATATAAAATGCAATACAAGGGTCTTGTATTTTTACATTCACAAATTGGCAGTGTAAACCAACTTGTATAGTTGTAGTTAGGAGGTCATATTGAACGTTAAATGTCAGGGTGTGCAGAGGGGGAGGGCAGTGTCCTAGGAAAATTTCCAGTGTGCTAAATGAAAGATCCTTTCGAGGACTATAGATTGGTGCACTTACAATTTTTCTAGGTGGTACTGGGTTAATTTAGCAGGGGGTTCAATTTACATCTACTCGCATCACTGTTTTCCCCCACAGAAAAGGTATTGCAAATTTGTGAGCCCAAAACATAAGTAATGGCGCATCAAACAGCATGAACCTTTCTGGAAAACTTAATAAAACATCATCGAAAAACAAATTGGTGTGATCGATTTACTTTTTCGCCCCTAAATTATAATAATAGTATTTGAAGTTCAGAAATTTGCTATAATTATTTTCAATATTCGAACCTTTTTTGCGGGGAGAGGGAGAGGCGGATCAAGAAACCAACTTTGGATTCGTTTTTAGTTCGATGAAGGGATTAAAGCTATGAAAAAACAGTTGGGGTGGGGGAATTTTAGGGTGCGGCTTTGTTACCCCACCACCCTCAAGGCCAAAATATGGCATGTGGGGCGTCTAATTAAAGCCCTCGCCGAGCTCTATCGAATTGCGTTTTTAAATTTTCAATCCGGTATACTTCGTAGTGCATTTTTTCACCCTCTTACATTTTACCTGAAAGCCACCTTTCACTTTGTCGAACCCTGCATCATAGCGGATGCCCCTAGAGAAAAACTTTTACATTCAAATTAAAGGTAACAACATTCTCTATCTGCTGGAATGTTTTTATTTTCAATTCTCAGTGAGCTTTTTCTCCCGAAGTTCAAAGTTTTTCCTCATCTGGGTCCCATATACCCTATTGCTACATATGAGTTATGTTTCAATTTTTTTTTCGATCATAGGCATAAGTGTTCGATTACAAAACTTTTTCATCTTTCCAAAAAGATTCCTCAGAAGCACCGTTATTCTGTAAAGAGAAATTGTAAATTTTTATATCATCTCACTGCAAAAAGCGGCTAAAAGCCGTCGTAAAAGGATGTTGTTCTACTATTATTAAGTTTTCTCCTAAACTATCAGCCCGAGTGGAAAACTAATTGGAAATAAACGTTCTAAACAAAACAGGCTTCATTCTATCCGCTGACATTATACTGAAAAAGTGTATAATTAAGTAGTAATAGTAGAAATAAAAACTTTGAAAACGACCAAAACGGTCAGAAAACGCCATGAAAAACCGGGATTTCCTTAATTTAAGCCGTTCTGTTGAGGTAATTATGTTTTTATCTCAGCTATTTTTGACCGGATCTTCACAATTCTTTTTTTCTATAATAACTATAACCCCTGTGAATATTGAGGATTTTATCATTTTTTTCCGGGGCCGGGGAGAGCTTCTACGGGGCCATTTTATCACCCTGTTACATTTCGAAGTAAGCTAAAGGCTAAAGGGTGTGTTCACTCTTTTTTGTAAATTCTTGTTGTATTTTTACATCGGTTACACTGATACATTAAAGAGTGAATACCCCTATTGATTCCACGATTTTATAGGTCCTGCATGGAAGGTTCTTATCATGTTCAAGCAGCTCGTTTATGGAATAATATTCCGTTCACTGTTAAGAGTGTTGGCACTGTCGGCGCGTTTAAGAGATGCATTGATACACACATAATTTAACACTATTATTTTCTTTATTTTCTAGTAGTCTCGAAGTTCAATTTTTTTAGCTGAATTTAACTTCCTCTTTCATTAATAACAATTTGCTTGAACTTCCTTTATATTTTTAATCCTTATTTTAAATAGTTACTTTTCTATCGCTTTATATAACGTACAAGAAAAGATGTGAGCTCTTGTGTACAATAACCGCAAATAAATATATTATTCTTATTAAAAATATATTATTATTACTCAATACATCAATCACTGTTGTAGGTGTAGATGGTTTACCGCTTCCCTGTTTCTTGTATCGTCTCTGCGCACCGGCACAACCATATAGTTAATAAGCCCAATAAATAAAACATTTGCAGATTATGTATTTAAGAAGAAAAGATAGAACTGCACTTTACCCGGGTTAATACTTATTTAATCAAATTTAAAACTTTAACAGATATAAAATAACCGAGCAAAATTGAGAAATTTGCAGACGACCTGTTTGGCACGTTTAGCTTGGAGAGCTCATCTCACTCGATTTTATTACAACAGTTAAAACCCTAGACATGACTTTCGTTTATTAACATTTCTCAAAATCGTCCTAGATTTTGAGACAGCTACAATAATTCGTCAGTGGTCACCATGACCGCACGTTGGTTGTTAAGGGGTGAAAATTGGAGGTAGGTAGGTTAAGAGTTAATTAAGATCTGCTGATTTTATTTCTGTTTTTTTGTAATACTCAGGTGGAATAATTTTGTCCTGTTCGCTGTACTTAAATAAATAAATCGAAGACATATTCGTAACTTTATCAATCTCACTTTTAGCTTACAAACAATATTCATAAAATTTTACTTATCACGATCTCTTCAATTTTCTATTCACCTCAGGCATTTCAATTACATATTTTCTCATAATGCCAATATACCTGTTGTGAATACTAAAAATGATACTATTTTTTTTTTTAATATTTGCTATTATTACAAAGCATTTATAAATTTTCGTATATTTGTCATGCGCCAATACTTTATCATCACGTCCAAATGGTGGTAAAGAGTAAAGTCGAAAATATGGTCTTATACAGGTTCATTGACACGGATTTAAATATTAAAAGTTATGGCCATAATAATAAGCAAATAGAAAAAAAAAATTTCGACAAATACGACTTTAGTAAAATGAATAAGGAAGGGGCGAGTTACTTATTCTCTCGCAAATCATTCAAAATCGCGTTATGAATACAAAATAGACCGCGTTGAATTTATGAACTAACTACTTCTGCATGGCTGGCGGTGTGCTATTAACCCTTCACAAATTCACTCGTAATTATTTATGAAATTCCTCTGGAAATGTGTTTCATAAATGTCATACCAACTACCACCATTTACCACCTATTTTTGATCCATCCAGCAATTTAGTTTATGATATGTACATATATGCATGTATGTCTGTACTATATTGCTTCCATGACAACCTCATTCCACATTGTTGTGTCATTCTAATCCTCGTTCTAATGCATTCTATTTGGAGGACGACGACAATTATTGAAAATGATTCCATGCAGCATAGCTCCTAGTAGCTCTACAAATTATAATAGGCGATCACTAAAAATACTTTGCTAAATTACCACATTCTGGGATACATCATAAAACTGAATCCTTCTCCAACTCCCAACTCCTTTTCATATATACATAGGTATATAGAGTGCCAGACGGTATTTCTGGGTGTCTATGCATGAATTTGTGTGAGTGATAGAAACCGGATATGATATGGAATTCATTCGTATCCGTATCAGAACATGTAGATATTTTGAATATCTCGAAAATTCTTCCGAAATAGTTTGATGCTCGTGCGGTGCGTGCATAGATTCATGAATTTCACAAAGTTAGAACACACTACTACCCGTATATAGGTAGGTAGGTAGGTAGTCGTATATGGTGCTATTGAGTTTCCATAGAAATTCTGAAAATTTGCAACTTGTGATTGCCTTTGGATTAAATACCATCAAAATCATAAAATTATGGATGAGAATAGCCTAACAAATTGGATTGGTAATTTTTGTGGCTTATTTTGTTGAGATTTTTCTTGTCAAACATATACACATACGTACATGCATTCTTATACACATATAGTTACATAAATGAATGAAAAATTCATGTCACATGCAATGTCACATTTGTTGTGTCAAAGTCTTAACGGGGGCTGAGAAACATATTTTCGTATGCGAAGAGAATATGTCGTAAAAGCCGCAGATTTTTATGAATTACATTGGAGGCATGTATAGAAATTCTAAATGAGAATTTCGTTTTTTTCTTTTTTTTCCTTCCAACCCACAGAGCTGAGCTGGTTTTCTTAATATCAGCAGAATATTGGCGAAAATTTTATGGAAGAATTCATAAATTTTATCTAATAAAATAACGACTCAAGTAGCTGTCGTTAGTATGTATGTGTGGAAATATATACTTATTTTCAGATTTATATAGTTATGATATGCTATATACACACACACAGCCATAGGTATTGAACATAAAAAAATGTTGTCTTCACTTTCCTTAAAATACGAGATAAATAAAAAATTTATATACAACAAGATTTACGCTACAAGTGGTGTCCTTCGAGTTTAATTGGTAAATGTGGGATGCGTGATTTTTATTTTTATTATCAATATTATTACAAAAAAAAAAGAAAAAGTTACAATTGGTCTAATTGTAAGACCAATAATGTTGAAGCCTAGATGAAAATAGAAGTTAAATAAAGTGAAAATTGAAAGTTCTGTATGGCAACACCAAGAAAGGGTTGCCCGATTTAGTCTATTTTTGAACTTGTATTTGGGTCATTCCACAGAAAATCGACAAATATTGTATAAATTTGTGCATTGACCAACTCCGATTTTGATAAAATTTGACAAGTAGGTTTGTCTTATTGTTTGTAGTACTTTGCTGAAATATTTTTCGTTTCTGTCCATTTTTGACGGCGATATGTTATTTTGAAATTTGGAAAAAGTGGCAAATTTTGCTTGGAAGCTGTAAATTCAAAACTTTATATCTTATGATGTATGCATCGTAAGCCCATGAAACGAACTCCATTTGTTTAAGGAAGCTTTAAAGCTTCTAAAAAAATTAGCTGAGGTCCTTTTTCTGAAAATTTGTTTTCAAGGATAATGGATATGTTCGTTATCCTTGAATATCTCAAAATGCGCACTCTCGATTTCTTTTATTTTTTTTTTAATTTAATCCTTAATGGCTTTTCAGGAAACTGTAGAAAGGAGAAAATGGAACTCCTTGAAGTTTGGATGGAGTTATTTTTGAAATATATGTAGTTCAGAAAACTTCGAACGAAAATTGATGAAGTGTGCTGAGTACTCAGATTTAATATAATATATCTACATAATGTAGCTAGGATTATATCCTGAAATGGTCAACTACCGTAAAAATATTAAAAGAAACGTATTGGTAATAATATAATATGTTTAATTAACTTTTTTATATATATAAGTATATAAGTATCTTCCCCAGTTTTCCGGCTGGAGGGTTTCGCGAGAGGATTCTCTCTCTGATCACCGCTACAATGAGATCTGTATGGGTGCTGACCCCATTGAGGTGGAACCATACAGGAATCCGAAGCGGACTGACTGGGGGAGATACCACGGGGAGCTAGTTTCCATGCTCGACTCTCCGGCTGAGAGAATCAGAAGTGTTGCCGCCTTGGAAAAGGCGGTTGGAAGGCTGCAGTCCGCTGTAACTGCGGCTTTCGAGGCTTCCTGTCCCATTAGCACGGACATTGGAAGGTGGTGGAACGGTAGTCTTAGTGTACTCCGTAAGGCTCCCAGAAGGCTCTTCAACAAGGCCAGGAGGTCTGGCTCGGAGGGAGACTAGCGGGCCTACCGCGAGACTCAGAGTAATTACAAGAGGCTTGTCAGGAAATCAAAAAGACAGGCCTTTGTAGATTTCTGCGAGGAGCTTGACGGCTATCGTGAACCGGTTAGGCTGCTCAGGGCTCAGGGCGACCCGTCGGCTAGGCTGAGTGTTCTGAGAGGGCCAGATGGCTCCTTTACGGCATCGAAAGTGGAAGCCTGTAGACTTCTTCTCTCGATGCATTTTCCTGACTGCAGGCTTGAAGAAGACCTGCAGGCAGGTTCCGATTATCCGCTACCTCTATGCACTGGTGGAGATTGGTCCACTGCCGCCAAGGTAGCTGATGTCGAGAAGGTGAAATGATCAATTTCAACCTTCTCGGCCTTTAAAGCCCCGGGTCCAGACGGTATTTTGCCTGTCCTTCTTAAGGCTGAGAGCATGGTGCTGGTCCCATACATCGACTCCATTTTCAGGGCATGTATCGCTTTTGGATATGTCCCTGAGATGTGGAGGAAGGTGAGGGTTGCCTTCGTTCCGAAGCCTGATAAGGCTTCCTACATGGACCCGAAGAGTTTTCGAACCATAAACCTCTCCTAATTTGTTTTGAAATGCCTGGAGAGGCTGGTAGATGAATATATTAAGGAAGTACCCTTAAAGGCTTCTCTCTTAAAAACCTCACAGCACGCTTACCGGAGGGGCAGATCTACGGAGACGGCTCTGCACTCAATGGTAACTGTCATTGAACGGGGACTGGATCGTGGACTGTTTACCTTGGGATATGATATGACAGTGAACCGTACAAAGTGCAACTTGGTGCTCTTCTCCAGAAGACGTAAGCTGGGGTACTTTTTGGACACACTCTGCAGCTCTCTCCTCATGTCAAGCACCTTGGAGTCTTCCTTGGCTCGAAGCTGACATGGGGAATACACGTAGAGGAAATGCGGCTATGAGGTTCTTCGCTCAATGCAGGAGAACCTTTGGCTGCGCATGGGGCATGAGACCGAGGGTTGTGCATTGGATGTACACCTCGATCGTCAGACCCATGCTCACATATGCCTCCTGTGTATGGTGGCCGAGGACGCTTGTGGGGACTGCGATCTGGAAGCTGGCGGGCCTGCAAAGGCTTGCCTGCTTGGGAATTACGGGCTCCATGCGATCTACGGCTACTGCGGCTCTTGAGGTCTTACTCAATCTGCCACCCCTGGATCTTGTCATTCAGGCAGAGGCCAAAAGGGCTGTGTGCAGATTGCGCTTATGGGGATGTTGGGAGGGCGGCTGGACTGGCTCTTCTCATTGCTCTATGGCGTATCGGCTGGACTTGAAAAACACTTTGGCCGGTATGCCACGGGATGCGATGGCACCAGAGCTTCGTTTCGGGCGTCGGCTCTCTGTAAGCTTTCCTGCAAGGGAATCGTGGACTGAGAGAGGTGCCTTATCGTGCCTTCCCCGGTCTGCTCTAAAAATCTTCACCGACGGCTCTCTCACTAATGACGGAGCTGGGGCAGGTGTCTACTTTCCTGAGCCTGATTTTGGAATGGAGTACTCACATGGAAAACACACCACTGTCTTGCAGGCTGAAGTCTTCGCCATCTCAATGGCAGCGAAGTTAGCCCTTGATATGCAAATCAAGCGGAGAGTTATCACTATCCTTTCGGATAGTCAGGCAGCCTTGATGGCTCTGAATGGCCCTCGGATAACGTCTAAGTTACTGGGGGACTGCAGGTCGTCAGTGGATAAGTTGTGTTATCACAACAATGTGTCCCTCCTGTGGGTTCATGGTCACATGGGGATCATGGGGAATGAATGGGCTGACCTTTTAGCTAGGGCTGGCTCCCATTCTCCGTTCTTGTGACTGGAGCCCGCCGTAGGCGTTGCCACCTCGAATATCGGGTCTCTCATCAAAGCGGATGTCCATAGGAAATATCAGCAGAGATGGGAGAACCTGAGTACTTGTAGGTGTACGAAACTGTTTCTTGATGGGCCCAATGGGAATATCTCCGATTTTCTCATGGGACTCGGAAGGAAACAATGTAGAACCGTGGTTGGCATCATCACCGGCTACAGCTCACTTCACGTTCATCTAACAAGGATGGGAGTTGTTGACAGCCCTGAGTGTCTGTCCTGTATGGAGGGAGAGCCTGAGACAACCGAACACTTTATGTGTGAGTGTCCGGCCTTCGCCCGGAGCAGACTGGATACTCTAGGGTATCCCCCTCTATCTGTGGATGAGCTGAAAAACCTTTAAGAGGACAGGAAGGTTCTGGTGAATGGGATTCAGGATAGCACAACGGGCCGCTGTGGCCTCCGTGCTTGGGTTGGGTATCTCCTGTTCCCCCTGTTTAAAAAAAAAAAAAAACTTAGAAATATTTATAAGTAAAATTAAAATTAATATAAGGCCTGTGTACATTCTATATTTGAGATTTCCTTTATTTAATTAACTCTGCTAAATATTTCATTTTACTGGCTGTTAGAATATAAACACCATTATCCATTCCATGAGTAAACAATGAGTTCTTTAGTTGCGGTTTCTGATATAACTATATACATATGTATATATATGACATCAATCTAAAAGTTGTAGTATGTGTATTTCTTTTTATTTTCCTGTATCACTGTAATTTTTAAAACCAGCTACATACAAGTATTTGATAACGCACCATTCAACATCAATTTTCGTTCAAAGTTTTCTGAACAACATATATTTCAAAAATAACTCCATCCAAACTTCAAGGAGTTCCATTTTCTCCTTTCTACAGTTTCCTCAAAAGCCATTAAGGATTAAGTAAAAAAAAATAAAAGAAATCGAGAGTGCGCATTTTGAGATATTCAAGGATAACGAACATATCCATTATCCTTGAAAACAAATTTTCAGAAAAAGGACCTCAGCTAATTTTTTTCAGGAGCTTTAAAGCTTCCTTAAACAAATGGAGTTCGTTTCATGGGCTTACGATGCATACATCCTAAGATATAAAGTTTTGAATTTACAGCTTCCAAGCAAAATTTGCCACTTTTTCCAAATTTCAAAATAACATATCGCCGTCAAAAATGGACAAAAACGAAAAATATTTCAGCAAAGTACTATCAACAAGAAGACTAACCCACCTGTAAAATTTTATCAAAATCGGAGATGGTCCATTCAGAACATTTGTCGATTTTCTGTGGAATGACCCATTTGCAATTTCTTCGCGTACAAAATTTGAGCTCTCCACGTCCATGGCTATTTGGCGGTATAGGCTAATTCTTGGTAGCTGGCGTATCAGTGGAGGGAAGTGTCCTGTCACCACGACCCCTACTCGATGCTTCTCGCTTAAGAGTTGTAGGACTATGAAATTGAAAGCGGCTCTTAGTTGATATCTCGAGAAATTGAAAACAGTCGTCGACATTATGATACATCTAGTAATGGGTGAACTAAAGTCGGGGTATAAGTCAATTGGAAGATCAGCAACTGTTCCTAAAAGTTATAGACTGAACCAGTCTACTTGCTGTAAGACTGAGATTGTGAGGTAGTTAATGCTGCAGGTCCTGACTGTCCCTATGATATGCAGCTGCAAAAGGAGTTAGTGATGCACAATGCTGCCAAGGGAGGGTACAAGAAAGGAATATGCTGTATATATTCTTCGTGCTGAGAGAATACAGCTATGCTGATCTATGATGATTTTGGGTGTTCAGATAGAAGTCTGCACTAGGTTGTAACCTAGTAGTCTTGTCTTATAACTAGTGCTTTGGTATACTACTATAAGATTACAGTCTGTAGTCTCAAGCCTCTCCTAACTTGAAGGGCGATTCATGACCTTCACATAGTCCACTGCTGTCACTTATCTGCTAATATGATTATGCCCGAACGGAGTTAACAGTCTCATATACGGATTCTGTATGGAGAATCCACATGCATTACAAAGCCATGCCAAGTGGGTAGCTACATCGCTAACTTGAAACTAAGGAGTAGAGGAGCCCTGGAATGCTTGCTTCCGCCTCTATATGGTGACGCCCCTTGATGGGCGCAAGGTGAAGGTTTTGGTAGCCCATATTCAGACAGAGAGCGAATGTCGGAATCGTACATGACTTAGGCGGACATTCTTCTTTGAACAGAGAAGTATTTGCTTTATGCAAATTGTATACATCGTCCGAGGATCTGAAGTATAGCCGCTTATGAATGTATGTTTAGGTATTTGGCCTTCGGCGTGGAGTTGCGCTAAATCAACCGGGTGCCGTGACCCACAGATCGGGAGAGATTTTAGATGGGTCTTGCTTCGACCAGTAAGTTAATGTCAAGCATGCGCTGGCATAACTGGTACTCATTAAGATAGGATATACTCTGTCTAATGAGGGCACTGATTGTCGCATTGATACTAATCCCTGCATTAAGACTACCGCGAAATCAAGGCTTCATAGCTTGGTTATTACATACACTGTAAAAATGTGCACAATTATTGCCACACATCTTAGGTATTTCCCCCTAAAATGTAGGGAATATACCTTAAAATCTACGGAATATTCCCAAAAATGTAGGGAATATCACTACATTTTAGGGAATGTTCCAATCATTTTAGGGAAAAATACCTAAGCCTTGTGGCAACAATTGTACACATTTTTTAGTGTAGCGAGGCGCACCAGATACAGTCGTACTTGTAGACTTTTGAGGCCGTATTTTATGGAGTTACACGGGTGCGTGTTGCTAATAACACAACGTAGATTAGTCCATGACTCTGTGGGTAAGCTTGATGAACGTCGAAGACAGAAGCTTCTCTAGTAGTTTCGATTCTGATTGGTAGCAACATACAGGAGCTCTGAAAAATAAGAATATATGTTTTTTTGTTAAGTAAATAACATGCCAATCCTTCGATCTTCTCTCGATTTTTATTATTAATAAGGAATTTCGATGCTATTAGAATACTACTACTTAAAAATAGAAACAATTTTTCACAAAGCATGAACATAAACAAATGTGACAAGATAATTTTTCACAAGGTAATGATTTAATTTTAGAGGCCTAGTTACAAGACCTTTTTTAAATCTCAAGTTGGCTTTCACATTGGGTTTACGAAAACCTTACAAATTCGGTATGGTTGCCAAAGACCATTTACGTCGTGCAGATAGCAGTATCAAGCCGTGACAACTACATGAAGAAAGGGTTGTCCGATTAAATCCATTTTCGAACTTGTATTTCCAATTTGTATGAAAACGCTATGTACAACATTTGCGCTCTCCATGTCGACGCATTCACAGCCAGTGTCCAAATATATAGTGAAAAACTAAAATTTTATATAGTTACACTAAGAAAGGGTTGCTCGAGTTAATCCATTTTCGAAGTTTTATTTGCAGTTTTTATGAAAACACCATGTACCAAATATCAGCCCTCTACGTCAACGCGTTATTGGGCAGTGAACAATAATATAGTGAAAACGAAATTTTTGTATGGCAACCCTAAGGAGTTGCCCGATTTGTCCCATTTTCTATCTTTTAAAAGTATTTTTTATTTTACTTTAAAAGCCCGTGTGCAAAATTTCAGGACTCTAAGGGCCGGTTTCACAGTTCGATTTTAAACTCAGGATTAGTTCAACTCCGTTCGAAATTTAAACTCTGTGTGTGAAGAAAAGTTTATTTTCTACTTTTTCATGCGGCTTGGCCTCAGTTTTGTTTGAAAACTCGTTTTTTTACTTATATTATTTTCTGCCTTTTTCACGTTAACAGCTGCATGCAGATATTTTAAAACAATTTTTAAGTCATGTTTGGTGCCGATCCGAAAACAAAAATTTTTCGAGTATCAAATCGTTGATGTACTGCAACGGTTTTCTGAAATAAAAATTATGTTTTAAACAGCGCTTTTTGCTGTATTCCAACTTGATCCCATATAACATGAATTTTCCCGATTTTCCCTGTTTTCTACAGACTTTTCCTATCACTAAGAATTTTTTTAAAAATTTACATGAATTTTCCTCGACTTTTCATGCACGTTTTCATGATTGTTGAAGAGAAAGTATTGATGCCAGTTGATAGGAACTTGATCCTGCATAATTTAGAAAACTTTTTTACCGGAAAATTTTTCGGAAAATTCGGAAAATTCCGGAAAATTTTTCGGAAAAATCGGAAAACTCTGCATTTTTCCTGAAACGGATTTATCACTAATCTAATTTGTACCAAATTTTCAAATGATTTTTCCCGATTTTCCGGGTTTTCCATGGAAATTTCCGGTTCAAATTTTGATAGATTCAATTGTCACACGACGTGAACCTGTGTGCCAAATTTCAGCTCGCTGTGATGACGAAAAGTGGGTCTACGAGAGTGTCGAAAATAGTATAGAAATATATAAATAGACAAATTCGTGTACGAGTTAAAGGGAATGGCCTCAAAAAAATGTGAAAGCGCAGATTACATGCAACGAAACAGAATGGAAAATGTTTCATTTTCGTAAATAAATGCCAAGGGGCGGAGTTTTCAGATTTTACTTTCAATAATGTTCCCGCGCTTTTGTGAATGCACGTTTTATCCCAATGTTTTTTTGCTGAAATCCAATCTAATCTACACTTTGGAGAGATACCTCTTTGCTCCTTTTCACCTCTTCGCTAGAAAATCGGTTTATATACTGCATCAAGAATACTCGTGTGGGATAGAAATGTTTGTTGCTGTAATCCGAGGATATTTTTTGAACAGCATGTGCTTTTTTTTTACATACATTTTGCTCTGAAGAGATTAAGTGAGAGAAACTCATGCTTGATTCTTTGATATTTTTTGGGATAAATGAGAATTTTATTTGACAGGATATCGGCTTTTAGTTTATACACAAGCCATTTAGGATATTTGAACTGTCATTCATTACTCATTTTACTTGTGACACAAGCCAAAAACCATTTTGATGTTCTTCATGTTGCCGCATCAAAATAATTATATTCATTTTGGTTGTAAATTAGAATTACAAATTAGTTTTAGAAGATCTGTGACGAAACTTATTGACAATATGTAATTTTTTTCCAAGAATGAAAGAAAGAAAAGAAAATATTATGTAGTCATAAATATTTATTAAAATTACAAAAAAAAACTTTAGTAATTCAAGAATTTTCGAATTGCCCCCTTAGCAATCGAATTGCCCCCCTGTGGGGCGTGGCCCGCACGTTGGGAGACACTGCCTTAAATCCTTTGACGCCTCGCCATTGACAGTATATATATATTTCCGCATAGTTTCTTAATATTCTATCTATATAAATATCCAGTTAACAACACTAAAATACTCACAAAATATCCGTACATTAAATTTATTTCCCTAAATTTAACTTGTACGGTGTTATCGAAAAACGCACGAAAAAAAAAACAGAAATCAACAATTTTTCTTATTACCAAAATTGGTACTCAGCTTATCATCGCACAATTTCCATTTCAATTTTTCTTTAAATTTAACAATTATGCGAAATATTGGGGGTGAAAACACGGCAATATTCCTGACAAATCCATCATTCCGTAATCGTACCAAGTCACATTAGTGTCAACAGAAAAAAAAAGTCATCATCTTCGAAAAAGGGAAATGGCAACGAATCAGAAAGGTATATATGTATGTATCATACAAACATTCATATATGTACTACATATGGACATATGTACAAACATACAGACATATCCTGCGAATGCTTGCGTGGCAATGGAAGTAACACATTTGCCATGACTTGCATTTTCTTAGCCAACAACATCAGTAGCAATTCTCCTCATTCATTTTCAACACAACCGATAAGTTCACTTCCTTTTACCCAAAAAATCTTTCTGATGTCTTGCTTGCTGTTGGTTTCTTTTAAACGTGTTGATGCCATCCTCTGGAAGCCGCTCCTGTTAAAGAACCACACAGAGCCCATACTCCTCATAACAGAATCTCCTTGCTACACTATATGTATGTAAGTACAGTAATGTGATGTGGCCCTCCTCCATCCATCCATTCATTTTTCATCTCGATGTGCTCTTAAAAATGCGATAAGGCAACTTTCTTCGAATAATGTACAGAGAAAAGCAAGCAGCGTTTGTCGGCATGTGATTGCTTATTGTTGGGCGTGCAAACAACCCATAGGAGAAGTGGAGGCATAATAGCAATCGTATATAAGAGGGAAAGGACCCTAAAGCTTCAATTTGAAGGATATAGAGTCGAAGATGATGTTGGAAAATCCCTACACCCACACATACACACACACATCCACAACTCTTCTAATGTACAAAAGTTTATACCAAGGATATTTAGCGTGTTCAGGCAGAGCAGTAAGAATTTCAGTTTGCACCCCATCAGCTTTCCCTAGAGACGGAGCCTAGCCTGCCGCCCACACCTTGGTGGTGAATTCTCCTGTATACCAGGAGAATGATTGTATACTCAGCGTCAGCGGTTTGATTTATGGCCTTCCTCAAAGATATTATTGAATTATATGGCAAATTATACAGTTTTTCAATTGGAAAATTTTTGCTCGTTCTCGAGCGTACATCTTTATCCCGGAAGTCGGGCCGCCATGCCCGACCGTACATACATAATACCCCATGGTCCGACCTTCCATCATG